>CM055118.1:11740693-12481043 GCA_029206835.1 Rana muscosa
TTCTTTAAATTGGTTCTTAAGGAGCCTCCACCTTCCATATATTCTGTCATTGGTTTCAATGTGGACCAAGACAGCTGGGTCATGCCCAGCCCCTCCTAGTAATTTTTCAACCCAGTCCACTACATGCCGAACCCTGGCACCAGGGAGACAGCAAACCATTTGGTTGAGGCGATTCTGGCAACAAATTATTCTTTCAGTCATTCTGATTATAGAATCCCCTATTACCACCAACTGTCTAGGCCTTCCTGAACTACCCTCACCACCCCTACTAGGGCTGCAGCCTCTGAGCTTGCCACCCCCACTTCTTCACCCAACTTGGCAAATCTGTTTGGGTGCTCAAACCAAGGGCTGGCCTTCTTTTTCTGTAAGTCCCTACCACTCCCTGTGGCTACAGTAACCCATCTTTTTACCTGATAATCCTGACTTACTCCTCCACCCTACTAATCACTTGCTCAGTGAGCAGAGGACCCCTTTCAAGGTTGTCAGTTCTGCCTAGTGTTGCAACTTGCTCCTCCCGATCTCTAATGTGAGCTTCCAGAAGGGCAACCTGCTCACATCTGTTGCAGCGGTATCCATCCTGGATCTGTTGCACAAATTTTGTATACATATGGCACACTGTACACTGCACATAACCTTCAATCTTCAATATCATTTATTGACAAGGAAATACAGAAACAGACAATGCAGATGTAAGAAGAGAAAATGTCCAGGTTTATGGATTGAGAGTGTCTTAACATGACTAGTTAAATTTTTTTTTTTTTAGGAATGGGATTCCTAGGGAAAAAATTGCAAGAGGGGGCAGGGGAGGAGAGTGGGGGCAAAGGCATGGGTTTTTGTAGTATATAGGTAGGGAAGGAGTAAGAGGGTAATGAAATAGCAGGCTTGGGTTAATGTGCCATATTTTTTTTTAACTGTCGTTGTTTTGTGTTGGCAATAATGTAGAAAACCGCTATACATAATTTAGGTTTAGATGCAGTATTTCCTTTTTAAGTTTAGCAAGGTAGAAATACAACAATGTTGCATATAGAAACAACATGTATGATGGCAGAAAAAAACAATGTGATCCATAATCTACACCTTTTTAATACCGTATTTTCCGGCGTATAAGATGACTTTTTAACCCATAAATATCTTCTTAAAAGTCGGGGGTCGTCTTATACGCCGGTACGTACCTGACATGTAGAATCTCAGTCAGACCGTGTCCATTTTTCAAAAGCCGCGCCGCCTCCTCCTGCTGTTCCGTGATAGGCGGAACACTCAGCTTCCCAGCAGAGCATCTGTTCAGTGTTCCGCCTATCATGGATGCCCTCTCGTCCTCGGCCTCGGATGAGAGGGCATCTGTGATAGGCGGAACACTGAACACAGTGTCTGCTGGGAAGCTGAGTGTTCCGCCTATCACAGAACAGCACGAGGAGGAGGCGCGGCTTTTGAAAAATGGACGGCCACGGTCTGACTGAGATTCTACATGTCAGGGATAAGGTATGTGATCGTCGAGGGGCACAGTGAGGTATGCAATGGAACAGTGAGGCATGCAGGGGCACAGTGAGGCATGCAATGGAACAGTGAGGTATGCAATGGAACAGTGAGGTATGCAATGGCACAGTGAGGTATGGTGAGGCATGGCTAGTCGGAAGGGGGTAGTCTTATACGGCGAGTATATCCCAAAACCAAAATTTTAGCTGGAAAATTAGGGGGTCGTCTTATACGCCCAGTCGCCTTATACGCCGGCAAATACGGTATATAATTCATTTATATATTTCTATTTATTCATTAATATTTCTATTTAGTCTGAGCATAGACCTATGGAGATCCCATACATGTAAAAACTTACGGTTATTTGATTTACACCTCTGCTGGAAGTCTGTTTCAGGAATCTACTACTTTTTCAGTAAAATTTTATTTTGTAAGGCTAGTTTTGAACTTTCCTTCTGTTGGTTTGAGGTCTTGCCTCTATGTTTTTGATCTCATACTGAAAATACTGCCCTTCTGAACCCTTATTCACACCCAGGAGGATTAAATCGCGCCACCCCTGCCTGCAGTCTCTCTAATGAAGTTTATTCATGGAGCCATGTTACCCAGAACTGTTAGATTAGTTGTGGCCAAATCTGGTAAAATTGAGATTAATCACCTACTAACTTTTTTCTTCTATTTGTTGCACCTTCAGTTCTTCCTAAGGCTTCCAGCTTTCCAGTTCTCACAACAAATTATGCCTGCTCCACCAAGAGTAGTCACACTGGAGTTGATTTACTAAGCCTAGGTTCATATTGGTCCAATTTAGCATGCGATTTGCAATTTTGTCAAATTGCATGCCAAATCGGCGGCTATTGCCGGCAATTGCACCGTCTGAATTGGTGCGACGCCGACTTTGCGGCACCGCACCAATTCCCAAAAGTAGTTCCTGCACTTCGGGTGCGATTTCAAGGAACCCGCACAGATGGCTGTCAAATCGCTCCGAAGTTGGACTGCATTGCCGGTTTGAAATCGTGCGGGTTCAGCTGCACTTGCACGATTTCTAACCCGCAGCAATGTGAACCTAGGCTAAAACTGGCGAGTGCAAAATCTGGTGCAGCTCTGCATGGTAGCCAATCGGCTTCTAACTTTAGCTTGTTCAGTTAAAGTGTTACTAAACCCACAACAGTAAAATCTGTCTGTATATGCAGAATAGCATGCTTGTTATACTCACTGTGGAACTTAAGGGGTTAATCCTCTGCATTGTGTAAAAATACTCTTTGATCCTGTATGCACAGATCCTACCCCTCCTGCATGGTCTCTCTTGGCAAGGCCAGATAATACACAGTCAGAGTGGTCCCCTCTGCACATGCTCAGTTTGGTCTCTATTGCTGGAGAAAACATTTCCTTGTTGAGCTGAGCTTTTCAGGTCACATGGTATGACATCACACATCTGGGCGTGTATACAGATCCTAAGTGACATCCCAGTTCCTCCCTCCTCCATGCCTAGTAACTAAAAAAGAACACAGTGGGAGGGATGTCACATCTTGATTCAGGGATGATCCGCCTCCCATAACAACATGAGGACACAGGCTGTAGTAAAAATCTCCTCCTACCTGAACACTCAGCACTCAGGCAAAACCTGCAGTTTATCACGTGACCATGGTATACAGATCAGCCAAAAATGTATATAGTGGCAGTGTTTTAATGTAAAAAGAAGATTCATAAGCTGTGGGCACTGGGGGGGGGGGGGGGGGTCGCATTAACTATTTTCATATTACTGGGTTTAGTAAAAAGAAAAAGAAGAAACAGCGCTAGGATTTAAAATTGGCAATTAATGCTGACACAAAAATTGCCTCAGTATCAGTTCTGTGCTGCTACTAACCTGAAAACATAATCAGTGAGAACATAATAGAAAAATAAATATAGTAGCGCTAAACTCAAAACTGGATAAAATGTATTTATTTTTTTGTTGTGCTTATTCACAACACATAAAGTGCATAAACCTCTATTAGCAAATGAACTAATAAATAATGGTGAATAAACCTGATAAATATAAATAAATTATTACCAAAATTGATGTAGTAATAACTAACAATGTACATATAAATTAACATAAATAAACAAACATGTATAAAGTGTCTTCCAAATGTGACACCCGAAAACATCAGTTCATGAGTGCAAAAAAAATGTTTGAAAGTCCAACTGAGTTTTGTGATGAAAACACCCGTGCACAAAAACAAATTCCAAGTCTCCAACGTGTTGTCTGAAGACAGGAGTGACATCCACCACCACAATCAAGTCAGCTGCTTACCAGAGATAGTTGGTCACCTCTTACGGAGGACCTAAACCGCATGTAAACAATCCCAGCTAGGTAGTAATGACTTCTATGGCCACCTCTTCAATCAGCACTTTCCACAATGAGGGCAGATTGACCGCAGAAATGACATGCAAGAGAAACAGGGAAGACTCGCTGGAGTAAAATCTTTGGGTTTATTGGGTAAATGATGGATAAAACACTTACATCAAAGTTGGATAGGTACATCCTTAAGCCCGAGGTGCCGGCCGGACACCAATGAGCAAACCCATCCTACGGAGATCGAGCAGTGAGAGGATGACGTCAGCACGCCGCTTGGTCCGCCCTACGCGTTTCGTGATAGGTCACATCGTCTCGGGGCACGGGCGGCGTGCTGCGTCACCCCCTCTTATAGGAAACAGAAAAAAATAACAAACCTCGTTCTGAGGGGAGGCGCAAGCGCACATCGAATCAAAGAACCAAGCCTCTGTTTGGATGTATTAACAGAGGAAATCCCAGCCCTCAGCACAAACACCCAATGTTGCGCCAATGGGCAGATGGGAAGATGCTCCGATATTCCGCGCGTGCGCACTCCCCCCAACGAACAAAGGACGGAACACTCCGGTAGCCACTCCCATCGCGGCCCCAATCTCTATGACCCCACGACGATAAAGGGAGCAACCGGGAGCTCACCAGAGCGTAACAATACATACTTCACTAAAAATCCATACTAGATGGTAATCTAAAAAATGCTGACTTGCAGCTCTTATCCCAAAGGGGTGGTTAACCAAACCTCCCCCTTGAGGGAAGATGGAATGGCCGCAAGAACATACAAATTTTAAATTATAAAAAACATGTTGCAATACATACAAGCCTTAAATAATTTATAGTACATGTTATGCACACATGCACAGGTAACCATTGGCTACCACACAATTGTAAATAAATGGTTTTAATAAACCAATAAATGAATAAAAAGCTCTAAATTTACATAAGCGACCAAACTGAAATAGTCGCGCACATCTGCCAACACACACCTAGGTTGGTTGTGTGTGGGGGGATGAAAAGTTAGGGACAACCAATCAAACGGTGAGCCTGAGACAATCTTAAAAATTCGCCACAGCCTGACCCCCGAAAAGTCTCCCTGCATAAACCCCCTCTCATCTAATGTGTGTGCTGATAAACCACTCTGCCAGGAATGGATTAATGTAAGAACACTCAATGAGTGACAAACGAATAAAATCGTATGCTACATAAAATGACCGACTTGGTTGTACAAGACCTCCCAGTAGGTCAGTTTAATCTAAAAAACTCTTAAAATTAAAAAATTCCAAAAATCTTCTTTGATATAGAAAGGGGCAATGGACATCAAAGGAATCATGGACCAAAATGAAATGGTAATATCAAGATCTAAGCATACACCCCCTAGGAGTGTTGATGAACACATTGATGTTGGTGTCAACATTCAAGCCATATGGTACATAAGTCTTCAAACGATAAACCCAAGCCATCTCCTGTTTGGATATCTCCCTCACTATTGAGCTGCCCCTCCAGTGGGGTCTATATTTGTCAATAGCCACAAATAAAGTATTAGAAGGGTTTCTCTTGTGTTCAAGGTCATAATTTCTTGATACAGAATGTTTATCGAAACCCTTTCTAATATTGGCTATATGTTCGTTAAGTCTAACCTTCAGTGCCCTTTTGGTCCTCCCCACATATTGGAGGCCGCAAGGGCACTGAATAAGGTAGACCACCCCCTCAGACGAACAGGTTATGAATGGCTCCAGCTCATAGGTTTGGCCTGTACTGGTTGATGTAAACTGGCAGATTTTTCTATCTTGACAGGCATTCAAAGACCAAACCTGACACTTTTTGCATCTATGATAACCCGTGAGGTTTTGCCAAAACGTCCTGTTCTCCCGTGGAGGATCTTGTACACTTGGAGCAACCCGATTTGACAGTGAGGATGCTCCTCTAAAGACAACTGCGGGTCTGTCAGGTAAAATGGGTGCTAGTAGTTGATCACTCGCTAGCACATGCCAGTGCTTGTGTATCAACCGTTTGATGGTTTGATGTTGTGCAGAAAAGGTAGTGATAAATGGAAGTGAATAATCTCCTCCATTCGCATCTCTTACTTGATCCCTCAGAAGGGATGCTCTATCAGTCTCCCTAGTGGTTTGCACCAGTTTAGACATAGCAATAGGGTCGTATCCCTTTTCAAGGAACCTTTTAGAAAGAATAGCTGCTTGGCTGTCAAAAGCTTCAACCTCAGTACAATTCCGTCGCAGTCTGGTGAACTGACCCTGGGGTACTGCCCTAAGCCAAGGGGCGTAGTGGCAGCTATCCAGGGGGATATAGGAATTTCTATCCGTCTGTTTAAAGAATGTAGTAGTAACGAAACTGTTCCCTACGATGGAAATGCTGAGGTCCAAGAAGCTAACACTCTCTTGACTAGCCTCAAAGGTAAATACAATACCTCTATTGTTGACATTAAGGGACTGCATGAACTCGTGCAATTCTGATTCGCCACCATCCCATAGGAGGAGGACATCGTCGATGTACCTCGCCCAGAGCACCACCTCTGGTCTCCGACAAGCATCAATGACGTCCTCCTCCCACTTGGCCATAAAGATATTAGCAAGGCTGGGGGCATATTTAGCCCCTATTGCTACGCCCCTGTCTTGGCGGTAGAATTGATTGTCGAACCAGAAGTAGTTGTGACTAGCTGCATACCTCAACAGGGTCATAAATTCAATCTGGTGGGGATCTAGGCCAGAGCCTCTAACCAGATATAATCTAACCGCCTCGAAACCCAAAACGTGGGGGATAATGGTATATAGGGAGGTCACATCTGCTGTGACCAACCAAAGCCCATTTTTGGGTACCAGACTAGCCAACAGATTAATAACCTGTTTGGTGTCCCTAATGTAGGAAGGTATCGTCCGAACCAGTGGCTGCAAGAAAAAATCAATATACTTGCCCACCCGGGACGTGACCGAGTCTATGCCACTGACAATGGGCCGTCCCGGGGGGCAAGTCTGATTCTTATGAATCTTCGGAAGATAGTAAATCACCGGAGTGCGGGGAGCACACGGTACCAAAAACAATCTCTCCTTTTCATTCAAGATCCCACTCTGAAAACCCTGGTCCACAATAGCCTCCAGCTCCTTTTTATATTTAAAAACTGGATCCCTCCTAAGGGGGGGTATAGGTCTCAATGTCGTCAACAATTCGATGCATCTCCTCAAGGTAATCGCTTCTGTCGAGAACAACGACCCCCCCCCCCTTATCAGCGGGCCTTATTACCAATGATTTATTGGAACAAAGTGATTCTAGACCATTTTCAAGGTCCTTCTGCATCCTAACCTTTTTGACTTTTATCCCTTCCAAGTCCTTCAAGACTACATCGCGGAACACTCTAATGCTGGGTGCAAGAGACCCAGGTGGATTGAACTGCGATGCATTCGCCAGATTAGTGTGATGAAACTCTGGCGGGGGGACCGTCTTATCTTTGATTGGGTTGGATAAAAAATATCTCTTGATGTTCAGTTTCCTTGCAAATTTATGAACATCCATAAATGTCTGAAACTTGCTCAAGTTTCTAGGAGGAGCAAATTTCAGACCCTTATCTAAGAGCCGCTTTTCTGAATCTGTTAATGATTGTTGGCTCAAATTGAAAATGCCTGTCCCTACACTCTCTTTCGTTTTGGCCGACTGGGCCCACCTCCCCCCTCTTGTGCCTCTCCTTGTCCTATGGGACCCCATCGACCTTGATGGCTCCTGGGAAAACCCCAACTAGGGTTGGTCCGATAGTCTGATGGGCCATAAGGAGGGTAGGGCCTAGATGGACCATAGATACCATCATAAGGGCCAGAGTAATGTGTCTGAGTGTTCCTCTCTGTATTCGAGTGGCCATATCCCCCCTCGTTCAGTGCGGGCCCTACGGGCCCCATTGAGTCCGATAGTGGAAAGAACCGGTTTTGGGTAGGTATATTGTATTCCTGGCTATTGTTTGACCCATAGCTGGGATTCGGATTACCCCGACCGAATCCTCCATTATGGGGAGGAAATCTCGCTGGGGGTTGATCCCAAAAACGTGGAGACTCTCCCTGATAATGTTGGTATTGGATATCCGTCCTAACATTTGGGGGCTTCTTAGAAGTTCTCGGGGGAACTGGACCCTGGCCCTGCCTAGTCTTAACGGACTTAGATTTATTCTTGGGTGGTTTAGCAACCAATCTGGGAGACTGTAGGTAACCTCCCCTGTTGATTGGGGGGAGGGGATTCATGGATGAAACCAGGGTTTAGTAACACTTTGACAAAAGAAAACCTGGAAGCCAACTGTTTTTTATGCAGGGGTGCACCAGATTTTGCACTCTCCAGTTTTGGTAAATACACCCCACTGTCTCTGCAGTATACTTTATAACGAATTGTGAAATTCTTTTAATTGCATGGGAAAGGAAAATGACAAATCAGTTTTGGGCTGCTTGACTTAAAAGAGAAAACTGCATATAAAGGTGGGTCCAAGAAGCAAAGATTTGCATATCAGAGGGTGTAATGAAATGTATTACGGTAAAACCTTGGTTTGAAAGTAACCTGGTTGAGAGCTACAAGACCAGCAAAATGTTTAAATAAATTTTGACTTGATATACAAGCGATGGCTTGATATACAAGTAGTGTTATGTCACAACTCGGTATAAAAGAGAAGAGAGGCGCCTCTAAGTGTAGCAATATTGTTACATTTAATGAAGGTACAACATTTAGCAACTCACATGGTTGATGATTATAACAGGTACATCTAAGTATGCAAGCTGTGGGTAAAGGTGCAGGCACAAAGTCGTCCCTTCCACACTGCACTCCATGAGCAATTCAAGCCTCGCTTTCAGATCGCTCTACTGCAGGGTAGTCTTCCCAGTCACAATTGCAGACTGACAGTGGTGAGAGCCAGCGGTGCGGGGGGGATGGTCTATGTGGACAGCTTTACCCCGGATGCCTGCATACTTGGATGTGCCTCTTTTAACCACTTAAGCCCCGGACCATTTCGGGCCATTAGGACCAAGCCTGTTTTTGGGATTCGGCACTGCGCTGCTTTAACTGTAAATTGTGCGGACATGCAATGTTGTACCCAAATGAAATTTGCGTCCTTTTCTTCCCACAAATAGAGCTTTCTTTTAATGGTATTCGATTGCCTCTGCGATTTTTATTTTTTGCGATATAAACAGAAAAAGACCGAAAATTTTGAAAAAAAATGATATTTTCTAATTTTTGTTATAAGAAAAATCGAATAAACTCAATTTTAGTCATACATTTAGGCCAAAATGTATTCAGCCACATGTCTTTAGTAAAAAAAATGTCAATAAGCGTATATTTATTGGTTTGCGCAAAAGTTATAGCGTTTACAAACTAGGGTACATTTTCTGAAATTTACACAGCTTTAAATTTATGACTGCCTATCTCATTTCTTGAGGTGCTAAAATGGCAGGGCAGTACAAAACCCCCCCAAATGACCCCATTTTGGAAAGTAGACACCCCAAGGAAATTGCTGAGAGGCATGTTTACCCCATTGAATATTTTTTTTTTTGTCCCAAATGATTGAATAATGACAAAAAGAAAAAAAAAAAATGTACAAAAAGTTGTCACTAAATGATATATTGCTCACACATGCCATGGTTATATGTGGAATTGCACCCCAAAATACATTCTGCTGCTTTTCCTGAGTACGGGGATACCACATGTGTGGGACTTTTTGGGAGCCTAGCCGCGTACAGGGCCCCAAAAACCAAGCACCGCCTTCAGGATTTCTAAGGGCGTAAATTTTTGATTTCACTCCTCACTACCTATCACAGTTTTGAAGGCCATAAAATGCCAAAATAGCACAAAACCCCCCCAAATTACCCCATTTTGGAAAGTAGACACCCCAAGCTATTTGCTGAGAGGCATGTTGAGTCCATGGAATATTTTATATTTTGCCACAGGTTGCGGGAATATGACAAACTGTTTTTTTTTTGCACAAAGTTGTCACTAAATGATATATTGCTCACACATGCCATGGGCATATGTGAAATTACACCCCAAAATACATTCTGCTGCTTCTCCTGAGTACGGGGATACCACATGTGTGGGACTTTTTGGGAGCCTAGCCGCGTACGGGACCCCAAAAACCAAGCACCGCCTTCAAGGTTTCTAAGGGCATAAATTTTTGATTTCGCTCCTCACTACCTATCACAGTTTTGAAGGCCATAAAATGCCAAGATGACACAAAACCCCCCCAAATGACCCCATTTTGGAAAGTAGACACCCCAAGCTATTTGCTGAGAGGCATGTTGAGCCCATTGAATATTTTTTTTTTTTGTCCCAAATGATTGAATAATGACAAAAAGAAAAAAAACAAATGTACAAAAAGTTGTCACTAAATGATATATTGCTCACACATGCCATGGTTATATGTGAAATTACACCCCAAAATACATTCTGCTGCTTCTCCTGAGTACGGGGATACCACATGTGTGGGACTTTTTGGGAGCCTAGCCGCGTACGGGACCCCAAAAACCAAGCACCGCCTTCAAGGTTTCTAAGGGCATAAATTTTTGATTTCACTCCTCACTACCTATCACAGTTTTGAAGGCCATAAAATGTCAAAATAGCCCAAAACCCCCACAAATGACCCCATTTTGGAAAGTAGACACCCCAAGCTATTTGCTGAGAGGCATGGTGAGTATTTTACAGCTCTCATTTGTTTTTGAAAATTAAGAAAGACATTTTTTTTTCTTTTTTTTTTTCTTTTTTTACATTTTCAAAACTTTGTGACAAAAAGCGAGATCTGCAAAATACTCAACATACCTCTCAGCAAATAGCTTGGGGTGTCTACTTTCCAAAATGGGGTCATTTGGGTGGGTTTTGTGCCATCTGGGCATTCCATGGCCTCCGAAACTGTGATAGGCAGTGAGGAGTGAAATCAAAAATTTACACCCATAGAAATCCTGAAGGCGGTGCTTGGTTTTTGGGGTCCCGTACGCGACTAGGCTCCCAAAAAGTCCCACACATGTGGTATCCCCGTACTCAGGAGAAGCAACAGAATGTATTTTGGGGTGTAATTCCACATATGCCCATGGCATGTTTGAGCAATATATAATTTAGTGACAACTTTTTGTACATTTTTTTTTTTTTGGTCATTATTCAATCACTTGGGACAAAAAAAAAAAATATTCAATGGGCTCAACATGCCTCTCAGCAAATAGCTTGAGGTGTCTACTTTACAAAATGGGGTCATTTGGGGGGGTTTTGAACTGTCCTGGCATTTTATGCACAACATTAGGAAGCTTATGTCACACATCATCCACTCTTCTAACCACTTGAAGACAAAGCCCTTTCTGACACTTTTTGTTTACATGAAAGAAAATTTTTTTTTGCAAGAAAATTATGTTGAACCCCCAAACATTATATATTTTTTTAAAGCAAAGGCCCTACAGATTAAAATAGTGGGTGTTGCATTTTTTTTTTCCACACAGTATTTGCGCAGCGTTTTTTCAAACGCATTTTTTGGGGGAAAAACACACTTTTTTTATTTTTAATGCACTAAAAAACACTATATTGCCCAAATGTTTGATGAAATAAAAAAGATGATCATAGGCCGAGTACATGGATACCAAACACGACATGCTTTAAAATTGCGCACAAACGCGCAGCGGCGACAAAACTACATTCATTTTTAAAAGCATTTAAAAGCCTTTACAGGTTACCACGTTAGATTTACAGAGGAGGTCTACTGCTAAAATGACTGCCCTCGATCTGACCTTCGCGGTGATACCTCACATGCATGATGCAATTGCTGTTTACATATGACGCTAGACCGACGCTTGCGTTCGCCTTTGCGCAATAGCAGGGGGGGACAGCGGTGCTTTTTTTTTTTTTTTTTTTATTATTTATTTGGCTTTTTTATTTTATTTTTAAACTGTGCCTTCCATATTTTATTTTTTTACCATTTTTATCGTTATCTCAGGGAATGTAAATATCCCCTATGATAGCAATAGGTAGTGACAGGTACTCTTTTTTTGAAAAAAATTGGGGGGTTAGACCCTAGATCTTTCCTCTGCCCTCAAAGCATCTGACCACACCAAGATCGGTGTGATAAAATGCTTTCCCAATTTCCCAATGGCGCTTTTTATATCCGGGGGGGGGACATTCCCTCCCACTGCTTGTAAAAGCAGTCTAGAGGCTAATTATCTGCTAGAATTGCTTTTACATGAAAGCCGGCTGCTGGCTGAAAAGAATGATACCAAGATGATACCTAAACCCGCAGGCATCATTCTGGTATAAACATTCAAAGTCCAGCAACATACCAGTACGTTGCTGGTCCTTGTTGGACATGTATTGTAATCTTTTTTTTCATACAGCCTATTGGCTGAACGAAAAAAAGAGATTGATTGGTGGGTATGCCCACCATTAGAATACCTCCCTTCATCCACCCACTTCTAATGATGGGCATATATGCCGAAGCATGGGGGCATCCTCCCGCAAAAAAGTTATGCCGCGTACACACGGTCAAGCCTTCGTCGGAATTTCGACCGTATGTACGCGGCATAAAAGGTTATGCCGCGTACACACGGTCGGACTTTTCCACGGATAAGCCTCCGTTGGAATTTCGACCGTATATACGCGGCATTAGGAGCAAAATCGCTCCTCCGCCCCTGCTGCCCCCATGCTTCGGCATATATGCTCTTTTTTTTAACTGTGGTGGTGAAATCACCTCCTACAGCGTTGGAGTCACGGCTTTATGTATCGTGGGAGCAAACGCTGTTGCTGTCAAGATAAATAGATCCGTGCTGCAACTGAATGGCGTACCTGCTAAGCAAATGGTGGTTAACATTAAAACAAAGTAACATTACAGTACAACAGTAAGACCTTACCATGCCATACCTGCAAAGCAAATACCAAAACAAAACCTAGTAAAAAATAAAAAAATGGTTTAACGCAACCTGTGCCTAAAATATATATATGCCGAAGCATGGGGGCATCCTCCCGCAAAAAAGTTATGCCGCGTACACACGGTCGGAATTTCGACCGTATGTACGCGGCATTAGGAGCAAAATCGCTCCTCCGCCCCTGCTGCCCCCATGCTTCGGCATATATGCTCTTTTTTTTAACTGTGGTGGTGAAATCACCTCCTACAGCGTTGGAGTCACGGCTTTATGTATCGTGGGAGCAAACGCTGTTGCTGTCAAGATAAATAGATCCGCGCTGCAACTGAATGGCGTACCTGCTAAGCAAATGGTGGTTAACATTAAAACAAAGTAACATTACAGTACAACAGTAAGACCTTACCATGCCATACCTGCAAAGCAAATACCAAAACAAAACCTAGTAAAAAATAAAAAAATGTTTTAACGCAACCTGTGCCTAAAATATATATATGCCGAAGCATGGGGGCATCCTCCCGCAAAAAAGTTATGCCGCGTACACACGGTCGGAATTTCGACCGTATGTACGCGGCATTAGGAGCAAAATCGCTCCTCCGCCCCTGCTGCCCCCATGCTTCGGCATATATGCTCTTTTTTTTAACTGTGGTGGTGAAATCACCTCCTACAGCACTGGAGTCACGGCTTTATGTATCGTGGGAGCAAACGCTGTTGCTGTCAAGATAAATAATTCCGCGCTGCAGTTGAATGGCGCACCTGAAAACAAAAAATTACATACCTGAAAAGCAAGCATGATAAAACATTGCAGAATAGAATACAGTAAAAAAGAGCAGAATAGAGAGAAAATAGAGAGAGAGAGAACAATAAAACGACAACTATTTTTGGTTTTTTTATTTTATATTTTTTTTGTGTTTTGTTTTTTACGTTTTTTTTTTCTTTTTTACACTTTTTTTTGTAACTTTACAACTGTAATGGTTCGGGTCTCTCAAAATGTAATGGCATCTTGGGAGACCCTGTGTAAGTGTGTCCTAGTCTGTGAAATGCTGTACCCTACGCTAAAACTTCACTTTTGAGTGGTAGCGTTCAAAACATTCACCTTGGCAAAGACCAGGCTTGTCAGGACAGCGTGGACAAAAACTACGGGTGTCACGCCTAAATCCGCGCTTGCTACAGACACGACATCTTTTTTGGGGGTGGCTTTGGGTAGGGGTACTCGGGAGGACATACGAATAATGCCTCTCATGCAGCCGGCTTACTGCATTTGGTTGGGGATGGTGAGGTGCAGAACCGCCTGGATACAGGAGTTCTGTGACTATCTCATTCTGGAATTTTAGAAGAGATAACGTCCCGCCTGAAGCTCTGTATAGCACATGAGCGTTCAGCAAAGCCAATTGGAATAATGATAGAGACACTTTTTTGTACCAGCGTCTCGCCTTACGGTCAATTAGATACGGCGCCATCAACTGGTCGTTGAGGTCCACCCCTCCCATATTTTGGTTATATTCGTGGACACAGAGGGGTTTCTCCACAACACCAGTCGCCGTAGGAATTTGGACTGTCGTGTCTGCATGAAGGGAGGTAAGAAGGAAAACATTCTTATTGTCCCTCCACTTCATAGCGAGCAAGTTATTACACTTCAAGCAGGCTCTCTCCCCCAGCCTAAGACGGGCATCTACAAGCCGCTGGGGAAAGCCCCGGCGATTAGGTCGCACGGTGCCACATGCTCCAATCTTATGATCAAACAAGTGACTAAACAGTGGCACGCTCGTGTAATAATTGTCCACATACAAGTGGTACCCCTTTCCGAATAAGGGTGACACCAAGTTCCACACTATCTTGCCAGCGCTCCCTATGTAATCCGGGCAGTTGACCGACTCAATCTGACTGTCTTTTCCCTCATAAACCGTAAAGTTCACTACATAGCCTGTTGCCCTGTCACAGAACTTGTAGAGCTTGACCCCGTATCTGGCACGCTTGCTGGGAAGGTACTGCTTGAAAGACAAGCGGCCAGAAAATTGAATCAGGGACTCATCAACGCAGACAACTTGATCGGGAGTAAACAAGGCTGCAAAACGTTCGTTGAAGTGGTTTATGAGGGGCCGAATTTTATAGAGCCGGTCGTATTCAGGGTCCCCACGTGGACGACAAAGTTCATTGTCGTTGAAGTGCATGAACCGCAAAATCTGCTCGTATCGTGCCCTGGACATGGAGGCAGAGAACACGGGCATGTGGTCAATTGGGTGCGTGGACCAATAAGCACGCAATGACGGAAATTTATGTGTGCCCATGTTGAGGGAAAGGCCCAGAAAGGTCTTAAATTCGGAAACCGTAATTGGTTTCCAATTTCTGGCAATTTTAGGCAACTGGGGGTTAGCGGCGATAAATTGACCAGCATATAAATTACTCTGGTCCACAATAGATCTATAGAGATCTTCCGTGAAAAACAGCGAATAAAAATCGATTGGCATAAAATCAGCTGTTTCCACCTGAATACCGGGTTGGGCAGTGAATGGGGGAAGTACGGGTTCTGCAGAAGTGGTGGGGACCCAATCAGGATAGGCGAATTCTGCAGGAAGGGCAGTATGGGCACGACGGGCCTGCCTTTGTCTTCTTGGTGGCAGCGGGACACTACTTGTGCTTGCCACCTCGCCAGCTTGAACTGCACTTATGGGACTCGCCACGTCACCAAGTGTTACTGCAGTGCTGGATGTACGTCCAGGCTGTACTAGGCCGCTGGTGCTTGCCAGTTCACCAGAAGGAATAGCGGCGCTAGTACTACTCTGCTCCATGATACGAGAGACCTGCGGTTCTTGCTCCTCAACAACCTCAGAAGATCGGGATCGGGTACGCCTGACCTTAGCAGGGACCTCAACTTCGTCGTCAGAGCTATCTGACGTGGGGCCGCTGACGTCACTGTCTTCTACGGGAAGATATTCTGAGCCTGAATCTGACAGATACGTGACCTCCTCTTCACTATCTGTCATGCTCAGAATCTCGTAGGCCTCTTTACTAGTGTACCTTCGACTTGCCATTTTGGGCTCTAAATTTAGGGGTACACTAGTAAGATTCACAGGAAAAAAAGCACCTGACTGTCGTCAGCAAATATATCAAACGCTACAAAAAAACTGTTAGCGATCGCAGGGATCAGGCCTGTCTCTGCGAACGCTGCAGTTATGTGTGTTGTGTTTGGTAAGTGACAGTGATCGATCGATACTGCACTTGGGTGGGCTGGGCTGGGCTGGGCGGAGGGGCTAAACGCAGGTACTAGCAGGTATCTGGGCTGATCCCGCTAACACTGCGTTTTTGGGAACCCTAAACCGCTGGGGATGCTAGTATAGATCTGATCAGATACTATACCACTAAGGGGGGTGTATGCTTTGCGCGTGGGTGTTAGCGTTACTGGCACTAACCTAACACTGCCTGGGGCGACGCAGACCCTCTCTGGCGCTAAAACCTAATTGATCTCACCCGCCGGGCGATCAGGGGGGTTAAACCTTTATTGGGTTATATACGGCGGGTGCCCTGATGCTATAAAAAGCAAACTAATCAACCAGCGTCACCCGTAACCTTTATATGGTGATCACTGGTGAAAGGGTTAACTAGGGGCAATCAGGGGGTTAAAACCTTTATTAGGTTAAATATGGGGGTACCTGACACCAATAAAAACCTGCGGCGAACCTAAAAAAAAAATAACTGCCTATCTAAAACACCAGCGACACGAATACAGCGATCGGAAAAACAATCGCTTAGTGGCGCTGAAGTTAGGGGGTGAAAGGGTTACCTGGGGGGTGATCAAGGGGTTAAACCTTTATTAGGGGGGGTTAGGGGGCTACCCTGGACCTAAAGGGGCCTAATCCTAACTGCCTTGCAACTTTTTACAATCACAGATGACACTAAATGCAGTGATCAGTAAAATAAATGATCACTGCAATCAGTGACACTGTGATTGGGGGCTTTGGGGTGACCTGGGGGGTGATCTGGGGGTGACTGGGGGGTGATTTGTGTGCCTATGTGTACCTACGTGTCAGTGGACTGTTGGAGCACTAACCTCTGTCTTCACTCCTCGGCGCCGGGAACGAAAAGACCGCGGCGAGGGAGATGACATCACTTCCTCCAGCCTGTGTTTACATCACATGGCGGAGGAAGCAATTTCATTGGCCGGGAGCGATCGCGAGGGGGGGGGCGGAATCGAGCGGCCGCCCCCTCATGCCTGATCGCTCCCGAACACTTAACGGCCGCTCACTGCAGTGAAGGGGGGTCCGGATGGACCCCCCAACTGCACAAAGGCGATCACGTAGATCTACGTGATTCTGCCTGTCCGTGCCATTCTGCCGACGTAAATCGGCGGTGGGCGGTCGTTAAGTGGTTAATCATCAACCCTTGTGAGTTGCTAAATGTTGTACCTTCAATAAATGCAACCATATTGCTACACTTAGAGGTGCCTCTCTTCTTTTTTTATACTCTGTAACTCCTGCTGGATTTTGCTTCTAATTCCCTTGTAGAGGCTTCCATTTGTGGATGGACATTTTATGGTTACAACCTATTACATTGCTATAATCTTTTTATATGGACTATAAACTGAAGGACTTATGAATAAATGGTTGTGGAACAAATCATTTGAGTTTCCATTATTTCTTATGGGGAAATTTGCTTTGATATACAAGTGCTTTGGATTACAAGCATGTTTCTGGAACAAATTATGCTCGCAGTCCAAGGTTTTACTGTTTCTGTGCTTACAAAACTGGGTTCTGCATTTCTAAAATGACTACACCTGTGCACCCGTTGCTCTGCAAGGGTTCCTTGCCAGGAAAGTTCCCATAGACGGCACACAGGTACTGGCATCCAGCATTTTAAATATGCAAATCTCGGGATCTGAAGCAGAGGTAAATGTAATTGATTTTATTATATCCAACTACCCTAGGCTTCTTGGATTTGTCTTCCATTTCTTTAGAGATACTGACAAAGTGTTTTTAGTTTATTACAGTGAGGATTTATTTTTTTTCAGTCCTCATATTTTATTTTATAGATAAGTTAATTATAAACTCCCAATGTGGAAGCATTCTTAATACTGTGCTTGTTGTAATTATAATAATTTTTTGCACGCATTTATTGAATCGTGTCTACTACAATTTCCCTGGACTCATCTGTTGCTGTGCTTAGCCCAATGACAGATAAATGGTTGCTTTAGCTATTTTATTGGTCTGTTTGAGAACTGCTGACATTGTACTGTCATGGTATCATAGTGCAGGGTCCATGCTACTGTCAGATGTATCTGTCATTTAATACCTATAAAATAAGAAATGTTAGACGCTACAAAACATAAGATGACAGAATGATGCAAAAGGATCATTTGTTTAATCACAGCCTTAGGTGACTTGATATCCTTGCTGCCTAATATGCAGATCTGTTAATGGGTCCTATTTGATAAAATGGTGCAAAAAAAGTAGTTATATCCAGTAATTGTATACATACAGTATAGTTAAAGGATAAGATCACTTTAAAAAAAAAAAATGCAAATTTTTTTGCAGGTAAAAATATGTGCATTTATTATTATTTTTTGGATCCTGTAAAGCATTGCACCAGTGTTCATCAGATAACTGGTGTGACATGCAGGTCTCCTACAGATCTTTATGTGTATCTGTATGCCCGTACATCCTGTAGGGGCAAGCAGATACACTGAAGGGAAGAATCAATGAACTACAGTAGTTCATTGAGAACTACAAGCTGACAGCTGCAAAGGATGTCAGGGCTTGTAGTTCATTCACATACAGAGCAGCCAGAGGTTCCGCCAGCTGACCATAGAGATCAAATTCTCTCCAGCCTCTGAAACAGCCGGCTGAGACCAGCGAAACCGGTCAGCATTCTTGCCATTGTCCACCTCTCCTTGACAACACGGTATGGGATGGATTTACCCTGCAATACATCCTGCACTATTCTATCCACCAACCATAGGAGATTTACCAACGATTAGATCTGATAGGTATAATTTACTTTCTTGGATATGGGACTTTCATTTCTTCGTATCATGTCCTTCATGGATTACAATTATCTCTGGAACTGTGCGTGAAGGTCATAAACCATTGTATGCTCCACCAGTGTGGTTAAGTGTACAGTGTGAGGGAGGGAGTCTAGACATGAAGATTTGCTGAGGTCGGGGCGCATGCGCGGAGTCTAGCGGAGCAGACATGCAGGGCTAGAGCTCCACTCCACTGAGGAGAAAAGTCAGTTTTCAACGGAAATAACGCTACAAAAAGGTACTAGACTGAAAGATAAAGTACCAGGGAACCGACTGGGAAAATTTGGAATGGAAAGATGGTTCTGGGAGGCAGCCGGGGCAAAATGAAGAATCCCCTCACAAGGGAAACTCAGGCGCACACCGCAGCTAGAATGGCACCTGCCACTACCTCATACACTGCCTCAGTGCGCACACACAGACAAAAGCTTGTTCAACCAGACTCCTCAGGTGAGTCGGAAACAGAACAAACTCCCTGACAATTCTCCTCACAAGCCTCATCAGTACCACCAGCCATATTGCAGCAATTTGAACATATGCTCAGTGGCGGCTGGTGCTCAAAATTTTTGGGGGGGCGCAAACAAACTGAAAAATAAATAAATCAATTGCCGCCACTGTGCCCATTAAACGCAGCCACTGTGCCCAAACGCCACCAGTTTGCCCCCTCAAATACAGCCAGTTTGTTTCCATATACAGCCAGTGTGCTCCCATATACAGCCAGTGTGCTCCCATATACAGCCAGTGTGCTCCCATATACAGCCAGTGTGCTCCCATATACAGCCAGTGTGCTCCCATATACAACCAGTGTGCTCCCATATACAACCAGTTTGTCCCCATATATAGCCAGTTTGTCCCCATATATAGCCAGTGTGCCCCCCATATACAGCCAGTGTGTCCCCATATACAACCAGTTTGTCCCCATATATAGCCAGTGTGCCCCCCATATACAGCCAGTGTGTCCCCATATACAACCAGTTTGTCCCCATATATATAGCCAGTGTGCCCCCCATATACAGCCAGTGTGCCCCCATATACAGCCAGTGTGCCCCCATATACAGCCAGTGTGCCCCCATATACAGCCAGTGTGTCCCCATATACAACCAGTTTGTCCCCATATATAGCCAGTGTGCCCCCATATACAGCCAGTGTGCCCCCATATACAGCCAGTTTGTCCCCCATATACAGCCAGTTCCCCCCATATTCAGCCAGTTTGTCCCCCATATACAGCCAGTTCCCACCAAATGCAGCCAGTGTGCCCCCATATACAGCCAGTTCCCCCCAAATGCAGCCAGTTTGTCCCCATAATACAGCCAGTGTGCCCCCATATTCAGTCAGTTTGTCCCCCATAATACAGCCAGTTCCCCCCAAATGCAGCCAGTTTGTCCCCCATATACAGTCAGTTCCCCCCCAAATGCAGCCTGTTCCCCCCCCCCCCCTGCACTTACCTTCCTCGGTCCGCGCCGTCCTCGATATGTTCTCCCGCCCTCGATGTCGCTTCAGCCAATCAGGTCACCGGTAACCAGATCCGGTGAACCTGATTGGCTGAAACCTCCACAGTCTTCTCCCAGGAACACACCCCCGTGCGTACCTGGGAGGAGTTTTTGGAAGCCGAATACAGCGTGAGAGCTGTATTCGGAAAGCCTATCAGAGCCGCTGGCTCTGATAGGCACTTCCAAGCCACACCCACCGCCGGCCGCCGCTCTAATTCATATGGCCGGTGCTCACCAGGAGGCCGGCCATATGAATAGTGGGTGGCAGCGGCAGCGGTGACAATACACAGATTCATGCAATGCATGAATCTGTGTATTGTCTTTCAGTGGCGGTGCGGGAGCGAGAGGGGGCGGCGCTCCGGCGCCCTCTATGGACGCACCGCCACTGCATATGCTGCACAAACCTTTGAAACAGACATCAGAACAAATAACTAAAAGCCTCACAAAAGAAATCAGAGAGCTGGGAAACCGCACAGCAGCACTGGAACTCAAAGTAGAAGAAATTGAATCTAATTCACAAGACTGTATGACAGAATTGGAAAACCTAAAAGAAGAGAACCTGTCACTTCAATCTAGATTGGAAGACCAAGAGAACAGGGACAGACGTTCCAATATCCGAATAAGAGGAATCACTGAAACAATCATAGATTTGCAATCTACAGTCACTGCACTGTTTCAAGAGTTACAACCTGCTATCCCCATTGAGCGCTTAGAATTGGACAGAGTGCACTGTGCACTCACAGCCAAAAAAGTGGATGGTCCTCCATGTGATATAATAACAAAACTACATTACTGCAGATCAAAAGAACAACTAATGTCTGCTGCAAGAGAAAAAAAAAAGATTTAACATTCCAAGGACACAATTATCAAATATTTTCCGACATATCACAGTTTACTATAGCAAAGAGAAGATCTATGAAACCCCAGCTTATGAAGCTGCAAAGGCACAACATAACCTACCAATGGGGCTTCCCCTTTTCAATTCGATTTAATTACCAAGGCACCAGAAACATATGCAGATCTGCTGAGGAGCTTCATCTGATAGAGGATTCAACTAAAGCCCCATCAACATGAAGAAGAGCAGCTTCACCCTCACCTCCAACCAATGCCTCACAAAAATGGCAGAAAAAAGGAGGCCATTATTCCCATAAGAGAAGCCGCTACGCCTCTTCTATAGAGCCAGAAGATTCCATGGATTGAAGACTTACACCAGTTGCATTCTCCTACTATTAAACTGACCCATAGTGGTTCAACAATAGTCTGTCTGAAGGACAATATCAAGCCATTCTTATAGTTGCATGGCCTAAACGTGGTTATGCTCACTATAAACACAAAACTTTAAATGAGTTACCCTCCTTTGAGACCCCTAATGTCCCCTAAGGCAGGGGTCATCAACCCCCGGTCCGCGGCCCACTACCGGGCCGTGGCCCTTCTGCAGCCGGGCCGCGGGTGCGGGCGGGCGGCATGAGAGAGCCCAGCGGCCAGCTGTAGGATGTGAAGTTCCTCAGAGTGGATGAACAATGTCGGGGAAGGTGAGAGTGAAGCACACAGTGTTGTTTATTATGCACCGTGGCCCCTCCCTATGTCTCTCACACGGACACTCCCCGTGCAGTGTGAATGGACGTGCCGCCTCCTCACTGAGCTTTCCCCGCCCTTCTGTCATAGGGGAAGGCGCAGCACACCGTCACCTCCAGGACAGCCCACAGTAACAGGGAAGCCACTGGTGTCCCTTGATAGAGCCGAGAGGAGACGAGCCCACACTTCTTCCGGGAAAGCATGGAGCCGCCCCCTCCCCTCTGATCCCTCCATACACTTACCTGCTGCTAATCGTCAGCCCTCATCACCGAACACACACCAACATGACTGAGCTCCGGAGGAGAGGCACAGGGGAGCCCCGAGTACGACAACACTGCCAGTGACAGGGTGAGTGTGAACTGGGACTGACTGGGACACGTGTGTGCATGGAGTGTACAGGGCCTAGTGGGGGCACTACCTTCATCTGTGGGGGGTACTTCCTTCATCTGTAGGGGGGTAATACCTTCATCTCTGGGGGGGGCACTACCTTCATCTGTGGAGGGGGGGCTACCTTCATCTGTGGAGGGGGGCTGCCTTCATCTGTGGAGGGGGGCTGCCTTCATCTGTGGAGGGGGGCTGCCTTCATCTGTGGAGGGGGGGCTGCCTTCATCTGTGGAGGGGGGGCTGCCTTCATCTGTGGGGGGGGCTACCTTCATCTGTGGGGGCACTGCCTTCATCTGTTGGGGCCTTACCACATCTGGTGGCAGGCAGTGTGGCAAGTGACATTCCGCATCTGGTGGTAGGCGACATGGCAAGTGACACGCTCAAAGCTCTCACTGATTCTGCATTATGGTGGGTTGAACTATTTCATTTATTACTACAATGTAATAATAGAAATAATGCGCTGACAAATTGCCCGCGAAAAACCGCTTACCCCCCGCGTGCCATCCCCAACCTCCCCCCAACCGGGCCTTGGCGCAATTTTCTTCCACGCAGCCGGTCACCGGTGCCAAAAAGGTTGGGGACCACTGCCCTAAGGTATCCCCCTCCCATGTATCTATATATTCACAACAAGGTTTAATGATACACTTACCGTAGGATTGTAAAATGGAAGTTGGATGCATACAAAACTACCCCCTACCTGCATCCCTTAACCCTTCATTATCACAATTAACTTGTATTTACCCCCCACACTCCCTGAAACACTAGAATTACCCTATAAGGAAAGGTTAACTTAAGTATTAATAATTTAATTTGTATTTTAAATAAATAAAATAGGTACTATTTTGTGCTTACAAACATACTACTTAAACCCTATCAACAGGTTATCTAGAGGTTAATTATAGTTTATAAGTTAGTTACTATAATACTTTTTTTTTCAATTTCTTTTTTTTTCCGTTTCTTTTTCCAAATTATACAGAGTATTCCATTTCATGTACATACACATAAAGAATTGAGTCATTCTCACATATTCCACATACATATTCTTGAGTCTCACACTCTCTAACTTGCTTCCCGTAGGCTCTTCTATACTCCGGACCAGGTAGAACCTACATAATTCTTATTCTAATTCCCCGTTCCTCCCAATACTGATGGGAAACAAATAAAGAGTAATAAATCATGAACTAAAGCAAAAAAGCCAGAAGAGG
Source organism: Rana muscosa (assembly GCA_029206835.1). Taxonomy (NCBI): domain Eukaryota; kingdom Metazoa; phylum Chordata; class Amphibia; order Anura; family Ranidae; genus Rana; species Rana muscosa. The sequence goes on from CM055118.1 coordinate 11,764,021, forward strand.
GTTTAAAAGGAGTCGGGAACAAAGAGCAATATTTGCTCCATTCATCCCTTCTTCCTACAGCCTGGGGCAACACTCCCCACAGGTTCCGTTTCCTTATATCCAAATACTTAATCCCCTCCTTCCTACTTATCATTCCCTTTGACTCTCCTTCCTATTGTCCTACCCTCCCCACCCCAATCCCCAAAAAAAACAAAAAAAAACACCCAACCCTCCCCAAACCCCTCCCCCCTGTTCCCTCTCCTCCCTCCCTCCCCCCCCCATTCCCCCCGCCGCCGCCTATCTCCCACCCTCCCTATCATAAATAAAGTCGTTCCATGTTCACCAGGTTTTTAAGTATAAATCTCTTTTTTTACTACTTGTCCAAACGAAATCTTCCATCCTATTCACTTCTTCTACTTTTTGTAGCCACATACTCATATTAGGTGCTTGTGTCTGTTTCCATTTTAGTGTTATACAGGCTTTCGCAGCATTCACTAAATGTCCCAGGATTGAATTCCTATATCTATCTCCTGGTATCTCTATTCAATGCAATAAAAAAAATGCTGGGTCATCCGGTATTGCTATTCCACCAAATCGTTGGATAGTCTCTCGGACCTCCTTCCAAAATTCCTTTATTCTGGGGCATTCCCAAAATATATGTAACATACTGCCCTGCTCTAACTGGCATCTCCAGCACTCTCCCCTCACATTCGGGAACCATCTGTGGAGTCTCTCCGGGGTTCTATACCACTGTGAGATAATTTTATAATTTGTTTCCTGCATTTTTGTGCACGTTGCTGTTTTAAATATTGCATGAATCATTTTATTTTTTTGAGACTCCTGAAAAGTCCTCCCCAGATCAAGCTCCCATCTATGAAAGAAGGGCAGCTGGAAATCCTCAGATGGTTTAGTCAGCAGCCCATACATTCTGGACACTGTATGCGTTATTGGTTCTTTTTCCATGCACATTTTCTCAAATACTGTTAGATTCCGATCTACATAGCCTGATGTCACCGTCGTACTTAAAAAATGTCTTAGTTGTGCTGCTTGAAAAAAATCTAATTGAAAGGGCCCATTTTTTTGCATCAATTCCTGCATTGTTGGGCAGTTACCCAATACCAAAAAATGCGAAGCCTGAAACTGACCACGTTCCATTAACCTCGCAAAAGGGCCTTTTTGTATTCCCGGTATAAATTGGGGGTTTCCCAATATAGGCGTCAATGGTGAACTACATGTCGAAAGCTCCTCCCTTATAAAGAGACTATTGCATACTCGCAGTGTTGTCCCTATTGTTGGGTGCGTCTTGGTATTAGTTGTAATATTTTTGAAACACCAGGGTGCTCTGCTTAGTAATTCCCTACATTGTGCCTGTTCTAAATTTGGCCATATTTTCATGTCCCTGTGTCGGCACCAATCTAATACCCGTCCTAAATGTACTGCTTGATAATACTTGTATACATTAGGCACCGCCATCCCCCCATATTGTTTTGGCAAAAAAAGTAATGACCTCCTAATTCTCGGTTGTTTACTGGCCCAAATAAATTTCATAAATAATGTTTGCATACGACTAAAGAACGATCTTGGAATTGCACGGGAGTGCCTGAAGAAGGTACAGTATCTTTGGTAGGACGTTCATTTTGATTATATTAGCCCTTCCAAACCATGAGAACATCCCCTTGTGCCATTTCTCCAGTAATCTCCATATTTTACTCAATATTGGGAGGAAATTTAATTCAAACATTTTTGCTGTATCTGCCGCAATTATAGTTCCCAAATACTTCAGCCCCTGATCTGGCCATCTAAATTTATAACTTAACCTTATTGATTCCATCCGCTTCTTCGGGGTTGCTACCATCAAGGCTTCTGATTTTGTACAGTTTATCTTGAAATATGAGAGTTTACCAAACTGCTCGATTTCCTTAAACAGGTTAGGGAGGCTCACAATCGGGTTTATCATTGAAAATAGCATATCGTCTGCATATGCTGCGACTTTATGCTGTGATCCCCCTATTTCAATTCCCATGATATCCTTATTTGCCCGTATTCTGCACAAAAGAGGCTCCAAAGTCAATACAAATATCAAAGGAGACAGTGGACAGCCCTGTCTTGTCCCATTTGATATCTTAAAAAGTGGGGACACCTCGCCATTAACTTTCACTTGGGCTGTAGGGCCTTTATACATGCTTGCGATCCAATTAGTCATTTTCTCTCCAATTTTTATATGTCGTAGGACCGCAAACATAAACCCCCATCCCACCCGATCAAAGGCCTTCTCTGCGTCCGTTCCAAGAAAGACGCAGGGGGTCTTAGTCGAGTTTGCTATATGTATCAGATTCACTGCCTTAATGGTATTGTCCCTTGCTTCTCTTGTTGGTATAAAGCAAACTTGATCTTGATGAATCAAAAAGGGGAGATGTTGTTGTAATCTCAAGGCTATTATCTTGCTAAATATTTTTAAATCAGCATTGAGCCTGTAATTGCTGCACTGCTTTGGGTCCTTACCTTCCTTTGGTAGTACTGATATCATGGCTTTAACTGTCTCTGAATGAAAGGGAGTTGTTTCTCCCAGATCGTTGAACATTCTAACCATAAAAGGTCCTAGCTCAGAAAAAAATGTCTTGTAATATTGGGCCGTAAACCCATCTGGCCCTGGTGCTTTCCCTATCTTTGACTCTCTGACTGCATTTTGGACTTCTACCAATGTTATTGGCAACTGCAATTTCTCACTGACCTCTATCGCCAGGCTCGGCATACCACTCGATGTTACATATTCCTCCGTCTCGGCCTGCTCTGGTTCTCTCAATCTTAGGTTATACAATGAGGAATAGTAGTCGCCAAATGCCTCCGCTATTTGTCGTGGTAGCTGCGCTTCTGTTCCATCTTTTTTTTTAACCGAAGGTATGTATGTCCTTGTCTGTATTTAACGTAAGGCCCTTGCTAATTGTCTTCCACACTTATTGTCTGATTCATAGCTGCTTTTACAACCAATCAGTAATGCCATTTTTGCTCTATACTGTAATAACTTGTTCGTTTGTTCGCGCGTTTTTAATAATTCCCTTTCTACATCTGTAGTCTGAGCATGTTTATGTTGTGCCTCCAATCTTTGAATTTTTTCTAGTAAACCTTTTAATTTAACTTCCCTCTCTTTCTTAATCCTCGCTCCATGTTTAATCAGTACCCCTCTTATTACAGCCTTATGAGTTTCCCAGATTACTCCTAATGAACTCTCTGAGTTATCATTCGCCCGATCACATCATTGGAGACGTCCGGTTTCTCTCCACCAAATCATAACTCAGGAAGATCGGTGCATGGTCTGACCAAGTAATCAAACCAATAGTGGATTCCCTAACTGAATGTAGTTGTTTATGAGGAATAAAGAAGACATCAATTCTTGAGTATACTTTATGCGGGTTGGAGAAAAATGAATAGTCTCTTTCCTTCGGGTGAAATAACCGCCATACATCCACCATTTTTGCCTCTGCCAATTCTTTTGCAATCCCCTTTCTTATTTTAGGTTGTATTGATGATGCCCCAGATGACGTATCCTCGTTAGGAATTAACGGGACATTAAGATCTCCTCCAAAGATCAACTGCCCCTCTATAAATACTGTTAATTGTCTCATAATTTTTTTAACAAATATATCTTGTTGTATATTAGGAGCATAATAGGACACCAATGTCACTACCGTCCCTCCAATTGTTCCCTTTATAAAAAGATACCTTCCCTCCCTATCTATCAGTGCATCTCTATAAACCCAGGAAACTTTATTAGAAATTAAAATCGAGACGCCCTTTGTTTTAGCCTCTGGATTAATTGCATGTTATACCACTGGGTACTCTCTGTTCCTCAACATAGAGGGGTTGTTCTCTCTAAAATGGGTTTCTTGGATGAAGGCAATATCAATATGCTGTCTCCTCAATTCCTGTAACAACATCCGTCGTTTTTCAGGGGCATTCATTCCTCTTACGTTAAATGACATAATTAGCAACGATTCAATTTCTCCTGATCTCTATTTCCCTGGAGGGGCAACCCAATAGGCGGCAGGGTACCCCCCAACGCGGGAGAACGAGAGAGGAGAAGGTCACAAAAAAATAAAAAAAACATCCCCCGCTAATCCCTATCTACTAACCCGCTATCCCTAGCCCTCCCCTCCCTTCCTAACTATCTAGGGACTCCCCGTAGGCCCGTTATTGGCCACCTAGAAGTTCCTAAAGCAATCCTGCTATATTCACTCAGTCACTAATACTCATCCTTGAGTGTTTATCCTATTTGGGGGCCGGGTTGAACATCGATGACCCCGGCCTGAGCATTCCAAGCAAACCTCCACCTGATTATTCACATCTTTATACATCATTATACATTTATATACATCATATCTTCCTTATAACTTGTATCACCAAAAAACTCCACACAGAAAAAAAATAAAGAAGACCAACAAACGGTTTTATATAACTCACTGGACCCGCTACAGAAGGAGGATGAGGTGGGGGGGAGAAAATGTAACATTATCCCAGCCTAGGAGAGGCGACCTCTAATCTGCGTATTCCCCCAGTTTGTTCCATATTTTTGTCCCCTCCCCCATTTGCCCTATCCCCCCATCTCCCCCCCTTCTCTCCCTCCTTCCTCTTCCCTCCTCTCCCTCTCTTCCTCTCCTCCTCTCTCCCTTCATTTCCCAGTCTGATCAATTCATGATAAGTAAATATAAAACTAACAAACAAAAACATACCAATAACTTATAACGTGAAATCCCTACACTAGAGGAAAAAAAAATATATATATATACATATATATATATATGTAAAAAAAAATACATTATTTATATTTAGGTATTACTATTTTACTCTATATTTCCCTTCTGTGCCCGCCTTCTCTGAGATAATTAATGTAATCAATTTATAATTAATATGGTATAATATCTCCTATATCCACACCGTCCGTCCCCCCCCAAAAAAAAAAAAAGGGGGGGGGTAGGCCTCCTCCCACCTCTATAATTATTCCTGAAAAGGAAGAGAGAAAACATTTCCCCCCCTCCCCCCCTCCCTATATTATGTGACCCCTTAAATTCCACCCTCAAAAACCCAACCCCATCCCCCCCTCCCCACCCCCGACCTGTGCTCTTTCTTTTCCTTATCTCTTGTGTTTTTTACTTATGTTATTACTTGTGTTTTTACCCTTAAGCCCCATACACACTATCAGTTTTCTTGCAGGTTTTTCTCTTCAGGTTTACCAAAACCATGTAGTGCAAGGGCCTGCCTGATTGCATACGAATTGAAACTCTTAAGGTTTGACCTCATATTAGATGGTTTTGGTAAACCTGAAGAGAAAAACCTGCAAGAAAACTGATAGTGTGTATGGGGCTTAACCCTTCTCATCCCTTATCTGTGTTTTCTATGGGAAAGCCTAATCTCTCTGCTCTCCATTCTACAATACAACCTCCTTTCTACCCCCCCTGAAAAAAGAAGGGGGGGGACCTCCTTCCCAAAAAAAAAAGAGGGTCCTAATAAAGGTCTCTTTTGCACATAGTGTGCCTACAGGAGACACATTTCACTAAAGAATCCACCCCCAAATTCATGTCCCCCTCATATCCACAATTTTTCACTGCTTCTGCCAACACTAAACAAAGAGGAACTCTAATAGCGTTGGATCCACCCCATTCACACTTGTGAAAGACTTAATAGATCCAGAAGGGAGATATATATTACTAATAGGTCACATAGTGGATACCCCTGTCACGATAATCTCGTATTATGCCCCCAATAAACAACCCACCTCATTTCTCTCCCACCTCATGCAAGTGATCAATGACCATAAATTCGGAACAGTAATTATGTGCCGGGATTCGAACCAGGTCCTCCTCCCATTCCTGGATAAATCACCTTATGTTCCACCCGCAAGTTCAAACAAACTGTCTTTCTCACAGCTCCTTTCGAAATACAATATGGTAGACTCACGGAGAGAAAGCAACCCGACTAAAAAAAGATTCACCTTTTTCTCTCACCCACACCAATTATTCACCCGTATCGACCATATCTTTTTAACTATCGGAATGATCCCAGAAATTCTTGAATCCGACATAATTCCAATACCATGGTCTGACCATAATGCAGTTTACGCAACTGTTGCGTCCACCATACCAAAAGCACAGGATTCAACCTGGTATCTCCCTGACACATTGCTTAAGCACCAAATCCACTGCATTAAAGTTGAATAGGCTTTAAAGGAATATTTGCTCCACAATAGAACCTCTGACATATCCCCTATAACACTCTGGGAGGCCCACAAACCTGTGTTGCGTGGTACCCTACAAAGACAAATGGCTAAACTTAAACGGGAACGAAAATCCTTGGCCCACAAGTTAGAAACTGAATTCAATGCTGCGTTCCTAGCATTTCAAGAAAATCCATCGACATTAACGAAAACCCACCTAGAAAAAACTAGATTAGAATACGACCTATTTCTTACGGAATCCACAGATACATTTTACAAACGCTCTAAACACAATTTCTATACCAAAAGCAACAAGCCAGGTACAGCTATGGCACGGGCACTAAACTCAATAAACAAAAAGTTTAAGCCAATTCGTTTAAAACTTGCAAAAGATATATACACTAGCAATCCCACCAAAATAGTCCGCAAATTCCATTCACACATTGCTTCTTTATACGACACAACCAATGAACTCAACCTCTCAGAAGCGGAATCGTTCTTTTCCCAGATCACCCTACCAAAATTATCGCAAACCCCAAAAAATATGATGGAGGAACCTATAACGATTGTAGAAGTAGCTTCTTCCATCAAAGATTTAAAAATAAATGAGCGACCTGGTCCGGATGGATATTCAGCATTATATTATAGAACATTTTCAGAGACCCTATCCCCCATGCTAGCTGAGGCATTTAATACATTACTAAATGGACATTCTTTTACACAAGAATCATTATTAGCAATTGTCTGATTCCAAAACCACACACCGATGACACCTCATGTACAAACTACCGTCCCATTTCGCTCTTGAATCTGGATATCAAGCTGCTGGCAAAAATCATGGCTAAACGCCTTAACAGTATCATTAATAAACTTATACACAAAGACCAGGTAGGCTTTATGCCAACTAGACAAGCGGGTGACCATGTCCGCAGAGCAATACTTCTTGCGTATATAGCCAGAAAGAGACATATTCCCTCATGCTTTTTATCCCTTGACATAAAGAGAGCTTTTGATACGGTATCCTGGCCTTATATGTATTATTCCTTACAAAAATGGGGTTTTGGTCCTCATTTTATAAACTGGATAGAGGCTCTCTACAAGAATCCAAAAGCATACATAAAATATGCCGGATACATATCAGATTCTTTCAATATCAAGCGAGGTACACGTCAGGGATGCACACTATCTCCCCTTTTATTCGCCCTTATATTAGAACCTTTAGCCCAATATATAAGAACCAATCCCACAATTACCGGCATTGATGTTGGAGGTTATCCACATAAAATCTGTATGTTCGCGGATGACATATTGCTCTTCATGTCATCACCACAAGTATCAGGACCTAACCTTCTACCTATTCTAGATAAATAGGGATGAGCCGAAAACCCCCCGGCACCCCCGGTTCGGTTCGCACCAGAACCTGCGAACGGACCGAAAGTTTGCGCAAACTTTAGAACGCTATTAAATTCAATGGGACTCGAACGTTCGAAATCAAAAGTGATAATTATGAAGGCTAATATGTAAGTTATTGTCCTAAAAAGGGTTTGGGGACCTGGGTCCTAGCCCAGGGGACATGTATCAATGCAAAAAGAAGCTTTAAAAACGGCAGTTTTTTCGGGAGCAGTTATTTTAATGATGCTTAAAGTGAAAAAAATAGTGAAATATTCCTTTAAATATCGTACCTGGGGGGTGTCTATAGTATGCCTGTGAAGTGGCACGTGTTTCCCGTGTTTAGAACTGTCCCTGCACAAAATGACATTTCTAAAGGAAAAAAAGTCATTTAAAACTGCTTGCGGCTTTAATGTAATGTCTGGTCCCGGCAATATGGATGAAAATCATTGAGAAAAATGGCATGGGTCCCCCCCAAGCCCATTACCAGCGCCTTTGGGTCTTGTATGGATATTAAGGGGAACCCCGCACCAAAATTTAAAAAAGGCCCTATATACTCTGAACAGCAGTATACAGGTGGTGCAAACAAGACAGGGACTGTAGGTTTGTTCTTAAAGGGGTTGTAAAGGTTTGTTTTTTATTTTCTAAATAGGTTCTATTAAGCTAGTGCATTGTTGGTTAACTTACCTTTTCCTTAGATTTCCCTTCTAAATATTTTTTTTCTTTGTTTTCTTTGTCTGAATTTCTCACTTCCTGTTCCTCCTCAGTAAGCTGTTTGGTAAGCTGTTCTGGCTGACTCCACACCACTCGGATGATGGTGTGAAGTTTAGTGAGGAGAAACAGGAAGTGAGAAATTCAGACAAAGAAAAAAAACATTTAGAAGTTAAATCAAAGGAAAAGGTAAGTGAACCAACAATGCACTAGCTTAAAGGAACCTATTTAGAAAATAAAAAATTAACCTTTACAACCCCTTTAAGTAGAATCTGTTTGTAATTTGGAACAGGTACATTTTTTAAGTGTAGCTCCAGCCAAAAAAACTATTTTTAAGCTTTTTGGAAAACATAGGGTCATCACCCCTGTAACATTTGTTTTGCTGTCTGTGCAGTGTGCACCTGTTCAGAACATTTCACCTCACTTTCCGTCCCAATGACAAATGTTTTTTGAATTTTTTTTTTTATTATTGAAACAAGGATTGGTGATAAAGCATCAGTGGAGAGGAGACACCTTTTTCCCATATTAACTCTTACACGAGAGAATTTCCCTTCCTAGGGGAAGATTTCCTCTCACATCCTGTTGTCTCCTTCCGTTTGCAAGTAGGAGTCGTTTTTAAGTTGGATGTTTGAAAGTAGGGGCCTGCCGTATATACTCTGCAGAAATTTGGCCCTTAGGTGTTGGTGTTACCAAAACACTGTAAGCCCTCACAGTTACTCTTGGTGGGCGATGGAATGCCGTGCTGTGAACTATTATATCAAGAATTGTAATTACATGCCCCTGTTGAACAGGGGCAGAAAAATTGGGCCTTTGGTGGTGGTGTTGTTGCCACAACACTGTAAGCCCCCACAGTTACTCTTGGTGGGCACAGGAATGGGGCCCTGCTGTGAATTATTAGATCAAGAATTGTAATTACATGCCCCTGTTGAACAGGGGCATAAAAATTGGGCCTTAGGCACTGGTGCCACAACACTGCAACCTCTCACAAATACTGTACTTGGAGCGCAGCAATGAGCCCTGCTGCAAAGTATTGCATCAAAAATTGTAATTACACGCCCCTGTTAAACAGGGGCAGGGGGTGTGGCCAAGATAGCGCTGTGAGCGGCTGCTTTTACTGAGAGCTCCGCTGCATCCTGCTCAGTTATCCGGATCCTGGGCTGACAGAGGCCGACTCATCCACCCTTGTTGACCGGGTGAGTGGGACGCCACAGGGCAGGGAGCGAAGCAATGCTCCCAGCGGCTGCTAGCACCTTCACGGACGAGTTCCGGCTTCCTTGTGTGGCTAGGCCACAGCCGCGGTCTTTCCTGGCGGCCATCGGAGCTCCGGAGCTGAGCGGAGGTACGCTGCGGCCCCCTGCACAAGGGATAAATACGCTGGCGCGGGCTGTGGACGGCGGGGACAGTGGATGACACATTGGCTGCTGCTGGCTCTATCTATCCTGCATCCCGGCCCACTCGAACTGCTAGGCCGCGGCCGGGGGCCTTTCCTGGCGGTGCCTGGGGCTCCGGACCGGGCCCCTCCCCCCTGCTTTTTCTCCTGTGACTTTCCTGGGGGAAACACAGTGGACCCCTTCAAGCTCCCAGCAGTACATACGGGACACAGTGCGCGCCCTGAATGAGGCGCCGGAGCTCAGGCACAGGGTTCAGCAAAGCGGACCCCCCTCCAACGCCCACTGATCTCCCGGTGCGGATCTGTACCACCCGGAGCTCCCACAAGACCTCACAGATAGGTCTCATGGACTCAGCGGAGTCCCGACCGCCCTGGCTGGCGGAAGTCATGGCAGCCATCGCCACATGCTAGTCCACGTTGACAGCAAAAATAGAGGCCGTCCAGATGGATGTAGGCCTTATCCGCCAGGACATGGACAAGCTTAGGACCAGGGTGGCGGAGACCGAGCAGAGAGTTAGCAGCACTGAAGATGCGGTTGCAGAGCAGGCGCAGCACTCCGCACTCTCCAAACCAAAGTAAAAGCCCTTGAATATAGAAGAAGATGCCGAAAATAGAAACCGGCGCAACAACCTCCGCATTGTCGGTCTACTTGAGGGAGTAGAGGGGAATGACCCTACAGGCTTCATAGAAGGTATGTTGCGTACCCTCCTCCCTGAGGCTCGAATGTCACCCCAATATGTGGTGGATAGGGCGCACCGCATTCCACCTAAGCCGGGGCCTCCTGGAACCCGCTGCAAATCTTCATTCAACTTCCGGGATAGAGACGAAGTTCTCCGTGCCTCCAGGCTTGTGGGCGACCTAAGATTCCAGAATGTCAAGCTGATGATTTTTCCCGCCTACTCAGTGGAAACACAGAAGCTCAGGAAATCGTTCGACCAGGTCAAGGCGACTCTGAGGGCGCGCAACATCCGCTACAGTATCCTTTTCTCGGCCCGTCTGAGAGTACAGGACGGGGAGTCGACTCGCTTCTTCACTAATCCCAGGGAGGTGTCTGTCTGGTTGGAGTCGCTGCCGCGGGCCCGCTGATCGGACGCATGGTATGTACTACTTGATACCTCCCTTGTTTTGAGTTTGCCTATATCGGTGTAGTCCGCGGACTGGCCCCCTGGACGGAGCTCCCACACCTGTTGTTGCACCTGTTGTGCCCGGCTAGTCCCCTTGGTGTGTGCTGCTCTGATGATGGCGGTTAGCCCCCGCTGATGTGGGAACCCAAGTTAGCACCTCTGACGTGGTCAGGAGAACACTGCGGTCGGCCGCTCTTCCCTTTTGTTTGCTTTTACCCCCCTTGTGGCACTAGGGATCATACCATGTATACTCCCTCACCACTGGATCGACTTTACTGCTGGGACGCATTCCTGTTTGCTTTTATCCTCTTGAACCCCTGTCCCTTACAGCTTGTTGCATTGCCAGCGAACGTCTCGCACTTAGAGAGTTGCTTAGACTGTTGCTCGGCCCCCCAGAATATATTCGGGGGGCTGAGTTTGCCTCTTGCACGGAACCCCCTTTGCAGCCAGTGAGCTGATACTGTTTGGGATGGATACCCTCCTCAGTTTTAAGGGGTTGGGTTTCCAGATGTGTACATCCTGGGTCTGGGGGTCAGGTCCGGGAGCCATGTGGTGTTATCCTATCCCCTCTATCAATCTGATAGCCCATGTCAGCAGTTAATATCCTGTCGTGGAACACCAGGGGGTTGAATTCCCCAACCAAACGATCCCTGGTGTTCCAATTTATTAAGTCTTATAACCCGCATATTTGTGTCCTACAAGAAACGCACCTCATGGGGAGTAGAATTATTTCCCTTTAAAAAGCCATGGGTGGGCCACCACTATCACTCTACCTATTCTAGCTTTTCTAGAGGGGTCAGTATACTAGTGCTAAAATCCCTCCCGTTTCGGCTCCTGGACCTGGTTCTTGACCCTGATGGTAGATACGTTATAATTCATGCCGTGATTCACTCGCTGACCTGGACCATAGTGGGTCTATATCTTCCCCCGCCGGCCTCCCTGTTGCTGTTGAACCAAATAACGAGCAAGGTGGCTGAGTTCACCTCCGATAATACTGTGTTTTTGGGGGATTTTAACTTGGTTCCTGATCCGGATATGGATCGCCTGACGCCTGTAGGTTGACACTACTCTGGGTTGGCTGACTGGGCTGATACCTATGGGTTGATGGTTGTGTGGAGGTGGAAACACCCCCGGGACCTGGCTTACACCTGCCACTCGGCCTCCCACAGGACGTTCTCCCACATCGATCTGGTATATGCGGGTGGACCGGTCCTGCAGAGGGTTACAGACGTACGGATCTTGCACATGGGGATCTCGGACCATGCACCATTGCTTTTGGCACTGGATCTCTCTAGGGGCCATGCTGTTCGCCTGTGGAGACTGTCCAGATTTTGGATCTCGGACACCTCCGTGGATGACCAGTTCCAAACTGAACTGACTGGTTACTGGGCGGACAATGAGGGCACGGCGGAGGCCGGGACTGTATGGGATGCCTTTAAGTCCTCCACGAGAGGACACTACCAGACCATTATTGCCAGAGTCCGTAGGGACCACAGCGCAGACTTGGTGAGGGCTGAAAAGCAGGCTGCCAGTGCAGAAGAGACCTTTATTAGGACCCGCGACCCCCAACACTATGCCCACCTGCAGCTCTTGACTGGGGAAGTCCTTAGTATCCGTACCTCACTTACCCAGAAAAAATTACTTGCTCAGCCCCATAGGATTTTTGAACAGGGGGAGAGGTCGGGTAAGATGCTGGCTTGGCTTTCCAGGGAACAGGCGGGAGGGGTCAGTGTTTCCCAAATCACGGGCCCCACGGGGGGAGCTGGTAAGCTCTCCCGGGGGTATTAATGCTTTTCCGACTTCTATTGTGCACTTTATAGCTCAAGGGTGGATTATAGTGATGAGGACCTAGTGCAGTATTTGGGAGACATTGATATTTCAGGCCTCACGGCGACCTACCGAGAGCGGCTCGATGCCCCTATCACAGTGAAGGAGATCCAGCAGAGTTCTACAAACAGTATGCAGCTGAACTAGTGGCCAGACTCCATTCCCTATTCGCAGTGTCCGCGCAGCAGGGAAAGCTCCCTGTTTCCATGGGTGAGGCGGTCATAGTGGTGATCCTCAAGCCGGGGAAGGACCCTTCCCTGTGTTCCTCGTATTGCCCTATCTCATTGTTGAACGTACATGCGAAGATTCTGGCCAAGATCTTAGCAACCAGACTGAATTCTGTCATTACTGCCCTGGTACATTCGGATCAAACAGGCTTTATGCCGGGTAGGGGAACGAATATCAACATCAGACGCCTCCTCACCCACATTGATAGGGCTGGTGAGGGGTCGACGGGAGTGGTGGCCTCACTTGACGCAGAGAAGGCTTTCAACTCTGTGGAGTGGGGCTACCTCTGGGGGGTGCTCGACAGTTTCGGGTTTGGGCCCGGTTTCCTGAAATGGGTGCGTATGTTATATAGTTCCCCATCTGCTAGAATTCGGACCAACGGCTGCCTATCGGAGGTGTTCCCCTTGGGACGCGGCACAAGACAGGGGTGCCCCCTCTCCCCGGGTTTGTTTGCCCTTGCTATGGAACCCCTGGCCATCCTGTTGAGAGCTGAGACGAGGGTCCGGGGATTGCAAATAGGCCCGATTGAAGAAAAGCTGTCTCTGTATGCGGTTGATGCCCTGCTATATCTGGCTGATGCTTCATCATCCTTGCATGTGGCTTTAGATCTGATTGACCACTTTGGGGGCTACTCCGGTATTCGCATCAATTGGGACAAATCGGTCTTGTTTCCCCTATGTCTCTCGACCCTGCGTCCCACAACACAAACGCAGCTCAAATGGGTAGATGAGTTTACGTACCTGGGCATCAAGCAGCAATAACGGCGACTATGTCGGCAAAAACATACAACCACTCATGACCCAACTGGTGGCCAAGTGCGCAGTGTGGCGGTCCCTCCCTCTGACGCCGGTGGGTAGAGTCAATCTTTTGAAAATGATCTTTCTCCCGAAGTTCCTGTACTTCTTTCACCAATACCCCCTCATATATCCCTAGGTCATTCTTCCGAAGGTTGAACAGTTTGCTGATCTCATTTGTACGGGCTGGTAGACCCCCCGGGTGGTGAGGAAGATTTTGTATTTGTCTTTGTCCGGAGGAGGACTGCCGCTCCCGAATTTCTTGCTTTATTACTGGGCGGCAGTCCTGGTTATGGTGGGGTGGTGGTTCTCCCAGCCTAGACAAAATCCGGCGGTCACACTTGAGGCGGCTATTTTGGGCTCTTATGCGGCCTTGAGCAACCTACCGTTTCGTGGCCTCAGAGCCAGTCCCTGTATGACGACCCTCATGCGGACCACAGTTAAGGTCTGGCAGGAGGCTCGACTAATGTACAGGTGACCTAACTTGGTATCCCCACATATGCCCTTGTGGGCTTACCCTATGTTGCCTCACATGAATAGTATCTCAGATCCATCTCTACTGGCAAAAAGGGAATCATTACTCTGAAACATATAGTAAAAGCGGGAACACTTATGCCCTTCCAAGAACTCAGACGGGCGTATCTCCTGCCGGTCTCTTTTCAATTTAGGTACTGGCAGCTGAAACATGCCTTTGAGGCCCAATTCCCTGAGCCTATAACTCTGGAGTCGGACTCTATTGAGCGTCTCCTATCCTCCGCTCTTATGGACCGTCCCCTCTCGTCCCTGTACCTATACCTCACGGTACAGTATGATACCAAGCTTACTAAACCTTGGGATGAATGGAGGGCTGATATTCCGTCTCTGGATGAGGAGGAGTGGAGGGATTGCCTTTCATCTTATATCCCTGATATGATAGCCGCAAAGGATAGGTTTATACAATTAAAATTTCTCCACAGAGCCTACTACACCCCACAGAGGTTAGCACTTATTTACCCGCAGCGAGATCCCAATTGTCAGAGATGCAGGCAGGAGACGGGTACGTTTTGGCACATTGTCTGGTCGTGTCCGAAACTCCAGCCCTATTGGGAAGAGGTGGCTTCCAGACTGACTGACTGACGTGACTGGCTTGAACGTACCGACTGACCCCAGGATCCTGTTGCTGAATCATATGGAAGACGTGGATGGGGATAGGTATTGTAAACTCTGCCTGACTTTTTCACTATTTTATGTTAGGCGGGAAATCCTGCTCAAGTGGAAATCTGAGGACCCCCCCACATGTGCCGCATATCAACGCTCAGTTGCCTCGGTACTGCCCCTATATAAGTTGACTTATGAGAGTAGACAGTGCCCCGTGAAGTTCGACAAAATGTGGTCTTCATGGCAGACTACTCGCTCTGATTTGGAACCCCCCCTTGGGTGTGACTGACTGGGCTGTCTGTCCGTTGGGTGTGGTTTCTCTCCCCCCCCTCCCTTCTTGGTCCTCTGACTTTACTACAATTCAGGGTTGTTTGTATGGCCGTAGAGGGGTGGGCTAGAGTCGTTATTATGCACGATCAGGGTTAGGCCAATGTTTTGATACCCGGGTGTGACGCATTATTCTGTTTGTTTGCTCTGTACTAATGGATGTGCTATTTATTGGTTGTATTGTAATGCTGATTTGTCTAATAAAATCTTTCTGTTAAAAAAAAAAACAGGGGCAGAAAAAATGGGCATTAGGCACTGGTGCTGGTGCCACAACACTGCAACCCCTCACAGATACTATATTAGGAGCGCAGGAATGAGCCCTGCTGCAAAGTATTGCATCAAAAATTGTAAATACATGCCCCTGTTAAACAGGGGCTGAAAAATTGGGCCCAGAACCAAAAATGTTCTTACAAGCTATCAGCATGATCATTGAGGAGGAAGAGGATAGTCACTCAATATAACAGGATAGTCACTCAGCATCAGCATAAGCAGTCTTGAAGGCATCTGACATTTAAAGAAAAAATATACGGTTACATCAGCATCAGGTGCTTTGTAGCTGGTGGTGATCCAAGACTGATTCATTTTTATGAAGGTCAGTCGATCGACCGAGTCGGTGGACAGGCCCACCCTGTGATCGGTTACAAAGCCTCCAGCAGCACTGAATGTGCATTCCGAAAGAACGCTGGATGCAGGACTGGCCAGTAGCTCAATTGCATAATGTGTCCAGGACCAGGAATTTGTAACCTCCCAGTCTCTGGGAACGCGTTGCACAGACCTTTCTGCAAGGCCTCCCGAAGATGCTTCATCCTCTGCTCCCTCTGGGATGGCAAGATAAGGTCCGCAACCTTACCCTTGTAACGTGGATCAAGGAGGGTTGCCAGCCAGTAATGATCCCTCTCCTTGATCGCACGAATGCGAGGATCCTTCCGCAGGCTTTGCAGGATCAGGGAGGCCATGCAGCGTAGGTTTACTGAGGCATTTGGTCCGAAGTCCTCTGGGTCACTCAGGATGACATGATCTGAAGCCACCTCCTCCCAGCCACGTACAAGTCCATGTGTGTCTTGGGACTGTAATTGATCCCTTGAAGACTGCTGCTGATGCTGAGTGCTAGGCTCCACCTCCATGCTGACACAATCCTCCTCCTCGTCCTCTTCCTGTGTGATAGCCGGGCCAGCAGGAACACTGTCTGGATAAAGGGGGCCTTGAGAGGTAAGGGAGTCCTCCTCTTCCTGCCTCTGTTCTGCCTCAAGTGCCCTGTCCATTATTTCATGCAGCGTGTGCTCCAACAGGTGGACAAGAGGGACAGTGTCACTGATGCATGCACTGTCACTGCTCACCATCCTCGTGGCCTCCTCAAATGGTGCCAGGACAGTGCATGCATCCCTGACCATGGCCCACTGGCGTGGAGAAAAAATCCAAGCTCCCCTGACCCTGTCCTGGTGCCATATTGCAACAGATACTCATTGATGGCCTCTGCTGCGTGTGCAGCCGCTGCAGCATGGCCAACGTACAGTTCCACCTGGTGGGCATGTCACAGATTAGACGGTTCTTGGGCAGGTTGTAATCCTTTTGCAGATCAGCCAGCCGAGCACTGGCATTATATGACCGACAGAAATGCCCACAGAGTTTCCTGGCCTGCTTCAGGACCTCCTGTAAGCCCGGGTACCTGCCCAAGAACCGCCCTGCCCAAGAACCGCTGCACCACCAAGTTGAGGACGTGAGCCAAACAGGGCACATGGGTCAGTTGTCCCTGTCGGAGGGCGGAGAGGAGGTTGGTGCCATTGTCGCAAACCACCTTTCCTGGCTTAAGCTGGCGTGGTGTCAACCACCTCTGAGCCTGCCCTGCAGAGCTGACAGAATCTCTGCCCCAGTGTGGCTCCTGTCCCCCAAGCACACCAGCTCAAGCACCGCATGGTATTTTTTTGCCTGAGTACTTGCGTAGCCCCTTGAATGCCTACAGAGTACCGCTGGTTCCAAGGACAAAGCACAGGTAGAGGCCATGGAGGAAGAAGAAGAGGAGGGGGTGGAGCAGAGAGGTGTGTCAGAATCACCAGTAGTAACATTTTGGAGGCGTGGTGGCGGAACAACCTCCAACACTACTGCACCTTGTCCTGCATCCTTCCCAGCTGCCAGCAGAGTCACCCAATGCGCTGTGAAAGATAGGTAACGTCCCTGTCCATGCCTGCTGGACCATGAGTCAGCGGTAATATGCACCTTACCGCCCTGTTCAGGGAGGCCAAGACATTGCCTTCCACATGCCGGTAGAGAGCGAGAATCGCCTTCCGTGAGAAAAAGTGGCGTTTGGGAACCTGCCACTGAGGAACCGCACATTCCACAAACTCACGGAAGGGGGCAGTCTCTACCAATTGAAAAGGCAGCAGTTGAAGTGCTAGCAATTTAGCCAAGCTAGCATTCAACCGCTGGGCATGTGAATGGCTGGGAGTGAACTTCTTTTGGTGGTGCAGCAGCTGGGGCAGGGAAATTTGCCTGGTACAATCGGACATTGGTGTACCGATAGCAGATTGCCCGCAAGTACTTGCCTGTGACACACCTAATTCTACACCTTCATTCCTCTCAGTGCAGGTTTCAGAGAGGACTGAAGGTATAGTGGGGTTGGAGATCCCAGCTGATGAGCAAGGAGAGGTCCGCTTTGTTTGGTGTGGGTCATTTAGGTACCTTTGCCAACAAACTGCATGGCAGGTCGACATATGTCTGGTAAAACACGTGGTGCCCAAGCGGCTTGTGTTTTGGCCACGCGAGATACGCTTCAGACATAAGTTGCAAATGGCAACGGTGCGATCTGCTGCACACGTCTGAAAAAAGCCCCACACCAAAGAACTTTTGGAATAACGCGCACAGACAGCAGCACCCTGCACATGCGGAGCTCTGCGGTGTGATGCAGTCGGTGTGCTGCCCTTAAGCTGGCCCCTGGAGGGCATCCTGCCTCGTTGGAGATGTGCCTCCTCCTCCTCTCTCCTATCAGGCACCCACGTGGAGTCAGTGACCTCATCATTCCCTCCCTCCTCATCACTGGAGCAAATCTGGCAGTATGCTGCAGCTGGGGGAACATGACTGCCAGATAGCTGTCCTTGTTGGGCACCCCCTCTCTCTGGGCTCACGTTACTACCCCCTCTCTCTGGGCTCATGTTACTGCCTTCCTCTAGGTGGGTTCCATCATCGGAGCCTTCAAAACGCTGGGCATCCTCCTGGAGCATGTACCCAACACTGTGGTCAATCAGTTCGGGGGACTCCTCAGGAAGACATGGTGGGGCTAGGGAAGGAGTGACTGATGCAATTGAGCCGAGGGAAGAGGCCGCTTTGGCAGCTGCTTTGCCAAAGTACCCTGAGCCTGGGTGAGAGAGGATGAGGAGGATGAGGATGGCTTGGTCACCCACTCTACCAAGTCTTGGGCAAGTTTTGGCTCAACATGGCCAGCTTCCGAAAAGAAGGACAAGCGTGTCCCACGGCCACGTGCTGATGGGGATGCACCGTGTCCACGACCAGCACTGTTGCCTCTAGACACAGAGCCTGCTTGCCCTCTTTTATTGCCTCGTGACTGTCTGCCTCTCCTTGTTTGCCTTCCATACATACTAATGGCCTTCAGTGAGATGTAGCTGCACAAAGGTGGGATGTGTATATATATATATATATATATAAAGAAGAAAGGTGCAAAATAAATGGCCCAAAATTGCACTTCTCGGCGCCTAGGTGCTAAATTACTGTTCCTGAAAAAAATACTCCTCCAACCAAGAGGGTAATAGGGAATATAAATAATAGTAAAACAGCCCAGAAACTATATATAAAAAATTATCAAAGTTAGTTAAACTATGATAAAATCAGTAAAATACACATAAAGCAGCTGTTAAATGTATACAAATGAGTACCTCATTTGGGCAGGATCAACAACATCACTAGAAACCTTCTTGGAAGAATTAAACAAGAACACTAACAATATTAACCTTATTTGTGAATACAATAAGGAAAGTATCCATTTCCTAGACCTTCATATATACAGAATTGGCAATAAACTGGGTACTAAAGTTTACTTTAAGCCCACAGATGCCAATAGTTTCCTCCCCACACAAAGCGGACATCAGCCCGTATGGCTAAGAAACATTCCCAAAGGCCAACTTATGCGGGTAAGACGTAATTGCTCTGAGGATGTCGACTTTCTATCCCAGGCTGATGTACTGAAGAACAAATTTATTGAAAAGGGCTATAAGGAAACACAACTTGTTAAATTCATTGAAGACCTTGTAGCTACTCCTAGAATCAATTGCTTAAATAAGAACACTCTCCAACGCCATAAAATCAATCACGAATGGAGTTTCATATCAGGATACCATTCACAATACAAAGAGGTGGAGCATATTTTCACCTCTCATTGGCACATACTCCTGCTTGATAAGATTCTTAAAACTCATATACCAATGAGACCTACTTTCATCTATAGGAAAGCTCCTAACTATGGAGATAAGGTTGTTAAGAAGGTGCTAGATGCACCACAAAAACCCCCCTCCTTTTGGGATAAGGATGGCTTCTATGCCTGCAGGAAATGTCGTCCCTGTAGAGAGGTAAAAAAAACCCTTAGAGCATTGGAGAACTTCACATCTACATCTAATAACATGGAGTTTACTATTAGGGATTTTATTACCTGCAATACCACCTACGTAGTGTACGTTTTGGAATGCCCTTGTAAGTTGTTGTACATAGGTCGTACCAAAAGAGCTCTGAAAGTACGGGTGGCCGAACATGTGGCGAATATCAAACTCGGGTATAAAGATCATAATGTCTCTTTACATTTTAAATTGTTCCATGATCAAAACCCCGAGGGTCTCAAGTTTTGGGGAGTGGACCACCTAAAACCACCATGGAGGGGGTCCAATTTAGTACGTGAATTGTCCAAGCTTGAGACCCAATGGATTTATTCCGTAGATACTATATCACCTAAGGGGTTGAACATAGATCTAGACATCAATTGTTTTATTAGTGATTATTGATATTTTATTGATATTTTATTGTTTTATGGGTACTTTTATGATTAATGTCCCTTAGACTGTTAATTTTATCAACACCTTATACTAGAACTTCTGCTTCTCTCATCATCCTCTCTCAGCCCTAGGGAACTCAGGCATATGCATATACATCTTATATGGCTAGTTATTCCCTTATTTATAAATTTACTGCAGCTTTTATATTTATTTTATTCCATTTTAATTTTAAATTTAATTTTAACTTTGATTGGAATTCCTTTTAGGTTGATTTTTAAAAATGTATATGTGTATATGTGTATTTATATATACATGTATATATGTATACATTGTGAGGGGGTTAGCTCGGCAGCGGGTGTGTGTGACCCCCGAGATGGGCTCCCCACACAAAAACAGGCCCAGCAAACGGAGGTTGTGGTTTTCAAAATCAAAAAGGTGCGGTTTATTTTCTATTTACAGTGACAAAACACAGCAAAGCAAAAGAAACATAAACAAAATAAATCCTGGTCAACTTGACCTCTGACTAAACATACAGGTTTCCTAACTAACAACTGGGATCAGCCTAGTGCTGTCCTAGTCCCTAAGTCCCTGGTTTTAAATGTCCAAGCAAATAGCCACACAGGCTTTGTCTCACCGCACAGGGGTTCACTCTCCCTAGACCGTCCACACAGGTCTGGTTCCAGGCATGAGCTAACATCTACTGAAGCTGGGAGTTCTTATAGAGGCCTAAATGAGCTGACAAGCTTCAGCTGGTCTCATCAACTCCCTGTCTGCACGACGCCCCACACTCTCCCTAGAGGTATGAGTCATCCATGAGCCCACTAGCCTCAGCTGGGCTTATACAACTCTCCACCTAGTTGTATAAGTCGGCGTAAAGCCTGAATCTGGGTGAAATATATCTACCCCCCTGGATGCAACCAGGTGACTTTACCTTCCTGCTGTCACATACCCCCCCTCTTGTTTTAACCTCGGGGTTGGAACACCAGCAATCAGTTATTCATGTACTCGAGACAAAGCATCCACATTCCCCATTTGAACGCCAGGGCGATGCTTTACTGTGAAGTTGAATTCCTGGAGGGCCAGGAACCACCTATTCACTCTTCTATTTGTTTCCTTGTTTTGAGCCATCCACTTTAACGGAGCGTGATCCGTAACCATGTCAAAGTGCCTACCTAGCAGGTAGTACCGAAGGGAATCTAGAGCCCACTTCACCGCTAAACACTCCTTTTCAACGGTGGCGTAATTTACCTCATGGGACTTCAACTTCCTGCTGAGGTAAATGACTGGGTGCTCTTCCCCGTTCCAGACCTGGGACAATACTGCTCCTAACCCCACATCTGACGCATCACTTTGTACGACAAAGTCTTTAGAGAAGTCGGGTGAGTACAACACTGGCTGGCTACATAAGGCTTGTTTCAAGAATTGGAATGCTGCCTCAGCCTCGGGGGTCCATTTAATCATGACCGACCCTTTCCCCTTCGTCAGGTTGGTTAGGGGCACAGCCTTAGAAGCAAAGTGGGGAATGAATCGCCGATAATACCCAGCGATTCCCAGAAAGGCTCGTACCTGCTTCTTGCTGTTGGGACGTGGCCAACTCTGGATGGCCTCGACTTTGTTGAGTTGGGGTTTTATTACTCCCCTCCCAATGGTGTACCCAAGATATTTGGCCTCCTCCTGCCCAATGGTACACTTCTTGGGGTTAGCCGTAAACCCCGCTTCCCGAACAGAGTCCAGGACTGCTTGCACTTTTGGCAGATGTGAGGCCCAATCTGTGCTATGGACAATTATGTCATCCAGGTAAGCCGCAGCATACTTCCGATGGGGCCTCAGCATCTGGTCCATTTTCCGCTGGAATGTGGCCGGCGCATTCTGTAACCCGAACGGCATTCTTTTATATTGGAACGCCCCGTCTGGGGTTACAAATGCGGTTTTCTCTTTGGCCGACTTGGCCAGGGGGATTTGCCAATACCCTTTTGTGAGGTCAAGAGTCGTCATGTATCGGGCTGTTCCCAGCCGGTCGATCAACTCATCTATACGTGGCATGGGGTAGGTGTCAAATTTTGTAACTTTGTTCAACTGACGAAAATCGTTACAAAATCGCCAGCTCCCATCCGGTTTAGGCACCAACACAATGGGACTAGACCAATCACTTTGGGACTCCTCTATCACCCCTAAGTTCAGCATTTTCTGTACTTCCTCCCGTATTGCCTCCCGTCGGGCCTCTGGGATCCGATAGGGTTTTAACTTCACCCTTTCACCGGGCGGGGTAATGATGTCATGCTCTACCCCAGATGTTTGTCCCGGCAGCTCAGAGAATACCTCCTTGTTGCGAAGCACAAACTCCTTAACCTCCTGTTGTTGGGGTTGTGACAAGGTGGCTGCTATTCCAACCTCAGGAATCACGCAACCAGTTTGAGCTGGTGACCAAGTGTCTGCGACTAGGGACTCTCTATCCCTCCAGGCTTTCAACAGATTAACGTGATAGATCTGTTCGGGCTTTCGCCTTCCTGGTTGTCTGACCTTGTAATTCACTTCGCTCACTTTTTCCATTATTTCGTAGGGGCCTTGCCATTTGGCAAGGAATTTACTTTCAACCGTAGGGACAAGTACCAGTATCCTATCCCCCGGGGAAAAGGTACGGGTCTTGGCTCCACGGTTGTACACTCTCTGCTGTGCTAACTGCGTTTGGGCCAAATGTTCCTTCACGATGGGCATTACCTGTGCAATTCGGTCTTGCATCAGGGCGACATGCTCAATCACACTCCTGTGGGGAGAACTCTCACTTTCCCAAGTTTCCTTGGCAATATCCAACAGCCCTCTTGGGTGTCTCCCATACAGTAACTCAAAGGGGGAGAATCCCGTAGAGGATTGGGGCACCTCCCTAATAGCAAACATCAGATAAGGAAGTAGACAGTCCCAATCCTTTCCATCTCTATCCACCACTTTCTTCAACATTTGTTTTAGGGTTTTGTTGAACCTTTCAACCAGCCCATCGGTTTGGGGGTGATACACAGATGTACGTAATTGCGTCACTTTGAACAATTTACACAGCTCCTTCATAACCCGGGACATAAAGGGTGTACCTTGGTCCGTAAGCAGTTCTTTACAAATACCCACCCGGCTAAACACAAGAGATAGCTCTTTGGCTATGGTTTTGGCCGAGGTATTTCGGAGAGGGATCGCTTCTGGATAACGGGTGGCATAGTCCATTATAACTAATATGTACTGGTGCCCCCTAGCGGACTTGATTATAGGACCTACCAAATCCATGGCGATCCTCTCAAACGGGACCTCAGTGATGGGTAGAGGGACCAGCGGGCTACGGAAATGTGGCATCGGGGCCGACCTCTGACACACAGGGCAGGAGGAACAATAATTTTCTATGTCCTTCATCACCCCCGGCCAATAGAATCTCTGTAATACCCTCTCTCGGGTTTTCTCTGTCCCCAGATGACCTCCAAGAATGTGCCCATGGGCCAACTCCAACACCAACTTCCTGTAAGGTTTGGGCACCACAAGCTGCTCAACGGTTTCTTCTGCCCTTTTTGCCACCCGATACAGTAGGTCCTTCTCTACGCTGAAGTATGGGTAAGTGCAGGTATTATCTGGGTTCACTAACTCGCCATCTATTTCCACTACGTTTTCCCGTGCCTTTATTAGGGCGGGGTCTTTCAACTGTTCTGTGGCAAAGTTTTCCCTGTGAACCTCAAGATCAGAAAACTCCACAGACGGTAGGTTTTCGTCTGAGGAGGTGGGCTCCTCTCCAGTTTCTTGAGTCTCCCCTGCCAATACTGATAAGGGAAATTCCGGAGAGTCCTCACCACTCTCAGGGGAGTTCTGGCTATCACATTCCTGGTACATAGGGGCACCAGTGGGGGGCTCAGGATCATCCCACAGTTCCCAGAACTTCGGAAAATCCCTTCCCACAATGGCGTCATGCGGTAACTGAGATACTAAGCCCACTGGATGAGAGAGGGTACCTTTGGGGGTCTCGAAACACACTGTAGTCACTGGATACTCTCGGGTGTCCCCATGCACACAAATAACAGCTACCTTGCTATTCCCAGAGACCTCTGTTTTAACTAACTCAGCCTTTATCAGGGTCACAAGGCTACCTGAATCCAGCAATACCACAACATTTCTACCATTAACACACATTTTGCATAAATGTTTCTCAGTTCCTCGTATGGCAGTGCATGCGACTGTCGCACACAGCGACTGACGTCTGCCCGTCAGAAAGTCACACTGCATGGGTTCCTCCACAACCGGGCAATTGGCTGCAATATGTCCCGCTTGCCGGCAGCGGTAGCAAACGATCCTTCTTGCGGCCTCTTGAGCCGCTGATTTCCCAGGCTGTTCTCGCCAAACTTGGGGTAGAGCTCCCACCCTCTCACTCTCTCCACCCTCACCCCTTGGAATCCTCTTATCCGCCCCTGGGGATGGTCTGGTCTTAGGGTGGAAAGTCCGAGTGTCTCTGGAAGAGGCCGTCAGGTTCTCTGTAGCCAAGTATTTCTCCACACGATCCACAAGACCATCGGCCGTCTCTGGGTCTCCATGGCTTACCCACTTTTGGATGGCAGTAGGAAGAGCTCTCAAAAACCGATCCATTACAACACGTTCCACAATCTTTGGTGCGGACAAAGTCTCTGGCTGTAGCCACTTTCTGCTCAGGTGAATGAGATCATACATTTGAGACCTGGGGGGTTTTCCAAGCTGGAAAGTCCAGTTATGCACACGCTGAGCCCGGACAGCCTGGGTGACACCCAGCCTTGCCAATATTTCAGCTTTTAGCATCGCATAGTCTTTTGCTTGGTTAGGCTCTAGGTCATAGTAAGCTTTCTGCGATTCACCAGTTAACAGAGGAGCCACCAGTCCAGCCCACTGCTCCTCAGGCCACGTTTCTCTTTCAGCGGTCCTTTCAAATGTGGTCAAAAATACCTCTGGATCATCCTCTCCAGTCATTTTTGTCAATAAACGACTCACCCCAAAGGACGCGGTATTAGTGGGACGGCTTTCCTCACTGGTCTGCGGACGTTGCTGCATTGCTGCTTCCATCTGTTGTTGTAGTCTCTGCTCTTGCTTCTGCAACAGGTCTATGAAGCGGGCCTCAGATTGCTGCTGGGCTTGTTGCTGAGCCTCCAGACTCTGTTGCAAAGTTGCGTTTGTCTGCTGCTGGGCTGCAAGGCTCTGTTGATGAGCTTGCTGCTGGGCTGCGAAGTTCTGTTGTTGAGCTGCAAGGCTCTTTTGCAAACCTGCATTTGTCTGCTGTTGATTGGCATTTGCTAGAGCCAGCTGCTTCAGTATCTCCTCCATGCTGGCTTAAAAAAAAACTGCCACTGGTTCTCCACCAACTGTGAGGGGGTTAGCTCGGCAGCGGGTGTGTGTGACCCCCGAGATGGGCTCCCCACACAAAAACAGGCCCAGCAAACGGAGGTTGTGGTTTTCAAAATCAAAAAGGTGCGGTTTATTTTCTATTTACAGTGACAAAACACAGCAAAGCAAAAGAAACATAAACAAAATAAATCCTGGTCAACTTGACCTCTGACTAAACATACAGGTTTCCTAACTAACAACTGGGATCAGCCTAGTGCTGTCCTAGTCCCTAAGTCCCTGGTTTTAAATGTCCAAGCAAATAGCCACACAGGCTTTGTCTCACCGCACAGGGGTTCACTCTCCCTAGACCGTCCACACAGGTCTGGTTCCAGGCATGAGCTAACATCTACTGAAGCTGGGAGTTCTTATAGAGGCCTAAATGAGCTGACAAGCTTCAGCTGGTCTCATCAACTCCCTGTCTGCACGACGCCCCACACTCTCCCTAGAGGTATGAGTCATCCATGAGCCCACTAGCCTCAGCTGGGCTTATACAACTCTCCACCTAGTTGTATAAGTCGGCGTAAAGCCTGAATCTGGGCGAAATATATCTACCCCCCTGGATGCAACCAGGTGACTTTACCTTCCTGCTGTCACAACATATATATATATGTGTGTATATTTGTGCATTTTAGATGTATTATATATATATTTACTTTTCATTTATCCATCTCTTTAATGTTTGGATAATGGGCTTAAACCCCGGCCTTGGCTAACTGTGGTTCTAGAACTTATTTATATGCACATAATGACTGTCTAGCCATATTGTGTTTTACATTTCTAAGTGCTATATTGATGTGCGCTGCACTTCTCATGGTACAGATCACCAGTTATACTGGGACTGTGTCATAGGGATATATGCTGTAGTTCACATCATATACTTACATTTTCCTTTAGTAGACAAATCCTTTGTTTAAAGAAGTACCCAAATATAGATATGTTTGTTTATATGCAAATACTATATAAGTTATGTACAGCAGCGACCGTGATACGGTTTTCAATATGACCGGCTTTACATTAACATGTTTTGCTGTTTAAATGCGATAGTACTGTAGCCCCAAGAATATTGTTTGTTCTTTTTCTTATTCATATAATAACTATGTGCAGTAACTTGTGCGGACTGATCACTCTCCTAAAAAGCTCCGGTTTGAGGATGAGCGCATCGCAGTTCCGCCCTGACAAGCACCAATCAGGGCGGACCGATTGCGGCACTTCAGCCAATAGATGACGAGCGGGGGAGTGATATTACGCACGCTGACGCTGGCTATCTACGCCCTCAGTTGAAGTCAGCTTGTGACGAAACCGGTCAGGGCTCAGATACCTCAGCGTCTCTGTAACCAGGAAGTACAGAGTGAGCTCCACGGCCAGCTGTCCCATACCTGGAAAAAGACTGCAGCGCCACGTCCGCAACACGGGCGCCCTCTTGGGACAGGATAGCGGTGATTACACTCTTTACTTTATGTGCCTTTATAAGTGATTTTTATGTACGTGCATTTGACACAGGGATTTTGTATTGGGGGAATTCTATATTAAAGCAATATTACACTATTTGGTGCTCTTATGTCCTTATATGTTTGCCTGAGGATTTAACCCATACTACTCTGGTGGTGATGACGGAAGTTGGAGTGAGACTACCTACAGACTAAAAGGCTTACCTTTTTCATCCTTGTGGTGAGTTTGTACCCCAGAGGGGGAGCGTGCCTCACTCGTGGTGAAGATTTGGGATTGGTGTAGGGTGCACTACAGATTGTATCCTTAGAAGATACTTCACTCTTAGTTTGATTGTTGCAACGTCATCACTCAAGTGTTTTTTGTGTTTTTGGACACTTATCCATTACTAGCGCTGTTTATCATATGGACTATATGAGGCTTAAGTTTTTTTGATATGATATTTTTAATTTACTATTTTTTTATATACATGAGATACTCATTTGTATACATTTAACAGCTGCTTTATGTGTATTTTACTGATTTTATCATAGTTTTACTAACTTTGATAATTTTTTATATATTGTTTCTGGGCTGTTTTACTATTATTTATATTCCCTATTACCCTCTTGGTTGGAGGAGTATTTTTTTCAGGAACAGTAATTTAGCACCTAGGCGCCGAGAAGTGCAATTTTGGGCCATTTATTTTGCACCTTTCTTTTTTATTTACATATACCTTTTTCTTGGCAGCCATGGATGCACTGCTATTCCTGAGCAATAGGAATATAGATATTAACAGCATCTTCACTGTTAATGAGCACACTACTGCACAGCTTAATTATAATGGGGTCATAACCGCCCTTGGCAACTCACTAGAGAAACAAGTCAGAACCTGGTGGGATATATGTACTATAGAACAATATTTAAAAGAGCGGATCATTATTAGAAGTCTAAGATGGGAGGTAGTACCCCAAGATGGTTTAGATGACCCTGAATCTATGTCCGAATGGCTAGAATTTTTTAATGGGGTAGGTTTTAAACTACAAGAATTAATCTTAAAAAGGAAAAAGAAAAAGATGTTGAAATTAGAGACAAGGATAAATGAGTTGCAAAAACAGCTAGATCCTATCAAGGATAGTCAACAAGTTATTGACTTCAATACTCGCATAAAGAAAAAACTAGAAAAAGTGGATAAGGAAACTCAGAAAAAGAAAACAAAAAAATTCCACAGAGATCTAGGAGACTTTCGTTCAAATACGATTTATTTATGGCAGCAACTGAACCCCATTGAAGCAAGAGATGCAGAAGGTTTAACCATGGAAACCCAACAAGACATTAATGTTGGAAATCAACAGCCCTCTAGCAATCAACCATTACCCATAGTGGATAGAAGAGATCTAGGCACACAACAGGCCCCTATCAATCATTCTACACCAATCAGAAATGATTACAACTATGGAAGGGGAAAACCAAGAAGACCTGGACCACCGAACCCCGCAATACCGACCCCCACCTACAGATGATTACTACCCTGTACCAGTTTCGAATAGGTACGATCCTCTATGGGATGATAGGAACAGACAACAGTATCAATCACCACGGTCCTCTTTTTTAGGGAGAGGCAGGGGATGGCAGAAGAGGGGCAGAGGTTCCAACAACCAGAGAGGCAGAATGCCAATATACCCACAACAAGCGACAGAATACAGGGGACCGCAGTATGGACCTATGCAGAAAGATCCACAATGGAGAGACCCCCCACATTGGGAACGAGAGAGGATGCAACAACCAGGCCCAAGGAGAGAAGGATCAGAGGCTGCAGGGCCGGACGAAGGACACAAGAAAAGAAGTCGAAAGGAGTACGAGAAGGATCACGATTAGGCGGCATTTTTAATCTAACCGATGTGATTTTAACAGATAAAGAGACTAATATTTTAAATTTGGGGCTTAAATGTGGTTTACATCGCCCAATTAACAAATTTAATGTATTTATAGATATAAACAAGTATATGAGGAAATTGAACATGAAAAAATACTTTTTAAATAAAAATTCAAATCCTGTTACAAGTGTCTCATCAGCACCAACTGATAGTGGCTTGCGAAACAAATCACTGTTTAACCCTTTATTGGGTACCAACCAACCTTTGGACGTGTTTAAAGGTTTGGTACTGCGTGATTTAGATCTTATCAAGCCAAAGAGAAATGTTAACCCACGTTATATTAAAGAAGGTATAGAACTCCTAGAAAAGAGAAAGGAGATAGTGGTGAGGCCAGCAGATAAAGGAGGAGGTGTGGTTATTCTTAGTAAAGAATTTTACCATAACCAACTAATACAGATGTTATCAGAAGAAGTAACATACTTGAAGTTGGAAAGAGACCCTACTCCACAATGCGAAATAAATCTACAGAAATTGGTAGAAATGGGTTTTCAAACTAGAGCACTATCTTTGCGGGAGAGGACATTTTTGGTTCCGAGCAGTAGTCGGATTCCCACTATTTACACCCTTCCCAAGATCCATAAGGACCTCAATCTTCCACCAGCAAGACCCATCGTGAATGGTATCGGATCGATCACATCACGTTTGGGTCAATATCTTGACCACTACCTCCAAAGCAGTGTGGTAACAACACATGCTTATTTAAAGGATACTAAAGACCTCCTAATATTATTACAGGAAATTGATTTATCTGGAAAAGAAGAAGTGTTCCTTGTTACTGCAGACGTTTCGTCGTTATACACAATAATACAGCATGACGACGCACTTCTGGCCTTAAATTGGGCATTAAGTAAAAGAGAAGATATTTCCTATTCCCAAAAGGTGTTCTTACGTAATGCCCTAGACTTCTGTTTAGGACATAACTATTTTTGGTTTGATGGAAGCTTCTACTCTCAAAAACAGGGAGTAGCCATGGGAGCCAAGTTTGCTCCGAGCATAGCAAATCTCTTTATGGCAGAGTGGGAGGATAAAACAATTTTCCACACAAAACGCAATGAACTGCTACTTTACCGACGATATATCGATGATATATTCCTCATTTGGGCAGGATCAACAACATCACTAGAAACCTTCTTGGAAGAATTAAACAAGAACACTAACAATATTAACCTTATTTGTGAATACAATAAGGAAAGTATCCATTTCCTAGACCTTCATATATACAGAATTGGCAATAAACTGGGTACTAAAGTTTACTTTAAGCCCACAGATGCCAATAGTTTCCTCCCCACACAAAGCGGACATCACCCCGTATGGCTAAGAAACATTCCCAAAGGCCAACTTATGCGGATAAGACGTAATTGCTCTGAGGATGTCGACTTTCTATCCCAGGCTGATGTACTGAAGAACAAATTTATTGAAAAGGGCTATAAGGAAACACAACTTGTTAAAATCATTGAAGACCTTGTAGCTACTCCTAGAATCAATTGCTTGAATAAGAACACTCTCCAACGCCATAAAATCAATCACGAATGGAGTTTCATATCAGGATACCATTCACAATACAAAGAGGTGGAGCATATTTTCACCTCTCATTGGCACATACTCCTGCTTGATAAGATTCTTAAAACTCATATACCAATGAGACCTACTTTCATCTATAGGAAAGCTCCTAACTATGGAGATAAGGTTGTTAAGAAGGTGCTAGATGCACCACAAAAACCCCCCTCCTTTTGGGATAAGGATGGCTTCTATGCCTGCAGGAAATGTCGTCCCTGTAGAGAGGTAAAAAAAACCCTTAGAGCATTGGAGAACTTCACATCTACATCTAATAACATGGAGTTTACTATTAGGGATTTTATTACCTGCAATACCACCTACGTAGTGTACGTTTTGGAATGCCCTTGTAAGTTGTTGTACATAGGTCGTACCAAAAGAGCTCTGAAAGTACGGGTGGCCGAACATGTGGCGAATATCAAACTCGGGTATAAAGATCATAATGTCTCTTTACATTTTAAATTGTTCCATGATCAAAACCCCGAGGGTCTCAAGTTTTGGGGAGTGGACCACCTAAAACCACCATGGAGGGGGTCCAATTTAGTACGTGAATTGTCCAAGCTTGAGACCCAATGGATTTATTCCGTAGATACTATATCACCTAAGGGGTTGAACATAGATCTAGACATCAATTGTTTTATTAGTGATTATTGATATTTTATTGATATTTTATTGTTTTATGGGTACTTTTATGATTAATGTCCCTTAGACTATTAATTTTATCAACACCTTATACTAGAACTTCTGCTTCTCTCATCATCCTCTCTCAGCCCTAGGGAACTCAGGCATATGCATATACATCTTATATGGCTAGTTATTCCCTTATTTATAAGTTTACTGCAGCTTTTATATTTATTTTATTCCATTTTAATTTTAAATTTAATTTTAACTTTGATTGGAATTCCTTTAGGTTGATTTTTAAAAATGTATATGTGTATATGAGTATTTATATATACATGTATATATGTATACATATATATATATGTGTGTATATTTGTGCATTTTAGATGTATTTTATATATATTTACTTTTCATTTATCCATCTCTTTAATGTTTGGATAATGGGTTTAAACCCCGGCCTTGGCTGACTGTGGTTCTAGAACTTATTTATATGCACATAATGACTGTCTAGCCATATTGTGTTTTACATTTCTAAGTGCTATATTGATGTGCGCTGCACTTCTCATGGTACAGATCACCAGTTATACTGGGACTGTGTCATCGGGATATATGCTGTAGTTCACATCATATACTTACATTTTCCTTTAGTAGACAAATCCTTTGTTTAAAGAAGTACCCAAATATAGATATGTTTGTTTACATGCAAATACTATATAAGTTATGTACAGCAGCGACCGTGATACGGTTTTCAATATGACCGGCTTTACATTAACATGTTTTGCTGTTTAAATGCGATAGTACTGTAGCCCCAAGAACATTGCTTGTTCTTTTTCTTATTCATATAATAACTATGTGCAGTAACTTGTGCGGACTGATCACTCTCCTAAAAAGCTCCGGTTTGAGGATGAGCGCATCGCAGTTCCGCCCTGACAAGCACCAATCAGGGCGGACCGATTGCGGCACTTCAGCCAATAGATGACGAGCGGGGGAGTGATATTACGCACGCTGACGCTGGCTATCTACGCCCTCAGTTGAAGTCAGCTTGTGACGAAACCGGTCAGGGCTCAGATACCTCAGCGTCTCTGTAACCAGGAAGTACAGAGTGAGCTCCACGGCCAGCTGTCCCATACCTGGAAAAAGACTGCAGCGCCACGTCCGCAACACGGGCGCCCTCTTGGGACAGGATAGCGGTGATTACACTCTTTACTTTATGTGCCTTTATAAGTGATTTTTATGTACGTGCATTTGACACAGGGATTTTGTATTGGGGGAATTCTATATTAAAGCAATATTACACTATTTGGTGCTCTTATGTCCTTATATGTTTGCCTGAGGATTTAACCCATACTACTCTGGTGGTGATGACGGAAGTTGGAGTGAGACTACCTACAGACTAAAAGGCTTACCTTTTTCATCCTTGTGGTGAGTTTGTACCCCAGAGGGGGAGCGTGCCTCACTCGTGGTGAAGATTTGGGATTGGTGTAGGGTGCACTACAGATTGTATCCATAGAAGATACTTCACTCTTAGTTTGATTGTTGCAACGTCATCACTCAAGTGTTTTTGGACACTTATCCATTACTAGCGCTGTTTATCATATGGACTATATGAGGCTTAAGTTTTTTTGATATATATATTGTGACAGCAGGAAGGTAAAGTCACCTGGTTGCATCCAGGGGGGTAGATATATTTCGCCCAGATTCAGGCTTTACGCCGACTTATACAACTAGGTGGAGAGTTGTATAAGGCTAGTGGGCTCATGGATGACTCATACCTCTAGGGAGAGTGTGGGGCGTCATACAGACAGGGAGTTGATGAGGCCAGCTGAAGCTTGTCAGCTCATTTAGGCCTCTATAAAAACTCCCAGCTTCATTAGATGTTAGCTCATGCCTGGAACCAGACCTGTGTGGACTGTCTAGGGAGAGTGAACCCCTGTGCGGTGAGACAAAGCCTGTGTGGCTATTTGCTTGGACATTTAAAACCAGGGACTTAGGGACTAGGACAGCACTAGGCTGATCCCAGTTGTTAGTTAGGAAACCTGTATGTTTAGTCAGAGGTCAAGTTGACCAGGATTTATTTTGTTTATGTTTCTTTTGCTTTGCTGTGTTTTGTCACTGTAAATAGAAAATAAACCGCACCTTTTTGATTTTGAAAACCACAACCTCCGTTTGCTGGGCCTGTTTTTGTGTGGGGAGCCCATCTCGGGGGTCACAC
The DNA here is from genome assembly GCA_029206835.1 of Rana muscosa. Taxonomy (NCBI): domain Eukaryota; kingdom Metazoa; phylum Chordata; class Amphibia; order Anura; family Ranidae; genus Rana; species Rana muscosa. The sequence continues at coordinate 11,797,248 of CM055118.1, forward strand.
ACACCCGCTGCCGAGCTAACCCCCTCACAGTTGGTGGAGAACCAGTGGCAGTTTTTTTTTAAGCCAGCATGGAGGAGATACTGAAGCAGCTGGCTCTAGCAAATGCCAATCAACAGCAGACAAATGCAGGTTTGCAAAAGAACTTCGCAGCCCAGCAGCAAGCTCATCAACAGAGCCTTGCAGCCCAGCAGCAGACAAACGCAACTTTGCAACAGAGTCTGGAGGCTCAGCAACAAGCCCAGCAGCAATCTGAGGCCCGCTTCATAGACCTGTTGCAGAAGCAAGAGCACAGACTACAACAACAGATGGAAGCAGTAATGCAGCAACGTCCACAGACCAGTGAGGAAAGCCGTCCCACTAATACCGCGTCCTTTGGGGTGAGTCGTTTATTGACAAAAATGACTGGAGAGGATGATCCAGAGGTATTTTTGACCACATTTGAAAGGACCGCTGAAAGAGAAAAGTGGCCTGAGGAGCAGTGGGCTGGACTGGTGGCTCCTCTGTTAACTGGTGAATCGCAGAAAGCTTACTATGACCTAGAGCCTAACCAAGCAAAAGACTATGTGATGCTAAAAGCTGAAATATTGGCAAGGCTGGGTGTCACCCAGGCTGTCCGGGCTCAGCGTGTGCATAACTGGACTTTCCAGCTTGGAAAACCCCCCAGGTCTCAAATGTATGATCTCATTCACCTGAGCAGAAAGTGGCTACAGCCAGAGACTTTGTCCGCACCAAAGATTGTGGAACGTGTTGTAATGGATCGGTTTTTGAGAGCTCTTCCTACTGCCATCCAAAAGTGGGTAAGCCATGGAGACCCAGAGACGGCCGATGGTCTTGTGGATCGTGTGGAGAAATACTTGGCTACAGAGAACCTGACGGCCTCTTCCAGAGACACTCGGACTTTCCACCCTAAGACCAGACCATCCCCAGGGGCGGATAAGAGGATTCCAAGGGGTGAGGGTGGAGAGAGTGAGAGGGTGGGAGCTCTACCCCAAGTTTGGCGAGAACAGCCTGGGAAATCAGCGGCTCAAGAGGCCGCAAGAAGGATCGTTTGCTACCGCTGCCGGCAAGCGGGACATATTGCAGCCAATTGCCCGGTTGTGGAGGAACCCATGCAGTGTAACTTTCTGACGGGCAGACGTCAGTCGCTGTGTGCGACAGTCGCATGCACTGCCATTCGAGGAACTGAGAAACATTTATGCAAAATGTGTGTTAATGGTAGAAATGTTGTGGTATTGTTGGATTCAGGTAGCCTTGTGACCCTGATAAAGGCTGAGTTAGTTAAAACAGAGGTCTCTGGGAATAGCAAGGTAGCTGTTATTTGTGTGCATGGGGACACCCGAGAGTATCCAGTGACTACAGTGTGTTTCGAGACCCCCAAAGGTACCCTCTCTCATCCAGTGGGCTTAGTATCTCAGTTACCGCATGACGCCATTGTGGGAAGGGATTTTCCGAAGTTCTGGGAACTGTGGGATGATCCTGAGCCCCCCACTGGTGCCCCTATGTACCAGGAATGTGATAGCCAGAACTCCCCTGAGAGTGGTGAGGACTCTCCGGAATTTCCCTTATCAGTATTGGCAGGGGAGACTCAAGAAACTGGAGAGGAGCCCACCTCCTCAGACGAAAACCTACCGTCTGTGGAGTTTTCTGATCTTGAGGTTCACAGGGAAAACTTTGCCACAGAACAGTTGAAAGACCCCGCCCTAATAAAGGCACGGGAAAATGTAGTGAAAATAGATGGCGAGTTAGTGAACCCAGATAATACCTGCACTTACCCATACTTCAGCGTAGAGAAGGACCTACTGTATCGGGTGGCAAAAAGGGCAGAAGAAACCGTTGAGCAGCTTGTGGTGCCCAAACCTTACAGGAAGTTGGTGTTGGAGTTGGCCCATGGGCACATTCTTGGAGGTCATCTGGGGACAGAGAAAACCCGAGAGAGGGTATTACAGAGATTCTATTGGCCGGGGGTGATGAAGGACATAGAAAATTATTGTTCCTCCTGCCCTGTGTGTCAGAGGTCGGCCCCGATGCCACATTTCCGTAGCCCGCTGGTCCCTCTACCCATCATTGAGGTCCCGTTTGAGAGGATCGCCATGGATTTGGTAGGTCCTATAATCAAGTCCGCTAGGGGGCACCAGTACATATTAGTTATAATGGACTATGCCACCCGTTATCCAGAAGCGATCCCTCTCCGAAATACCTCGGCCAAAACCATAGCCAAAGAGCTATCTCTTGTGTTTAGCCGGGTGGGTATTTGTAAAGAACTGCTTACGGACCAAGGTACACCCTTTATGTCCCGGGTTATGAAGGAGCTGTGTAAATTGTTCAAAGTGACGCAATTACGTACATCTGTGTATCACCCCCAAACCGATGGGCTGGTTGAAAGGTTCAACAAAACCCTAAAACAAATGTTGAAGAAAGTGGTGGATAGAGATGGAAAGGATTGGGACTGTCTACTTCCTTATCTGATGTTTGCTATTAGGGAGGTGCCCCAATCCTCTACGGGATTCTCCCCCTTTGAGTTACTGTATGGGAGACACCCAAGAGGGCTGTTGGATATTGCCAAGGAAACTTGGGAAAGTGAGAGTTCTCCCCACAGGAGTGTGATTGAGCATGTCGCCCTGATGCAAGACTGAATTGCACAGGTAATGCCCATCGTGAAGGAACATTTGGCCCAAGCGCAGTTAGCACAGCAGAGAGTGTACAACCGTGGAGCCAAGACCCGTACCTTTTCCCCGGGGGATAGGATACTGGTACTTGTCCCTACGGTTGAAAGTAAATTCCTTGCCAAATGGCAAGGCCCCTACGAGATAATGGAAAAAGTGAGCGAAGTGAATTACAAGGTCAGACAACCAGGAAGGCGAAAGCCCGAACAGATCTATCACGTTAATCTGTTGAAAGCCTGGAGGGATAGAGAGTCCCTAGTCGCAGACACTTGGTCACCAGCTCAAACTGGTTGCGTGATTCCTGAGGTTGGAATAGCAGCCACCTTGTCACAACCCCAACAACAGGAGGTTAAGGAGTTTGTGCTTCGCAACAAGGAGGTATTCTCTGAGCTGCCGGGACAAACATCTGGGGTAGAGCATGACATCATTACCCCGCCCGGTGAAAGGGTGAAGTTAAAACCCTATCGGATCCCAGAGGCCCGACGGGAGGCAATACGGGAGGAAGTACAGAAAATGCTGAACTTAGGGGTGATAGAGGAGTCCCAAAGTGATTGGTCTAGTCCCATTGTGTTGGTGCCTAAACCGGATGGGAGCTGGCGATTTTGTAACGATTTTCGTCAGTTGAACAAAGTTACAAAATTTGACACCTACCCCATGCCACGTATAGATGAGTTGATCGACCGGCTGGGAACAGCCCGATACATGACGACTCTTGACCTCACAAAAGGGTATTGGCAAATCCCCCTGGCCAAGTCGGCCAAAGAGAAAACCGCATTTGTAACCCCAGACGGGGCGTTCCAATATAAAAGAATGCCGTTCGGGTTACAGAATGCGCCGGCCACATTCCAGCGGAAAATGGACCAGATGCTGAGGCCCCATCGGAAGTATGCTGCGGCTTACCTGGATGACATAATTGTCCATAGCACAGATTGGGCCTCACATCTGCCAAAAGTGCAAGCAGTCCTGGACTCTGTTCGGGAAGCGGGGTTTACGGCTAACCCCAAGAAGTGTACCATTGGGCAGGAGGAGGCCAAATATCTTGGGTACACCATTGGGAGGGGAGTAATAAAACCCCAACTCAACAAAGTCGAGGCCATCCAGAGTTGGCCACGTCCCAACAGCAAGAAGCAGGTACGAGCCTTTCTGGGAATCGCTGGGTATTATCGGCGATTCATTCCCCACTTTGCTTCTAAGGCTGTGCCCCTAACCAACCTGACGAAGGGGAAAGGGTCGGTCATGATTAAATGGACCCCCGAGGCTGAGGCAGCATTCCAATTCTTGAAACAAGCCTTATGTAGCCAGCCAGTGTTGTACTCACCCGACTTCTCTAAAGACTTTGTCGTACAAAGTGATGCGTCAGATGTGGGGTTAGGAGCAGTATTGTCCCAGGTCTGGAACGGGGAAGAGCACCCAGTCATTTACCTCAGCAGGAAGTTGAAGTCCCATGAGGTAAATTACGCCACCGTTGAAAAGGAGTGTTTTAGCGGTGAAGTGGGCTCTAGATTCCCTTCGGTACTACCTGCTAGGTAGGCACTTTGACATGGTTACGGATCACGCTCCGTTAAAGTGGATGGCTCAAAACAAGGAAACAAATAGAAGAGTGAATAGGTGGTTCCTGGCCCTCCAGGAATTCAACTTCACAGTAAAGCATCGCCCTGGCGTTCAAATGGGGAATGTGGATGCTTTGTCTCGAGTACATGAATGCCTGATTGCTGGTGTTCCAACCCCGAGGTTAAAACAAGAGGGGGGGGTATGTGACAGCAGGAAGGTAAAGTCACCTGGTTGCATCCAGGGGGGTAGATATATTTCGCCCAGATTCAGGCTTTACGCCGACTTATACAACTAGGTGGAGAGTTGTATAAGGCTAGTGGGCTCATGGATGACTCATACCTCTAGGGAGAGTGTGGGGCGTCGTACAGACAGGGAGTTGATGAGGCCAGCTGAAGCTTGTCAGCTCATTTAGGCCTCTATAAAAACTCCCAGCTTCATTAGATGTTAGCTCATGCCTGGAACCAGACCTGTGTGGACTGTCTAGGGAGAGTGAACCCCTGTGCGGTGAGACAAAGCCTGTGTGGCTATTTGCTTGGACATTTAAAACCAGGGACTTAGGGACTAGGACAGCACTAGGCTGATCCCAGTTGTTAGTTAGGAAACCTGTATGTTTAGTCAGAGGTCAAGTTGACCAGGATTTATTTTGTTTATGTTTCTTTTGCTTTGCTGTGTTTTGTCACTGTAAATAGAAAATAAACCGCACCTTTTTGATTTTGAAAACCACAACCTCCGTTTGCTGGGCCTGTTTTTGTGTGGGGAGCCCATCTCGGGGGTCACACACACCCGCTGCCGAGCTAACCCCCTCACAATATATATATTATATATCCCTGTACTGATTATAATGCAGCTATCAGAATCAACTACCTGCTGTGGTATTAGTATGAGAAAAGCACCAATTGTCTTCAGTTAGTTTTAGGTGAACACTGTGCAGAGGACACAGTACACTAACTGAAAATACTTGCAGCTCCCTGCCTGTGGTTTTATTATGAGAACACCACTAAATGTATTCAGGTAAGCTTTAGGTGAACGCTATGCAAAGCACACAGCTAGCACTGAAACACTGCAGCTAGCACAATCACCTAGCGTGTGAGTGTGAATCCGCGCAATGGACCTAATATGCCAGTAGGAACACACACCAGGGGTGTTTAAATACGTCCTGTGATGAATAAGTAAGGAGCTGCCTCTACATAATTAATCCACCTGGGTGGAGTAAATGAGTAGACTGAAGGGAGGTGTAGAATTGGCGCTAATTACAATTCATGGACTTCCTTGCTCTAGAGTGCAAGTGAATATTTTATATATAAATAGATACATAAATACCCCTATATTATACTAGTGTCATTGGTGCCATAGTGTAACTCCTAAATGCTTCACTAATATATATGAATACGTGATAAATATAGATTGATGCGGATATAAATAATGATGAGCATAAAATAATATATATAAAAAATAAAATAATGAAATGAATAAAATATTGTGAACAATTAAAGGTGATAACAGTGAAAAAATTAGAACCAATGTATAAAACCGTGATAGTAATAAATTAATGATGCATGCAAAAATGTCCTGCGACTAGCGATAAAGTGCAAAAAAATGCAGAATTGTGCAAATTGATGTGATTGTCCAATGATTTGATGCTAGATGCCCAGCAACTTTGCTAGGCAAAAAGTCTTGCAACTATGCAGAAAAGAGCAAATGCAACCTCATGCAATTTGGTTGAGTGACTATGCAATAAGGTGCAAATGCAACCTCATGCGATTCGATTAACCAACGCCAATACACTACACAAGGCCGCCAAGCCGGAGGCCTTACATAGTGTGGGGCGTGTACTAAATCCCCTGAGGCATAATTGGCCAAAGCCACCCTGGCTTTGGCCAATTATGGCTCTCCGTTTTTTGCGCGCTGTGATTGGCCAAAGCATGCGGGTCATAGTGCATGCTTGGCCAATCATCAGCCAGCAATGCACTGCGATGCCGCAGTGAATTATGGGCCGTGACGCGCCACTCGAATTTGGCACGAACGGCCCATAAAGTTCGCAATTCGGCAAACAGCCGAACAGACGATGTTCGAGTCGAGCATGGGTTTGACTCGAACACGAAGCTCATCCCTATAGATAAATTTGCGGCCTTTTCTAGCTTGGTTATTAACCCCAATTTTTTTTTAGCTCTAAATATTTCACTTACAGATGCAGAATTAATCCCAACAAAAGCAGCACTCCCCTTCTCTTGGGCAGAGAAGTCATTACCATATTTAGGAATACACCTAACAGCCTCCATAACAGAATTATTCTCAGCCAATTATCCCCCCCTATTGAAACAGATCACAACCTTACTAAAACAATGGTCCCATCTCTCACTATCCTGGATAGGTAAGATCAATGCGTCCAAAATGACTATCCTGCCCAAACTACTTTATTTGTTTAGGCCCTGCCAATCCCAATCCCAATCCCAATCCCTTTCTATTGACTGAGGCTGATCCAAAAAAGAACAAATACCTTTCTATGTGGGGTACTTCTAGACCGCGCATACCGATCCGCACATTACATCTCCCTAAATCGCAAGGTGGTCTAGGCTACCCCAACTTTGATGCCTATTACAAGGCTGCTCATTTAGCTAGTCTTCCAAAGTACCACACAACACAGGAATGTCCCCTATGGGTATCAATAGAGGCCTCAGATAGTGACCCTCTGTTGATTTCCAATTTGTTATGGCTTAGGCCCAGAGATATGCGTGATTTGTGTAATCCGATAACAAAACACTTCTTATCTCTGTGGGATAAATTTAAAATTAAACATAATTTTCAGTCTGTTCACAACCCCCTTTTAGCTTTCCTTAAAAACCCGGCCTTCTATCCAGCTTGGATATTCCCGAACACTTTTAAAGCCTGGACAACTTCTGGTATACTGACATTTCATGACTTGGTCACTTCGGAAAATTTTGTACCTTTCTCTACACTCAGAGAGAAGCACAAACTACCAGAATCAGAACAGTTCAGATACCTCCAAATCAAAAACTTATTTTCCCCACTCACACTAGTTGCAACACCCTTGACCCACTTATCTAATTTTGAGAAAATCTGTAAAAATGATCCACTAACCAGAGGCATGATATCAACCCTCTATAAACAAATTTTAGTAGACCCAAATTTTGACAAACCAACCTATGTTCGAAAATGGGAGGAGGACCTGGGGCACACCCTAGATGACACTGAATGGACTAAGATTTGGTCAACCATAAAATCATCCTCGCCCAATGTCATCGCGATGGAAACAATTCCAGCAAGAGTAGCCAAGTTCGCACCTACACATTCAGCTCTTTGCTTTAGGGGCTGTTCAGACTTGGGCACTCACTTGCATGTATGGTGGACATGCCCGACAAAAAAACTTTTCTGGAAAGAAATTTTTGCGATGGCGTCTAAAATGTTCCAACAGCGGATACAGCCCGATCCGTTTACGGCATTACTTATCCTAAAACCGGAAAGCTTAACATTTTTTCAATTTAAACTCTTTACTTCACTTTTAACTGCAGCAAAACAAACGATAGCCAAAGCATGGAAATCCCCAACGTTGGGGTTGTCAGAAACAATTCACAGAATGATGATAGCCACTGACGGAGACCAATTTCCTAAATTCAAAAAACTATGGCTCCCATAGATAAAACACTATTTACGTCCGGACTTTAATGATGAGGTCCTTTTGCCATGGTAGCTGATTAATAGTTTCAATGCAAATCCCATATACCTAAGAAATGGTAAACAATAAGCATCATACTGGTTCATGGACCGACCTTGTGGACTTTCTCTCTCTCCCTCTCACACTATTTTCTTTCTGTCTTTACTCTCCTTTATTTATTTATTTTTCATATATATATATATATATATATATATATACCCAGAGTACAGCGGGACACCCACAGTGCACTGCCCGGCGCAAGGTCTGCTGGGGAAGGCCTTTTTAAGGAGGAGCAGAGCATCACGCGGGTCTCTTTGGACGTCGCTCACCTAGCAAGTGGAGCCTGCGCTGGGTCTGTCGCTGGACTGGGCCTAAGAGTTGGGCCTTGTGATCCAAAGAGCCTCCGGCTTTCACGGGAGATTCCAAGAGTTACCTGATCCATCATCCTTCTAAGGACTGTTGAGAGGATCGGAGACTACGGGAGTCGTGAGACTGTGTACAGGAGTCCGGTTGCGGGAGTCGGTTGTGTGGACTGGTCCGGTCGGGTGAGAGAGCACATGCTCAAGGATTTATTGACTAATCTTTAGGCTCAGTGTCCCCCGTTCAGGGACCACAGTTTACCGGAGTGTTGCATTGCACCTAAGAGGGACCGTGTGTTGTGCAGCAATAGTTGAATCCTTTAGTAAATATCAAGTAGATGACTGTTCTTTTTCCCTGTGTAATTACAAATACCCTTTTTAAGTGCACCACCATTGCTAGCGAAGATCTCTCCCAACGGAGCATCGTATCTGCTATAGTCAGGCCTGACTTTAATAGTAACTAGACACTGTTTGGGCGCCATCTTTGCCCACGAGGGGGAAGCTCGCGAGCGCAGTTGATTGACATTGAGTGTGTGAAATACTGTTAGAACTTATATGCTTTACAGTTAACATTGCAGGGCTCTGCATTGGCATATGTACTACTGTTTAACTATATGTTTTATACCCAGTAAAACTTATTTGTGGTTAAGCAAATACGCTGTGTGGTTACATGTTTATTGCGGTATTGTGATCCCCATAGCTAACGGGTTCCACAATCCCATATTTACTGCCATCTGTGCCAAGGGAGTTTAGAGCCAGTTACTGGGGGTTGACAGCAGTGTGTTACAGGCCCAAAAATCTATATCAGCGGCCCTCTTAACTGGGGGTATAGCTATATAAATATATATATATATATATATATATATAAAAAATATTGTTCTTCACAACAATTAGTATAGGTTATTATACCACAATCTTTGCGTATACCGTAATGACAATTTAGTTACACTTTAAGTTATGGTGGGCATGAATACAATGTTACCCACCGGCTATCTAGTTAGTGAATAGGGATGAGCTTCGAGTTCGAGTCAAACTCATGTTCGACTCGAACATTGCCTGTTCGCCGAACAGCGAACAAATTGGGGTGTTCGCGGCAAATTCGAAAAGTCTATGGGAGAAATCTAAAGTGCTAATTATAAAGCCTAATATGCAAGTTATTGTCCTAAAAAGTGTTTGGGGACCCGGGTCCTGCCCCAGGGGACATGTATCAATGCAATTATTTTTTTTTAAAACGGCCGTTTTTTCGGGAGCAGTGATTTTAATAATGCTTAAAGTGAAACAATAAAAGTGAAATATTCCTTTAAATTTCGTACCTGGGGGGTGTGTATTATATGCATGTAAAGTGGCGCATGTTTCCCGTGCTTAGAACTGTCCCTGCACAAAGTGTCATTTTGAAGGAAAAAAAGTCATTTAAAACTCACTCGCAGCTATTAATGAATTGTCGGCAATACATACAAAAGCCATTGATAAAAAAAAATAAAAAAAGCGTGGGGGTTCCCCCAAATTCAATTACCAGGCCCTTGAGATCTGGCATGGATTTTAAGGGGAACTCCACCCCAAATTAAAAAAAAAATGGCGTGGAGTCCCCCCAAAAATCTGTACCAGACCCTTATCCGAGCACGTAACCTGGCCGGCCGCAGGGGAAGAGGGGGGACGAAAGAGCGGCCCCCCCTCCCTCCTGAACCGTACCAGGCCACTTGCCCTCAACATGGGGAGGATGTCCGCATGTTGATGGGGACAAGGGCCTCATCCCCACAACCCTTGCCCGGTGGTTGTGGGGGTCTGTGGGCGGGGGGCTTATCGGAATTTGGAAGACCCCTTTAACAAAGGGGACCCCCAGATCCCGCCCCCCATGTGAATTCGTAAGGGGTACATTGTACCCCTACCATTTCACGAAGAAAGCGTAAAAAAATGTAAAAAAAAACACACAAACACCTTGAAAAAGTCCTTTATTAAAAATAAAAAAAAACATTCCAGCGATGAAATCCAGTGTCCCACGGCGATCCCGATGTCCAGCGCCGTCCGTCATTGGTTTTGCCTGAGCGGACCTGATGGGGAACTTCCTCCTCAGTGTTTTAAATGTATAGACCCGCCCCTTCTAAAGTTCCCCATCAGGTCCGCTCAGCGGACCAGATGCGGAACATGAGAAGGGGCGGGTCTATACATGTATTACCAAAGTGAGAGAAGTTCCCCATCAGGTCCGCCTCCTCGGTATGTCGGACCCGCCTACGTCATTGGCTTGAGCGGGGAACTTCCTTCACTGTGTAATTTAAATTTACACAGTGAAGGAAGTTTCCCGCTCAGCCAATGACGTAGGCGGGTCCGACATACCGAGGGGGCGGACCTGATGGGGAACTTCTCTCACTTTGGTAATACATGTATAGACCCGCCCCTTCTCATGTTCCGCATCTGGTCCGCTGAGCGGACCTGATGGGGAACTTTAGAAGGGGCGGGTCTATACATTTAAAACACTGAGGAGGAAGTTCCCCATCAGGTCCGCTCAGGCAAAACCAATGACGGACAGCGCTGGACATCGGATCGCCGCGGGACACTGGATTTCATCGCTGGAATGTTTTTTGTTTTTTTTTTTAATAAAGGACTTTTTCAAGGTGTTTGTGTGTTTTTTTTACATTTTTTCACGCTTTCTTCGTGAAATGGTAGGGGTACAATGTACCCCTTACCAATTCACATGGGGGGGGCCGGGATCTGGGGGTCCCCTTTGTTAAAGGGGTCTTCCAGATTCCGATAAGCCCCCTGCCCGCAGACCCCCTACAACCACCGGGCAAGGGTTGTGGGGATGAGGCCCTTGTCCCCATCAACATGGGGACATCCTCCCCATGTTGAGGGCATGTGGCCTGGTACGGTTCAGGAGGGAGGGGGGGCCGCTCTCTCGTCCCCCCCTCTTCCCCTGCGGCCGGCCAGGTTGCGTGCTCGGATAAGGGTCTGGTATGGATTTTTGGGGAGACTCCACGCCATTTTATTTTAAATTTGGGGTGGAGTTCCCCTTAAAATCCATGCCAGATCTCAAGGGCCTGGTATGGATATTTAGGGGGAACCCCACGCCATTTTTTTTTTATTTGCGGGGGGTTCCCCTTAATATCCATTCCAGACCTAAAGGGCCTGGTAATTGAATTTGGGGGAACCCCCACGCTTTTTTTTTTTTTTTTTATCAATGACTTTTCTATGCATTGATAAAAGCCGACAATTCATTAATAGCCGCGAGTGAGTTTTAAATTACTTTTTTTCCTTCAAAAATGACACTTTGTGCAGGGACAGTTCTAAGCACGGGAAACATGCGCCACTTTACATGCATATCATACACACCCCCTAGGTACGAAATTTAAAGGAATATTTCACTTTTATGTTTTCATTTTAAGCATTATTAAAATCACCGCTCCCGTAAAAACGTCAATTTTTTAAACCTTTTTTTTCATTGATACATGTCCCCTGGTGCAGGACCCAGGTCCCCAAACACTTTTTAGGACAATAACTTGCATATTAGCCTTTATAATTAGCACTTTAGATTTCGAACGTTCGAGTCCATTGTATTTAATAGGGTTCTAAAGTTCGCGCAAACATTCTGTCTGTTCGCAGGTTCTGGTGGGAACCGAACAGAGGGGTGTTCGGCTCATCCCTGTTAGTGAAGATCTAATTAATTTAATTTAAATATGTTATGTATTATTTACTTATAGAATAGTTTCAAGCTAATTTTATTTATCTGTATCCTTGCATAAATAACTAAAGTACAGTATGTATTTATTATTATGCAACCAATAAATATTTTTGACAAGGAAGATTTGCTGAAGTATAACAGACATCTGACCCATGGCTGGGTCCTCAACACCTTTGCATCTTCAGAACTTTGAATAACTGGCCTCCTCTAGACTACAGCATTACATCAGCCTTGTTTGGATATATTCCACTTCACCCTAATCCATGTGTTCCTTTCTACAATCGGATATGAACTGTGTGTGTTTTCCTTAATGGTTACAGAAAATCCAAGTACTGCAGCTCAGGTACCATAGTATCAAATTAAGAGATCATACTGAACTGTTCCTTTGCAGGACCAACCATCCAAACACAATATTAATAAATGGTAACCTGTAAAGGCTTTTAAAAATGTACATGGTTTGTTGCAGCTTTCTTTTAAAAAGATGTGGTGTTTGGTATCTTTGTACTCGGCATAAGATCATCTTTCATATGTTACCAAACAATTGGGCAATATATTGTGTTTCTTGCATTAAAAAAAAAAAAAAAAAATTGAATTGCGTTTGGAAAATCACTGCACAAATATTGTCACAAAAATAAATAAAAAATTGCACCGCCCACCATTTTATTCTGTAGAGCCTCTGCTTTAAGAAAACATATATAATGTTTGGGGGTTCAAAGTAATTTTCTAGCAAAAATAATACATTTATCTAAACAAAGTGTCAGAAAAGCTTAATCTTCAAGCGTTTAGAAGAGTGGGTGATGTGTGGCATAAGCTTCCAATGTTGGGCATAAAATGCCAGGACAGTTCAAACACCCCCCAAATTACCTTTTTTTGGAAAGAATACACCCCAAGCTATTTGCTGAGAGGCATGTTGAGTGCATGGAATATTTTATATTTTGCCACAAATTTCTGGAAAATTACAAAAATGTATTTAACCACTTTGAATCCTGGCCATTGTAAAATGACGGCTACAAGGTGGCTCTACAATGCTGGGACGCCATCATATGCCATCCTCGGGCCTGCCAGCCACTAGGGGGCGCGTGCCCGCCACGTCACTCAGGTGCCGATGCGCGTGCCTGGCGGCCGCGATGTCCGCCAGGTACCCATGATCGGCAGTTACAGAGCCAGGGATGTGGATCTCTGTGAAAAAACACAGAGATCCACGTCCTGTCAGGGAGAGAAGACCGATGGTGTGTCCCTTGTACATAGGGACACCGATCGATCACCTCCCCCAGTCAGTCCCCTCCCCCCACAATAAGAATCACCTAGCAGGGCACACATTTAACCCCTTGATTGCCCCCTAGTGTTAACCCCTTCCCTGCCAGTCACATTTATACAGTAATCAGTGCATATTTATAGCACTAATAGCTGTATAAATGTGAATGGTCCCAAAAATTTGTCAAAAGTGTCCGATGTGTCCGCCGTAAAATCGCAGATAACCGCCATTACCAGTAAAAAAAGAAAAAAAAATCATAATTCTATCCCCTATAACTTTTGCGCAAACCAATCACTATACGATTTTTGCGATTTTTTTTTTTTTTTTTTTTTTTTTTACCAAATTTTTTTTTTTTTTTTTTCAATTGGATATTTATTATAGCAAAAAGTAAAAAATATTGTGTTTTTTTCAAAATTGTCGGTCTTTTTTTGTTTATAGCCCAAAAAATAAAAACCGCAGACATGATCAACTACCACCAAAAGAAAGCTCTATTTGTGGGAAAAAAAGGACGTCAATTTTGTTTGGGAGCCACATCGCACGACCGCGCAATTGTCATTCAAAGCATGACAGTGCTGAAAGCTGAAATTTCGCCTGGGCAGGAAGGGGGTATATGTGCCCAGTAAGCAAGTGGTTATTTTTTTTACATTTTTACACACAGTTGGCAATTAAATGATACAGTATATTGCTCAAACATGCCATGGGTATATGTGGAATTACACCCCAAAATACATTCTGCTGCTACTCCTGAGTATGGGAATATCAAATGCGTGAGACTTTTTGGCAATCTAGCCATGTACAGGACCCCAAAAACCAATCACTGCCTTAAAGTGGAAGTCCGTGCAAAAACTAAAATCCCTGGCTCTATAGCCACCAACATTCTAACATTTACCTCTGTAGCCCTGAAAAGAAAAAAAATCAGTATACCTACCTTTTCTACAGGTGATCCGACCATATTTCCAGTAGCGAAAGCTCTGATCCCACGCCAAGCTGTCAGCCGCAGTTTCTCTGTGTGGGTGGGTGCAGAGGACACGTCTGTCAACAGAAGCCCCATAGTAAATCTATGGGTGACGTCACTTCCCATTCATTTCACAGCCATTGTCGGACGTGTCCTCTGCAGAGCTTCCACCACTGGAGATCGGGTCGGATCGCCTGCAGAAAAGGTATGTATACAATTTTTTTTCTTTTTAGGGATAAATAGGTTAGTGTTAGAATGTTGGTGGCTATAGATGCAGGGATCTTAGTTTTTGCATGGATTTCCACTTTAAGGCTTTCTAAGGGCGTAAATTGCTCATTCACTTCCTCACTACCTATCACAGTTTTGGAAGCCCTGAAATGTCAAGATGGCACAAACCCCCCCAAATTACCCCTTTTTGGAAAGTAGACACCCCAAGGTATTTGTTAGGAGGCATGGTGAGTATTTTGCAATCTCATTTGTTGCTACAATTTTTGGATTTTTTTGGAAAGAAATGGAAAATATATATATATATATATATTTTTTAATTTTCAAAACTTTGTGATAAAAAGCGAGATCTGCAAAATACCCAACATGCCTCTCAGCAAATAGCTTGAGGTGTCTACTTTCCAAAAAAAGGGTTATGGGGCTGGGGTGCTATCTTGATATTTCAGGGCCTCTGAAACTGTGATGGGTAGTAAGGAAGTAAAATGAGCAATTTACGCCCTTAGAAAGCCTGAATAATATTCAATGGGCTCAACATGCCTCTCAGCAAATTTCTTGGGGTGTCATCTTTCCAAAAAGGGGTAATCGGGGCGGGGGGGGTTTATTCCTCTGCCATTTTAGCACCACAAGAAATAAGATAGGCAGTCTGTTTAAATTCCAGTATATATACCATAGTTTGTAGAAGCTATAACTTTTGCGCACACCAAAAAATATACGGTTATTGCGATTTTTTTTATTTATTTTTTACCAAAGACATATAGCTGAATACATTTTGGCCTAAATGTATGACAAAAATTTTGTTTATTGGATTTTTTCTTAACACAAAAGTAAAAAATATCTTTTTTTTTTTTTTCGTTTATATCGCAAAAAAAATAAATACCAGTGGTGATCAAATACCACCAAAAGAAAGCTCTATATGTGGGGAAAAAGGACAAAAAATTTGGGTACATGTTGCATGACCGCACAATTACCAGTTAAAGTAGCGCAGTTCCAAATTGTAAAAAATGCTCTGGTCAGGAAGGGGGGATAACCTTTCAGAGCTGAAGTCCTTATTTGGATGCTCAGATTCCAGTTTTTGAGAATATTACTGTAAGATTCTCAAGGGTTAACATCCATATAATTGCATAATGTGCAGAATTAGACAGTTTGGAGGTGGCTAGACTAGGTTTATTTTGTGTTAAAGCATATCTAAACCGAACATAAAAATGTTTTGGGTTAGCATCCATTTTCTTGCATAATGTGTAGAATGAGCCATTTGGAATGCAGATAGTCTAGGTTTATTTTGTGTTAAGGTATATCTAACCCCCTCAAATATATAATCTATTGCAGCTTTCCAGTCTTTATATAAGGTGCCTGCGTTATTTTTTTTATTTTTTTTTAAGTTTTATTCTTTTTTTTGTCTCAAAACAAATGTTTTATTGAAGAACAAAGTACTTTACATCCATTATTGGCATCAGAGCATCATAATACATTAGACCTGAACCACTCTTGGTTTCAGATAGTACAGCACATTACTCACAAACGTGTACATTATTTGCATCTTCCCATTCAAGACAATAAACAATACCCCGGGACAATTGTGCATCCAATCAACTGGGTCCCTACTACCAATGCAAGAGCACTGAGAAACTCACAACAACCTATCCAGTACTAATTCCACCGGAGCCAACCCTGGTACACTCAACCATGGATCCCATAATTTGGAAAACTTTTCTGTACAGCCTCTATGTTGGTAAATAAGTTTTTCTAACTTCAAGGTGTTACCCATTTGTTTTATCCACTCCTTCACAGTGGGGGGTTCTGTTGACTTCCAGTGCCGTAGAATCAGCATTCGGGCCTGAAAGAGGGCCCTAGCAATCGCCTGTCTGGGCATCTCCTCCAGCGTGTCACCTTCAATAATACCCAACACGCAGGATTTGGGCTCTTTAGCAATTTGAACCTGAAAGGTTCGGTTAAGGACCTCCACCACCCCCGTCCAGTAAGCATGAAGTTTGGGGCAACGCCACAGCAGGTGTATTAAGTCCCCGTGATCCCGCATACATCGTGTGCAGGCTGGATCATCACGCACCCCCATTCTAGCCAGTCTGGCGGGCGTATAATGGACTCGGAGAAGTATGTACAACTGCGATAGACGCTGAGCTACATTCAGCGAACACTGAGAGACTGCCAAAAGTGCTTCCTCCCGCTGTTCCTCTTCAAAGGGCCCGACATCTCCCTCCCACTGGGCTATCACCTTACGGGTCAGGTCGGGCAGAAACATGTTAAGAAGCATAGAATAGGTACTAGATATGAAGCCTTTATACGATGCCACCTCCGCCATGTAGTTAAAGATAGGAGCTTTAGTCTGGACCCAGACTTCCACTCCCCTCTCGGCCCTCACCGCATGCTGAAGCTGAACATAATAGGATTTTTATAACAGCTTACCTGTAAAATCCTTTTCTTGGAGTACATCACGGGACACAGAGCGACATAGTCATTACTAATGGGTTATATAGATACCGTCAGGTGCTGGCACTGGCAACTTCCAAAACCGGAAGTACCCTCCCCTATATAAGCCCCTCCCATCCGGGAGCACCTCAGTTTTGTAGCAAAGCAATAAGTGTCCCCAAAGAGGGGTGGGAGCTCTGTGTCCCGTGATGTACTCCAAGAAAAGGATTTTACAGGTAAGCTGTTATAAAAATCCTATTTTCTTTTTCGTACATCACGGGACACAGAGCGACATAGTCATTACTAATGGGATGTCCTAAAGCAATGCCAAATGAGGGGGGGGATACACCATATATAAGCTGAGCGCTATCAGACATGAGGATCTTTTGCGGCCTGCAACACACTGCGCCCAAAGGCGACATCCTCCTGACTTCTAACGTCCACCTGGTAGAACCTAGTAAACGTGTGTACTGAAGACCATGTTGCGGCCTTACAGATTTGAGCCAGGGAGGCCTGGTGATGCACTGCCCATGAAGTTCCAACTGCTCTCGTGGAGTGCGCCCTAACTTTGAACGGAGGCGGTCTATTTCTCAAGCCATAGGCTTGTATTATGACCTGTCGAATCCACTTGGCTAAAGTAGATTTTGACGCTGCCTGACCCCTTCTGGGGCCTTCCGGCAGAATAAACAAAGTATCCGTTCTGCGAATCTGAGCAGTGGCTTTTAGATAAGCTTTAACTGCTCCTACTACATCCAAAGAATGCAATAACTTTTCCTCTACCGAAGTAGGTTTGAGGAAAAAAGAAGGAAGAACCACATCTTGGTTCAAATGAAACCTCGATACCACCTTAGGAAGAAAGGCTGGATGAGGACGTAACACTACTCTGTCCTTATGGATAACCAGATATGGCTCCTTACAGGACATAGCTGCTAATTCCGATACTCTTTTAGCCGAACAAATGGCTACTAGAAAAATCAATTTCCTGGTGAGAAGCACCAAGGAAATATGCTGTAATGGTTCAAATGGTTGTTTCTGTAGAACCGACAGAACCAAGTTTAGATCCCATGGACATATGGGAATATTAACCGGAGGACTAATACGCATCACTCCTTGTATAAAGGCTTGACTAGTGAATGCGAAGCCAAGGGCCTTTGAAAAAATATTGACAAGGCCGAAATCTGACCCTTGATAGTACTCAAGGCAAGCTTCCTATCTACAGCCCATTGTAGGAAGTCCAGAATCCTACCTATTACGTACTTACGTGGATGCCATTTCTTGGCTTCACACCAGGCGACGTACGCCTTCCAGATTCTATAGTAGATCTGCCTGGATACCGGCTTCCTGGCATTGATCATGGTAGATACCACAGAATTAGAGAGCCCTCTCTTTTTTAGAATGTGGGCTTCAATAGCCAGGCCGTCAAACCTAGGGCTGGTAAGGAAGGGTGGTATATCGGTCCTTGCGAAAGCAGGTCCGGACGATGTGGGAGAGTCCAAGGACTCCCCACTGACATTTTACAATCTCCACGTACCACGCTCTTCGGGGCCACGCTGGAGCCACCAGAATCACTGGTTTCTTTTCTACCCTGATTCTGCGGAGTAATCGAGGTAACCATTGTGGCGGTGTGAATGCATATATCAGCTTGAACTGATCCCAAGGGAACACTAGGGCATCCGAGCCGCAAGCTAGGGGATCCCTTGTCCGAGAGACAAACCTGTCCCCCTTTGCGTTGAATCTGGATGCTAGAAGATCTACATCCGATGTTCCCCACCGCTGACATATTGTCCAGAAAACCTCGGGGTGAAGGGACCCTTCCTCTGGGCCTAATTGCTGGCGACTTAGAAAGTCCGCCTTCCAATTCTCCACTCCTGGAATGAATACCGCAGATATGGCTGGGACATATTTTTTCTGCCCATTTCAGGATGTAATTTACTTCCCTCTGGGCTGCACGACTCCTGGTGCCCCCCTGATGATTGATATATGCCACTGCTGTGGCATTGTCTGATTGAATTCTGACAGGGGACCCTTGGAGTTTGGATGTCCATGCTACTAGGGCATACCGGGCTGCTCGTATCTCTAAGAGATTTGATGGGCAGGGCCTTTTCTGCATCCGACCATCTGCCCTGGAGAGACTATTGCTCCAGTACTGCTCCCCAGCCTATAAGGCTGGCATCTGTAGTGACCACCTTCCAAGAAATCGGACTGAAGGATTTCCTTTTTTCCAGATTCTGGGAAACCAACCACCAACGGAGGCTCTTGCGAACGGAAGGGGACAAGGACATTGTAAGTCTAGGCCTGAATTTTTTTGTTCCAGGCTG
The DNA here is from genome assembly GCA_029206835.1 of Rana muscosa. Lineage (NCBI taxonomy): Eukaryota > Metazoa > Chordata > Amphibia > Anura > Ranidae > Rana > Rana muscosa. The sequence goes on from CM055118.1 coordinate 11,816,344, forward strand.
ACAGTATGGCCCCTTGCAAATTCCTTGAATGGAATTGACCGTAGGGTACTCTTCGAATGATGCCACCATTTTTCCCAGCAGCCTCATATACAGGCGTATGGACGGCTGTCTTTTTTGTACCCACTAAGTGGATCAAATCTTTCAAAGACAACACCTTTCCTCGAGGCAAGAATATTTTTCTCTGGCCTGAATCCAACCTTAGCCCCAAGTATTCCAGACTTTTGACTGGTTTTTAGGGCTGACTTGTCTCGGTTGATAATCCAACCGTGAGATTCCAGATACTTGATCGTCTTGTGAACGACCACGTCTAGTTTTTTCACTGAGTGGTCTATCAGCAACAAGTCATCCAGATATGCCATTATCATTACACCTTGTGTTCTTAGATTGGCCAATAAAGGGCCAGAATTTTTGTAAACACTCGTGGTGCTGTGGCCAAACCGAAGGGTAAGGCTCTGAACTGAAAATGGCGCCCTTCTACTGCAAAGCGTAGAAATTTTTGGTGGACTGGAAAGATGGGAATGTGCAAATAAGCATCTTTGATGTCGATCGTGGCTAACCAATCCTCCCCTTGTAGGGCAGTGGCCACCGATCGGATCGACTCCATCGGAAAGACCTGATATACAGGAATTTGTATAGCCCTTTTAGAATTAATATGGGCCTCCCGTCCGCGTTTGCTTCGGGACTGTAAAGAGGTTTGAGTAAAACCCGAACCCTCCTTCTTCCAGGGGAACCTCCATAATTACTCCTTGGAGCAATAGTTGTTCTAGTGCCAACAGGAGGGACTCTCTCTTCCGGGGATCCCTTGGCACGTTTGACCTCAAAAATGGGAAGGAGGAGAGTCTTTTAACTCCAAACTGTATCCCAAACATACTGCGGAGAGCACCTATCTGTCTTGATCGTGTCCCGCCAGGTCTCTTGCGAACAACTGGAGTCCTCCCCCCACCCGACTGAGTGGGGGCTTCAATGAATTTAACTTTGGGGGAGGTTATGTACCTCCCCTGACCCAGGGTTTCTCATTACCCTGCTACTGTCCCTGTTTTTTATCCCCGGGATTTGACCGAGGAGGCCGTCGGAACTGTTACACAGCCGATGCCCCAGGGACTGGAGAAGCAGGCCTCTTAAAGAGGGACCTCTAACTCTGCTTTTAACCGGCAAGAGCGTATTTTTACCGCTGGAAATTTTCTGGATATATTTGTCCAGGTTTTCCCTGAATAAGCGTTCACCATGAAATGGGACGCTAACCAGCCATTCTTTACAGGGAGCTTCAGCAGACCAGTTTTTGAGCCATAGGAGCCTACGCGTATGTACTATAGACAGCGTAAGGCGGGAGGCCTGATGGACTGAATCCTCTATGGCGTCAACCGCAAAGCCTAAGGCTCTAGGTAGATCAGCTAGGGCAAAGCCTGCTGATCTGTCAAGTCCCTCAAGACCTGTTTCAACTGATCCTTCACTGCTTAGCAGACCCCAATAGCTGCTACTGCTGGTTGTATCACCAAGCAGATTTTCATAAGGACTCCAATCTTTTATCTATTGGGTTCTTGAACATTTGGACATTATCCACTGGACATGTCAGTGATTTATACATACAAGAGATGGCTGCGTCCACTGTAGGGACCTTCCATTTTTTTTTTTTTTTTTTTTTGATGAACTTATCCTCCATGGGATAGACCACCGGAAATCTCTTGGGGGAATAAATATTTTCTCAGGACGTTCCCAATCCTGGTAAATGAGCCCTTTCAGTAAAGGGTGAAGTGGAAAAGAACAAACAGTCTGGGGGCTTCCAGCGACCCCAACGAGGATACAGTAGTGGTTGATGGTTCCGCAAGGTGCATTTTTAAATGCTGATCGGACCATGTTAGTCAGAGACTGAACCCATAATCTTTCAGCTTGAGATGCTGAGAAAAGGTTCCCCCACTGTTGATTCCTCTATAACAGAATCAACCTCATCCTGATCCCCTTCAGGCAGGTCGATCCCTGTATGGGACTGTTGCTCTGCTAACAGGCACTCTGAAGGAGGAGACGGAGATCGGGCGTGCTTTCCCTGACAGGGAGGCAGCGATAAATGTTGACAATCTCTCTCTAATCCTCCCAGAGCTGAGGAAAAAACCTCCTCTGTTACATACACAGGAGCAGGTGACTGAGGACAGCCACAGTACCAAGTACCCCTGCGGGGTCTCTACGGTCACTTACCTCTGAACTTCAGGGGAGACTGGTGCAGCAGAAGTATGCCCAAGATCCTCAGAGCCCGATGAGACCCCCTTCGCTTCCTGGAAGATTCAGTTCCGGAGCTTCTGGACGGCATATTCCTAAGCCTAAAGCTGAGGTATTCCAGCCGTAATACACCACTTTTACTGAGAATAGTCTAGCACAATTGCTGCTATATCACAGTTGGTGTCTACTAATGTGCCTTTCTAGGGGATGCCTGTATCAACCGCTTGCTGTATGCCTTTAAATGTTGCCAGCTCTGTCTCTGTACTTCATAGCCAGCTCACTACAATATTGTGGTTTTTTTTTTAAAACTGCTGGGACGCCCACACATGCGCAGAAGCGCTGCGGCGCGCACAGAGCGTCATCCCCCAGGCTCCGCCCCCTTTCCCGGCTCACCTCTATATATAGAGGCGCGTGCTCGCGCACGCGCGCGGGCACGTGCGCCTTCGGCGCTAATTTCAAATATGCTAACAAGGGACAGGAGCCAGGGCCCCTCTTTGCCGCAGGCCGGGGGATGGACAAACACTGCAACATGGCAGAGGAAGCAGTTTCCTATAAGAGAACTCACCATCTGCCTGGACTTTGCTCTGCTGAGAAGAAGCTAGTCCACATGACAAGAAAACATTCCACAGCGGCCTCTAGTGGACAAACACAGGTACCGCAGTCTAATATATTAAATATATATAAAAAAAAATTTTTTTTTTTTTTTTTTCTTGACCACCATTAAAAATTATTACATTTTTTTAGTAGTTACAGGCATGCACAGAATTTTGCGGGAATACCATTAGGTAACAGACAGAAAGACAAATTAGGCTTGGGGGTCCCCCAATAGAACCAAGTTCCTGGGGGCCCCCACTTACCTGTTCCCCGCCGCAGGACTTTGTTTGGTCCACAAAAGCCCAAACTTCACCTATCACGGCAGGCATTGTAATCAAACCTTCAGGGACCGGGTTCCCAAGGATTCCACTCCCCTGGACCTGTATAGCACCCTGCACAGAAAACATCTTGGTCGTGGGTATGACCAGAGCTCTGGATCCCAGGGTCCAGCTCTCCTAAGAGAAGCATTACAGGCAAAACCTTGCTCTTCTTTCTGCAAGGCCCGGGTACCGACCGTTTAGCTATGAAGCTTTTTTGGTCGGATCCGGAATAGCTTACTGAGGCCCAAAAGAACCTGTACGCAAGCTCAGTGAAAAACACATGTTTCTTCTTGGCCAACACCTTAGACACTGGCAAAAAACTGAGGTGCTCCCGGATGGGAGGGGCTTATATAGGGGAGGGTACTTCCGGTTTTGGAAGTTGCCAGTGCCAGCACCTGACGGTATCTATATAACCCATTAGTAATGACTATGTCGCTCTGTGTCCCGTGATGTACGAAAAAGAAAGTAAAATAGCATGGAACCAGGGAGTCCGAATTCCTCTTGGAGAGCGGCAAAGGGACGCAGCTCTCCATTTCTGAATATTTGATACAGGTAGTTAACACCGTACTTCTGCCACCGTTTACTGTATTGTAGTTTTCCTATCTCCATGTACCGTTCATTGTGCCATATAGGGCTGAATTTAGTAAACCCCGTGACCTGCTGTAGTGACCTGACTTTATTCCAGATTTTTTGCATTAGGTTATAAGTGGGGTACCGTTTATTAGATTTACCCATCCACAAAGCCTCCAACCCCTCCGCTACTCCCTGTTTAATCGTAAATTTAATGAGTGAGGTGGTGGAGTCCACCAAGTTCAACTCTGGGTCGGGGGCCGGGTTCAATGATCTAGCTATGTGTTGCAATTGGGCAGCCAAGTAGTACAGCCAGGGATTTGGCAGTGCTAGTCCACCTGCCTCTTTAGGACGCTGAAGCTGTTCCAATCTCACCCTAGCTGAAGAAGAATGCCAGATAAGGGAGCGGAACATAGAGTTAATGATTCGGAACTGTTTTAGAGGGATTACAAGAGGCGAGTTGTGCAACACATAAAGAAGTTGTGGCATAAGAATCATTTTTATCAGATTGATCCTACCCACTGGTGACAGTTTTAGCCTGGACCACACCTTGATCCTATCACGACTGCGATTCAGCCAAGGGGTAAGATTCAGCCCAACATACTCCAAGGGATCAGGGGTGACGTGTATTCCTAAGTATTTAATTTTCCTGGACACTGGGATATCAAGAATCGTTGGTAGTCGCTGGTCCGAACCCTCGTCAAGAAACATGAGCGAGGATTTAGTCCAGTTCACCACCAGCCCTGAATAAAATCCGAAGGTCTCAACCATCCTCATAGCTTCACTCAGTGAACCCCCGGTATCTCCCAGAAACAGCATAGTGTCATCCGCATACATCATTAACTTTTCCTGTAGGTCCCCGTACTGAAAGCCTCGGATAGCATTGTTGGAGCGGATGAGGGCCGCCAGTGGCTCAACAGCCAGGGCAAATAGAAGTGGCGACAGGGGACACCCCTGTCTAGTGCCGCTGTACAGCCAAAAGTCTGGTGACACTCTGCCTGCCTCCCTGATGGCAGCCCTTGGGGTGTGATATAGCAACTGTACCCATGAAATAAATTCCTCCCCAAACCCAAACTTCCTCAAAGTAGCCCACAGGAATGACCATTCAATACTGTCGAACGCCTTGTGGGCGTCCAAAGACAGTAGCGCCCTATCCCCCCCATTATCCGCCACCGACTGCATATTAAGATAAAGTCTACGTAAATTTATTGCCGTGGATTTCTGGGGCATGAACCCCGCCTGATCAGAGTGTATAACAGTGGATATTACCCCATTTAAACGCACTGCCAGAACTTTTGCTAGAATCTTGACATCATTCTGTAAGAGGGAAATCGGTCTATAGGACCCTGGATCCAAGGGATCCTTGCCCGGTTTCAGAAGCAATACGATAATAGCTTTGGTCATAGACAGTGGGAGGCAGCCTGTTGCCTTGGCAACCTCGAACACATTAAGTAGTTTGGGCAACATACCACCCGCATATTGCTTGTACACTTCAATCGGTATACCATCCTCCCCCGGAGCTTTAGAGTTAGGGAACATCCCGACCGCCGACTGGAGCTCCTCCAATGTAAGAGGAGCATCCTAAGTTTTATTCTTTATCGTCACCTGGTAATCCTACAAATAAAACACTGACGATAGGAGGGATCTACAGAAGGAGTCATGGATACCACCCAGGTTTGACTTCAAACATGTCTCGCTTTATTTAGCTCTGTTACTTGGGAAATGAGGAGATTACTAGATTCCAAAGAAAAGATCAGATGGTTTTTGCTTTCTGGTCAGCTCACAGGAAGTGACAAGGGCACTACATTTCAGATGAGATCAGTAGATATTTTCTATACTAGCTAAAAATACTCTTAAACACATCAAAGGATTGGTAAGCGTCAATGTATTACATTTTTGTTCTTCAGTTTATTAGGACTGTTACACCACTATGTGATCAAACAGAATGCTTCAGAGTTTGCCTGAGCAGTACATGTTGTTGTGGAACACTGTGGCGGCTGGTGTTTTTTTTTTGGGGGGGGGGGGGGCGGCAAACAAAGCACCCACAGCCACCCCCCCCGGTCGGTCGTGTCAATCGGAACCCCCGGGTCGGTCAGGTCAATCGCACCCCACCAACCCCCCCCCAATTGGGTTGCCAGCCCCACACTTATCCCATCTATGGCGTGGGCAGCGCTCCCCAATGGGCGGTGGCTTCCCTTGCATCACGGCGTCTGTGCATCTCCTCCCTCCTCCTCGGCCAATAGGATTGCTTCTCCTTTCGGCCAATCAGGAAACTGGTCTCAATATCTGCTTCCTGATTGGCCGGTGTGACAATAGTGAATATTAATTCGCTATTGTCACACAACTGGGTGGGCTCAGGGCACAGTGCTCTGCTCCCTGAGCCCACCCTTTTTTGAAGCCTATTCGAGCTTCTGTGTCTAATCACGTTCTTCAAAAAACTCCCATTAGAATCCATGCGTCCAGTGCCCCGCCTGTAGATTTGGGGGCTGTACGCATTACAGGCCACCACTGATTGAACACCTTATTTATAAAATGTTATTAATGTCACATAATGTCTTAAAATATGATATTGGCAGAGTGGCAATTATGCCCTACATACAATCAAGGTAAAAAGATTTGAAAACTTTTTTCAAATTGATGCCTTTTTCACATATATTAGCAGGCTACATTTTCAAACTGTGCCTACAAATAAGCATATACAGTATATCCCTTTCATGACTAAGCCTATTTCTGACATTTGGTGTTTACAAGTTAAAATCTGTATTTTTTGCTAGAAAATTACTTAGAAACCCCAAACATTATATGTATTTTTTTTATCAGAGACTCTAGAGAATAAAATGCAGATTGTTGCAATATTTTATGTCACACGGTATTTGTGCAGCGGTGTTTTAAACGCAACTTTTTTGAAAAAATTTACTTCAATGAATTAAAAAAAAATTTAAAAGTAAAGTTAGCCCAATTTTTATGTATAATGTGAAAGATGATGTTACGCCGAGTAAATAGACACCAAACATGTCATGATTTATAATTAAATATTATAAAGTGTGGCGCTAATGAGAATAAAGTGAGAAACCTTAATGAAATAAAACTTAAAACTGCACAATGTAATGTGAAGTAATCAAGTGGAAACGTGCAGCATAGGTTATTTGGTGAAAAAAAACCTTGTGGAATACTAATTAGCATCCACCTGAAACTGTCTATAGTTAATGACACAGACTAGTGATCATCAAATTAATGAGTTGGTGAACATATACAAAAAATATATTCAAATAAATTCATGTGAAATGGTGCATCATAAAAGCAAATTCATGTGGGGCATCGCAGGTGAGTGCATGTCCATTAAATTGCCATATATCAAATAAAGTTCAGAAATCAGGATCCAATAGAGACTTTACGGTGACTGCAGGATATACTGTAAAGGTGAATGGATCAGACGTTCTGTGTAGACATATGAAGTGTGTATCATCACCCGGGAGTGCCTTCACCTTGGGCCAATAGGGGAGAAAAAGGTACTCTTACCAGCCAGAGTGGATCCAGCACACTGTACGGCGGTGGATCATCAAAGCTTTGTCCACTCCGTGGACGGAAAAGGCAGCAGGGATCTCTAGAACACCTCCTCCTAGTGATGATTCCGTATCTCCAAGCCAGAAGGGAAATCCAAGTATCATGCAGTAATCACCTCATTTAGAAATGGCCATGAAAAAAAGGAAAGATCCTTTGCATAGTGTAAATCCAAAAAGATTTATTCTAAATCCATAAAAGTTCAAACAGTTTGAACAGCGATAAAAAAATCCATAAAAACCAAGTATAGTAAGGCAGCGTGGTAAGAACAGCTGGAGCTGACGTATAAACCCGACCGGTTTCGTCCAAACAGACTTCAACTGGGGTATACTAGAGCTCTCTGTCCTCCACGCTTATAAAAAGAAGTCATACAACAATTGAAAACAGACGTGTCCTGCTGCAATTCCCGCTTCCGGGATCGCCACGTCCTATGAGAACAGTGAATGGTATTGTGAGTATGGCCCCCAGTGATGCCAGACCAATAGGACCGCTTACCATCACCAGGAAGCTCCACCGCGTCAGCAGAGAGCTCCGCCGCATCATCAATCTGTATCTGTATGGCCGTCCGCAATTGGAGGTGTGTCAGCAATAGGGATGAGCTTCGAGTTCGAGTCGAACTCATGTTCGACTCGAACATTGCCTGTTCGCCCGTTCGCCGAACAGCGAACAAATTGGGGTGTTCGCGGCAAATTCGAAAAATCTATGGGAGAAATCTAAAGTGCTAATTATAAAGGCTTATATGCAAGTTATTGTCCTAAAAAGTGTTTGGGGACCCGGGTCCTGCCCCAGGGGACATGTATCAATGCAAAAAGAAGTTTTAAAAACGGCCGTTTTTTCGGGAGCAGTGATTTTAATAATGCTTAAAATGAAAAAATAAAAGTGAAATATTCCTTTAAATTTCGTACCTGGGGGGTGTGTATGATATGCATGTGAAGTGGCGCATGTTTCCCGTGCTTAGAACTGTCCCTGCAAAAAATGTCATTTTTTAAAGAAAAAAAGTCTTTTAAAACTGACTTGCGACTATTAATGAATTGTCGGCTCCCGGCAATACATACAAAAGTCATTGATAAAAAAAAAAAAAAAAGCGTGGGGGTTCCCCAGAATTCAATTACCAGGCCCTTCAGGTCTGGAATGGATATTAAGGGGAACCCCGCCACAAATTTAAAAAAAATTTGACGTGGGGTTCCCCCAAATATCCATTCCAGGCCCTTCAGATCTGGCATGGATTTTAAGGGGAACTCCACCCCAAATTTTAAAAAAATGGCGTGGAGTCCCCCTAAAAATCCATACCAGACCCCTTATCCGAGCACGCAACCTGGCCGGCCGCAGGGGAAAAGGGGGGACGAGAGAGCGGCCCCCCCTCCCTCCTGAACCGTACCAAGCCACATGCCCTCAACATGGGGAGGATGTCCCCATGTTGATGGGGACAAGGGCCTCATCCCCACAACCCTTGCCCGGTGGTTGTGGGGGTCTGCGGGTGGGGGGCTTATCGGAATCTGGAAGACCCCTTTAACAAAGGGGACCCCCAGATCCCGCCCCCCCCTATGTGAATTGGTAAGGGGTACATTGTACCCCTACCATTTCACGAAGAAAGCGTAATTTTTAAAAAAAAAAAAACACACAAACACCTTGAAAAAGTCCTTTATTTAAAAAAAAACAAAAAAACATTCCAGCGGTGAAATCCAGTGTCCCGCGGCGATCCCGATGTCCAGCGCTGTCCTTCATTGGTTGTGCCTGAGCGGACCTGATGGGGAACTCCCTCTCAGTATTTTAAATGTATAGACCCGCCCCTTCTAAAGTTCCCAATCAGGTCCGCTCAGCGGACCAGATGCGGAACATGAGAAGGGGCGGGTCTATACATGTATTACCAAAGTGAGAGCAGTTCCCCATCAGGTCCGCCCCCTCGGTATGTCGGACCCGCCTACGTCATTGGCTTGAGCGGGGAACTTCCTTCACTGTGTAATTTTAATTTACATAGTGAAGGAAGTACCCCGCTCAAGCCAATGACGTAGACGGGTCCGACATACCGAGGGGGCGGACCTGATGGGGAACTGCTCTCTTTTTGGCAATACATGTATAGACCCGCCCCTTCTCATGTTCCGCATCTGGTCCGCTGAGCGGACCTGATGGGGAACTTTAGAAGGGGCGGGTCTATACATTTAAAATACTGAGAGGGAGTTCCCCATCAGGTCCGCTCAGGCACAACCAATAAAGGACAGCGCTGGACATCGGGATCGCCGCGGGACACTGGATTTCACCGCTGGAATGTTTTTTGTTTTTTTTTTAAATAAAGGACTTTTTCAAGGTGTTTGTGTGTTTTTTTTAAACATTTTTTTACGCTTTCTTCGTGAAATGGTAGGGGTACAATGTACCCCTTACCAATTCACATAGGGGGGGGGCGGGATCTGGGGGTCCCCTTTGTTAAAGGGGTCTTCCAGATTCCGATAAGCCCCCCGCCCGCAGACCCCCACAACCACCGGGCAAGGGTTGTGGGGATGAGGCCCTTGTCCCCATCAACATGGGGACATCCTCCCCATGTTGAGGGCATGTGGCCTGGTACGGTACGGTACGCTCTCTCGTCCCCCCCGTTTCCCCTGCGGCCGGCCAGGTTGCGTGCTCGGATAAGGGGTCTGGTATGGATTTTTAGGGGGACTCCACGCCATTTTTTTTTTAAATTTGGGGTGGAGTTCCCCTTAAAATCCATGCCAGATCTAAAGGGCCTGGAATGGATGTTTGGGGGAACCCCACGTCAATTTTTTTTTAAATTTGCGGCAGGGTTCCCCTTAATATCCATTCCAGACCTGAAGGGCCTGGTAATTGAATTCTGGGGAACCCCCACGCTTTTTTTTTTTTTTTTTTATCAATGACTTTTGAATGTATTGCCGGGAGCCGACAATTCATTAATAGCCGCAAGTCAGTTTTAAATGACTTTTTGTCTTTCAAAAATGACATTTTTTGCAGGGACAGTTCTAAGCACGGGAAACATGCGCCACTTCACATGCATATCATACACACCCCCCAGGTACCAAATTTAAAGGAATATTTCACTTTTATTTTTTCATTTTAAGCATTATTAAAATCACTGCTCCCGAAAAAACGGCCGTTTTTAAAACTTTTTTTTGCATTGATACATGTCCCCTGGGGCAGGACCCTGGTCCCCAAACACTTTTTAGGACAATAACTTGCATATCAGCCTTTATAATTAACACTTTAGATTTCGAGCGTTCGAGTCCATTGTATTTAATAGGGTTCTAAAGTTTACACGAACATTTTGTCTGTTCGCAGGTTCTGGTGCGAACCGAACAGGGGGGTGTTCGGCTCATCCCTGGTCAGCAACACCTGATGCTCCCTCGTGGTTCGAGCATCCAACCGCAAGGCATACTGGGATATGTAGTCTCGTGAGAAGCCAAAGACTCTCGCACAGAGATCAATTACCCAGCTTGTCATGATGTCTCTTGTCCACACGTGAGCTGGGGTGCGTAGTCTCGCGATAAGCCTTAATGCCATAATCACTGAGGTACGCTACCCAACTGAACTGTGTGTTGACACATATCAGATCGCCTTAGCAGTGTGTATAAACATCCACCTAGCGGTAGTGCATCATGCAACCTCATAGCCCCGGCCTCCGCACGAATAGCAGGCTAGGAAATGTAGTATAATAATAGGCTCAAGGCTACAGCCAAGATGCCTATCTCCCTAAGATAAATTATAATAGGTGGGTTAGGCATGAAATCTTGCGGTCAGCTTCAAACTAAAGCGCAGAGGTCAGCCATCCTACCTATCCATATATCATCATGTGTCTAATAACATGGGAGCAACTAAGCAGTAACTCTTATACTACAAAAACATATATATAATCCCATATTGGGTGTATATAAATTAGTTAATAAACTTAAAAAATGTTGCAAAAAATGTTCAAAAATAGAAATAAAAAAATATTTTTTAAATAAAACGGACCAATAGTCCCGGAAGCGAGGAATTGCACCCAGAAATTGTCCCCTAAGATTTCTGGTGACACACATGACCAGAAATACCTCAAATGGTTCATTAAAGCCACTATATTACATCCCAAAAATATATATTTTAGTGTAAATTGTATCAATATATAGCATGTAAAGGAAACCTCTATAACACAACGGCTAATCAATAAATGGTGTTATGCTCGATTAATGAAGGCATTAATGTCCTATTCCACGTTAAGGCCATAAGGTCTATAACATTTAAGCTGATAAATCCAGTAAGTTTCCAACTTGGAGACCCCCCTCAAACGGGACTCACCCCTCCAACCGGAAACAAACTGATCTATGATTTGGAACATGGTACCCTTGGGGTTCTTATTATGGAACTCCAAGTAATGCCTAGGGACACTATGATTGGTCTTACCCATTTTGATACTAGTTAAATGCTCTCCTACCCTTATAGAGAAGGTGCCGATTGTGCGTCCTACATACTGTTTCCCGCATGGGCAGGTGAGTAAATAAACAATGTATTTACTCGCACAGGTCGTGAATTTTTTCATTTGGTAACTAATACCCATAGATGTAGACCGAAAGGTGTCAGTTTTTCTTCTCCCACAGGTATTAATTTGACACACCTTGCACTTCCTGCAAGGGTAGTACGCTTTTAGATGTGGGAAAAAAGACTGGTACCACTGGGGGATCCATAACATTAGGTGCAATACGGTTTCTCAATGAGGATACTCCCCGATACGTTACTCCCTCTCTTTCAGGGTGTAGGTCCAAAATCTGATATTTTTTTACTACCTTCCAATGTTTTTGGAAAATGTCTCTTATTTGTTTGTGTTGAACAGAGTATGTAGTAAAAAAAGACCACTTATATTTAGAGTCCTGGACTGGTTTGTTCCGTTCTCTAATTAAAGAATCCCTCTCAATCATGGCAATCTGTTTGATCTCTTCCTCTATACTAGAAACTATAAACCTAGACTTAAGTATATTTGCTTGGAAATGGAAATCTGAGAGATTAGAACAGTTACGTCTGATTCTCAAAAGTTGGCTCCGTGGCATGGATTGCAACCACGTTGGATGGTGACAACTGTCGACCGGAATGTAACCATTCCGGTCGGTTGACTTAAAGAATGTACTGGTTTGTAGTTGTCCATCCTCAGGGAAAATCTCTAAATCCAAAAAATTTATGGACCTTAAACTAGCCTCATAGGACAGGCTAATACCGACATCATTATCATTTAAAGTAGACATGAAAGTGTTCAGAGAAACCTCATCACCCTTCCATAGGAGGAGGATGTCATCTATGTATCGAACCCAGAGTATGATCTCGGGTCGATTGAAAGCATAGATGACATCCTTCTCCCATTTAGCCATAAAAATGTTGGCCAAGCTGGGAGCAAACTTTGCTCCCATTGCAACCCCCTTTTGTTGTAAGAAGAAATCACCATTATACCAGAAATAATTGTGGTGGGTAGCAAATTGTAAAAGATCCATGATATATCTTTTTTCGGTACCTGAAAGATCAGTAACCCTGGACAAAAATAAACCAACCGCCGACAGACCCAATTCGTGTGAAATACACGTATATAGCGAGGCAACATCTGCCGTAACGAGCAAGATGTCCTCGCTATACTTGACCTGTTGTAACTGTGAAATGACATGGCAGGTGTCCTTTAGATATGATGGTACTGCAATGGGACTTCACAATGGGCTGCAAGTTGAAATCTATATATCTCCCTATTCGGGAGGTCACGGAATCGATTCCGCTAATTATTGGACGACCCGGAGGATGACTAGCATCCTTGTGTATTTTCGGTAAATAATCCATTATAGGAATGCGTGGAGCAACAGGAACCAAATAGCTTCTTTCTTTTTTGTCAAGAATCCCTAATTGTGATCCGGTGTCAATTAGATCAATCAGAGCTGTCTTAAAGCTCTGAGTAGGATTACCCTTTAAGCGGACATATGTTGCAGTGTCACTCAATATTTTGGGCATTTCCAGATGGTAAGCTGTTTTGTCCAAGATCACTATACCGCCCCCCTTATCAGCAGGGCGTATAGTAAGATCTTTTCTTTCACACAATGATCTAAGACCAATTTTAATCTTAGGATCATTGTAGATTCGTTTCTTGGGAAGTGTTTCCAAATCCCTCAGAACTAAATCCTTAAAAACTTGGATTGAAGGTGCTGTGGGACAGGGTGGATTGAAGAGGGAAGGATTCGAAAAACCCGAATGCACCATGAGCGAGGTGGTATCCGGTAAATATGGTCTGGTGGGGTTGTAGATAAAATATCTTTGTATATTTAATTTTCATACAAACTTGTGCACATCTATAAATGTGGCAAATTTGTTCAGTTGTTTGGGGGGAACATATTTAATCCCTTTATTTAAAACAGTTATTTCAGCTTCCGTAAAGGTGGCTATGCTTAAATTAAAAATTCCATCGTCCTTTACATGCATTTTCTTTTTCTGGGCGCGCCGTCCGCCTCTACATCCCCGTTGGGGTCAGGGCTTCTGTTGTACCCGCTCTGTTCTTTGTGAAAACCCCCTGAGTAGGACGGCCCGGGATGATTTTGATTATAATTGTATGGGGATCTATTGTGTGAATAATCGTCATCCCTATCTCTATAATTATATTGGGAAGGGTACATTCCTCTTTCTTCCCTAAGGGGTGAAAACCGATTATAAGTTTGTATAGGAGTTCTGATATGTATAATAATCATGATTCTGTTGACCATGACCATAACCACCTCTTCCGTGTGGTGAGTCATATCTCCAATGTTCCCGAGAGTTGTCCTTTCTACCCCTATTATTCCCTCGAGGGCCTTTTCCTCTTTCTCCTTGTGTTGAGGGTGGGCCATAATGTTGTGTATTGGGAGTACGTACATTGGTTTGTTTTCTGATTAGGTTCCCTAGCCATCAATGGACGGCCCTGGGCCTGATTAGATGTGGATGGTTGTGGTCTCACATCATGGGCCAAAGGAGCCGTCATGTCCATATTACGGTTACTCTCCTTTATTTTTAAAATACTATCCTTGGATTGCCAACTGAAAACACAACAATTCTTGTAGTCGTTGACGTCCCTAGTGTATTTTTTCTGTTTCTTTATTTTCTGTTCTCTTTCTTCCTTTTCTAAATGACCTTTTAGATTAGTAGATAATAAACTATATTCAGATGTGGATTTGTATGGTAAAAGTTTGTCTCTAATATCCTTGATTTCTTTATCAATGTGAGCTAGTCGAGTCATTTTTTTCCCTAACAAAAAGGAAATAAATGAAATCCCAGCCTCATTAAAATAACGGAACCATGCATCTATATCGAGGTCTCCCTGTTGTGGGCATATATCCCATCTTAAGGACCATGCGTTCCTTGACATATTGGTCAAGGAACGCCTTGTCCCATTCGAGGTGTAGTTCTGAAGTCATGATTTATATGATTTATAATTGCACGCACTCGTGGAATGGTGACAAATGACGGTACCTAAAAATCTCCGTAGGCGACGCTTAAATTTTTTTTTATGGTTACCAGGTTACAGTTACAGAGGAGGTCTATGGCTAGAATTTTTGCTCTCACTCTGATGATCGCGGCGATACCTCACATGTGTGATTTGAACACCGTTTACATATGCGGGCGCGACTTCCGTATGCGTTTTCTTTGCTGTGCGAGCTCGCGGGGACAGGGACGCTTTAAATTTTTTTTATTTTTTCTTATTTATTTTATTTATTTTTAGAATATAAAATTGTGTTTTTAAAAAAAAAAATTTTTTGATCACTTTTATTGCTGTCACAAGGAATGTAAACATCCCTTGTGACAGTAATAAGTGGTGACAGGTACTCTTTATGGAGGGATCGGGGTCTAAAAGACCCCAAATCCCTCCTTTGCACTCCAAAGTATTCAGATCGCCAAAAACGTTGATTCTGAATACAGTGTATTTTTTTAAAACCGGCGCCATTGGCAGCCGAGTAAACAGGATGTGACGTCATGACGTCGCTTCCATGTTTACATTGAAGAGACTGAATCAAAGCCGTTCGCGGGTTTCATTCAGTCTCTCTCTTGGCGCCGCAAGTGGCGGATCGGGTCTCCTGGTGGGACGGGAGGCCCGATCAGAGCGGCGGATGCGGCGGGAGGGGGGGATGTCCCCTCCCGCTCCTCCGGGATAACAACCGAGTGGCTTTTAGCCGCATCGGTTGTTATCGCCGGAAAGCCAATCGCCCGCTCTAAAAAATTATACTGGGATGATGCCTGCAGGTGCGGGAATCATCCCGGTATAAGCGCCGAAATCCGAGTACGCATATCTGCGTCTGCTCGGCGTGAAAGGGATATACTGAAATAGAAACACAAGAAAAATATACCTTTTCAATTATGTATTCAACAAAAATATCAATAGAATAGTACACTATTGGGCTCAAAAGCTGGCATTACCCCTTTTTAGAAAAAATATGTCTTGTAGGCATTTCTCATAAGTGCCTACTAGTCTCTGACATGAACTTGTCTTCAGCTGCAACATGTTTGTGGGTTTCCTTGCAGACACGGTCCATTTTTTAATTCTACAAAGCTTTTCAGTTGGATTCAGATAAAGGTTATGACTAGGCCAGTCCATAGCCCTCCATTTGTGAGCCAACTGGTGAATTTGCTAGGGTGCTTTTGATTTTTATAGCGTTGAAATATCCATTTCTGGTTCAACTTATGGACAGAAGCTAGAAACAACCACACCTAGGATCGCTTTTTATGCTGATGACACACTTCTATTTTTGGGAGATATTTTGTCCTCCTTAGTAGCAGTGATGTCCTTAATTAACACATATGGCTTTTTTTCTGGATTTACAATAAATTGGGATAATTTAGTTATTTTTACCTGTAGACCCTCTGGTGACTAATCTGCTAACATCTGCGTCCCAAATAACTGTTGTCTCTACATTTAAATATCTAGGCGTCCAAGTTACACCACAAGTGATTGCATATATAGAGAGGAATTTAGCTCCACTACTTATGCACTTTAAACCAGTGGGGAAAATTTGGAGTAAGTTACCTTGAACAGTAGTCGGCAGAGCCAATTTGATAAAGATGGTTTGGATGCCACAATTATTATATCTTCTACATAATTGTCCTGTATAGCTGAAATTTTTTAGACAAGCTGATGCCTTGTTTAGAGATCTTATCTGGATATATAAACATCCCTGGATTAGACTGGGGACTTTGCAATTGCCTAAGGATGAAGGAGGGTTAGCTGTTCCCAATGCCAGACTGTATTATTTGGCATTTGGCATCACAACTTCAGCAATTAAATGGTTGGAATGTTATAGATCATGAGGACCCCATACAGGAAATTATATTTTCCCAACTTCCAGTGGATCCACCAGTTCAGTTAATAGTAGCTTAACACTTCTATAGTAAATGTTGTTTTCCTACATTTCATTTAATTCATAAAATTTGGACTACTGTCCAACAAGATACCTTTCATGAAGGATATACCCAATATATGCCCATATGGAAACATTTGCAACTACCTGAGGTATTGAAAATTTGGACTCATGGAAAAGGGCCGGTATTTTGTTACTTCATACATTTTTTGATAACAAGGTTTTACAACCATTTGATAAATTGGCAGAGAAATATCATCTAATAAATTATTATTTCAATATCTACAGTTACGTCATGCTTTGTAGAGTCAGGCTACAACTTTTCTACTAAAATATAACCCATCTTTAATTTTAACTATGGCAGTAACTATAATGCCCTGTACACACAATCGGATTTCCGATGAAATAAAATCCGATGGAATTTTCAGTCGGAATTCCGATGAAGCTGACTTTCATCAGTCTTGCCTACATACCATCAGACAAAATTCCGACCGTCCAAAACCCAGTGACGTAAATTAAATTGAATATAATGGTTTGTTTTTATTGATGTTAACCGTATGTAGAAAAAATGTAATTATTAAATTTGATGTCATAAAAGGTCTTAAGCAATAGTCAAAGTACAAATGCAAAGTACAATTTTTTGTTTTTGTGTTTTTTTTTTTGTTTTTTTTTAATTGTTTGGTTGGGAATGCTTTGTGTGTTTTGAGTTTTTTTTTGGTTTGAAAAAAATACTAAAAACTTATGGACAGATGGCTTTATTCTCATTGAGGCAGAATTGTTGAATGATTCAATGCCTGCTAGCTGTCCAGGCCCTGAAACTGCAAAGCATCCCCAAGCAATAACATTCATACCAAACTTTACAGTTTGTGCAAGGTTCTCTTGAAATGCTGTCTTTTGGTTTACTTGTCTGTTGTTATTGTGGCCAAACAACAATTTTGTTCTAATGCTCTTTTTTGACAGCAAAGGCTTTTTCCAGACACACTTCCTATGTAGGTTAAAACGGTGCAGTCTCTTTCTAATTGTAGATGTGTACACTTTGACACCAACTGTTGCAAGAGTTATGCCGCGTACACACGACCATTTTTAATGTCATGGAAAAAAACTAGGTTTTTCTCTACGTGATTCTTCTCAAGCCTGCCTTGCATACACACTATCGTGAAAAAAAATGCTCGAGCAATGCGCGGCGACGTACAACACGTACAACAACACGTACGATGGCACTATAAAGGGGAAGTTCCATTCGGATGGTGCCACCCTTTAGGCTGCTTTTGCTGATTTTGTGTTACCGTGTGTTAGTAAAAGTTTGGTGAGAGACGATTCATGCTTTTCAGTCTCCGTGCTTTTCAGTCTGTTACAGCATGACGAATGTGCTATTTCCATTACCAGAACGAGCGCTCTGAGCATGCGCGTTTTTTACCCGTCGTTAAAGCGTACACACGACCGTTTTTCACAACGAGAAAAACGACGAGAAGAAATAGAGCAGGTTCTAAGATTTTAATGCCCATTTTTCTCGTCGAGAAAAATGCTCTGGAGCCTACACACGACCGTTTTTCACGACCAGTTTAAAAAACTGCATGTTTCTCGTTGTGTGTACGCGGCATTAGACTTCTTTTAGCTTGAAACAATCAGCTCGTGGGTTGAATTTGATGCACTGGCCAGCTCTGGGCAAATTAGCCATTTTTATATTTTTATTTTTAAATCCATTCCACCTGTAGATTTTTTTTCCTTTCAGTGAAATAATTGGCAAGTAAAATATTTTTAAAATTCTTGCCAGACTCATAGGCAACCAGAAGCTTCTTTCTGTGGGACATGGAGAACTTATTTGATATTGGCATGTCAATAGCAAGGAAAACATAAAGCTCTAGATTCCTGAGATTTCGATAAGACAGGTTCTGCCTACATACACCCTAAATAGGTTCTAATCATTGGCACCAAATCTGCATCAACTGGTTCTAATTTCATGGTTTTGACATGGTGGTAAATGTAGGGATATATTTACTTTTTCCAAGTTTCCAATCTGCATTATTGCTTAGTATTATGAGGACAATTACACCATGTCAATTTTATGTTTCATTTGTTTAAGTATATCACCTCTATCTGTAGGGACTGTTGAATAATGATCGGGTTTATTTGCCTGTTCAAATATGTTGCTCACTTTTTTCCATGGCTATATACTAATAATGAGGGTATAATAGCCCTGCTTCCCATACTACTAAACATCCGAATATTAGCTTAAACGCAACATAACCCTGCGTACATGCAAGTGCCTGAAGCTAGAATAAGCCACACCTAGGATCCTGGCTGCCTAGAAACATCACCATATTAACATAGAAGATGTCTCTGAACAAGAAAAGGTGTTGGAATCATCCGTGTGCAGGATTGCCTAGCATTATCTCAACCCCCACACACCCACAGCTCATCAATATGTCAGTTACAATGCTACAAAACTGTATGTGATCTACACTAATTTTGAAACGTATCAACTTAATCCTAAAGGAGAATGTAGACAAAGTTTTGCTTGAAAATATATTGCATATATTTACACAATATTTACATAACCTTGACAAACATTCAAATTGATATAAACCTAATAACTAAAATAATATTTAAGATTTAAATGTATATACAGGCAAAGTTGGTATTCTTTGTTTTGGATAGAGTGGGGAAGGGATACAAATAGGGTTGCCACGATACCGATACTGATATCGGTATCGGTGCCGATACTAAGCATTTGCAAGAGTATTGGTACTCTTGCAAATGCCCCGATACCCAAAACCGATACCTTCGGGCTCTGTACTTTCAGTTGTCAGCAGGAATTCCCCGCTAACAGCTGAAAAGTAAAGAAAAAAATGCTGCCAATTATTGGTTGTTAAGGAACGGGGCCGCCGCGTCCTTAACAACCAATCACGTGTCCTTGTGATTTCCCTCCCCGCCTCCTCCTCCCCTCTCGCCAGTTATCACCAGGCTTGGGACCGCATGTCTGTGGAAACTTCCTGCATTAGAGGTGAGCAAGCCCAGCTCCCCACATTCCACTGTCCTCCCCCTCCTGCCTGGTGCAGCTCTCACATTCAGCTCTGCTCATCGCGGCTCCGCTAATTCTGTCACAGTCCAGTGAGCAGGCGTGAGTCCTGTGTGACCTCCGCACAGATCTGACTTTTCCCTGGCAGCTGCAAGGCTCTGCACACAGCGAGGCTTCTCCCCGTGCCCTGTGTGTCTGTACTTAGCCTGGTGGAGCCAACCCCCCCTTCCCCCTCTCCAGCAAGCAGAGGCACAGACACATGGCTATCACCACTGCAGCAGGTCAGTGTGTGATTAGATCCCCCCCTGATGTGTCAAATACTAATTATCTATATAGTGTTAAATACATGAAACTGACATAGAAAAGCGAATCCTAATATCAATGCCTTAATATATCTTGGCGTGTTATAATCTGAAAATTTTATATAGTTCGGGCTGGGTGTAACAAGATGTCTGCTGCTGCTTTTATGTGGCCAAGTGCAGGGTGTAGCAAGATGGGCGTCGCAGGCAGCATAGAAAAATAGTTTAGGTTCCTTTCATGTCATTTATTTCAGTGCCTGCCCATAAGTGCCAGCCATCTGTCAGTGCCCATTCATCAGTACCAGCTATCCGCCAGTGCCCATCCATCAGTGCGTGCCATCTATCAGTGCCAGCCATCAGTGCCATCTTTCAGTGTGTGATACCCATCAGTGCCATCTTTCAGTGCATACCAGCCATCAGTGCCATCTTTCAGTGTGTGCCACCTATCAGTGCCATCTTTCCGTGCATGCCACCTATCAGTACCATCTTTCAGTGCGTGCCACCTATCAGTGCCATCTTTCAGTGCGTGCCATCTTTCAGTCCGTGCCACCTATCAGTGCCATCTTTTCGTGCATGCCACCTATCAGTGCCATCTTTCAGTGCCAGCCATCAGTGCGTGCCACCTATCAGTGCCACCTTTCCGTGCATGCCACCTATCAGTGCCATCTTTCAGTGCCAGCCATCAGTGTGAGCCACTCATCAGTGCTGCATAATAAGTGCCCATCCATCAGTGTCACTGCCAGCCATTAGTCAGTGCCACCTTTTAGTGCCCATCAGCCAGTGCTAGCCATCAGTGCGTCACATGACATAAAAAAAAAGAATCGGTATCGGCGAGTACTTGAAAAAAAGTATCGGTACTTGTACTCGGTCTTAAAGTGGTATCGGGACAACCCTAGTTACAAACCATGTCAAGTTTTGCTGCTCTCCGGGGGTTCCATTAGAAATCCCCCCCCCCACTTTCTATTCTCTTATTCAACCCTCTTTTTTTCATTATGTTTTCTACTGTATGTTCATTTTGATACCATTAAAACTTTAATGCTTTTATAATACTCTTGTACAAGTTTCTGTGCCTTCAAAGTCCCATCTCCTCAAGGGGGAAATAATGTTTTCTTACAATTTTGGGATGTTGGCCTATGCAAGCAGATAATATCCCCTCCAATCATCATATATCTATTCTGAGATCAAAAATACCTGACAAGATATGATGGAAAATCTGCAACAGGGAAATCTACAACAAAAGAAAAAAAATACAGAGGTTCTAGTGTTCTGCTACTTAACTTCTAAATGTTTATATATCTGTCTGCGCTGCTGGTGGAGAGTTAGTAAGTTGTTAACTTGTCACATTTGCTTCTGGTGCAGACAAGAATTTGCTGTGTTGACGTTTATTTTGCAGACTAATTTTGCCATTGTCATTTTCCCGAAAGCCTGTTTTGAGCAATCATGGGTAGTTGATGTTCACACATCTAGGCAGAGGCTACAAAGGGACTGGAGGAAGATTAGCAGCACTGAAATGCAAGCAAGGATGAGAAAAAGGCTAAAATATCATGCTCTAAAGAAAAAAAAAAAACTTGGGAATTGTTTATAACAGCAAGCTGCATGTTAGTGTGCATTTTTTAAAAGATGGAGAATGCCTTGTAAATATAATAATGCAGCAAGTCATAAAAAAAAAGTAGCTTTAAAGCCTTTCAGCACTGTCTGGGAGATGTATTTATTTTACACTAACCTTGAGCACCGGAGGGCATTTACAGAGAGATTGCATAACTGTACTCACAGTCAAAATGTCTCTCTTGAGCGCAGTGGAAAAAAAACTATACATGTCACTTCTACAAGCCAAACAGGCAGAAATTCTGCCATTAACAGTGTCTCAATGTTAGCCTAACGTCCGTACTATTTTTGTTTCTTTTCCTACAGGCCTTTGGATTTATGACTCGTGTGGCACTGCAAGCAGAGAAAATGAATCACCACCCAGAATGGTTTAATGTGTACAACAAGGTAATTCATTACATTTATATTCCATCACCTTAGTGTTAAACCAATGTTGCATTTTTTCAGGGTATCACTTTACTGGGTTTTGTTGCTCAGATGGGAATAAGGCTTCCTGCTAAGACTTGCTATGTTCAGACTTACAAGATTCTGTGCTGCCACTCTGTAAGATTATGGCATAGTAATCATTGTCATCTGTCAGGATGGATTTATCACCTCTGTACTATTAGTATATTTAGTTGTACACTGCAGCTCTGGAACAACCTCTAGCAGTAGATACAGTGGCATAGTGTTTTTGTTATCAGCAAAGCCTCTGCTTCTATAACATTTCAACTCGCCAGTATTTTTACTGGCGAGTTGAAATGCTGGGTAGTATCAATTGTATACCAAATACTTGGTGTTTAAATTTTGGTGAAGTACAACAAATGTAACACGTTATGATCGGTTTACATTTACAGTATAATGCACTGTTGGCCACCTTAAATCTAGCGGTACTAGCAGTACTTGGAGTTAAATGCCAGCTTATTTCTTTCAGGGGAAAAAAAATCCCCTTCTGATCAATTTTATACATTTGAAAAATTACAAATTTTCTGTTAAAGTAGAGTTCCACCCTGTTTTTAGGCTCTGGGAGCTTGCATGTCTCAGAGGCTACATACAGTGAGTAGATTAAACAACTAAATAACAACAAAGATTACATGTATAGCATATGCCGGATTCAGTTAGATCAGGGGTGTCAAACTCAATTTCATTGTGGGCCACGTCAGCATTATGGTTGTCCTCAAAGGGCCAGTTGTATCTGTAGGACTGGATGTCCAGAGCACCCCACACCCCCTTACACCAGATGTTAAGAGCCCCCCACCATCAGAAGTCAAGAGTCCCCCACCCTCTCTTACATCATAGTTCAACCCCTTGCCTTGTGCTGCTGCTGGGAAGAAGCTGGGGTGGAGCTGGGAAGCAAAAAGTGCAGGGTCTGGAGGAGGACAAAAGGAGGGTTGGAGCCAGCTGAACGACAAGACCAGGAGAGGCGGAGACCAGGGGGTGCTGCGGCAAGATCTGTATGAGGCACAGAATCAGTTGGCCTCCTCTCTGCTGCCAACTGCTGGGATGGGGAGGGGGGGCAGACATGAGCCTCTCTGCAGCTGCAGAGAGAAGAGCAGGATCTGGCAGAGGAGATCTGTCCTCCTCCCTGCTGCCAACTGGTGAGACAAGGTGGAGGCAGGAACAAGGAGGTTCTCACAGCTGCAAGAGAGGTGCGAGGGCCAGATAAAATGGCCTGGAGGACCGGATTCGGCCCGCGGGCCTTGTGTTTGACACCTGTGAGTTAAATAAACTGTGACAATCACAGATAAATGTTTTTTACAAAAACTATTTTTAAATGACTGGACCTCCGCTTTAACATTTCTGTAATGTGGATGCTGAGATATCAACGCATAAAGAATAATGCTAAAGTTCCTTCTCTACCATAAGTACCTGGGCAGTCTTAAAAAAGAAACGCTACATACCTTAATTTCTGTAGTCATGCAGTACTCCACTAAAAATGAAATGTACAGTGGCGTAAACCAGAGGTCATTGCCACAGATGCCATGCACCATGTGACAAACTGCATGTTATAAAGCATGTTGTTGTGTGGGAAACGATAACAAGAAGCAGGGGAGCATGTTTTTAAAAAGCTTGTCTAAAACCAAAATACTGCTGTAAAAACTGAAAGGCACAGAATGCCGAATTTCTGGGTAGTCCCAATCCCAGAAAATGATGTCTGACTACACTCTAAAAAAAAAAGTTTAACTGAGCTGAAGTTTCGATCAAAAAAAGTAAAACTGTAAGCACTATTTGCAAGTAAATTGTCCACAAAATCCAGTGGAGCTGCAGAAAAGAAAAAATAAATATAATATTATATATATATATATATATACACACACTGTATTTATTGGCGTATAACACTCACTTTTTTACCCTGAAAATAGAGGGTAAACTGTGCCTGCGTGTTATACGCAGGGGGTGGTGGAAAGTTTTTTTCCTGAAACTTCCCTCTTAAAGTTAGGGTGCGTGTTATCTGCCTGTGCGTGTTATACGCCGATAAGTGTATGTATATATATATATATTGTGATAGTGTGGTACCCCACCAGTGTATGAATACAGAATGCTCAACCAGGCAGGTTGAGGGGCTCCAGGGTATTTGCTTGTTTGGGAGGAAACTGGCTTTTCAGTTTCCTCATGATTTACTAAAGTCCACTTTGGGACCTGGAGCCTGGGGATTTCTTAGAGATCCGGGTGGGATGAAATCCCCAGTCCTGGATTCGGGTTTTGAAACTCAACGGCACACTGATTGTTCAGGTGTGTGTGGGCCTGATAGTAGAGTCAGGACCAGCATTCTGGGCTCCACCCTCCCGACGAGTGCAGGTGTGCACTGGGGAAGCCAGAGAGTGCAAGTGTGCACTGGAGAAGCCAGAGAGTGGTTGTCTGCACACTGGAAGCCAGAGACCCAGGTCTGAGGGTCAGAGCAGTGAGGGGCTGCTATCTAAATGGATGGTGTTGCCAATGGAATAGTCTGTAGGAGACAGACAAGAGCCTGAAGTGAAAGGCCTGAGCAACACTGCTGTATGTATAAGCCAGGAGGCTGAATGTCATGTTATTGATGAAAAGGAGTGTTGAAACCCCTGCGAGGGAAACTTTTGATTTTGTTTGAACTTTTTAAAATAAAAATGGGCAAATAAAGCCCTCAAAAAGAAGATCCAGCGAGTGGCGGTGTCCTTCAAGCTCTACCTTTGATGCTAGTCCTTCACACGTGGTGGAGAATGCGGGCACAATCTAAGATCCCTACAATCAAGTAAGTTCATCTGTTATATTAACTGTGTTTTTATTGCCAGAAACTGCATAATCTGTGTGTGTGCAGGTGAGGAGAACCTGCAAGAGAAAGGTAACTAGCCTTAAAGAGACAGTGCTTAATTTTTGCTGGACTGCAAAGTTGTTCTGGAGTAACTAAGTATGGGGCGATCAAAGCTCCTAAAAGAAGCAAGGTTTGCTGAAATGATAGACAGAGCTCTGTGGCTGGAGGGGTTGTTACCGCCTGAACGTGCCTCATACATGCCTGATCAGAGTTTGCCAAGGAGAAAAAGGGATGGTGTTGTCCCTAGCAACACTGGTGCAATGAGTGCACAGGTGACTGCAAGTGTGGAGAGTCCACCAAAGTCTGAGTCTGCAGTGGGTTGGTGCAAGCGGCACCTGGCAGCACTGGACCAAGTTAAAGGAGAAGTGCATGCTGTTGCCCCTGGAAACGCTGATGCAAGCAGGCCAGCCATCAATGTGCAAAGTCCCAACCTTACAAGTGAAGGCAGGTGGGGTGGCCCTGTCAAGAATCATGAGCGCTGTTTGCGGTGCAGAGAGTGGGGGCATGTTGTCTCCACATGCCCTTTGTCTCAGTCTCCAATACAAGGTGACACAACCAGACAAAGGTATTCAATTATGTTTTGGAAGCCTGGTTTGAGTGCTAGGAGTGACCGACAGGCTGACTGGATGTTCGAGAGGTATGTGGTTGCCCGTAGCAATGGCGGTGATGTCAAGTCTGCGGACCACATGAGCAAAGTATTGCCTGCAGAGGGTCGTGGCAAGTTAAAAGCAACAATTCTTCAAGGAGAGCAAAGTCGTTGTGTTTGGGAGAGTCAGCAAAGTACACCGGGGAGAGTGCCATCTCCCATAGCAATGAGAGATCGAGTGTCAACCGAAAGGAGGAGCTACAGGAAAGAGGTATCCCACCATCTCCCTAGAGATACCAGTGAGATTCCGCAGGTTGGGAGAGTGTCGTCTCCCTTAGCAACGGGGAAAAATCGTCCAGTACCATGCCTGGAATGTTGCCAGCTGGGGCACGAAATATTGTCTTGCCCTAGATTCTGGGGTGCACCTGGAGGTAATGTTCAAAATTAGGAAAATGTGCTGTGACAGTGGGGTCACTTTGGACACAGGGTGAATAAAAGAAACCCCCGATATGGTCTGTGATAGCCATATTCAAGGCTGTATATACATTGTATATATATTGGATGTATACTGTATGTGGGGATTAAGTAATCATTGCGGTGAGGAATTAAGTTGTTTTGCATTCTATTGTTCATTATGACTGGGGAAGGTCTGGTATGAATAGAGATTAAGTCCTTGTGTGTATTGTAAAGTGCCAGACAGACTGGCTGCCAACCCTTTGTGAGAAGATGTGTATTGGGTGGGATCTTTTGAAGCCTAGCAGACGTCAGGATGAGGTGTTGAGTCTTAGGAGGTGTGGGTGGAGCTGGGCCCTTGTTCATGTCAAATCCTGTGTATTGAATTGTGTATAAAGTTACAATGTTTCTCAATAATAAAGTCAATTTCTACCCCAGAAGAATACAGAGTGCGTCTCGTTTCTTCCAGAGGGATTGGTTCCTATGGGAAAGGGTCGTTTAGCTGTGGATATTGGTAGCGAGTGGATGTGTGTCTAGGAGAGGGAACATCATAAACGGCGTTATACCCCTTTATATTGGGGGTGCCGTTACATGTGCGCTAGTCTTAAAATGGTGAACACAAACAGCTGCTGCAAAATAATGTGACTAACATACAAATACAATTGGAAAAAGAAAATGAAGCGTTAAGTGTCCAAAAAATCTGGGGAGAACCCACATTTCATATGTGCAAAAAAATGAATATAGAACCAGTTACAGTCCTTATAAGTGTAATATATAACTAAAAATTGTCCATAACACAAAATGTGCAATCCATGAATAATAAACTGAGTTGGAACCCAAATCGATCATACACAGCTTCTTCAAAGTTATAAATGCATAGGGTACTCTTACCAGAGCCGGTGGACCTACTTGTCAGCGACAGTGGGTCGTAAAGGCATGAGAACTCAATGGGGAAAACTCTGCAACTTGTCTGGAGATTTTCCACCTCTGGGATCCTGGATCGAAGTCCGAACTCAAGCGGTGTTGATCGCGATCATCATATCCCGAATCAAGGCAGAACTCTCTGAGGAACTCACCACCACAGTGATGCCACCGATGTTGTAAAATGGACCCGTAAAACAAAGATTGTTCGGATCCTAGAAAGGGCCAATATAGGCCAAAAACTTCCCAGTGATGGATTCACCGTGCATAGGAGAAAAGGGAAAAAAAAGGGAGGGAGGACTCCAATCGTGTAAATAAGTTTTTGAAGGTTTATTGAATAAAACCATCAATAAAAAGTGATCACATAACAATTCAATAAAATAAGGCAATAAATGAAGTGGTAAAATACCAGCCCTACTAGTTTCGTATAATAATACTTCTACAGGGGCATCATCCTACTGCCACTCACTGCCTAATATTTATAATAAAACCCCTTGAACCCTGTTTGGAATCCACCAATCAGCATGCCGGATCAACGCCGCTCAGTCATAGGAGGAGAGTGCATCACATGTTCTGATGCTCTCGCAGCCTCTCGAGTGCAGCCAATCAAAACCGCACTAACAGACCATCATCAGCCCGAACCCGGAAGTGTATGGTTAAGAACCAACCAGAATTCAAGTAAAAAGCCCGCCAAAAGGACGAACGAGGAAGTGGGCGGTAATAGCCACATATAAGACTTCCCCATTTTGTCACAGGCCAATCATATATAGTTAGTAAGGTTCTGCTGTCAGCAGGGAACGTCCCGCTGTGCAGAGCCATAAAAACGAAGCACCAACACAAAGCATGCGCTAGGAAGCGATACTCTGCGTGCCCGTGCGTCGCGGCTACACGTCGCAATGACGCCACGGTGCACAACACACCACATCCAATCCACGGGCACCGAAGCCGCAATTTCGGTATTCAGCGCAGACGCACAGTCGACATAGGTCCAGAGCAACAGCCAATGGACATGTGCGAACGAGGCGCCGTCCGAAATACCCGCGTCACAACGACGCAACGTAAATACGTCATGGCGCATAGCTCCAATATCCACGGATTGGAGAACGCCACTGAGGCATCCATCGCACATTCAATAAACCAAAATGTCGTGCAATCAAACACACTAATCATGACTGAGTATCCAAGGACTTTGCATAGAGGAAAAGTGCCATCTTGTGGCCATCAACCAGAATGCAAAGCCTGAATAAATATGGCTCTGTATGCTAACACAGACCCGATACTTGAAAATAAAATACAACAATGAATTAAACCCTCAATGATAGCGAAATACACAAAATCTGAAGAAAAGACACACATGGATCCAGGAAAAATATATGAATATCCCAACATTAATAGGATTGAAGAACAATGGGCCAAAAACAGGAGTACATATCAAAAAGAACATACACATATACATTGACCCAATAGAGAGACATGTTAGGGAAGTCTAGGCTTGATTTATAAAAGAGTTGATGTCCCATTCGACGTTCATTCCGAATGGAGAGTATGTACGAAGTTCATATATCCAGTACGTCTCTAAACGGGACACCCCTCTAATACGAGACTCTCCCCTCCAATGGGACACAAATTGGTCAATTGCCAAAAATTGTGTTCCCTTGGGATCACGATTATGTGATTTTAAATAATGCCGTTAAACAGTATGGTCAGGTTTCCCATTTTTAATGTTAGCAATGTGTTCATTGACTCGAATACTAAATGTCCTTATGGTACGCCCTACGTACTGTTTACGGCATGTACAAGTCAGAAGATAGACAATGTATTTGGTTGCACAAGTGGTAAAACGTTTCATATGGTAGACACGTGAAGTAACAGTAGACTGAAAAGTCTCACTTTTGCGTTTACCACAAGTGTTGTGCAAGCAAACATTACATTTGCGGCACGGATAATAACCCGTGCAGTTCTGAAAAAAGGAAACTCTCTTTGGAGGGTCAATAATGTTGGGCGCAATTTGACCCTGTACCGACCTAGCTCCCCTGAAAATAACTCCAGCCTGTCCTGGTAAGACTGGTCCGAGAAGGCGGTCATTCTGAAGAACGCCCCAGTGTTTTTTGAGAATCTCTCTGATCTGTCTGGACTGGGCTGAGTATGTGGTAAAAAAAGACCACCGAAACTTGTCGTCCCTCGGTTTTTTAGGGGCAACTTGGAGCAATGAAGTCCGGTCTATTTGTAAGACCCGATCAATTTCAGTATCTAATTCTAAAGAGGTGTAACCCTTTTCTATAAACCTCTCCTTAAGGATAGAGGCCTGAGTGGTGAAGTCTACGGTCCTTGTGCAGTTCCTACGCAATCGGAGGAACTGACTCCGAGGAACTGACTTAAGCCACTGAGGGTGATGACCGCTATCCATAGGAATATAACCGTTACGGTCAGTAGGTTTGAAATATGTAGAAAACTCTAATTGGTGGTTGACCACTTTGATTTCTAGGTCTAAAAAATGGATCGAGGTAAGACTAGCCTCGTGGCTCAGTCGAATACCTCGATCATTAGAGTTAAGTAGCGCCATAAAATCGTTAAGAAAGTCATGGTCGCCCTTCCATAGGAGGAGGATGTCGTCTATGTATCTGGCCCATAGGACCAATTCCGATCTCCGTTGGGCATAGACGACATCCTCCTCCCATTTGGCCATAAAAAGGTTGGCCAAACTAGGCGCAAATTTGGCCCCCATGGCAACCCCTTTAGTTTGTAAATAAAAAGTGTTTTGAAACCAAAAATAATTATGGGTGGCCTCAAACATGAGTAATTGCATAATGAAATTACGTTGGATGACCGGTATGGTAGAGCTTTGAGACAGATAGTACTCAACCGCCTCAAAGCCTAACTGATGAGGTATGCAGGTATATAATGCGGCCACATCTGCCGTGGCCAAAATATAACCTTTTTGATATTGGACTGATTGTAATAGTCGAATGGTGTCACCTGTATCTTTCAGATAGGAAGGGACCCCTCTCACTATTGGCTGTAAATGAAAATCTACATATTTACCAATCCTGGCAGTGACCGAGTCTATTCCGCTGACTATAGGGCGGCTAGGGGGATTAAAGCGGAGCTCCGCCGGAAAAAAAAATTAAAAGCCAGCAGCTACAGATACAGCAGCTGCTGGCTTTTAATATTTGGACACTTACCTGACCTGGAGTCCAGCGACGTCCGCAGCAGAGGACGAGCGATCGCTCGTCGCTCTGCTGCTCCCTCCGCCATCCTCGCTGAGGAAACCAGGAAGTGAAGCCCTGCGGCTTCATGCCCGGTTCCCTACGGCGCATGCGCGAGTCGCGCTGCACCGTTCTGATTGGTGCTCCTGTGTTCTGGGAGCCGAGTGTCTCCCAGAACACCAAGGGAAGTCTGCGGGAAGTGACGTAACTCCCGCAGATTCCCGGAGAGAGGACTCCCGGATGTGGGTGAAAATACCTGTCTTAGACAGGTATCTTCACCCCCCTCCCCCCTGAAAGGTGTCAATTGTGACACCGGAGGGGGGGAGGGTTCCAAATAGCAAAAGTTGCTATTTAGGGCGGAGCTCCACTTTAACAGGGTCTTTGTGTACCTTGGGGAGATAATATATCGCGGGGATCCTTGGTGCCACAGGTACCAAAAAACTTTTTTTCTTTTTTATCCAAAATCCCCAAGGCAAAACCCTCATCAATAAGCTCTACCAATGCTTTTTTAAAACGCAAGGTAGGGTCTGTATGTATAGAAACATAGGTTTCTACATCACTAAGAATCCTATTCATTTCGCCAATATAGCTACAATGGCTCCGCCTTTATCCGCTGGACGGACAATAAGGTATTTTTGTTCACATAGCTGTTTCAAACCCTTACTCATTTTGAGATCCATGTGTATCTTTTTATTTGGCAATTTCTCTAAGTCTTGTAGAACCAAACTACGAAACGCACTCAGAGAAGGTGCCATGTTACCCGGAGGGTTGAACAGGGAAGGGTTTGCTAGTCCTGTGTGTACGTGTGGGTCATTGATTGTGGAGGCGGTGGTAAATGTGTCAAGAGCAGGGGATAAAAAGTGTCTCTGAATACTGAGCTTTCGCACGAATTTGTGAACATCTATGAAAGTGGAGAATTTATTTAAAGGTCTGGATGGAACATATTTCAGACCCTTGTCCAAGACCAACTTCTCCTCATCCGTCAAAACAACCAAGCTCAGATTAAAGACACCTGAACCCCTCAAGTTCTTGGTCTTTTTGCTCTGGACTTTCCTCCCGCCTCTGACCCCTCTTTTCCTTCTGGACTTCCTGAGTAGTCCAGAAGGGTCCTGTGAAAACCTGAATACAGGGAAGGACCTGGTTGGTTCTGATTATAACTATAAGGAGACCGAGTGAAAAGGTCTTCTTCTCTATCATAATCACCAAAATAATCAGAATGGTTGTCTCGTGTATAGTTCTCCCGTACTGGGTAAGATCTATTATGATTACGAATAGGAGTTCGATATTGGCTGTCATAACCATCTCGATGATACTCATCACGACGGTCATGCCAACCAACCGAAGGTCTCCTTGGACTCCAATATTGTTGAGAGCCTTCCGGGTAGCCCCGTTCAAATTCTCGCGCATTCCCGCGATGTCCTCTAAAAGATCCCCTGCCCCTATTTTTAGGGCCTTTCCCCCTAATCTGAGGGGGGTAGGACACATTAGGGTTCTGGACCAAGGGTTTCTGCCGAGATTCCAGTCCTCTAGGTGTTTTGACTTTAGAAGGAGCAGGGGGCTTAGATGCACCTTCTTTGGTCACGGGTGCAAATGTGAGTGTCCTATCACTATTAAGAGCCTCCTGTCCCGTGACTTCCATCTCATTCTCAGAAGGCAGAGTCGAATTAATCTTCTTCTGCCAGCTGAAGACGAGATTGGATTTATAGTCAGTGATATCTCTATTATACTTCTTTTGTTTCTTTAATCTTTGCTCTTTTTCTTCTTTCTCCAAATGTCCCTTCAGACCTGAAGAGAGAGAAGTGTATTCTAGAGATGTTTTAAAAGGGGTACGTTTTTCCTTCAAATCCCTAATTTCCTTATCAATAAGGATTAATCTCGAACGTTTCTTTTCTACTAAAAAGACTAGGAGTTTAATCCCTGTCTCATTAAAGTAACGAAACCAGGACTCCAAATCAGAGTCCCCTTGCTGGGGCGATACATCCCAACGGAGACCCCTAGGGACTATCGCCTCTTTGATGTATTGTTCCAAAAATGCCACATCCCACTGAATGTGGATCTCGGTAGTCATCAGATTTTTAAGTCTGAGAAACATACCGCTGACCTCAGTGTCAGATCCGGCATTAATGAATACACCATCTGTATTTAATGACCTCCTATAGTCAAAGACATCCATATTGGAATACCAACTAAACAATTAGTGATAGTGAAGACAGCAGCAAAAATAAAGTCAATAAACATACAAAATTAGGAAAATGTGCGCTAGTCTTAATAGGGCTGGTATTTTACCACTTCATTTATTGCCTTATTTTATTGAATTGTTATGTGATCACTTTTTATTGATGGTTTTATTCAATAAACCTTCAAAAACTTATTTACACGATTGGAGTCCTCCCTCCCTTTTTTTTCCCCTTTTCTCCTATGCACGGTGAATCCATCACTGGGAAGTTTTTGGCCTATATTGGCCCTTTCTATGATCCGAACAATCTTTGTTTTACGGGTCCATTTTACAACATCGGTGGCATCACCGTGATGGTGAGTTCCTCAGAGAGTTCTGCCTTGATTCGGGATATGATGATCGCGATCAACAGCGCTTGAGTTCGGACTTCGATCCAGGATCCCAGAGGTGGAAAATCTCCAGACAAGTTGCAGAGTTTGCCCCGTTGAGTTCTCATGCCTTTACGACCTACTGTCGCTGACAAGTAGGTCCACCGGCTCTGGTAAGAGTACCCTATGTATTTATAACTTTGAAGAAGCTGTGTATGATCGATTTGGGTTCCAACTCAGTTTATTATTCACGGATTGCACATTTTATGTTATGGACAATTTTTAGTTATATATTACACTTATAAGGACTGTAACTGGTTCTATATTCATTTTTTTACACATATGAAATGTGGGTTCTCCCCAGATTTTTTGGACACTTAGCGCTTCATTTTCTTTTTCCAATTGTATTTGTATGTTAGTCACATTATTTTGCAGCAGCTGTTTGTGTTCACCATTTTAAGACTAGCGCACATTTTCCTAATTTTGTATGTTTATTGACTTTATTTTTGCTGCTGTCTTCACTATCACTAATTGTTTAGTTGGTATTCCAATATGGATGTCTTTGACTATAGGACATCCAGGTCATTAAATACAGATGGTGTATTCATTAATGCCGGATCTGACACTGAGGTCAGCGGTATGTTTCTCAGACTTAAAAATCTGATGACTACCGAGATCCACATTCAGTGGGATGTGGCATTTTTGGAACAGTACATCAAAGAGGCGATAGTCCCTAAGGGTCTCCGTTGGGATGTATCGCCCCAGCAAGGGGACTCTGATTTGGAGACCTGGTTTCGTTACTTTAATGAGACAGGGATTAAACTCCTAGTCTTTTTAGTAGAAAAGAAACGTTCGAGATTAATCCTTATTGATAAGGAAATTAGGGATTTGAAGGAAAAACTTACCCCTTTTAAAACATCTCTAGAATACACTTCTCTCTCTTCAGGTCTGAAGGGACATTTGGAGAAAGAAGAAAAAGAGCAAAGATTAAAGAAACAAAAGAAGTATAATAGAGATATCACTGACTATAAATCCAATCTCGTCTTCAGCTGGCAGAAGAAGATTAATTCGACTCTGCCTTCTGAGAACGAGATGGAAGTCACAGGACAGGAGGCTCTTAATAGTGATAGGACACTCACATTTGCACCCGTGACCAAAGAAGGTGCATCTAAGCCCCCTGCTCCTTCTAAAGTCAAAACACCTAGAGGACTGGAATCTCGGCAGAAACCCTTGGTCCAGAACCCTAATGTGTCCTACCCCCCTCAGATTAGGGGGAAAGGCCCTAAAAATAGGGGCAGGGGATCTTTTAGAGGACATCGCGGGAATGCACGAGAATTTGAACGGGGCTACCCAGAAGGCTCTCAACAATATTGGAGTCCAAGGAGACCTTCGGTTGGTTGGCAAGACCGTCGTGATGAGTATCATCGAGATGGTTATGACAGCCAATATCGAACTCCTATTCGTAATCATAATAGATCTTACCCAGTACGGGAGAACTATACACAAGACAACCATTCTGATTATTTTGGTGATTATGATAGAGAAGAAGACCTTTTCACTCGGTCTCCTTATAGTTATAATCAGAACCAACCAGGTCCTTCCCTGTATTCAGGTTTTCACAGGACCCTTCTGGACTACTCAGGAAGTCCAGAAGGAAAAGAGGGGTCAGAGGCGGGAGGAAAGTCCAGAGCAAAAAGACCAAGAACTTGAGGGGTTCAGGTGTCTTTAATCTGAGCTTGGTTGTTTTGACGGATGAGGAGAAGTTGGTCTTGGACAAGGGTCTGAAATATGTTCCATCCAGACCTTTAAATAAATTCTCCACTTTCATAGATGTTCACAAATTCGTGCGAAAGCTCAGTATTCAGAGACACTTTTTATCCCCTGCTCTTGACACATTTTCCACCGCCTCCACAATCAATGACCCACACGTACACACAGGACTAGCAAACCCTTCCCTGTTCAACCCTCCGGGTAACATGGCACCTTCTCTGAGTGTGTTTCGTAGTTTGGTTCTACAAGACTTAGAGAAATTGCTAAATAAAAAGATACACATGGATCCCAAAATGAGGAAGGGTTTGAAACAGCTATGTGAACAAAAAGACCTTATTGTCCGTCCAGCGGATAAAGGCGGAGCCATTGTGGTGTTAGACAAGGTCAGCTATATTGGCGAAATGAATAGGATTCTTAGTGATGTAGAAACCTATGTTCCTATACATACAGACCCTACCTTGCATTTTAAAAAAGCATTGGTAGAGCTTATTGATGAGGGTTTTGCCTTGGGGATTTTGGATAAAAAAGAAAAAGGTTTTTTGGTACCTGTGGCACCAAGGATCCCCGCGATATACTATCTCCCCAAGGTACACAAAGACCCCGTTAATCCCCCTTGCCACCCTATAGTCAGCGGAATAGACTCGGTCACTGCCAGGATTGGTAAATATGTAGATTTTAATTTACAGCCAATAGTGAGAGGGGTCCCTTCTTATCTGAAAGATACGGGTGACACCATTCGACTATTACAATCAGTCCAATATCAAGAAGGTTTTATTTTGGCCACGGCAGATGTGGCCGCATTATATACCTGCATACCTCATCAGTTAGGCTTTGAGGCGGTTGAGTACTATCTTTCTCAAAGCTCTACCATACCGGTCATCCAACGTAATTTCATTATGCAATTACTCAGGTTTGCGGCCACCCATAATTATTTTTGGTTTCAAAACACTTTTTATTTACAAACTAAAGGGGTTGCCATGGGGGCCAAATTTGCGCCTAGTTTGGCCAACCTTTTTATGGCCAAATGGGAGGAGGATGTCGTCTATGCCCAACGGAGATCGGAATTGGTCCTATGGGCCAGATACATAGATGACATCCTCCTCCTATGGAAGGGCGACCATGACTTTCTTAACGATTTTATGGCGCTACTTAACTCTAATGATCGAGGTATTCGACTGAGCCACGAGGCTAGTCTTACCTCGATCCATTTTTTAGACCTAGAAATCAAAGTGGTCAACCACCAATTAGAGTTTTCTACATATTTCAAACCTACTGACCGTAACGGTTATATTCCTATGGATAGCAGTCATCACCCTCAGTGGCTTAAGTCAGTTCCTCGGAGTCAGTTCCTCCGATTGCGTAGGAACTGCACGAGGACCGAAGACTTCACCACTCAGGCCTCTATCCTTAAGGAGAGGTTTATAGAAAAGGGTTACACCTCTTTAGAATTAGATACTGAAATTGATCGGGTCTTACAAATAGACCGGACTTCATTGCTCCAAGTTGCCCCTAAAAAACCGAGGGACGACAAGTTTCGGTGGTCTTTTTTTACCACATACTCAGCCCAGTCCAGACAGATCAGAGAGATTCTCAAAAAACACTGGGGCGTTCTTCAGAATGACCGCCTTCTCGGACCAGTCTTACCAGGACAGGCTGGAGTTATTTTCAGGGGAGCTAGGTCGGTACAGGGTCAAATTGCGCCCAACATTATTGACCCTCCAAAGAGAGTTTCCTTTTTTCAGAACTGCACGGGTTATTATCCGTGCCGCAAATGTAATGTTTGCTTGCACAACACTTGTGGTAAACACAAAAGTGAGACTTTTCAGTCTACTGTTACTTCACGTGTCTACCATATGAAACGTTTTACCACTTGTGCAACCAAATACATTGTCTATCTTCTGACTTGTACATGCCGTAAACAGTACGTAGGGCGTACCATTAGGACATTTAGTATTCGAGTCAATGAACACATTGCTAACATTAAAAATGGGAAACCCGACCATACTGTTTAACGGCATTATTTAGAATCACATAATCGTGATCCCAAGGGAACACAATTTTTGGCAATTGACCAATTTGTGTCCCATTGGAGGGGAGAGTCTCATATTAGAGGGGTGTCCCGTTTAGAGACGTACTGGATATATGAACTTCGTACGTACTCTCCATTCGGAATGAACGTCGAATGGGACATCAACTCTTTTATAAATCAAGCCTAGACTTCCCTAACATGTCTCTCTATTGGGTCAATGTATATGTGTATGTTCTTTTTGATATGTACTCCTTTTTTTGGCCCATTGTTCTTCAATCCTATTAATGTTGGGATATTCATATATTTTTCCTGGATCCATGTGTGTCTTTTCTTCAGATTTTGTGTATTTCGCTATCATTGAGGGTTTAATTCATTGTTGTATTTTATTTTCAAGTATCGGGTCTGTGTTAGCATACAGAGCCATATTTATTCAGGCTTTGCATTCTGGTTGATGGCCACAAGATGGCAACTTTTCCTCTATGCAAAGTCCTTGGATACTCAGTCATGATTAGTGTGTTTGATTGCACGACATTTTGGTTTATTGAATGTGCGTTGGATGCCTCAGTGGCGTTCTCCAATCCGCGGATATTGGAGCTATGCGCCATGACGTATTTACGTTGCGTCGTTGTGACGTGGGTATTTC
This sequence comes from Rana muscosa, assembly GCA_029206835.1. Lineage (NCBI taxonomy): Eukaryota > Metazoa > Chordata > Amphibia > Anura > Ranidae > Rana > Rana muscosa. Next base: position 11,853,266 of record CM055118.1, read on the forward strand.
GGACGGCGCCTCGTTCGCACATGTCCATTGGCTGTTGCTCTGGACCTATGTCGACTGTGCGTCTGCGCTGAATACCGAAATCGCGGCTTCGGTGCCCGTGGATTGGATGTGGTGTGTTGTGCGCCGTGGCGTCATTGCGACGTGTAGCCGCGACGCACGGGCACACAGAGTATCGCTTCCTAGCGCATGCTTTGTGTTGGTGCTTCGTTTTTATGGCTCTGCACAGCGGGACGTTCCCTGCTGACAGCAGAACCTTACTAACTATATATATGATTGGCCTGTGACAAAATGGGGAAGTCTTATATGTGGCTATTACCGCCCACTTCCTCGTTCGTCCTTTTGGCAGGCTTTTTACTTGAATTCTGGTTGGTTCTTAACCATACACTTCCGGGTTTGGGCTGATGATGGTCTGTTAGTGCGGTTTTGATTGGCTGCACTCGAGAGGCTGCGAGAGCATCAGAACATGTGATGTACTCTCCTCCTATTACTGAGCGGCGTTGATCCGGCATGCTGATTGGTGGATTCCAAACAGGGTTCAAGGGGTTTTATTATAAATACTAGGCAGTGAGTGGCAGTAGGTTGATGCCCCTGTAGAAGTATTATTATACGAAACTAGTAGGGCTGGTATTTTACCACTTCATTTATTGCCTTATTTTATTGAATTGTTATGTGATCACTTTTTATTGATGGTTTTATTCAATAAACCTTCAAAAACGTATTTACACGATTGGAGTCCTCCCTCCCTTTTTTTTCCCCTTTTCTCCTATGCACAGTGAATCCATCACTGGGAAGTTTTTGGCCTATATTGGCCCGTTCTAGGATCCGAACAATCTTTGTTTTACGGGTCCATTTTACAACATCGGTGGCATCACCGTGATGGTGAGTTCCTCAGAGAGTTCTGCCTTGATTCGGGATATGATGATTGCGATCAACACCGCTTGAGTTCAGACTTCGATCCAGGATCCCAGAGGTGGAAAATCTCCAGACAAGTTGCAGAGTTTGCCCCGTTGAGTTCTCATGCCTTTACGACCCACTGTCGCTGACAAGTAGGTCCACCGGCTCTGGTAAGAGTACCCTATGCATTTATAAGTTTGAAGAAGCTGTGTATGATCGATTTGGGTTCCAACTCAGTTTATTATTCATGGATTGCACATTTTGTGTTATGGACAATTTTTAGTTCTATATTACACTTATAAGGACTGTAACTGGCTCTATATTCATTTTTTTGCACATATGAAATGTGGGTTCTCCCCAGATTTTTTGGACACTTAGCGCTTCATTTTCTTTTTCCAACTGGAGGTAATGTTGCTGAGCAGAACTTTTTACCTGTGGGCCAAGATTCCTTTGCAAATATATGTGTGCAGTCACCCCTGGCAACAAGGAGGAGTTGTCTGTGGTGTCTGCAGGGGGTGCTAAACAGTGGGAAATGGCTGCTGCAGTTTCATCACATGGCCACCAGGGAAAGTTGGCCAGTGAAAGTGCGATAAAGGATAGACAACGTACTCAAATGAACATGGCAACCCCTGTTACAGTGATGGGTAAGACTAGTGCTGGTAAATGCTTGGAAGAGACTGAGTGTGTGACTGTGCACACTGGAGTGGAAGTGACCCCAAATGGGAGATCCACTGTCTGTGTAGAAAAGGACTTGCCTCGCTGCAGTGCCCTGTCCAGTGGAGAGGCAAGTGGCAAACTTGAATATGACAATGTGATGGGTAAAACTGCTAATATTGTGTTGGCTAAAGTTGATGGTCCAGTTGCTAATGGGCTAGTGCAGCTCCCTAGAGATAAAAACATTGCTATGGATGCAGTGAAAGATGTGCTATCTACACTAGCAACTGAGATGAAGGCTATAGAGGTGTCCCTAGAAACCCCCAGGGGTCTCTGCGTTTTGGAGCCGGAGGTTGCCTGGGACAGCTATGGTGCCGCTCTAAGGGATAAGACGGTACCTGAACATGGTGAATATAAAATGTTAAATTCCAAAACTGATATGTTTGAAAACACTCATGATGGAAATAGGTTATTGCAGACTGGCAATGACAGGTGTGAAGGTGTTCAAGCATTTAATGAAGCGCCACCAGAGCAAGGTGGTGAGAGTGTGGTATTGCAGCCTGCTATGGTTAAAAATGTATTTCCACAGTCTGGTTTGAACAAAAGTAACATGTGCAATGTGTCTGTTGCTGATCCATTCTGTACCTCTGGGTCTCTTTGTGCAGTTGGAGCCGTACTGTGTGGTACCTCTGGGGGCCCAGAGATAACAGACTGGGACAGGTGGGCAAAAGACCTGTTGGCTTTGTTGGAAAAGGCCTCTGTTGGTAAGAGTGGAGCAGACATTACTTCTGTGGTGCCAGATGAAGGACCTGCAGAGCAACTTATATGCAACGGTGCACTTGCTGCTGCAGATGATGTTGCTCACAAGATTGAAACGCCAAGTAACGGCGAACGCACAGAAGAGGTCATGTCTGTGATCCACAAAGGGCCTAATGATATGGTAACGGATGATGCCGCGCCACATGAGCTGGTGTTGGTGGAAGTGCCAGGTGGCACAGCAATAAATGAAGCGATTGTAGTCACAGGTCCAAATGTTTTATGTGATGATGGCCAGGGGTCAGCACAGTTGCTGGCAGAGGATCTCATGTCAGTGAAGTTGGTGTATAATGAAGCTGCCATGGACAACCACTCTGCTGGGTGCAGTTCCTCTCCAGACACTGTCCTGCCGAACATGAGTGAAATTAAATATGACCAATGCATTGATATTTCTGACCATGATAAAAAATGCAGCACATTGGCAATTTTTGATGGTTTGGTTACCATGGGTGACAACAAAAATAATGGTAGACCTGATGGTCTTGGTCAAGTTGATATGGTTGTAGCAAACCCTGAAAACTGTAGTGAGATAGGGAATGGTAGGTTTGACACAGAAGAGGTAAAAGGTATAGCAGAATTAGGCCCCCTACAGGTTCTGGAGGGTAATTCTGGGGAAGATTTCCTGAGGTTTGAGGAATTTCTAAGGTCTGAGAAGGATCCTGGTAGACAATGGTTAGAGGGAAATAGCCCAAAGCTCAGCAAGGTGTCACATGACTTAAAAACCTCAGAGTGGCAAGACAGTCAGGATGTCCTTCAGAGGGAGACTAGGACGAGGCCGCAGTCATATGAAGAGGTTAGTGATGAAACTGACAAAATGAAGCATGCAGTGTACATGAGGAAACAAGTGACGCTAAGTTTGGACAGTAAGGGGGTGCCCGTACATGGAATGCAGAGAGGGACCAGTGTCGTCCCAATAAAAGAGCCCCCGCTTATTACTAAACCATTGTTTAAAAAGGTGGTTCCTTCTACATTAAGTAAAGAGAAAAAGGGTGGCCTAGTGGAAATTGAGGGAGCACTTTATAACTTTACCGATATCCGACCCTTAAAGCACAGAGGTCCGTCTCCTGTTAAAAAAGGTATCAAGATTAGTAAACTCCCTAATGTTGAGGTGGCTAGTGTAGGCCCAAGGAAAGTGGAAAAATGGCGCTTTTGGAAGCATACTCGTAAAAAAGCATGGGAGTATCTTTGTAGAGCCCGAGTAAGTGTAGCAGGGGGACATCAAGAAATTCACCTGATGGGACAAGATTTGGCCCATGTGGGTGGTAGCTTGCAGGGTCATGCCAAAGTGAAGAGATTGTGCTGGTGTGTTTCGCCCTCTGGATCGAAACAAAGGGGGAGCTGATGTGGTAGTGTGGTACCCCACCAGTGTATGAATACAGGATTCTCAACCAGGCAGGTTGAGGGGCTCCAGGGTATTTGCTTGTTTGGGAGGAAACTGGCTTTTCAGTTTCCTCATGATTTACTAAAGTCCACTTTGGGACCTGGAGCCTGGGGATTTCTTAGAGATCCGGGTGGGATGAAATCCCCAGTCCTGGATCCGGGTTTTGAGACTCAACGGCACACTGATTGTTCAGGTGTGTGTTGGCCTGATAGTAGAGTCAGGACCAGCATTCTAGGCTCCACCCTCCCGACGAGTGCAGGTGTGCACTGGGGAAGCCAGAGAGTGCAAGTGTGCACTGGAGAAGCCAGAGAGTGGTTGTCTGCACACTGGAAGCCAGAGACCCAGGTCTGAGGGTCAGAGCAGTGAGGGGCTGCTATCTAAATGGATGGTGTTGCCAATGGAATAGTCTGTAGGAGACAGACAAGAGCCTGAAGTGAAAGGCCTGAGCAACACTGCTGTATGTATAAGCCAGGAGGCTGAATGTTGTGTTATTGATGAAAAGGAGTGTTGAAACCCCTGCGAAGGAAACTTTTGATTTTGTTTGAACTTTTTTTAATAAAAATTGGCAAATAAAGCCCTCAAAAAGAAGATCCAGCGAGTGGCGGTGTCCTTCAAGCTCTACCTTTGAAGCTAGTCCTTCACAATATGTATATATATATATAAATATATATATAAATATATATATATACGTACACACACACACACTGAGTGTGTACAGTGCTGTAAAAAAGTATTTGCCCCTTCCCGATTTTTTTCTTTTTTTGCAATTTTGCCACACTTAAATGATTCTGATCATCAAACACATTTTTAAAAGTAAATACAAAATGCAGTTTTTAACCACTTGCCGACCAGCCGCCGCAGTTATACTGCAGCAAGTCGTCCCTATTGCGTAAATCGCCGTAGGTGTACATCACTTTGTGCAATAGATACAGTTGGCGCTGCGCCATGCATGTGGCCGGCGGGGGCAATGTCTGCCAGCCACCCGCGATCACTCCACAGAGAGCCAGAACGGGGATCTGTCAATGTAAACAAACAGATCCCTGTTCAGTCAGGGAAGTACAGAGTGATCGTCTGTTCCTAGTGATTAGGAACAGTGATCCCTCTGTACTCTGTCAGTCCACTCCCCCCACAGTTAGAAACACCTCCCAGGGTACACATTTAACCTCTTGATTGCCCCCTAGTGTTAAACTCTTCTTTGCATGTGTCATTTATACAATAATCAGTGCATTTTTATAGCACTGATCGCTGTATAAATGTCACTGGTCCCAAAAAAGTATCCGATCAGTCCGCCGCAATGACCCAGTCCTGATAAAAATCACTGATCACCGCCTTTACTAGTAAAAATTTTTTTATAAAAATGCCCTAAATCTATCCCCTATTTTGTAGACGCTATAACTTTTGCGCAAACCAATCAATATACGCTTATTGCGATTTTTATTTTTTTACCAAAAATATGTAGAAAAATACAAATTGGCCTAAACTGATGAAGATAGTAAAATGAAGTATTCAGCGCAGACTAGTAACCCTATAATACCTCTAAGATTGCAAGCTGACACTGAGGTTAATTTAAGAAATACCTCATATGAACAGAAAAAAGGAAACAGTGCAGCGCAAAAATGATTAAACTAAAATTAACTATCTAAAAAAGTCCATATGAATCATTAATAAATTACATCAAATCAAAATAGTCCATGTGGAAACATCCAAAAATGACACTTCGTGTGAATAAATGGAAGTAAATCCTCTCTCCCTGATCTTGCAGACAAGACAAATATCAGGTGAGTGTAGTCCCTCCACCACAGATAATACTAGCCTCTCACCTCATATATTCGACCAGGATAGGTCACAATGCCTTATACCCACTCCCGGGGTGAGGATATGTAAATCGATGGAACTGTGGATCTCACACCACACATGAAGGAGAAAGCAGAAAGGACAAAATAGTGCTCTCCGTTTTGAAAGATTTATTGATCCCAAAAAGTATAAAAATTTGTACTCACAAAATCAGCACTCAGAGAACGAGTGCAGGTAATCATAGCGTGCAGTTTGTTTCAAACCTTATAGATGGCCGCGGGCGACGTCCAACGTAACCGTATGGGGGAGGAGTCACGTTGGACGTCGCCCACGGCCATCTTTAGAGTTTGAAACAACCTGCATGCTATTTCTAAGCTGATGAAGACTTTTTTTTTTTTCATATTTATTATAGCATAAAGTTTAAAAAATTATTATTATTTTTTTTTAATTGTCAGTCTTTTTTGCTTATAGCACAAACAATAAAAAAACAGAGGTGATCAAATACCACCAAAAGAAAGCTCTGTTTGTGGGGGAAAAAAAAGGACATAAATTTTGTTTGGGTACAACGTCGCACGAAGTTAAAGCAACGCAGTGCCGCATCGCAAAAAATTACCTGGTCATTAAGGGGGTAAATCCTTCCGTGCCTTAAGTGGTTAAATGATGATTTCATTTATTAAGAAAAAAAGCTGTCCAAACCTGCCTGGCCCTGTGTGTTAAAGTAATTGCCCCCCCTTGCTAAATCTTGAATGAACTCTGATAAACCACATTTTTTAGAAAGCAGATTTACATTTCACTTGCCACACCCAGGCCTGATTACTGCCAGACCTGTTGAATCAAGAACTCACTTAAATAGAGGCTGTCTGACAATGTGAAGCATGCTGGTCTCAAGAAGCAACACATCATGTCGTGATCTAAAGAAATTCAAGAACAGATGAGAAACAAAGTAATTGAAAGAGTGGTGACCCTTCCCAGGAGTTGCCGGGCTACCAAAATCGCTCCAAGAGCACGACGAGGACTCGTCCAGAAGGTCCTAAAAGAACCCAGAAAAACATCTAAAGAACTGCAGGACTCACAGTAAAGGTCGGTATTCATGATTCAACTATAAGAAAGAGACTGGGCATCCATGGGAGAGTTCCAAGAAAGCCACTGCTGACCAAAAATAACAAAATGGTTTGTCTCGCATTTGCCAAAAAATATCTTATCCCCAAGTCTTTTGGCCAAATATTCTGTGGAGGCTAACAACACAAAAGTTTACCTTTTTGGAAGGTGTGTGTCCTGTTAAATCTTGTGTAAAACTAACACAGCATTTCATAAAAGGAACATATGACCAATCAAACATGGTGGCAGTGTGATGGTCTGGGGCTGCTTTGCACCTTCAGGACCTGGACAACTTGCCATAATTGATGGAACCATGAATTTTGCACGCTACCAAAAATTCCTGAAAGAGAATGCCCGGCAATCATTTTGTGACCTCAAGCTCAAGCACCCTTAGGTTATGCAGCAGGACAATGATCTGAAAAACACCAGCAAGTCCACCTGTGAATGGCTCAAAATTTTTTATTTATTTTTTAATTAAGGTTTGGAGTGGGCTAGTAGTCAAAGTCTATACTTAAAGGGGTTGTAAAGGTTCGTTTTTTATTTTCTAAATAGGTTCCTTTAAGCTAGTGCATTGTTGGTTCACTTACCTTTTCCTTTGATTTACCTTCTAAATGTTTTTTTTCTTTGTCTGAATTTCTCACTTCCTGTTTCTCCTCACTAAACTTCACACCATCATCCGAGTGGTGTTGAGTCAGCCAGAACAGCTTACTGAACAGCTTACTGAGGAGGAACAGGAAGTGAGAAATTCAGACAAAGAAAACAAAGAAAACAAATATTTAGAAGAGAAATCTAAGGAAAAGGTAAGTGAACCAACAATGCACTAGCTTAAAGGAACCTATTTCGAAAATAAAAAACGAACCTTTACAACCCCTTTAAATCCAATTCAGATGCTGTAGCATGACCTTAAAAGTTCATGCTCGAAAACCCGCCAATGTGGCTGAATTAAAACAATTCTGCAAAGAGTTGGCTAAAATTCCTCCACAGCGATGTGAAAGACTCATTGCCAGTTATTGCAAACACTTGATTGCAGTTGTTGCCACCTAGGGTGACACAACCAGTTATTAGGTTTAGGAGGCAATTACTTTTTCACATAGGGCCTGGCAGGTTTGGACAGCTTTTTCCCCTAATCCCCTTAATTAAATAAATTAAATCATCATTTAATAACTGCATTTTGCATTTACTCTGGTTTTCTTTGTGTAATATTAAAATGTATTTGATGATCTGAATAATTTGTGTGACAATTATGCAAAAAAAAAAAAAAATCAGGAAGGGGCAAATAATTTTTACAGCACTGTATATATGGTGTGTGTATGTCTATATATAAGAAGAAATTACACTTTGCTACAATGTAAAATGGTGAGTGTACAGCTTGTATAACAGTGTAAATTTTCTGTCCCCTCAAAATAACTCACTATCCTGAAAGACATAATATTACGTCCAGTCAGGAAAAGCGAACCACCGCCCAGCCGCCATTCTGCTATAGACCGGGCGGGAAGTGGTTAATGGCTGTGTTGAGTTATTTTAAAGGGGACAGTAAATTTACACTGTTAGAGCCGGTTCACACTGGGGCGGCGCGACTTTGGAGGCGACTCGGCTAGGCGATCTCAAGACAACTTGAGAGGCGATTTGCAAAATGACTTCTGTATAGAAGTCAATGCAAGTCGTCCCGAGTCGCCCCCAAAGTAGTACAGGAACCTTTTTCTAAGTCGGAACGACCTGAGTCGCTCCTATTAGAACGGTTCCATTGAACAGAGCGGGACGCGACTTGTCAGGCGACTGAGTCGCCTGACGAGTCGCCCCTGTGTGAACTGGGTCTTATACAAGCTGTACACACACTACTTTACATTGTAGCAAAGTGTCATTTCTTCTGTGTTGTCACATGAAAAGATTGTAAATATTTACAAACATGTGAGGGGTGTACTCACTTTTGTGAGATACTGTATATATACTCTGATGATTATGGCTTACAGCTAGTGGAAACCCAAGATTCAGTATGTCAGGAAATGAGAATATTGTGAAAAAGTTCAATATTGTAGACTCATGTTGTCCCACTCTAATCAGCTAATTAACTCAAAACACCTGTAAACACCTGTTTCCTGAGCCTTTAACCACTTGAGACCCGCGCTATTAACCCCTGTTAACCCCTTCCCTGACAGTCACATTTATACAGTAATCAGTGCATATTTATAGCACTGTTCGCTGTATAAATGTGAATGGTCCCAAAATAGTGTCAAAAGTGTCCGATATGTCCGCCGCAATATCACAGGCCTGACAAAAATCGCAGATCGCCACCATTATTAGTAAAAAAAAGTAATAATAAAAATGTCATAAATCTATTTTATAGGCGCTATAACTTTTGTGCAAACCAATCACTATACGCTTATTGCGATTTTTTTTTTTTTACCAAAAATATGTAGAAGAATACGTATCAGCCTAAACTGAGAAAAATGTATTTATTTATTTTTTTAAATTGGGATATTAACCACTTCTCTACTGTGCACGAAAACCCCCTTCCTGCCCAAGCCATTTTTCAGCTTTCAGCGCTGTCACACTTTGAATGACAATTGCGCGGTCGTGCGACGTGGCACCCAAACGAAATTTGCGTCCTTTTTTTCCCACAAATAGAGCTTTCTTTTGGTGGTATTTGATCACCTCTGCGGTTTTTTTTTTTTGCGCTATAAACAAAAGAAGAGGGTCCAGTTTGGAAAAAAACACTATTTTTTACTTTTTGCTATAATAAATACCCATTTTTTTTTTTTTAAATAAAATTTTCCTCAGTTTAGGCCGATACGTATTCTTCTACATATTTTTGGTAAAAAAAATAAATCGCAATAAGCGTGTATTGATTGGTTTGCGCAAAAATTTTATTAGTAATGGCGGCGATCTGCGATTTTTTATTGTGACTGCGATATTGCGGCGGACACATCGGACACTTTTGACACATTTTTGGGACCATTCACATTTATACAGCGATCCCTGCTATAAAAATGCATTGATTACTGTATAAATGTGATTGGCAGGGAAGGGGTTAACCACTAGGGGGCGGGAAGGGGTTAAATATGTTCCCTCAAAGTGTTCTTACTGTGGGGGGAGGGGACTGACTGGGGGAGGTGACCGATGGTTGTCCCTATGTACAAGGGACACACCATCGGTCCCCTCTCCCTCACAGGACGTGGATCTCTGTGTTTACACACAGAGATCCACTTTCCTGCTCGTTTCCCGGGCAATCGCGGGTGCCCGGCGGCAATCGCGGCCGCCGGGCACGCACACCGGGGCCTTGTGAACGCGGCGGGCGCGCGCCGCCGCCGGCGCGAGCGCGCCTCCTAGCTCGTTTTAAAGGGAGGACGTCATATGACGTCCTCCCAGAACGAGAGTATCCTCCGCCCGCCGTCTATTGACAGTGGGCGGGGGACAAGTGGTTATTATAGCAAAAAGTAAAAAAATATTGTGTTTTTTTTCAAAATTTTCTGTCTGTTTTTGTTTAAAGCGCAAAAAATAAAAACCGCAGAGATGATCAAATACCACCAAAAGAAAGCTCTATTTGTGAGAAAAAACTTATAAAAATATAATTTGGGTACAGTGTTCTATGACCACACAATTGTCATTCAAAATGCGTCAGCGCTGAAAGCTGAAAATTGGTCTGGGCAGGAAGGGGGTTTAAGTGCCCAGCAAGCAAGTGGTTAAATGGTCTATCTAGTCTGGTTCAGTAGGTTACACAAACATGGGAAAGACTGCTGATTTGACAGTTGTCCAGAAGACCATCATTGACACCCTCCACAAGGAGGGTAAGTCACAAAAGGTCATTGCTAAAGAAGCTGGCTGTTCACAGAGTTTTGTATCCAAGTATATTAATGAAAAGTTGAGTCCACTGTGTTTTATCAAGTACAAAGTCAGCGCAGCCCTCTATCAGGAAATTCTATAGCACTTCATGCTTCCCTCTGCTGACCAGATTAATAGAGATGCTGATACAGTGGAACCTCGGATTGTGAGTAACGCGGTTAACGAGCATTTCGCAATACGAGCACTGTATTTTGAAAAATCCTAACTCGGTTTGCGAGTGTTGTCTCGCAACACGAGCAGGATTCAGGCCAAAGCGGTGTGCAGTACCGCGTTTGGCCTGAGGTGGGGGGGGGCGCCGGATCTGATCGTAGCAGATCGGCGCCGTTCAGAGTCGTTTGGAAATGCTCAGAAAGACTCGGAAATACTATGTTCCCGAGCCTTGCCGAGGTCAGCGGAGCTGTCCTCGGGCCTTTCCAGCTCTTTCCGAGGCTCTGCGGCACCCCCCGCCTCTGGTCGCATGCGGTATTGCATGCCATTGAAGTCAATGCGGAACAAATTATTTTTGTTTCCATTGACTTCAATGGGGAAACTCGCTTTGATATGCGAGTACTTTGGTTTATGAGCATTCCCTGGAACGGATTATGCTTGTAATCCGCGGTTCCACTGTATTATTTTCCATTATGACTTGGCACTTGCCCACACCTGGTTTAACGATCATGGTATCACTGTGCTTGATTGGCCAGCAAAGCCAATAATGCTAATGCTAATGAGCTGAAGGTCGCTATCAAAGCAACCTGGGCTACATCTCTACATAAAGATGGTCTAGGCCAGGGATATGCAATTAGCGGACCTCCAGCTGTTGCAGAACTTCAAGTCCCATGAGGCATAGCAAGACTCTGACAGCAACAAGCATGACACCCAGAGGCAGAGGCATGATGGGACTTGTAGTTTTGCAACAGCTGGAGGTCCGCTAATTGCATATCACTGGTCTAGGCTATAAGAAGATTGTGCCGCAGGTTGATCGCCCCCATGTCACACCGCACTGATGCAGTAATTCATGAAAACGAGCCCCAACCGAGTATTGAGTGCATGCTATACTGTACATGAACATACTTTCCTGTAAGCTAACATTTCTGTATTAAAAATCTTTTTTTTTTTTTATTGGTCTTGTGTAATAATCAAATTTTCTGAGTTACTGAATTTGGGGTTTTCACTAGCTGCAAGCCATAATAATCAAAATTAAAAGAAAGAAATGCTTGAAATATATCACTCTGTGTAAAATGAACCTATATAATATGAGTTTCACTTTTTAAATTGAATTACTGAAATAAACTAACTTTTTGATGATATTCAATATTTTTTGAGATGCACCTGTATATGTGTGTGTGTATATATGTGTGTGGAAGCAAATCCTGCTTCATATTACCAAAGGGGATATGAGGTCTTTGTTATTAGGAGCAACGTGCTCCTTTTTCATAAATATGCCAGACCTGGCATAGAGAGCAGCAGAGCCAGAGCTGCTTGCCCTGGCTTCCTGGAAAGGAGTAAGGCTGTTGGCTCTGCATTTGCAAAAGTTATTAGCCAGGTATATAGGCAGGGAAATTAGCTTATTTTGCCTATTTGCAGACTCTACCCAAGTGGTGTGTTCACTGCATAGGCAGAGAGAGGCATGTGAGTTGTCTTCCAGGTTACCAGCAGACAGATCACATCCCATACACCAGTTTTTTCTATATTGAAACCTGTCGTGATACCTTTGTTATTAGGCGTAGAATGTGCAGTTCATATGTCACTCAGAAATAAAAACTGGCGCAGATAGGCCAGTGACCATCACAGTAATGTACTGAGAGCTTTAAATATTGCAATTTTTAGAGGGCACCCTGAGACCGAAAGGTGATTAAAAAAAAGGTTGAGAAAGGCCGGAGTAGAGGATATGCATTTGGAAAATAAAATTATTACTTAGCTTAGTAAATGAAAGGGAGTTTATCCAATCACAAAAAATAAAAAATTAAACAGGATATTTGTATATGATTGGATGAATACAGATATACCAGCTTTGTCTCATCTTTTAAGGGAACTTCTTATACTTCTACAATAAATCAGCCCTAATGTGTTTTTAACTGCTATGTTATACAGAAATTCTGATTCAGATTTGTGTGCTTTATCCATACAGGTTCAGATAACTCTGACTACTCATGACTGTGGAAAGTTGACCAAAAAAGATGTGAAGCTTGCTCAGTTTATCGAAAAAGCTGTAACTTCTTAACAAACATTAAACTGTGTTTTTTCATTCTTGAAATGGATTTGTATTTGTTTTGTAGCTATACTTTGCATAGATATTATTTTCTTTACGCAAAATTATAATGCAAAGAGCAGATGGCATGCTCAAAATGCAGTAGCTTATTGCTTTCAAAGAGAACACAGACTTTTTGTTTGATTAGCTTTTGTTTATATGAATGATTGAAATTTGATGTATTCAGCACATCAGTCAGGTTATGTTGATGGTCCAAAAGGAACTTAAAAGTTCTCAGACAAAATGCATTGTAGTGTTGCAGTACTACATTCTTAAAGCGGAGGTTCACCCAAATTCACAACTATACTGTAACACAACCGCTGTAATATGTACATCATCAAAGGACAAAACATTTTTTTTTTCCCATATATAAATACCTTGTATTTGCCTTTTCATAAAGCGACTTCCGGGATTCCCTCCTGCGGGAGTAGGCGTTTCCAAGCCTTTCTCCGGCGCCGCAATGCAATGTGGGACTTGGCTGCAGGGACTTGGTATGCAGTGCTGCGAAATCTCGAGAGATTTCACATACGACGTGACGCATGACGCCAGTCACGTGACAAGGGCGTCTCTATTTAGATTGTGCATACCATCACAACGGGGCGTGAACTTTCAATGATGCGGCCCCGTTGTGATGGCAACCTTTTAGTTTACGGCGCTACTCCAGGAAATGATTGCTTGTGGGCTTCACAATGCCCACAAGCAAAATGGAAACACAGAGAAACTTATTTTATAACTCCTTTACGAAGAAAACGGACAGCGGATACTAGCAGAAACAAAACAAGTAAGTGTACTTTATTATTGGGAAACCCTATTGAATGCAGGAAAAAATAAAAAAGTTTTACCGCGGAACCTCCGCTTTAAGAGGTAATTACACACTAAAAACGGGTTATTTGTTATTTTATTGAGAGAATAGTGTGAAGCCTCGTAAAAACGACTGGTTTTCTCGGCAAGAAAACTGCTGGGAGAGCTTTTTGCCGAGAAAACCGTTCGTGTGGATGGTTTCTCGACAGTTAAACTTCCGGGAATCTCGACGAGAAAAATAGAGAACCTGCTGTCTATTTTTCTCGTCGGGATTCTTGGCAGAGTTTTCCTGCCGAGAAAACCATTCGGGAGTATGCTTACCTGTCCGCGCATGCTCGATGAGACTTTGACGCATGCACGGTAGCATACAAGGGTAGTGTAGGGTGTAGCAAGATGGCGGCAAGGGCATCGAAGGTGACGAGCGCCCGCTGGTCGTAGTCAATGACGTCACCGTGTTCTTGCCATTCAAAAGAATGGTGTTTTTTTGAAGTGGCTGTCTGTACACACAGTTTTCAAATAGACGGGATTCCCGCCCGTGTGTACAGGGCTTAAGGAGCCATTACTGGTCTCCCCAATTAAAAATTCAATTTCTCAGTTCTCAATTTCGTTGAGCTTAATTCTAAGGGTCCATTTACACTTGCATTTGTGTTTTTAAAAAACAGTTTATGCATGTTTTTTGGCTTGTGGTTGACCAAAAAACACAGCTGACTGAACAGCACACCACAGGTGAATCTCTTGGGTCAACCCCTATTGGTGGTTGGAAGGTGGTACTTAGTTAAGGTGGTGTGCCCCTGCTTCTATACATTCTTAATAACTCTCCAGTGTGGATCCCGCCAAAGATATTTTTAACCGATAATCTTAATAGAGGGGGAAAAGATGCGTAAGGTAAGGTGGGAGACATTGCATTATCCAACAGAGACATTTCTATAATAAACACCTAGTTCTATTTTCCAATGACACAAATTCATAATTTATGGGAAGGAGGAACCAATCACGTATACTGCCTTATGACATCTGTTTTTGGTGAGGAAAACCTTTTCTCTGTGATGGAGAAAGGGGGATCCCCACACCAGGTACCTTTTTGACACCAACGTTTCAGCTAATGTATAGGGTGGAGAGTTACATTTAGTCACTCTTAAATGCAGGGCTGGTGCTAGACTATTTTGCACACTAGGCAGGACCAGTTACTTTCACCCCCCCTCCAAAAAAATAATAACTAAAACTTCTACATTTTTAAAAGCAGTAGAAAATATTAAAACATCTAAATGCAAATATACATCCCATAAGATGCAGACGAGACAGCCTAATCCAGCAAAAAAAAAAAAAAAAAATGCTCAATCCAGCAAAGAGAGAGCCCAATTCAAAAACAGCCCAATCCAGCAAAGAGATGTCTCCATATAGCAAAGGGAAAGCCAAATCCATTAAAGAGCACTATTCAACAAATAGACAGCCCCAGCCAGCAAAGAGACATCCCCATATAGCAAAGTGTGACAGGTGGGGGGGCAGTGTAATGGGGGCCAGTGTGACAGGTCCTGAGGGCCAGTGTGACAGGTGGTGGGGGAGCACTGTGACAGGAGGCGGCCAGTGTGCCAGGTGGTTGGGGGCCAGTGTGACAGATGGGCGGGCCAGTGTGACAGGTGCCATCACTTCACTCAGAGTTGGTCGCTCGTGCCAGCTTCTCAGGGCTGGCACGAGAGAGAGAGAGCTTAGGCAGGCACATTGCATGGAATCCTATATGAGATGAATTCCATCAGGAGAATGCAATAAGCAGTCCATCAGAGCAGCCAATCACAGAGACATGCACTTGTTTACCCACGACAAACCGATAGCAGGGGTGAGCGTTCATTGTGGGGTTAGGCGGGGCCAATGGCTGCCTTTGTGTTGTGCTGTCCCGGGGCTCAGTGAGTGCCGAGTAGAGGCTGGAATGTGGTCACCTGTTCCCCGCCCCAGGGCTGGGGGTGTGAGCAGGACAGCCTCCCCCCCCCCCCATTATTAGGAAGGGATTCCCACACTTTCCTAGCTCCTCCCCATCAATAAACTCTGACAAACGGGCCGGGAAGTGAAGGCAGACTGGGGACAGAGCGGAATGACAATGAACTCGTCACTCTGTGTGTGTGCGTGTAAGAGGAGCTGAGGTGGCCGGCAGTGGTTGTGTGCTGTGCATGCCCTCAGCACCTGGACTACGGAGAAAGAGGCACTGCCAAGCAACCGAACTCTAGCAGTCGCGGCTGCCTAGTGTGCCTACTGGTAGCCCCAGCCCTGCTTAAATGTAATATGCTATAATAAATATATTCCCAAATGGAATAATTCTTACTAGAAATATAAAAGCTGGAGGACTTTGCTTTATGTAGAGAACAGGAAATATAGATATTTCTGATCTGTATGGAGACAGCACTTTGAAATCTTTTCGGAAATTGGAAGAGCAATTTTCACCAATTTTGCAGAGATTCTCTCAATATTGCTATTTATACATGCACTTCAATCCCAATCTAAGGCAGGTCGAACATGATGCATTTTCTTTTTTTTCAACCAGGCAGCTGAATGAAAAAAAATAACCAATTCCCCCATCCTCATATTCGATGTGGATGGGGGACTCACTCCCGCGGAGTTATTGTATTCTGCTGTCAGGAGCCTTCCACACCAGCAGAATACAATGATCAGTGTTGCTGGTTAAAGCTGGTGGCACTAATCATTTGGGAAAAAACCAACAGGCTGGTTGTACAGAATCGACTTGTGTACAACCAGTAAGCCCATAGATGGATCGAAATTCAGCTGGTTCCTACAGAACCAGACAAATTTTGATCCCTGTATGTTCGGGTTGACTGCTCCTACTTCAATACAGTTACTAATACTAAAGCAGGTGCCTCTTACTACCTTGACAGATTTAATTTCAACAGTGTATGTTGTGCTGATTAACAAACACCTTTACAAATAAGCATTCAAAAAGCATTAAATACATAGTAGACATCGGCACAACAGCTGATAAACAGTGATATGAACATTTTGAAGGTTCTTTCACTAATCTCAGTGTCTTCCTCTTGTATAAAATGGGCATTTAACATGATTCTTGTAGTACTGTGGGCAGGACTCAAGGGACTAGATCCACCCATTGTGATGGCGGCCCAAATGAGTTTGGTATTGAAAAGAGGTTCTCCAATCCTTATTTTAGAGATATCACTTCTTGAAATCAGAACCTCTTAATAATTTGTTATCCTCTTACTGACTAAAGAGCCTGCATCCTCTATATATTAGACACGTTACGACCCACCCACTTGTTAGGGCTACTCTTAGCATTGTTTAAACAGATTTTTAAGTCTACCTACTTTTTTCTCGCATCCTAGTTCGCTCTTGGCAATTCTCAATTCTAACTTATAACCACACTCCTCCACTGATTCACAATTCTGTAAGTTGTATGCCGGAGTAATATTTAGATTATTTATTTTGCCGCAAAAAATTACATAATGTTTATTGTAAGTGTACAAGCTACGTTTGGCTCAGACCTAGATATTTTTTCTGTTGCTTTCAGTTAGGCTCCTGCTTGTGAGCCCTTTCTTCAGAACATCAAACTGTTTGTTCTTTAAAGTGATGTTCCGGCCGAAATTACACTTTTTAAATAAAAATACCTCTATAATACACAAGCTTAAAGTATTCTAGTAAAGTTAGTCTGTAAACTGAGGTCCGTTTTGTTAGGTTATTACAGCATATTGAAAGTTTATAAACTAGAAATAGAACGTGGCCATCTTATGTGTGGGCATCTGAAGCCAGATCGTATTACTTTCTGGATTTCATTACTGCAGATCTCGCACATGCTCAGTGCTGCACAAGCAGTGTAATAGGTTTCAGGTCAGGTTTCCATAGCGGCAGTGTCAGAGGAAGTTGACACTTTTCTATGCAAACCTCTCCTCCCCTCCTCCCTGCAGGAAAAAGTAAATATTCTGCATGTTCAAGAAATTATATATATATAATCTTGGTGTGTGTGTGTGTGTCGAATCGCATCACCCCTAGCACATCGAATCGCATCACCCCTAGCACATCGAATCGCATCACCCCAGCACATCGAATCGCATCACCCCTTGCACATCGAATCGCATCACCCCTAGCACATCGAATCGCATCAACCCTAGCACATCTAATTGCATGGCCCACAGCACATTGCATCACCCCCAGCACATCGAATCGCATCACCCCAGCACATCGAATCGCATCACCCCTAGCACATCGAATCGCATCACCCCAGCACATCGAATTGCATCACCCCTAGAACATCGAATCGCATCACCCCTAGCACATCAAATCGCATCACCCCTAGCACATCGACTCGCATCACCCCTAGCACATTGAATCACATCACCCCAGCACATCGAATCGCATCACCCCTAGAACATCGAATCGCATCACCCCTAGCACATCGAATCGCATCACCCCTAGCACATCGAATCGCATCACCCCTAGCACATCGAATCGCATCACCCCTAGCACATCGAATCGCATCACCCCCAGCACATCGAATCGCATCACCCCAGCACATCGAATCACATAACCCCAGCACATTGCATCACCCCCAGCACATCGGATCGCATAACCCCAGCACATTGCATCACCCCCAGCACATCGAATCGCATGGCACCCTGCATCTCAGGACCACTTTACATTACACAGAACCCCGCACCTCTGGACCCCTTTACATTAGACACCCCCCTACCATACTGAGCAGACCCCCCACCATACAGACACCCCCCTACAACAGTGAAGACCCCCCCACCATACAGACACCACCCTACAACAGTGAAGAACCCCCCACCATACAGACACCCCCCCTCCAACAGTGAAGACCCCCCCTCCAACAGTGAAGACCCCCCCTCCAACAGTGAAGACCCCCCCTCCAACAGTGCAGACCCCCCCTTCTGACCGGTAGTGTACCTGGTGATCAGCGTGTGCTGCACACACAGCTGAGGAGGGGGAGGCGGCTTCACACTATCTCTGCTCGGCTGTGTGAGACAGTCACAGCCGAGAGAAGGGGATCGTTGAGGACGGGTCCCGCCATGTGCCCCCGCAAAGCCAGGCTCCCTGCTGTGACAGTACCTGCCGCTGCCTCCCTGTCACCGTGTCCGTAAGGGTCATCTTCGGTGGGGAGGGCACTGCTGGCAAACAAAGGCAGGCTTCCCTTTTTAAAAATGGCGCCGCCGAAAATCGCGTCATACGGCCCAGGGCCTCCTGGGATTGATGACAAACATCTCCCAGGAGGCCTAGCGATCGCTGGATGACGCGGCGATGCTGAGGCGGTCGCGGCGGGAGATACAAACAGAGGACAACTGAACCGTGCGTTTTAAAAAAAAATTTTTTAGTATTCCAATTGTTATGCAGGGGACAATACTGAAGAGGATGGAAGAAACTTCAAAAATAGGGTGGAACTCCGCTTTAACATCATTTGAAAGGATTTGCAATGAAGCGGTGCCGACTAGACATACATTATCGCGATCCTACTACTTTTTAATAGACAGAGACCATCAGTGGGATCCAAGATTGTTGACAAAATGGGAACAGGATTTAAAGGTTACGTTATCTGTCCAAAAAGCTAAAATTCTTTTCAATGCTCACAAAGCCTCACTGGATAACACACATCAAAAAAATACTTAGAAAATACTCCCCAGATGGCACAAAACACCACACATTTACATAAGATCAACTCTCAAGTGTCCCCCCTATGCTGGCGCTGCCAAATTGTGGAAGCTTCCCTTTTGCACAACTTTTGGGATTGTGGATTTGTGAAGTGATTAGCACTTTTTTGGTCAGAAGTAAAAAATCTGCTATTAAAAACCTAACCGGATGGTCCCTTGCAGACTCGCTAGCCGCATATCTTTTGCACGATATGCACTTGTCTTGTAAAAGGTATAAAAACTAATTATTGAAACACCTTCTGAATTTTAACCCTGGAGTAATAGGGTATCGGATATCGAACTTATGAAACAGTTAACCGCGTTTACTAAAAATCAGTCAGAGAAACCTCTTGAAATTTGGACACCTTGGTGGTATTATCTGGATTGTTTGAGTAGGCGCATGAGTCGTAAATGACATTGTCGCTGAAGGGAAGTGATGGGCCCTTCTCTCCCATTAATTTTCCCTTGCCTTCCCCCCTTTTCCCCTTCTTTTTTAATTTTTTTTCTTATTCTCCCCACTTTCTTTGATTACCTACTTCTGTCTAAAAATAATGACCTTAAAGCGGAGGTCCGCCGACCATTCTTTTTTTTCTTTTTTTTTTTAGTCATTCAGACACTTTCCTACTCAATATAATTTACAATACAATATAATACTCACTTTTTGGATGTAATATATCAGCTGATGTCCGTTTTCGTACCTAAAAAGAAGTTATAAAAACAAGTGATGGCCGGTTCCATCTTGCTTGTGGGCATGTGAAGCCCACAAGCATTGATTTTTCTGGATTTCCCAGCATTCACCGCTCCTTCCCGCGCATGCTCAGTGTTTACAGCGTCGTCGGAAGTTCCCGTCCCGTTGTGATGCCAACCAAACCAATAAAAAACAAACTGGCAGTCTGTCAGAATGTGATTAGCAAACACAAAAAAAAAAAATATTTAAATATATGTTGATTTAAAATATTGATTTTTAAACAGTGTCAATTAGCAATTCACCTGCATGCCCTCTTTTAAAATGGCGATTTCAGATACGCCCTCATCATGTGACCGGCGTCACGCGTCACTTCCGGTTTCACGTTCTCACGAGATTTCGCTGCGGCATTCCGCACTGACTCCTGGGAAGCCTGACACTTGGCTCCTAGGAGACAGTGCGGCGCCGGGGAAAAGCAATATACACGCCTACTCCCGCAGGAGTAGAAGACAGGAAGTGCCACTATAAATGGTGATAATAAGGTAATTGCAGCACTCAAAAAAAAATTTGGGGTCATTTGCACATCAGGGCAATGCACTGATGGGGATAACATTAGGTTTAGAATTTGTGTGGACCTCCACTTTAACAGATTGAAGACTCTGTCACCATGGCGTTTTAGTGAAAACATGTTATACAATTGACTAGGCTTATTTTTTTTTTGCAGATGATAGGTTTTCTGTTGTCAAATATTGCGTAGGTGATTGGTTTTTGACATGAGAGTAGCTGGAATGGTAGTCAACTGCCATAAGTTGTTTTACTGCATACACACCCTGTAACCTGGTCAAATTCAATAAAGTATAAAAAAAATTGTGTGAGCAGCCATGCTAATAATTTCTTTATGCCCTCGTGGTCACTTATGGACAGAAAAAAATGAAAAAATTGGCAGATGAATGGTACATTTATGCATCTAAGCCCTGGTGTCATTATTGTTCCATTTGCATCAAATATAATATTGCTGGAATTAACAGAATTTGGGAACTAAGCTTAACCACTTCAGCCCTGGAAGGATTTACCCCCTTCCTGACCAAGCCATTTTTTGCAATACGGGACTGCGTCGCTTTAACTGACAATTGCGCGGTCGTGCGATGTTGTACCTAAACAAAATTTATGTCTTCCCCCCACATATAGAGCTTTCTTTTGGTGGTATTTGATCACTTCTGCAATTTTTTTTTAAAAAATTGCGCTATAAACAGAGCGACAATTTTGAAATGAAAACACATTATTTTTTACTTTTTGCTATAGTAAATCCCCCCCAAAAAAATGTCCATCAGTTTAGGCCAATATATAATCTTCTACATATTTTTGGTAAAAAAATCACAATAAGCGTATATTGATTGGTGTGCGCAAAGTTATAGCGTCTACAAAATAGGGGATAGATTTATGGCATTTTTATTTTTTTACTTTTTTTTTTACTAGTAATGGCGGTGATCTGCGATCGGACACTTTTGACACATTTTTGGGACCATTGACATTTTTAAAAATGCACTGATTACTGTATAAGTGTCACTGGCAAGGAAGGGGTTAACACTAGGGGAGGATCAAGGGGTTAAATGTGTTCCCTCACTGTGTGTTCTAACTGTGGGGGGATGGGACTGACTTGGGGAGGAGACCGAACTGTCTCCTCTCCCCTGACAGAACATGGATTTGTGTGTTTACACACACAAATCCCCATCCTCGCTCTGTCAGGAATGATTGCGGGTCCCCAGCGGAGATTGCGGCCTCCAAGCACGAGCACTGGCTCTTTAGGGATGTGGCGGGCGCGCGCCCCCTCTCCTCCTTAAAGCGCCCACCGTACAGCTACGACGATTTGCACAGGAGTGCCATTCTGCCGCCGTCAATCAACGGCGGGCAGTCGGCAAGTGGTTAAAGTAGAACTATAGGCAAAACGTTTTTTTTTTTTTTTCATTTTGTATAGCGCAAGGGAGAGTTATAACCATTTTCAGATATTTTTTCCCCATCTGTGTCTCGTTGCAGAGATTTCCCTTCACTTCCTGATCCATTGCCAAACAGGAAGTGAGAGGAAATCCCTGAAAATTAAGGGAATTCCTTGGGGACCCCCAGGTTACCAGAACTAGTGTCCCCATGGGAATATTCCCCCCCTATTATTTTCCCAGGAACAACCCAAAATTTGGGGATTTTCTTTTACTTTCACTTTCAATCATAATGGTTAACAGGACAAATGGAGAGGGTGAATTAACTTGACAGGGGCACAGACAGCAATAAAATCTGACAAGCCTTTTAGGCTGGGTTCACACTGATACTACATGACAGTCATACGACTGTCATCCTACTTTGCTCTGCGACATCAGTCCTACATCGGTCCTACATCCATCCGACTTGAATGAACAGGATACTACTTTGATCCGACTTTGTGATAGTACGACTTGTCCTTTTGACCAATCAAAACAATCCCAGTGTGACATAAATTTATTTTACTGCTGCTGTAATCACCATGTCGGATGGTTAGGACAAGGATCCTACTTTGATCCGACTTCAATGATATTAAATAGGCTGAAATAGGACCAAAGTAGTGCAGGAACCTTTTTCAGGCTGGGTTCACACTGGTGCAACAAACGCTCCGACATTGGGAGCTCATGTCGCATGACGTGTGAAAGTCAATGTTTCCCTATGGGAGCCATCTTAACTGGTCCGACACAAGTCGGTCCGACTTTGAAAATGCTCCCTGTACTATTTTGGTCTGACTTTGATCCTACTTCAGCCCATGGAATATCATTGAAGTCGGATCAAAGTCGGAACGCCGTCTTGCATGCTCCAACTTTGGCATGCGACTTGTGCTGTGCTGATCTTGAGGGGGAACTCCACGCCAAATTTTAAATAAAAAGCCGGCATGGGTTCCCCCTCCAAGAGCATACCAGGCCCTTCGGTCTGGTATGGATTTTAAGGGGAACCCCCTACGCTGAACAAACGGCATCGGAGTCCCCCCAAAATCCATACCAGACCCTTATCCGAGCACGCAGCCTGGCCGGTCAGGAAAGGGGGTGGGGACGAGCAAGCGCCCCCCCCCTCCTGAACCGTACCAGACCATATGCCCTCAACATGGGGGGTGGGTGCTTTGGGGCAGGGGGCACCCTGCAGCCCCCCCCCACCCCAAAGCACCTTGTCCCCATGTTGATGAGGACAAGGGCCTCTTCCTGACAACCCTGGCCGTTGGTAGTCGGGGTCTGCGGGCGGGGGGCTTATTGGAATCCGGAAGCCCCCTTTATCCCCCCAGATCCTGGCCCCCCCACCCTATGTGAATGAGTATGGAGTACATTGTACCCCTACCCGTGCACCTGGAAAAAAAAATAAAACACACTACACAGGTTTTTAAAGTAATTTATTAGACAGCTCTGGGGGTCTCTTACGACTTTTTCTCTGGTCTTCTGCCTCATCCCCTCTCTGGCTCTTCTCCGCTCTCTCTTAGGTACTTCTCCCTCTGTCTGGTGTCTTCTGCCGGGTCTCCTCTGCTATCTTCTGCTCTTTTGCTAGCTCTTGCCCGGTCTTCTCCGTTGTCTTCTTCCCTCTTCTCTTCTTCTGATGTTGACACAACGCTATCTCCCGCTCTAATGCCCGGTGCGCGGTGTGCCACTACTTATATTGGCATGGGGTGGGGTCACCGGAGACCCGCCCCTTATGACATCACCACCTATCATGCCCCGGGCGGTGATGCCATAAGGGGTGGGGCTTCCGGATGATGTCACACGGTGACCCCGCCCCATGCCAATATAAGTATTGGCACACCACGCATTAGAGCGGTAGAGACCCTTATCCGAGCACGCAGCCCGGCCGGGCCAGGAAAGGGGGTGGGGACGAGAGTACACCCGCCTCCTGAACCGTACCAGGCTGCATGCCCTCAACATAGGGGGGGTGCTTTGGGGCAGGGGGGCGCCCTGCGGCCCCCCATCCCAAAGCACCTTGTCCCCAAGAGACAAGGGCCTCTTCCTGACAACCCTGGCCGTTGGTTGTAGGGGTCTGCGGGCGGGGGGCTTATCGGAATCCGGGAGCCCCCTTTAATAAGGGCCCTCATTAACATGGGGATAATGAGCTTTGGGGTGGTGGCCACATGGCACCCCTCTGTCCCAAAGCACCCACCCCCCCATGTTGAGGGCATGTGGCCTGGTACGGTTCAGGAGGGGGGAGCTCGCTCGTCCCCACCCCCTTTCCTGACCGTCCGGGCTGCGTGCTCGGATAAAGGGCCGGTATAGATTTTGGGGGACCCCCATGCCGGTTTTTCAGCATAGGGGGTTCCCCTTAAAACCCATACCAGATCGAAGGGCCTGGTATGCTCTTGGAGGGGGAACCCATGCCGGTTTTTTATTTAAAAATTAGCGTGGTGTTCCCCCTCAAGATTTATACGAAACACAGCGTCTGGAATTGGCGGGGATCCAAGTTGGATCCCCGTTCATTGAAAGTAAGTCGAACATATGTCGGCTTCAAGTCGCAGGGCAAAGTCGGATCCAAAGTAGGACAAGTGTCGTGTCGCACTAGTGTGAACCCAGCCTGAAACCCCAGAGAGACATTATTATAAAGTTTCTTTACTTTCACATCAAAGAATCTATTTTACAGGCCGCAAGAGACAAACCTACTTTCATATATACAGCAGCACCTTGACAACCTTCACCAGGTTATCTCCTCGAGCAAATAGAAATAGGTGACTCTCCACGGGCAACAGGAACTCCAACCTCCTCACCGGCCTATCAGCTAGCTGAAGCTCCACCACAAGCAAATCCTAATCACCACCTTGGACCGACCCGTACTGTAGCCCAACAGGCTGACAGTCGTCAAGGGATGACCTTCTCTGCTGCTATTTTACCCTGAGCAGATTAATGTCTTATCTGACTTTAAGCACTGGAGACTCTTCCTTGCCCACTGCAGCTGTGTAGACCACTACTCCCGCTACTCAGGTAAACAGTTTTATGTAGATCCTAGAACATGCATTATTTTGGAGTCATTACTGGGGTTTATGCGACCCCTCACTTACCTCTACCCCCTCCTCTGGTCCCCTACCTTTTTACTCCCCCATGTCCTGCACCTCTTAACCAAGCCACTGCTATATTTTGTATACTGAGGTCTGTATACTATTCCAACATTCCTGGATACAGGTGCAGCTCCTCCAGAACAAATGGCTACCTTGGACTTTTCAAATTTGGGACTGGATGCTGTTCTTTACACTTATGTTAATGCTCTTGCTGCTCCAAGCAAATTTCAATAGTGTCTGGTAAGTGGGCTTTTCTCTTATGCCCCATACACACGATCGTTTTTCATGCCGTTAAAAATGCCATTTTAAAAAATGGCCATTAAAAATGATCGTGTGTAGGCTCCAGAGCATTTTTAACGACGTGAAAAACGGCCATTAAAAATTCCGGACATGCTCTATTTTTTCACGTCGTTTTTCATGTCGTTTTTTTTAACGACGTGAAAAACGATAGTGTGTATGCTTTCACGACGTGAAAAAAACGCGCATGCTCAGAATCAAGTATGAGACGGGAGCGCTCGTTCTGGTAAAACTAGCGTTCGTAATGGAGATAGCACATTCATTACACAGTAACGGACTGAAAAGCGCGAATCGTCGCTCAACAAACTTTACTAACATGAAGGGTGGCGCCATTCGAACGGAACTTCCCCTTTATAGTGCCGTCGTACGTGTTGAACGTCACTGCGCTTTGCTTGATCGTTTTTTTTAATGATGGTGTGTACGCAAGGCAGGCTTGAGAGGAAACATGAAAAAAAACGAGGAGAAAAACGTCGGTTTAAAAAATGACATTAAAAACGATCGTGTGTACGGGGCATTAGTGCTCTCTTTGAGCCTAAAGGTAGCCATAGACCAAGACGATGCAGATCCTCCATAGACTGATGTTTCTCTAATTTTACTTATGTTGTGGATTTTGTTCTGTCTATGAATTTACCCTAGCTATGAGGCATCTGCACCACCTGTCAGGAACCATGAATCAGACAGAGACAGAAAATGGAGTAAAAGTTACACCTTTTAACATAATGTTAAAAATGGTACAAATCGGGGGGCGTGGCCAACATGTGAACCAGGGCAGACATGCTTTACGAGCTCCGATCCTGTCATCTATTGGCGTTTTCCAGCTGTCCCAGGCTGAATCCTCGGTTGTAAAGTCCGCCACCTGCTTCCTGACTGTCCCGGGATAGCAACCATTGCTCCTCGCAGCGATTGCCGAATACAAGACATCCTTAACAGACAAAATTCACTATGTAGCAACGGATGTCGGCCTCATCCGCCAGGACCTGGACAAATTCCGGGCCCTGATCTCGGAGGTGGAAGACCGAGTCTCTGGCGTGGAGGATCTGGTCAGGTCAGACTCCAGGGACCTTAGTGCCCTACAGCTACAAGTACGTGCCTTGCAATAACGGGCAATAGACACCGAGAACCGCCTAAGGTGGAATAACATCCGTATCCTGGGCCTACCTGAGCGGGCGGAAGGCTCGAGGCCCACATAATTTACTGAGAAGCTGCTTCCAGACCTGTTCGGCCTGACTGACCTGCCACCAACCTTTGTCGTGGATCGCGCCCACGGTGTCCCACCGATCCCACCTAGGCCTGGAGTACCACCGGATCCTTTCCTGCTCCGGCTCCTCAATTACAGGGACCATGACCGCATCCTGGCTGCAGACCGGTTCAGGCCTGACATCAAGTATGAAGACACCAAGCTGCTTTTCTTTCCTGACTATTCCCAGGAAATACAACAAAAGCGCAAATCTTTCACTAAGGTCAGCAAGAGACTGAGGGACAAAGGCATCCGATTTATTCTCCTCTACCCCAGCAGGATGAGAATCATAGATGGCGACCGTACGTGCTTCTTTGATAACCCAGAGGCTGCATCAGCTTGGCTGGACACTCGTTGAAACCCTCCTGTACATCATTCAACTGCCTGCTTCTCAATCTCGTTTTTTCAGCTAAGTATTTTATTCATCATCATACCCTTTTTCTTTCTCGTACATCACGGGACACAGAGCGACATAGTCATTACTAATGGGTTATATAGATACCGTCAGGTGCTGGCACTGGCAACTTCCAAAACCGGAAGTACCCTCCCCTATATAAGCCCCTCCCATCCGGGAGCACCTCAGTTTTTTGCCAGTGTCTAAGGTGTTGGCCAAGAAGAAACATGTGTTTTTCACTGAGCTTGCGTACAGGTTCTTTTGGGCCTCAGTAAGCTATTCCGGATCCGACCAAAAAAGCTTCATAGCTAAACGGTCGGTACCCGGGCCTTGCAGAGAAGAGCAAGGTTTTGCCTGTAATGCTTCTCTTAGGAGAGCTGGACCCTGGGATCCAGAGCTCTGGTCATACCCACGACCAAGATGTTTTCTGTGCAGGGTGCTATACAGGTCCAGGGGAGTGGAATCCTTGGGAACCCGGTCCCTGAAGGTTTGATTACAATGCCTGCCGTGATAGGTGAAGTTTGGGCTTTTGTGGACCAAACAAAGTCCTGCGGCGGGGAACAGGTAAGTGGGGGCTCCCAGGAACTTGGTTCTATTGGGGGACCCCCAAGCCTAATTTGTCTTTCTGTCTGTTACCTAATGGTATTCCCGCAAAATTCTGTGCATGCCTGTAACTACTAAAAAAATGTAATAATTTTTAATGGTGGTCAAGAAAAAAAAAAAAAAAAAAAAAGTTTTTTATATATATATTTAATATATTAGACTGCGGTACCTGTGTTTGTCCACTAGAGGCCGCTGTGGAATGTTTTCTTGTCATGTGGACTAGCTTCTTCTCAGCAGAGCAAAGTCCAGGCAGATGGTGAGTTCTCTTATAGGAAACTGCTTCCTCTGCCATGTTGCAGTGCTCGTCCATCCCCCGGCCTGCGGCAAAGAGGGGCCCTGGCTCCTGTCCCTTGTTACCATTTTTTGAAATTAGCGCCGAGGGCGCACGTGGCCGCGCACGTGCACGCGCCTCTATATATAGAGGTGAGCCGGGAAAGGGGGCGGAGCCTGGGGGATGACGCTCTGTGCGCGCCGCAGCGCTTCTGCGCATGTGCGGGCGTCCCAGCAGTTTTAAAAAAACCACAATATTGTAGTGAGCTGGCTATGAAGTACAGAGACAGAGCTGGCAACATTTAAAGGCATACAGCAAGCGGTTGATACAGGCATCCCCTAGAAAGGCACATTAGTAGACACCAACTGTGATATAGCAGC
The DNA here is from genome assembly GCA_029206835.1 of Rana muscosa. Lineage (NCBI taxonomy): Eukaryota > Metazoa > Chordata > Amphibia > Anura > Ranidae > Rana > Rana muscosa. The sequence goes on from CM055118.1 coordinate 11,881,336, forward strand.
AATTGTGCTAGACTATTCTCAGTAAAAGTGGTGTATTACGGCTGGAATACCTCAGCTTTAGGCTTAGGAATATGCCGTCCAGAAGCTCCGGAACTGAATCTTCCAGGAAGCGAAAGGGGTCTCATCGGGCTCGGAGGATCTTGGGCATACTTCTGCTGCACCAGTCTCCCCTGAAGTTCAGAGGTAAGTGACCGTAGAGACCCCGCAGGGGTACTTGGTACTGTGGCTGTCCTCAGTTCACCTGCTCCTGTGTATGTAACAGAGGAGGTTTTTTCCTCAGCTCTGGGAGGATTAGAGAGAGATTGTCAACATTTATCGCTGCCTCCCTGTCAGGGAAAGCACGCCCGATCTCCGTCTCCTCCTTCAGAGTGCCTGTTAGCAGAGCAACAGTCCCATACAGGGATCGACCTGCCTGAAGGGGATCAGGATGAGGTTGATTCTGTTATAGAGGAATCAACAGTGGGGGAACCTTTTCTCAGCATCTCAAGCTGAAAGATTATGGGTTCAGTCTCTGACTAACATGGTCCGATCAGCATTTAAAATGCACCTTGCGGAACCATCAACCACTACTGTATCCTCGTTGGGGTCGCTAGAAGCCCCCAGACTGTCTGTTCTTTTCCACTTCACCCTTTACTGAAAGGGCTCATTTACCAGGATTGGGAACGTCCTGAGAAAATATTTATTCCCCCAAGAGATTTCCGGTGGTCTATCCCATGGAGGATAAGTTCATCAAAAAAAAAAAAAAGAAATGGGCCATCTCTTGTATGTATAAATCACTGACATGTCCAGTGGATAATGTCCAAATGTTCAAGAACCCAATAGATAAAAGATTGGAGTCCTTATGAAAATCTGCTTCTTTCTACAGCAAGCTTGGTGACACAACCAGCAGTAGCAGCTATTGGGGTCTGCTAAGCAGTGAAGGATCAGTTGAAACAGGTCTTGAGGGACTTGACAGATCAGCAGGCTTTGCCCTAGCTGATCTACCTAGAGCCTTAGGCTTTGCGGTTGACGCCATAAAGGATTCAGTCCATCAGGCCTCCCGCCTTACGCTGTCTATAGTACATATGCGTAGGCTCCTATGGCTCAAAAACTGGTCTGCTGAAGCTCCCTGTAAAGAATGGCTGGTTAGCGTCCCATTTCATGGTGAACGCTTATTCAGGGAAAACCTGGACGAATATATCCAGAAAATTTCCAGCGGTAAAAATACGCTCTTGCCGGTTAAAAACAGAGTTAGAGGTCCCTCTTTAAGAGGCCTGCTTCTCCAGTCCCTGGGGCATCGGCTGTGTAACAGTTCCGACGGCCTCCTCGGTCAATTCCCGGGGGTAAAAAACAGGGACAATAGCAGGGTAATGAGAAACCCTGGGTCAGGGGAGGTACAAAACCTCCCCCAAAGTTAAATTCATTGAAGCCCCCACTCAGTCGGGTGGGGGGAGGACTCCAGTTGTTCGCAAGAGACCTGGCGGGACACGATCAAGACAGATAGGTGCTCTCCGCAGTATGTTTGGGATACAGTTTGGAGTTAAAAGACTCTCCTCCTTCCCATTTTTTGAGGTCAAACGTGCCAAGGGATCCCCGGAAGAGAGAGTCCCTCCTGTTGGCACTAGAACAACTATTGCTCCAAGGAGTAATTATGGAGGTTCCCCTGGAAGAATGAGGGTTCGGGTTTTACTCAAACCTCTTTACAGTCCCGAAGCAAACGCGGACGGGAGGCCCATATTAATTCTAAAAGGGCTATACAAATTCCTGTATATCAGGACTTTCCAATGGAGTCAATCCGATCGGTGGCCACTGCCCTACAAGGGGAGGATTGGTTAGCCGCGATCGACATCAAAGATGCTTATTTGCGCATTCCCATCTTTCCAGTCCACCAAAAATTTCTACGCTTTGCAGTAGAAGGGCGCCATTTTCAGTTCAGAGCCTTACCCTTCGGTTTGGCCACAGCACCACGAGTGTTTACAAAAATTCTGGCCCTTTATTGGCCAATCTAAGAACACAAGGTGTAATGATAATGGCATATCTAGATGACTTGTTGCTGATAGACCACTCAGTGAAAAAACTAGACGTGGTCGTTCACAAGACAATCAAGTATCTGGAATCTCACGGTTGGATTATCAACCGAGACAAGTCACCCCTAAAAACCAGTCAAAAGTCTGGAATACTTGGGGCTAAGGTTGGATTCAGGCCAGAGAAAAATATTCTTGCCTCGAGGAAAGGTGTTGTCTTTGAAAGATTTGATCCACTTAGTGGGTACAAAAAAGACAGCCGTCCATACGCCTGTATATGAGGCTGCTGGGAAAAATGGTGGCATCATTCGAAGCAGTACCCTACGGTCAATTCCATTCAAGGAATTTGCAAGGGGCCATACTGTCAGCCTGGAACAAAAAAGTTCAGGCCCTTGACTTACAATGTCCTTGTCCCCTTCCGTTCGCAAGAGCCTCCGTTGGTGGTTGGTTCCCCAGAATCTGGAAAAAAGGAAATCCTTCAGTCCGATTTCTTGGAAGGTGGTCACTACAGATGCCAGCCTTATAGGCTGGGGAGCAGTACTGGAGCAATGGTCTCTCCAGGGCAGATGGTCGGATGCAGAAAAGGCCCTGCCCATCAATCTCTTGGAGATACGAGCAGCCCAGTATGCCCTAGTAGCATGGACATCCAAACTCCAAGGGTCCCCTGTCAGAATTCAATCAGACAATGCCACATCAGTGGCATATATCAATCGTCAGGGGGGCACCAGGAGTCGTGCAGCCCAAAGGGAGGTAAATTACATCCTGAGATGGGCAGAAAGATATGTCCCAGCCATATCTGCGGTATTCATTCCAGGGGTGGAGAATTGGAAGGCGGACTTTCTAAGTCGCCAACAATTATGCCCAGGGGAATGGTCCCTTCATCCCGAGGTTTTTCGGACAATATGTCAGCGGTGGGGAACACCGGATGTAGATCTGCTAGCATCCAGATTCAACGCAAAGGTGGACAGGTTTGTCTCTTGGACAAGGGATCCCCTAGCTTGCGGCTCGGATGCCCTAGTGTTCCCTTGGGATCAGTTCAAGCTGATATATGCATTCCCACCGCCACAATTGTTACCTCGATTACTCCGCAGAATCAGGGTAGAAAAGAAACCAGTGATTCTGGTGGCTCCAGCGTGGCCCCGAAGAGCATGGTACGCGGAGATTGTAAAAATGTATGTGGGGAGTCCTTGGACCCTCCCACATCGTCCGGACCTGCTTTCGCAGGGACCGATATACCACCCTTCCTTACCAGCCCTAGGTTTGACGGCCTGGCTATTGAAGCCCACATTCTAAAAAAAGAGAGGGCTCTCTAATGCTGTGGTGTCTACCATGATCAATGCCAGGAAACCGGTATCCAGGCAGATCTACTATAGAATCTGGAAGGCGTACATCGCCTGGTGTGAGGCCAGGAAATGGCATCCACGTAAATACGTAATAGGTAGGATTCTGGACTTCCTACAATGGGCTGTAGATAGGAAGCTTGCCTTGAGTACTATCAAGGGTCAGATTTCGGCCTTGTCAATATTTTTTCAAAGGCCCTTGGCTTCGCATTCACTAGTCAAAGCCTTTATACAAGGAGTGATGCGTATTAGTCCTCCGGTTAATATTCCCATATGTCCATGGGATCTAAACTTGGTTCTGTCGGTTCTACAGAAACAACCATTTGAACCATTACAGCATATTTCCTTGGTGCTTCTCACCAGGAAATTGATTTTTCTAGTAGCCATTTGTTCGGCTAAAAGAGTATCGGAATTAGCAGCTATGTCCTGTAAGGAGCCATATCTGGTTATCCATAAGGACAGAGTAGTGTTACGTCCTCATCCAGCCTTTCTTCCTAAGGTGGTATCGAGGTTTCATTTGAACCAAGATGTGGTTCTTCCTTCTTTTTTCCCCAAACCTACTTCGGTAGAGGAAAAGTTATTGCATTCTTTGGATGTAGTAAGAGCAGTTAAAGCTTATCTAAAGGCCACTGCTCAGATTCGTAGAACGGATACTTTGTTTATTCTGCCGGAATGCCCCAGAAAGGGTCAGGCAGCGTCAAAATCTACTTTAGCCAAGTGGATTCGACAGGTCATTATGCAAGCTTATGGCTTGAGAAGGAGACCGCCTCCGTTCAAAGTTAGAGCGCACTCCACGAGAGCAGTTGGAACTTCATGGGCAGTGCATCACCAGGCCTCCCTGGCTCAAATCTGTAAGGCCGCAACATGGTCTTCAGTTCACACGTTTACTAGGTTCTACCAGGTGGACGTTAGAAGTCAGGAGGATGTCGCCTTTGGGCGCAGTGTGTTGCAGGCCGCAAAAGATCCTCATGTCTGATAGCGCTCAGCTTATATATGGTGTATCCCCCCCCTCATTTGGCATTGCTTTAGGACATCCCATTAGTAATGACTATGTCGCTCTGTGTCCCGTGATGTACGAGAAAGAAAATAGGATTTTTATAACAGCTTACCTGTAAAATCCTTTTCTTGGAGTACATCACGGGACACAGAGCTCCCGCCCCTCTTTAGGGACACTTATTGCTTTGCTACAAAACTGAGGTGCTCCCGGATGGGAGGGGCTTATATAGGGGAGGGTACTTCCGGTTTTGGAAGTTGCCAGTGCCAGCACCTGACGGTATCTATATAACCCATTAGTAATGACTATGTCGCTCTGTGTCCCGTGATGTACTCCAAGAAAAGGATTTTACAGGTAAGCTGTTATAAAAATCCTATTATCATCTTGCTGGTATCTGCATTGCTCCCTTTGTTTTGATTTTTGTGTTTTTTTAGCTTTACCCCTTAGACTGCTAGAACTGCCTCCCCTGTGGCCTGCTGGAATCAACGGCAAATCCCCATGTCCCTTTCTCCTGACATGTCCTCCAGGCTGCATAGCAGTGTTAATTTTGGCAGCAAATTTCGATTTAGTTTTAGTCTTAGTCTTATGCCCCGTACACACGATCGTTTTTAATGTCATTTTTTAAACCAACGTTTTTCTCCTCGTTTTTTTCATGTTTCCTCTCAAGCCTGCCTTGCGTACACACCATCATTAAAAAAAACGATCAAGCAAAGCGCAGTGACGTTCAACATGTACGACGGCACTATAAAGGGGAAGTTCCGTTCGAATGGCGCCACCCTTCATGCTAGTAAAGTTTGTTGAGCGACGATTCGCGCTTTTCAGTCCGTTACTGTGTAATGAATGTGCTATCTCCATTACGAACGCTAGTTTTACCAGAACGAGCGCTCCCGTCTCATACTTGATTCTGAGCATGCGCGTTTTTTTTCACGTCGTGAAAGCATACACACTATCGTTTTTCACGTCGTTAAAAAAAACAACATGAAAAACTATGTGAAAAAAGAGAGCATGTCCAGAATTTTTAATGGCCGTTTTTCACGTCGTTAAAAATGCTCTGGAGCCTACACACGATCATTTTTAATGGCCATTTTTTAAAATGGCATTTTTAACGGCATGAAAAACGATCGTGTGTATGGGGCATTAGGATTAAAATGGCATTTTAGTTTTAGTCCCATTTTAGTCTTCTGCAATTGTTTTCGATTTAGTCGACTAAATCTCCAGTAGATTTTAGTCGACTAAAATCTCCATTACATTTTAGTTGACTAAAATCTCCATTACATTTTAGTAGACTAAAACTCATTTTAGTGGTCTAAAATCTATTGGGTGTAATTAAATTGTAATGCATTAGTTAACGTTTCTCTACAATTTCCAAACTCATTATATACTGCTGGAGTGAAGAATCGAATATGTTATTATTTATGATAATGAGGTATGAACATTTTGAAGTCAAATTTCAATGACTAAAATGGCATTGTAATTTTAGTCCCATTTTAGTCTTTTGACTAAAATGCCATTTTAGTTTTAGTCGTATTTTATTCATCTCAATTGTTTTAGTTTTAGTCGTATTTTAGTCGACTAAAATAGTATTCATTTAGTCGACTAAAATGTTTTAGTCGTTTAAATTAACACTGCTGTATAGCTCTAGCACCTCCATATACACCCCTACTGCTCTTTCCTCCCCCCCAGACCCCACTAGTGTTGGCTGTGGCTGATGAGCAACTCCCCTCCCTACACTCCAGGTCCCGGGCAAAGGTTGTACTGTTCTGGCGTTTTGAACCAGCTTGCCCTACCTGAGCACTTCCACAAGTGTTGAACTACAGCATTGAACTGTTGCTAACTAAAGTTTAAACGGTTTATTGTTTTTAGTTTTGGGTATAGGCCTGATATGATCACTCCCAAGTTTTAGGGATGTCATCAGATGAGGGCAGGATTGACACCCTGTTGTCATCACGGGTATTGTTTATTAGTTATGTTTGTGTTCATGTTTTTTTTAATGTTTGGTCTTCCACTGGTCATGCTTCAACCTGGTACAGGCTCCCTGGATCCCTGCCGCTCCTGAGATGTACACCTAGGCTAAATGCACTCCGCCTTTCTTCCCCCCCCCCCCTATGCTGCTGCACAATGACAGTACGTGATAGCCCCGCCTTCAGTGTACTGTCCTGGAATGTCCGGGGGCTCAGTTCTAAATACAGGAGGGCGGTGCTCTTTAGGTACCTCAAATTACACTCCCCACATATGGTGCTTCTCCAGGAAACACATCTCATGGGCAGCAAACTCTTGGCACTAAAAAAGCCATGGATCCAGCGAGCCTTCCATGCCTCGTATTCCACATATGCCAGAGGGGTAATGATACTAATCAGCAAATCTTTCCCATGTGTGATGGAACAGGGCCACACTGACCCCCAGGGCAAATATGTGATAATAGTGTTTACTGTTTGGGGCATCCGGTATATAGTGGTGGGGGTTTACATCCCCCCTCCCTTCTCCTTATCCACCCTATACACCATTTTGGAGAAAATCACCACCTACTGCCCTGCAAGACTGTTACTCATGGGCGACTTTAATGCCATAGTGGCCCCTGACCTGAACAGACCTATTCCCGCCAAACAATTCTCTACAGATTTGCTCTCCTAGGCTTAGGCAATGGGCGTAACCGAGGTATGGAGATGGAAACATCCCAAGACCAGAGCCTACTCCTGTTTCCCTGCCACATACAAAACTTCCTCCCGCATTGACCTCGCCTTTGCCAACCCGACTATGCTGACAGATGTACTGGGCACATCGTACTTGCCAAGCAGGCTCTCAGACCACTGCCCCTTACTCCTCAACATCCGCTCCCCATCCTCCTGCACCCCGGCTCTTTGGCGCTTAGGGACCCATTGGCTCTCCCATGCTGACCTGACGACTACCATCCCGCTGCGCTTAGCGGAATACTGTCACCTTAATGAGGGGGTCCTCTTCCACTGCAGTGACCTGGGATGCCTTTAAGGCCTTTACCAGACTGCAATATATCTCCCCTATTGCCGGGATCCGAAGAGAACAGGCTGCTACCACGCCTGCCCTACAGTCCCCAGTGCAATCCCAGTCTGACACTTACGCTGCTGACCCCACCGACACGCACTTTGACTCCCTCAACGCTGCAAAACGCGAGCTACAGTACACCTATCAGAACAAACAAAGGTTTTTTTGAACAGGGTGTTCACAATTGTCGTCTCTTGGCGATGCTGACGCAGCATGACCATCCCCTGACAGTGATCCCTAGTGTGGTATCTCCTTCGGGCAAATCGGTCTCTTCTCTGCCAGATATACTGGAGGCTTTTCGCCAGTATTACAGCTCCCTCTATACCTCTGTGCTGCCCTCAGATTTCCAGGCCCAGGACCTTACACCCTGGCTGGACCCGTTGGCACTCGGCTGGCTTTCAGATGAGGAGAGGGAATCCTTAGTGGGGCCGATTACCCTGGAGGAGGTACTGAAGGCGATCGGGTCCTTCCCCATGGGGAAATCTCTGGGCCCTGATGGCCTCCCCATTGAGTTTTACAAGACCTATGGAGACCTGCTGGCCCCCAGGCTAGCCCAGCTTTACTCCCAATGTTTGGCTGATGGTGCCCTTCCGAGCCGTGCCCATGTCATTCTAATCCACAAAGCTCCCAGGGATCCCACCTCTTGCGCCTCCTACAGGCCAATTGCCCTACTTGATACAGATTTCAAAATTCTCACCAAATTACTGACCACGAGACTACAGCTTCTACTACCATCTGTTGTTGACATTGACCAGACTGGTTTCATGGCCAACAGAGCAACTGATGTAAATCTGAGGCGCCTGTTTACCAACATACATGCACAGCATTTAAATGAAGGTACCAGGGTGGTGGCCTCTCTGGACATTGAAAAGACCTTCAACACTGTTGAGTGGCCTTTTCTGTGGGAGGTCCTCCGGAGGATAGGGTTCCCCCTGATTTTCATTAAGTGGATATAGGTACACTACCGTGATCCCACCTCGGCCATCAAGCTAGGAGGGGGCCTGTCACAGCCCTTCCCTCTGTCCAGGGGCACGCGGCAGGGCTGCCCGTTCTCTACAGCCTTGTTCACATGTTAGGGGACTGTGGGTTGGCTGGCTGGAGGAGAGGGTAGCCCTGTATGCGGACGACCTCGAGGGGGCCTTACAGGTCCTCAACTCCTCTGTTGCAGGCCTCAGAGTCAACTGGACGAAGTCCCTTCTGTTTCCTATAGACCCTGCGGCCCGTGCCACCGCTCCCACCGACATTCCTCTACAGTGGGTTGACAAAATAGGTTATCGGTCAATGTCTCTGTCATGTGCCACATCCGTATAATATAGACAAGAAAAAGGATATATCCCCTGACTGGACTTTAAAGGCACTCACGTGTAAACGAATATTGCAAAAATATATTATTTAATGAAGTACAAACATAGTAATGAAAACTAGAATAACTTTACGCATAAATGGAATGTACACAGTTTTACATGTGAGTTTTTATCAAATAGTAACCACAAAATTTGACATAATTTTACGGTAGATCACACAACGTTTCAGAAAATCCAATCTCCTTCTTCAGGGGTATGTAGAAAAATCAGTCATGTGTTTATAATATATAAAAAAACATGTTACCAAAATTGATAGCGATATATATAATGAATAACAAATCTTGCGGTAAATTGTTGTGGTATCCATACTTACATATTTAGACAAAACTCTTTATGCATGACATTCCATAACGTATTAAAACCAAGGAAACGACAAACAGAGCTGTGTCCTGGATGTGCTGGTCTGCAATCTCTGATTTACGATTCTCAAGCTCCCTCTCCCAACTGGTCCAATATGCACTGGAGGACCTCCTTAGGTCGGACTGTGCAAAGAAACCCGCTTCTAAACTATATTCTCACTTGACTTCCCTTTCAACACTAGAGAAACTAAGATCTAAATCAGGGGTCCTCAAACTTTTTAAACAGGGGGCCAGTTCACAGTCCCTTAGACTGTTGGATGGCCGGACTATAGTTTGAAAAAAATATGAACAAATTCCTATGCACACGTTATTTGTTGTGCAAAAAACAGGTAAAAAACAATGCAATATTTAAAATAAAGAACAATTTTAATCAATATAAACGTATTAGTATTTCACAGAATCCCCTCATCACAGAACCCCACCCCTTCCCATCACAGACTCCCCCCCATCACAGATCCCCCATTACAGACTCCTCCAACACAGAACCCTTCATAACAGATCCCCCATCACAGGGCCCCCCATTACAGACTCCTCCAACCCAGAACCCTTTAGAACAGATCCCCCCATTACAGACTCCCTCGACACATAGCCCTCCATGACAGACCCCCCCCCCCAACACAGATCTCCCATTACAGATCCCCACAGTGCCCCCATAACAGAGCCCCCATCACAGACCTCCCTCGTCACAGACTCCCTAATTACATACTTCTGACTGCTGCATTATATATGCTATGTTGTATGTTACAGTGCTGGCTGCTAGGCTTTGTATGATATATTGTATGTTACATGATCCTGACCACTGCACTTGTGCATAGTAAGTTACAAACTTGACCAAAATGTTTTTTTTCTGAACAGTTGCTAGTTGCTATGTAGTGGGCAGCAATTTCAATTAAGTTCTTTATCCGGTTCCCAACCATGTCACGCAGATATACTGCGGCAGAATGGCTGCTCTGGACGAAATCCTGTGCAGGTACGACCTACCCTTTTTCGGCCACCAGAGGGTGCGCGCCAAGCACGATCGCGTGAATGAGCGCCAGCAAGGGGATTTGTGTATGTAAACACACAAATCCCTGCGCTGTCAGAGGAGAGGAGCCATATCGTTTGTTCCTACTAAGTAGAAAAACGATATGTCTCCTCTTCTAGTCAATCCTAGCCCCATACAGTTGGAACACGCTGAGGGAACACACACATTTAACCCCTTGATGGCCCCTTGTGTTAACCTCTTCCCTACCAGTGACATTTACACAGTAATCAGTGCATTTTTATATCACTGATTGCTGTATAAATGCCAGTGGTCCCAAAAAAGTGTCTGATCTGTCTGTGGCAATACTGCTAAAAATCACAGATCACTGCCATTACTAGTAAAAAAAATTATAATCATAAAAATGCCATAAATCTTTCCCATAGTTTGCAGACGCTATAACTTTTGCGCAAACCAAGGGCCACCTCTAGAACCCTTCATAACCAATATATGTTGTTCTGTATTTTGTGTTCTGAAAACCAATAAACAGAAGGCTCAAAAAAGAAAAACCCTCCGCATATATTCTGAGTGCAGAGAAGTTTATTGAATGGAAATGTAGTGTAATGTTTGTAATGAGTCTTATTCCTTCAAAATGATTTTTTATTTCAGTTACATAGGTTGAAAAAAGTCCATCTAGTTCAACCAATAAAAGGAAAAATAATCCCATACAATCCTATACCCACAGTTGATCTAGAGTTAAGCCTCGTACACACGATAGGATTTTTCGATGGGAATTGTGTGATGACAGCCTGTTGGCCTGATAATCTGACCGTTTGTACACTCCATCAGATGATTGTTGTAAGACTTTCCAAATGTTGGATGTCAGGCTTATAAATTTTCCGAGGACAACGTTCTGTTGTCAGATTTTCCTATTGTGTGTACACAAGTCCGTCAGACAAAAGTCCAAAGTACAAACGCATGCTTGGAAGCAATGCTCACGAAACACAACATTAGCAGAAGGTGCCCAAAGGGTGGCGCTAAAGAGCTGAAAAACCACGTAGTATGTCACTACGTTCGTGTTTGTTGGCTGACAATTGTGTGCCGTTTGTATGCAAGACAAGTTCCTGGCCAACGCCCTTCGGACAAAAATCTGATGCTTTGTCTGCAGAAAATCCGATCGTGTGTACGAGGCTTAAGGCAAAAAAAAAAAAACCCAGCAAAGCATGATCCAATTTGCTTCAGCAGTGGAAAAAATTCCTTCCTGATTCCCCAAGAGGCAATCGGATAGTCCCTGGATCAACTTTACCTATAAATGTTAGTATCCAGTTAATATTTACATTTAGGAAAGAATCCAGGACCTTTTTTAAAGCAAGCTGCTGAGCTAGCCAGAACCAGCTCTTGAGGGAGTCTATTCCACATTTCCACAGCTCTTATGCCGCGTACACACGATCGTGATTCACGGCGGTGAAAACACCGCCATGAATCCCGACAGGAAAATGATGCATTTCCCATGATGCTCATGCACTCTGCAGTGTAGTGGAGCATCAAGGGAAATGTAGTTCCAAAACATCTGGGGTGCCAAGGTTCGCCATCACTGCTCTAATCATTCCCCATAGCTGAGCTCCTCCATGCCTCTTATAGTTTGGTTGCCCTTCTCTGCACTTTCTCCAGTTCCCCAATATCCTTTTTGTAAAACGGTGCCCAAAACTGAACTGCATATTCCAGATGAGGTCTTACCAATAGTTTGTACAGGGGCAAAATGATATATTTTTCGCTGGGGTCTATACCTCTCAATACAAGAAAGGACTATGCTCGATTTGGAAACCGCAGCTTGGCATTGCATGATCTACCAAAACACCCAGATCCTTCTCCACCATTGATTCCCCCTAGTATGTATGATGCATGTGTAGCGGGGTCTCCTTTAAGGCCCCACGGACTACGATTCCCAGAACCCCGTTTAGCACCCAAGGTGCAATGCCACCCGCAGAGACTCCTGGGGTGGGTTATAAAGGTGAGGGGCGAGGCCAAGCTTGGCCTCTTTGGACACCGCGCTTCTATCAAGAGGGATCCCCCCTGTGCGGACTCGCTGCTGGTGCAAGGCCTGAAGCCTGGGCCTTGCACACTTCCAAAGAGCCTTCCACCCCACTGCGGAGCCTATGTGGCACCTGATCTCCTCTTGCCTTTGACTGACATCAGGAGGACCGAAGACCTGGCTGTCGCATACCCTGTGTGTTGATACACAGCGGTGGAAGTTACGGACGAGGACTAAGTCCGGTGTGGTGAGAGAGCAGCTGCTCACAGCTATAGCCAAGTTCTTTGTCTAGGCCTGTTGACTGCTTTGGCCCTCCGTGCTATACCTACTGTCTTAGCAGGAGACTAGTTCCAGAACTGAGTTTATAGTCTCCTGTGAATTGCTCCGTTATCAGATACCGTTCTTTTGGATTTACAAATTGTTGTTCCTGAATGTGCACCACCGATTACCCCTTGCATGCAAAGATTCTTCACCATAAGACTAAACCCCCCCCCTCACTTTCTTAAGTCAGGCCTGACTGGGTAGTGTAGAACAATATTGAGTGCCATATTGCTCATAGGGAGAATAGCTGCACGTGTGTGTTGCTATACACATCCTGTTACTACCTAAACTCTATATTATTATTATAAAGTCACCATAGAAATTGCCATAGCAACACAACGTGGTGTGTGATTCATTCTTTTACAGTATTGCTAGGTGTTTATTCTAATTGCAGGGCTCTGCATGAGTTATGATGTACTGTATTTCTATGAAACCTTTATACCATCAGTAAAGTTGCTGTGGTTAAGTACTCTGGTCTTATGCCGCGTACACACGACCGCTTTTCTCGACGAGAAAAACGGCATTTTTTCTTTTCGCCGAGAAAAACGATCGTCTGTGGGCTTTATGTCGTTTTTCTCGTCGAGAAAAACGGCATAAAAAACGACGAGAAAAATTAGAACATGTTCTAAATTTTCTCGTCGTTTTTTCCAGCATTTTTTTCCGCGGCAGTTTTCCCATAGGGAAACACTGCCGCGGAGCCCACAGACGGTCGTTTTTCTCGTCAAGAGAAAAAATGACGGGAAAAACGACCGTGTGTAGGGAACCAAGCGGTTCCCTCGTTTTTCCTGTCATTATTCACGGCGTTTTTTTAACCGCCGTGAATAATGATCGTGTGTACGCGGCATTAGTGTCAATTACTGTATGTGATTACTATTAGTGATGTCGCGAACATAAAATTTTCCGTTCGCGACCGGCGAACGCGAATTTCCGCAAATGTTCGCCATAGACTTCAATAGGCAGGCGAATTTTAAAACCCACAGGGACTCTTTCTGGCCACAATACTGATGGAAAAGTTGTTTCGAGGGGACTAACACCTGGACTGTGGCATGCCGGAGGGGGATCCATGGCAAAACTCCCATGGAAAATTACGTAGTTGACGCAGAGTCGGGTTTTAATCCATAAAGGGCATAAATCACCTAACATTCCTAAATTGTTTGGAATAACGTGCTTTAAAACATCAAGTATGATGTTGTATCGATCAGGTAGTGTAAGGGTTACGCCCGCTTCACAGTGACAGACCAAACTCTGACAGACCAAACTCCCCGTTTAACGCACCGCAAACAGTCCATTTGCACAACCGCAAGGCTTTAATGATCACCTTAGATGATCAAAAGAAAATTAATGTTTTTTCTATGCAGAATTATCCAGCCGATCGCTTTTGGTCTGTTCACAATGAAGCAACGACCTTATCATCTGGGGTGTGCCAATATTGCCATTGCCAACACACTCATAGAGGTGGTCGCTTCATTGTGATACGCAAGCCCCTTCACCACAACAAGGTAACGATCACGAAGGGGAATTGACACATGTATGTGCTTTTTTTTTTGTTTTGTTTTTGCAGCCACAGTGCAGCACCAGAGGCCAGAAAAATTAGGCACGTACACATGCCTGAAAAATTAGGTATTGTTGCAGAAAAATTGATGTTTTCCAGGCAGAAAGTGCCCTAAAACATTGCGGCTTGAACCCTAGTTGGTGGCGGATAAGTCACACAAGTCATCCGGCATGCAGAGATAAAATACAGCAGCGTGTGGACCATTTTTAGCCCAAGGCAGCTCATCTCATCAGGCCTTTTTTAGTCAAATGTATCGCCCACTGTCAGTCCCTTCGGGATCCATGCCTCATTCATCTTAATAAAGGTGAGGTAATCTAGATTTTTTTGACCTAGGCGACTTCTCTTCTCAGTGACAATACCTCCTGCTGCACTGAAGGTCCTTTCTGAAAGGACACTTGAAGCGGAGCAGGCCAGAAGTTCTATCGCAAATTGGGATAGCTCAGGCCACAGGTCAAGCCTGCACACCCAGTAGTCAAGGGGTTCATCGCTCCTCAGAGTGTCGATATCCACAGTTAAGGCGAGGAAGTCTGCTACCTGTCGGTCGAGTCGTTCTCTGAGGGTGGACCCCGAAGGGCTGTGGCGATACGTAGGACTTAAAAAGCTCTGCAGGTCCTCCATCAACAACACGTCTGTAAAGCGTCCTGTCCTTGCCGGCGTGGTCGTGGTAGGAGGAGGATTACTTTCACCTCTTCCCCTGTTAGATTCCCGTTGTGCTGTAAAATCACCCTTATACGCTGTGTAAAGCATACTTTTTCATTTATATTGGAACTGCTGCATCCTTTCCGACTTCCGGTAATTCGGTAACATTTCAGGCACTTTCTGCTTATACCGGGGGTCTAGTAGCGTGGCCACCCAGTACAGGTTGTTCTCCTTCAGCCTTTTTATACGAGGGTCCCTCAACAGGCACAACAGCATGAAAGACCCCATTTGCACAAGGTTGGATGCCGAGCTACTCATGTCCCGTTCCTCGTCCTCACTGATCTCACTGAAGGTCTGTTCTTCCCCCCAGCCACGTACAACACCACGGGTACCAGATAGGTGACAACGAGCACCCTGGGATGCCTACTGTGGTTGGTCTTCCTCCTCCTCCTCAAAGCCACATTCCTCCTCTGACTTCTCTTCCTCAGACTCCTCTTCCAGCATTGCCGCAGGTCCAGCAAGCGATGCTGATAAGGCTGTTTCTGGTGGTGATGGTGACCACAACTCTTCCTCTTCCTCTTCACACTCATCTACGGCCTGATCCAGCACTCTTCGCAGGGCGCACGCTCCAGGAAGAAAACAAATGGGATGATGTCGCTGATGGTGCCTTCAGTGCGACTGACTAGGTTTGTCACCTCCTCAAAAGGACGCATGAGCCTACAGGCATTGGGCATTAGCGTCCAGTAACGTGGCAAAAAAAATTCCCAGCTGCGCAGAGGCTGTCCTAGTACCCCGGTCATACAAATACTCGTTGACGGCTTTTTCTTGTTGGAGCAGGGAGTCGAACATTAGGAGTGTTGAATTCCAACGTGTCGGGCTGTCGCAAATCAAGCGCCTCACTGGCATGTTGTTTCGCCGCTGGATATCTGAAAAGTGCGCCATGGCCGTGTAGGAACGCCTGAAATGGCCACACACCTTCCTGGCCTGCATGAGGACGTCCTGTAAGTCTGGGTACTTATGCACAAAAAGACAAAAATCTCCTGCGCTCTCGGTGTATCGTCAAAACACGGGTAGTGTGGTTCTGTCTAAAGGCAAAGTCTAAAGTCTTGCAGCCCTCCTCAGAACAATGGGTGTTCATGTGGCTAGAAAACAGAAAGAAAAAAGGAGGGCGCACCGACCTAGTGTATTACCACTTAGACATTTTATTTAAAATATAAAAAAGCAGTAATCCTACTCACAAACGGAGCTTAAATAAAAGCTTATCGGACAAATCAGCTGGAAATTCTTTGGCACCTGCCGACTGGACTCGATGACAGAGAGGGTCGGACAATACTTCAGACAACTGGATAGCTGACGCGTTTCTGGGGCGCACCCCTTTCCTCAGAGCCTAGATGGTCCATCTAGGCTCTGAGGAAAGGGGTGCGCCCCAGAAACGCGTCAGCTATCCAGTTGTCTGAAGTATTGTCCGACCCTCTCTGTCATCGAGTCCAGTCGGCAGGTGCCAAAGAATTTCCAGCTGATTTGTCCGATAAGCTTTTATTTAAGCTCCGTTTGTGAGTAGGATTACTGCTTTTTTATATTTTAAATAAAACGTCTAAGTGGTAATACACTAGGTCGGTGCGCCCTCCTTTTTTCTTTCTTTTTTTTTTTCTTTCTTTTTACTTATGCACAAAGCGTTGTACAATCAGATTCAACACATGTGCCATGCACGGCACATGTGTCAACTTGCCCCAAATTCAATGCCGCCAACAAATTGCTTCCATTGTCACACACCACTTTGCCGATCTCCAATTGGTGCGGAGTCAGCCACTGATCCACCTGTGCGTTCAGGGCAGACAGGAGTGCTGGTCCGGTGTGACTCTCTGCTTTCAGGCAAGTCAACCCCAAGACAGCGTGACACTGTCGTATCCGGGATGTGGAATAGCCCCTGGGGAGCTGGGGGGGGGGGGGGGTGCAGTTGATGTGGAGCAAGACGCAGCAGCAGAAGAGGACTCAGCCGAGGAGGTTATAGAAGAGGATGGAGTAGGAGGAGTAGAGGAGGTGGCAGCAGGCCTGCCTGCAAGTCGTGGCGGTGTCACCACCAACTCCTCTGCAGAGCCACGCATTACATGCTTGGCAGCCATCAGCAGGTTTACCCAATGCGCAGTGTAGGTGATATACCTGCCCTGACCGTGCTTTGAAGACCAGGTATCAGTGGTCAGATGGACCCTTGCCCCAACACTGTGTGCCAGACATGCCATGACTTCCTTTTGCACAATAGAGTACAGGTTGGGGATTGCCTTTTGTGAAAAGAAATTTCGGCCGGGTACCTTCCACTGCGGTGTCCCAATAGCTACAAATTTTTTGAAGGCCTCAGACTCCACCAGCTTGTATGGTAAAAGCTGGCGGGCTAAGAGTTCCGACAAGCCAGCTGTCAGACGCCGGGCAAGGGGGTGACTCTGTGACATTGGCTTCTTACGCTCAAACATGTCCTTGACAGACACCTGACTGTGGGCAGATGAGCAGGAACTGCTCAAGGCGAGAGACGGAGTGGCGGATGGTTGAGAGGGGGCAAGGAGGACAGCAGTGGTTGACGTGGCTGAAGATGCTGGACCAGGAGGAGGAATGTTGGCTTTGAGCTTGTGTGCTACTTGTACTCGTCATCATGTGTTGATTCCATAGGCGTTTGTGATGTGCGATCATGTGCCTTCGCAAAGCAGTTGTACCTAGGTGGGTGTTGGATTTCCCACGACTCAGTTTCTTCAAAAAAAATGCCACACTGCTGAGCTTTGCAATGACGGCATTCTGGTGGTGGCAACAGCATGCGTTGATTGGCGTGCTGTCTGGCTGACCACGGGTGCCGATACATGCTGTCTGACTCTGCCACTAGCTCCTTGCGACGACCTCTTCCTGCTTCCAACTCGTCTCCTCCTCCTCTCTGTCTCCCTATCTGAACTTTCCCCCTGTTCTTCTTCTCTTCGAGCGGGCACCCACGTGACATCCACGGACACATCGTCATCATCAACTGCTTCACTTGTATCTGACAACTCAGCAAAGGAAGCAGCAGCGGGTACAACATCATCACACCGTACATCCATGTGTGTAATGCTGCCTGACTGAGACATATCCCTTTTATCTACATCCTCTGTCAATAATAGTTGCACATCACTAATTTCTTCCAACTAATGTGTAAATAACTCCTCTGACAGATCAAGTGAAGCAGCTGTGGTGCTAGTGTTGGTGGTGGCGGCAGGCGGGCGAGTGGTAACTTGAGAGGTGCCCGAAGCTGAGCTGGAGGAGGATGGTGCGTCAAGGTTCCGAGCGGAAGCTGTAGAAGATTGGGTGTCCTGTGTTAGCCAGTCAACTATGTCCTCAGAACTTTTCGAGTTCAGGGTACGTGGCCTCTGAACACTGGGCATTATTCTAGGGCCAAAGGGAATCACAGCACCATGACCACGACGGCCCCTGCGGGGTGGCCTGCCTCTGCCTGTCATTTTTTTTAGATTAGTTTAGTTGTACTATGCGTGCAAGCTACTGTGACACCAGATATGAGTGGCACTGTGCACTGGCAGAAGTTGGCAGAGTAGACGCTGTAGGCCTGACACACACGCTGGCAGGCAACTGACTGCTATTCTATTGCAGTCAAAAAATGTTTTTTTTTTTTATGTAATCTACTGTGCCACCAGATATATGAGTGGGGGCACTGGGCAAGTGGGCATGGTATACGCTGTGAGCCTGACACACACACGCTGGCAGGCAACTGCAATTAGATTACAGAGGAAAAAAAAAAAAAAGCAGACTGATGTACTAGCCCTAAAAAGGGATTTTTGGGGTGCTGTCAGGACGCTGTCCTTACAGCAGAAATCAGGTGAGTCTTTCAGGACTGGAGTGGACACTGAATACACTGGCCTAGCTATAGATTTCCCTATTATATCAGCAGCAGCTACACTGTCCCTCCTCTCACTAAGACTGCAGCTTCCGAATTAATCTAAAATGGATGCTGTCCAGGAGGTGGGAGGGTCTGGGAGGGAGGGTATGCTGCTGATTGGATGGAATGTGTCTGCTGACTGTGAGGTACAGGGTCAAAGTTTGCTCAATGATGACGAATAGGGGGCGGACCGAACATCGCATATGTTCGGCCGCCGCGGCGAACGTGAACAAGCTATGTTCGCCAGGAACTATTCGCTGGCGAATAGTTCGGGACATCTCTAATTACTATTTGCATTACTGTGGGATTGCTCAGCAGACAATTACAGAGTTATACCCATACCTCATCCCCTAGACTAGCTGTGCCAGAGGAGGGTCGAGTAGATTGCCGGGGGTTGGCAGTGCTGTGTACAGGGCCCGAAATAATACCAGCGGCCCTCTTAAGTTGGGGGTATCGCTACACATGCATATTCTTAGCCCCCAAATGCATAACTTTACATTTATCAACAGTAAACCTCATTTGCCACATAGTTGCCCAATTAAACAGTGCATTGAGGTTGGCTTGCAAGTTAGAGACAACCTGTATGGACGTTATTCCATTGCATAGCTTGGTGTCATCTGCAAAGACTGAAATGGTACTTTTAATCCAAGACCCTATATCATTTATAAATATATAAAAAAGTAAGGGTCCCAACACCAGTGGGGTACAGTGGGATACACCACTAACAGCCCTAGACCATTCCAAGTATGAATCATTAACCACTACTCTCTGAATCCGGTCTTTTAGACAGTTTTCTATCCATTTACAGTGCCTTGAAAAAATGCCTTGAAAAAACCCCTTGACATTTTCCACATTTTGCTATGTTACAACCAAAAACGTAAGTGGCGCATAATTGTGAAGTGGAAGGAAAATGATAAATGGTTTTCAATTATTTTTACAAATATCTAAAAAGTGTGGCGTGCATTTTCAGCCCCCTTTACTCTGATACCCTTAACTAAAATCTAGTGCATCCAGGTGCCTTCAGAAGTCACCTAATTAGTAAATAGAGTCCACCTGTAATTCAATCTCAGTATAAATACAGCTGTTCTGTGAAGCCCTCAAAGGTTTGTTAGAGAACCTTAGTGAACAAACAGCATCATGAAGGCCAAGAAACACAACACAAGGTAAGGATAATGTTGTGGAGAAGTTTAAAACAGGATTAGGTTATAAAAAAATATACCACGCTTTGAACATCTTTGAGCACTGTTCAATTCATCATCTGAAAATGGAAAGAGTATGGCACAACTGTAAACCTACCAAGACATGGCCCTCAGCTTAACTGACAGGCCGGGCAAGGAGAGCATTAATCAGAGAAGCAACCAAGAGCCATGGTAACTCTGGAGGAGCTGCAGAGATCCACTGCTCAGGTGTGAGAATCTGTCCACAGGACAACTATTAGTCGTGCACTCCACAAATCTGGCCTTTATGGAAGAGTGGAAATAAGAAAGCCATTATTGAAAGAAAGCCATAAGAAGTCTTCTTTGCAGAAGCCATGTGTGGGACACAGCAAACACGTGGAGTAAGGTGCACTGGTCAGATGAGACCAAAATTGTGTGGCGGAAAGCTAACACTGCACATCACCCTGAACACACATCCCCACCATGAAACATGGTGGTGACAGCATCATGTTGTAGGGATGCTTTTCTTCAGCTGGGACAGGGAAGCTGGTCAGAGTTGATGGAAGGCTGGGTGGAGCCAAATACAGGGCAATCTTAAAAGAAAACCTGTTAGAATATGCAAAAGACTTGAGGCTTGGGCGGAAGTTCGCCTTCCAGCAGGACAATGACCCTAAACATACAGCCTGAGCTACAATGGAATGGTTTAGATTAAAGCATATTCATGTGTTAGAATGGCCCAGTCAAAGTACAGACCTAAATCCAATTGAGCTAATTCCATGTGCTGGGTGTTTAGTGTGCTCCTGCTCCTTTAAGGAGGGTTGGGCTCCCTCCAGTCATCTGCCCTTCATCTATCCATCAGCATACATGTGCTTCCACTGAGGAGACTTTAAATTTTAGAGTTAGGACTGCAGTACACAGGGAGCCTTGACAGGGCCTGCAGCTTACGCATGTATTTGCAAATGCGTGCAACTAAACCCCTGTTTTTAACGCACTGTTAGACAGGTGAATTTGGTTGGTTGCTGATTGATTGGTAAGTTGAGCTTGGTTATTCTGTGTTTTTGTTGACATGCGTCCGCCTTTCCAATGCTCCTTGCTGTGAAGACCAGTGATAGGTAGGGGCAGTGACAGTTGTTTTTCGTTGTTTTTTTTTTCCCCAATTGAGAATCTGTGGCAAGACTTGAAAATTGTTGTTCACAGATGCTCTCCATTCAATCTGACAGAGCTTGAGCTATTTTGCAAAGAGGAATGGCCAAAAATTTCACTCTAGATGTGCAAAGCTGGTAGAGACATACACAAAAAGACTTGCAGCTGTAATTGCAGCGAAAGGTGGTTCTACAAAGTATTGACTCAGGGGGGCTGAATACAAATGCATGCCACACTTTTCAGATATTTATTCGTAAAAAAAAATCAAAACCATTTATCATTTTCCTTACACTTCCCAATTATGTATCACTTTGTGTTGGTCTATCACATAAAAAATCCCAATAAAATACATTTACGTTTTTGGTTGTAACATGACAAAAAGTGGAAAATTTCAATGGGTATGAATACTTTTTCAAGGCACTGTACATATATTGACTGAATCTGAAAAAAACAGCCACATCACTATCCAATAGAATAGTGGTTGAAGACTTGTTGGGGGCAGAAAACTCACCCAGGTGTAAGGCACCAAAAAAGGCAACTGAAAAAGCTGATTTAAAAATAATATTTCATAAGGGGAAGCAAGATTTTATAAAAACATAAAATATAAGATAGTGCCTGCAGGACCTATGGCCTCACTAATCCTGAAAAGTGGGTATTGCATAATGACTTGAAGGTCTGAATAAATGTTGGTAGAAACTCAGCATATGGTTGCTCTATGCGTTTCGTGGCTTTTGGGACACTCGTCAGGAGAAAGTGCGTGATGTATCTAGAATAAAATTATTGTATATGAATAGTCTAATATATAAAACATGAACAGGGGAAGGGTAAATAAGACCCCACACCAGATGCATGTTTACTTACTGTAGTTTGTGTAATGATAGTATGGTGCCTGGCACCGCAAGCCATCCGAGGGTACCTCCAACCAGTAGCTGTGACGGACAACTCGGCGGGGACGACCTAACAGGCATCAACCAGGGCAGGCATGGAACCACGAGGCACTCCTGTGTAGGGAGTGAGAATATGAAGTGAACCTAGGAAGTCTCTAGGAGATATGAATGAGAGTGAGAAAATAAACAGAAAGCCTGTGCTAAAAAAGAGAGGGACTAGTATGCAAGAGTGAGAACTGGCGACCCTGAGACTAACCAGAAAGCTGTGTAGGGTGGAAGTGAGAGTGAAAGAAGTGGTTGCCCCCCAGTGGCAACTGCGAGATGGGAGTGAAAGAGAAAGACCAGAGGGGCAGTGATTGGGTGTGCAATGTTACCTGATGTGGATGAAAAAGAACAATGGCAGGGGAAAAAAGACAAGATCCCAAACTGCATGGGCATGTGCAGAGAGCCTCAAGTGCCAAGACCGCCCGGGAGATGCCCCCATATATGCGCCACCATGAAAACAGCCCACCAACATCACGGTACCAGGACAAGAAGAGGGGCACAGTCAACCGAGAAACTATGTGCCTGGCCATCCGGCACCAACATCACTCTCATGTTGCTCACGAGCGTGGAAACCATGCGCCCATAGAACTCCGCACGTCCAGCGTGGAATGCGCGACATTGACGCACAGTGACGGAAACCCCCCCAGGCATCATAGGAGGCGGGGGTGGGAGGAGGCCCGCCAGGCGCTTCACAGCTCCCGGATGTGGACACAATCAGACGGCATGGGAACCCGACCAATCACACCACCAACAATGACAATGAACCTATGTCCAAAATAGACTGTAAAAATTGTATAAAAATATAAAAATTAATAACAACCACCTTCATGTAAAGTCCCACTCTCTTGCTCTCCCCCTTTTCAAAAGCAGGAAGGTTAAAACATTTTAGAAAAAACTAAACACCTGACAAAATGTTATTAAAAAGATGAGGCACTAAGCTTAGAGTGCATTAAAAAAAATTAAAAAGATAGGGCTGTAGACATTGGCGCAACTTGAATTATACGTAAAGCAGAAACTACACTATCTCAACCATACCTGAAGATACTCCTCCCATGTTCTAGATGAAACTGAGTTCTTCAAATTGGCAGAGATTAATCCCAAATCAAGTCTCAGAGGAATTCCGAGCATCTGGAGCCAATTGGGTCTGCTTTCGGAGCCAATTTGCGGAATCTGGAAAACCGAAAATGTGACAACGAGTCTGCAATGCGATTGGTTATACCTGGTAAATGTTTAGCCTTAAGCCATATATTAAACTTCATACAATGTAAAACTAAAAAACGAAGCAATTTAACCACAAATTCGGATTTACAAGATAAACAATTGACCGCAATGAGGTCGCCTTTATTATCAGTGTAAATTAATACCCTACGATTTTTTAAAAAGTCACACCAAATAACTACCGAAACCACTACTGGGAATAAATAAGTTACGTGAAATTTCCAGATTCTTCCAAGATGCATGCCATACTGAC
The DNA here is from genome assembly GCA_029206835.1 of Rana muscosa. Lineage (NCBI taxonomy): Eukaryota > Metazoa > Chordata > Amphibia > Anura > Ranidae > Rana > Rana muscosa. The sequence continues at coordinate 11,904,529 of CM055118.1, forward strand.
GCACACCAGTGACCTGACGAGAAGGCACCAAAGCCTATAGAACCTGAAGCATCAGTGAATAGGCCAAGATCAAAATCATCTATAAACTCCTGCTGCCAGACTGTTGAGTGATTAAAACTTAACAAGCACTTATCCCATACCTTCAAATCATCCTTAATGGATTTCAAAATAGTAACTTGCGAATAAGGTTTTTGTTTTAATTTTCGTAGCCCTAGCAAACCGGCGAGAAAAAATCCTAGCTACTGGGATAACTCTAGCAGCAAAAATAGGATTTTTGTACTCACCGTAAAATCCTTTTCTCTGAGTTCATGGACGGACACAGCTTCCTCTTGACAAGTGGGTATTATCCTTCATTTAGGAGTGACTAGGCAGAAAACTTGTAGAAAGTGTTAACACATCACACCTTATACAGTACCTCCCAGGGGGCGGACCCTCTGGGTATAACCTCTCTCTCCGCACCTCGCAGATCAGTTCGTCAAAAAGCAGTACAAACTTAAAAAAAGGAAAGGTGGGCGCTGTGTCCATCCATGAACTCAGAGAAAAGGATTTTACGGTGAGTACAAAAATCCTATTTACTCTTTCGTTCATGGACAGACACAGCTTCCTCTTAACAAGTGGGATGTCCCAAGCAGTGTCAAAAAACGAGGGGTGGGAACAGCATAAAAATATACTTTACCCCAAAACAAAACAGAGCTCCTCACTGAGGAGTTGCAACTCTAAACAGCCGCCTGCAAAACTTTGCGGCCGAAAGAAGCATCCGAAGATGCACCTACATCAACCTTGTAGAATTTAATGTGAACGGACGACCAAGTCGCCGCCTTACATAATTGGGAGACAGACGCTTGATGTCGGAAAGCCCAAGAGGCACCTATTACCCTGTTCAGATGCGCCGTGACAGGAAAGGGGGGCGCCCGACCCTTTATGGCGGAAGCCTGAATCACTATCTGTCGGATCCACCTCGAGATGGTGGCCGACGAGACCACTAGGCCCTTCTTGGGACCAGCCACCAAAACAAACAGTGAGTCTGACCTCCGGAACAGAGCAGTACACTCTCAGAGCTCGGACAACGTCCAAGGAATGCAACGCCGACTCCTTCGGAATCGACGGATGAGGACACAAGGATGGAAGTACAATGTCTTCATTGAGATGAAAGGCCGAAACGACCTTAGGAAGAAAGGAAAGCACCAACTTATCCTTGTGGAAGACCAGATAGGGAGCCTTGCATGACAAGGCTGCCAGCTCAGAAACCCGTCTAACTGACGTAACAGCCACCAAAAAGACCACTTTATGAGAAAGTGTCAACAAGGGAATTTCCCTAATATTCACAAACGGTGATATTTGCAGCACCGAGAAGAACCAGATTCAAGTTCCACGGAGGTAGTGGGGGACGGACCGGAGGGGCCACATGTCGAACCCCCTGCACAAACGTACTCACAAGAGAGTGAGCCATCCAGGGGTCACTGAAAAAAGACAGCTGGGGCAGATATCTGCCCCTTAATCGTACTTAAGGCGAGCCTTTGATCCACCCCACGCTGTAGGAACAGCAGGATTCTGGAGACCAAATAAGTACGCGGATGCCACTTCATTTCCTTGCACATGGATATTCAGGCCTTCCAAGTGTGATGGTAAACCTTCCTAGAGGACGGCTTCCGAGCACTTCTCATGGTAGAGATTACTGAATCTGACAGGCCCCGGTCTCTCAGAACCTGGTTCTCAATAACCATGCCGTTAAAGCCAGTGAATGTAAAGCAGGATGAAGTATGAGACCTTGCGACAGCAGGTCCTCCCGTAGTGGTAGATTCCAGGGGACGTCTGCTACCAGACGTACTAGATCGGTGTACCAAGGACGCTGAGGCCAATCTGGAGCGATCAGGATCATTGGAACCCCCTCTGCCTCCACTCTGCAAAGCAGATGAGGAAGGAGCTTCATGGGAAAGAAGGCATAGATTAGCCAATACTGACCCCACGATGCCACTAACGCGTCCGTTGCGTCTGCCCATGGGTCCCTTGACCGGGCCACAAACCTCAATACCTTCCGATTGAGTCGGGACGCCAGGAGATCTACGTCTGGCGTGCCCCATCTTTGGCAGAGGAGCTGGATTACATCCGGGTGTAAGGACCACTCTCCTTGGTCCAGCATCTGGCGACTTAGGTAGTCCGCCTGCCAGTTCTCCACACCCGGAATGTACACGGCCGACAGGGCCGGTATGCTCCTTTCTGCCCACCTCAGGATGCAAGTGGCCTCTGATGCTGCAGCCGAGCTACTTGTTCCTCCTTGATGATTGACATATGCCACCGCCGTGGCGTTGTCTGACTGGACGCCCCTGTAGCCTCTGCCACCATGTGGAGAGGCACAGCCTGATCGCCCGGAGTTCCAGGACATTGATCGGCAGGCGGGATTCCTCCAGGGTCCAGCGACCCTGCGTCGACTGAACACCCCAGACTCCCCCCCAACCAGTAAGGCTGGTGTCTGTCGTGATCACCATCCAGTGAAAAGGAAGGAACGACTTCCCGGACAGTGCCAGTGCCAGTGATGTCAGCCACCAAACCAGGGAGGTTCTGACTAGGTGGCTTACCCGGATTTGACAATCCAGGGATGACGGGCATTTGTCCCATTTGGACAGAATTTTCTTCTGCAACACTTGAGTGTGATATTGAGCATACGGAACCGCCTCAAAGGAGGCTACCATGATCCCCAAGACTCGCATGCAAAAACGGAGTGATGACCATCTTTCTGGTGTCAAGTGCCGCACCGCAGCCCGAAGGGTCTGCAACTTTTCCACAGAAAGGAAAACCTTTGCCTCTGAGGAATCCAGAATCAACCCCAGATACACTAGGCGTTGAGTCGGCACCAATACTGACTTTTGCGTGTTTAGCACACAACCACAGTCTCGGAGAGTCTGACAGGTTATAGACACGCTCACCTCTAATTCTGAGCTTGAAGCGGCCCTCAGACGAAGGTCGTCCAAGTAGCCCATGATAGTGATGCCCCGCTGTCTTAGAAGGGCCAGAATCGGGGCGAGCACCTTGGTGAACACCCTGGGTGCCGATGCCAGGCCAAACGGGAGGGCCACAAACTGATAGTGGTCCTCCCCGACTGCAAAGCGCAGAAACCTCTGATGCCTGGAGCATATGGGAACATGCAGGTATGCGTCCTTGATGTCCAAGGACGCCAGAAAGTCCCCTGGATGGAGAGCAGTGACTACAGAGCAAACCGACTCCATCCGGAATCTTTGTACCTTCACAAAGCAATTGAGGGCCTTGAGATCCAGGATTGGACGAACCCCATCCTTCTTTGGCACTACGAACAGATTTGAGTAAAACCCCTGAAACCGTTCCTGCCCTGGGACAGGAATGATCACCACGCGTTCCAGCAGATCCTGGACCGCCCCATACAGGGCCTCCCGACGGGTCGGCTGAAGCTGGAGGTTGGAGGGAAAAAATCTGTTCGGTGGACAAGAGAGAAACTCTGTCTTGTAGCCTGAGGAGATCACTTCGTAAACCCACCGGTCGGAGATCAGAGATGTCCACCGAAGACGTCCCCACACCCGAGAGATGGGTGGAGGCAGACCTTCATGCGGACGCAGATTTGTCCGCAGGCTTGTTGGGCTTGCGAAACCAAGGACGCTTTTGTCCCTGAGCAGGCGCTTTATTGGCCTGGGATCCTTTAGCTGCCGCCCTGGGCGGACGAAAAAACCGCTTGTGTATAGTAAGGGAGGGCCCTTGCCTATGGCGTGGCTCCTTACCCTTTTTGGATTGCGGAAGAAACGTGCTCTTACCTCCTGTGGCATCTTTAATAATGTCACCAAGAGAGGCCCCAAAAAGTCTGTCGCCCTTAAAGGGCAGATCCAACAGGGCCTTCTTGGAAGATTGGTCCGCAGCCCAGCACTTTAGCCAGATCAGGCGGCGTAATGCCACCGCATAAACCGAGGCTCTAGACTGCAAGGGGATAGTATCCATGTCTGACTCGCAGACAAACTTAAGGCCCTGTACCAACTGGTCGGCCAAAGCTACCTCATTCGGAGGAACCTCCTGTGCCTTTAACCCCTGGAGTAGCATCTTTGCTCACTCAGTAAGTGTCTGAGACACCAAAGCCCCAGCCAATGCTGGACGCACCGCTGAACCCACCACTGTGTATAGGTAGCGAGCGAGTGCCTCAGCCTTCTTGTCCACAGGGTCCTTGAAGACAGGAGCCCCTTCCACTGGAATCGTGGTGACTTTGTTAAGTCTGGACACAGGGGGGTCCACTATCAGGAGAGAGGACCATTTTTTCAGGAAACTCTCCTCAAAGGGGTACCGGACCGCGAAATTTTTTGGGGCTGCAAAAACCTTCAGTGGGTTTTCCCACTCCTTGTATAAAAGCTTATCAAGATAAGACACACAAGGAAACACCTTAGCAGTGCGGGCCGGCTTACGGAACCCAAAGGGGACCGCCGTCTCTGCTGCTTCTGCAGCATTTTCCAATTTCAGCATATCCCGTACTGCGGTGATAAGGTCAGATACCAAAGCCTTTTCGCGTGTTGGCCCAGACCTGGAGTCATTCTCACTGTCCTACCGGTCACGGTCCGCAGTCTCTGATGCATCAGAATCAGGGCCATGAGCCACAGCCGGGCCTGGTTCTGCATCAGAATTATCCCCAGAAGATGGCGGGGGAAGGGGCATTTCCTACCCCCGTGTTCACATGTGTTGCTTCTACCTTGGCAACAAACGCCACCAGGATTTCTGACATAGCGTCCACAGATACATCAGGGGCCCCAGCTGCCAACTCAGGTGTTTCAGGGGAAAAAACGTCTGCTTCTGACGTCATGCTGACCCACGCGCCTGACACCCACAGGGACTCCAGGCAAGGTATCAATAGGCCACCCTGCTAGCTGCTACAGAGATGCAGGGTCTCCCAGAGGACTCACCACCCTAGAACAATACTGTTACTGCTGCCGTCTGCCCCCGCCTGAGATGCTCTCCCACTGCTGCCTGTGTCAGTCTGATCCTCCGGCAGCGTGTGTCTGTATATTTTTGCGCCTGTCGAATGCACCCTAGAGGCCGAAGACTTCCACAAAATGGCCGCCAAGCGGTCGTACTGTAGAGCAGTGTGGACCATAAGAAAATGGCCGTCGAGCAGTCGATAGAGGCCAAAGCAGGCGTGGACCACAAAAAAATGGTGGTAGATCCATACAGGCGCGAACCACAAGAAAATGGCCGCAGAGCACTAGATAGAAGCCAAAACAGGCGTGGACCACGAGAAAATGGCCGCCGACAGCATGGAGGGAGAAAACACACAGGTAAGCAGCAAACATTGACATTTTAAATGACAGCCTACAGCGCAGTTCCCGCTCCAGATGGAGTCCCCCAGGTGACCCCCAGCACCCAGCAGCGAGCCTTAGCTTGCAGAGCCCAGGGAGAAAGGAAGGCAGGGAGAGAGGAAAGAAAGAACCACTTACTTGATCTCTCCAGGAATGTCCAGCCCTTTCCTGCGTGGATTATGCTGGAAGACATTCCGGACAGATCATCTTCCGCACAGTTACGGAGGTGACTGTCGGCCCGGCATGCTGTAATTGAGCCATAGAGACCGATCATATGCATGCCCTGGAGCATAAAGCTCACCGGCCACCCGTGGAGCGACGGGCATGTCGTGGAAAACCCAGTGCGTAGCTAGGGTCGGCACTCGCTCGATGGCCGAAACTGGGGAGACTACAAGGATATGGGATCCAGCCTGTCACCCAGTCGGCAGTTGATCGAAGATCGCAGGAACAAAAAAAACGTAGAAACGTAGAAAAAAAACCCGGACCAATGGGTCCTTCTCCTATGCTAGGCAGAAAAAAACTGATCTGCGAGATGCAGAGAGAGGGGTTATACCCACAGGGTCCGCCCCCTGGGCGTTACTGTATAAGGTGTGATGTGTTAACACGTTCTACAAGTTTTCTGCAGAGTCACTCCTAAATTAAAGATAATACCCACTTGTCAAGAGGAAGCTGTGTCCGTCCATGAACGAAAGAGTAAGCAAACAGGCCTAGCAGAGGTTGAACATCTTTAAAAAAGTTGGACAGGCAGAAGTTTTTTTTTTATCTTAATGCATTCTACGCATTAAGATGAAAAGCCTTCTGTGTGTAGCAGCCTCCCCAGCACCCCCTATTACTTACCTGAGCCCCATCTGTGTTCAGCGATGTCCACAAATCCCTTTGGCCATCTGGGACTCTCCTCCTGATTGTCTGAGACACAGCAGCCACGCCATTGGCTCCCATGGCTGTCAAAATCAGTTAGCCAATCAGGAGAGAGAGAGGGAGTGGGGCCAAACAGCAGCTCCGTGTCTGAATGGACACATGGAACTGCAGCTTGGCTCAGGTGACCCTATAGCTAGCTGCTTACTGTGCGGGCACTCGATAGGAGGGAGGGACCAGGAGCAGCGAAGAGGGACCTAAGAAGGGGAGGGTCGGGGCTGCACTGTGCAAAACCATTTCGCAGAGAAGGTAAGTATAAACATGTTTTGTTTTTGTTTTTTAAGAAAAAAAGCGAGACTTTACATTCACTTTAAGCAGAGCTCTCCTCTTAGATAAAAGGGAGGATATTAAAGATCGAATTTTGAATAGCTTGGCAAGAGGCAATCTAAACTCTCTGGCGTCTGAATGTAAGACAATACCCAGAAATTCTAAACTAGTGGATGGAAAAACTGTTTTCTCCTGGGCAAGGGGAATACCAAATTCCTCACAAATGTTAAAGAAGGCTGATAAGGCATCAGAACAAGTAGAGCAATCATAAGGACCTATAAAAAGGAAATCGTCCAAATTATTATTATTATTATTTAGGTACTTATTTAGCACCGTCATTTTACGCAGCGCTTTAAATATACATTGTACATTCACGTCGGTCCCTACCCTCAAGAAGCTTACAATCTAAGGTCCCTAACTCACATTCATATACTAAGGCCAATTTAGACAGAAGCCAATTAACCTACCAGCATGTCTTTGGAGTCAAATAATGAATATATCCAGTAGATGGATGTGACACAGACAACACCTACTGAAGTAAGGCTTCAAAGTAAAAACAAGATAAGGAGAAACCCATTGGCATACATCTATCGGAATAATAAAGCCCATTAAAATGAAAACCTAGAGAACTAAAGCCTTGGGGATGAACTGAAAGTAACCGAAATGCTAACTTGATATTGGCCTTGGTCATTAATGCATTTTTACCAAAATGACTGAGCAGGACCAAGGCCTCATCGAAAGAGACATATGTGATTGATGCATCAAAATCAGCAACCTCTTCATTGAAAGAAGCACCAGCAGGATAAAATAGGTGATGTATTAGGTGGAAAGAGCCCGGTTCTTTCTTAGGGACTATGCCCAAAGGAGATATTCTGAAATTGGGAAAAGGAGGTGATGAAAACGGACCCGCGATTCTGCCCTCCTCTAATTCTTTCTTGATTTTTGCTTAACGTCTGGATGTAATGTAGCGGGGTCTTTAAATTTAGTTGGGGTACACCTGGGGGTAGTGTGACCCAGGTGTATAATTATGAAAGGTTCTGGACCCCTTTTTGTAATTCGTGGAGGATTGAGTGGTGTATTACTCACCTTGGCCTGTGGGTGGCGGGGTACCTACAGGCTCAGGGTGGAATCGCTACCACAGTGCTACCCTTTTTGTCCCTTTCCGGAGATGGTACGGCTGGGGCGGGGAACCCGCCATGGTGTTGATGGGAGGAGATAAAAGGGGGAGACGCCCTCGGCACAAGGTTCTTTTTCTTGGAGGAGTCCTCTCCACGCACCCAGGCACCTTAGGCCTGGGTGCGGGCGGTTCAAGGTTCCGGCCCAGGCGCCCTAGGCCTGACCGGAATGAAGTTAGGGTCCATCCCAGGCACCTTTAGCCTGGGGTGAGGTACTATATCGTAGGCCTGGGGCCCAGTAACTTCGACTGGGTCCCGCAAGGGCGAAGTGATCTCAGGGTGCCGCCTTGCGAGGGGACCCGCATCTGAGGTGAGGAGGCCGGGGAGGTCACCCATCCGGAGACCCGGAGCAGCATCAACCCGGTGACGGATGGGCCTTCGGTAACTCCCTTGGAGGGACATCTTCCCCTGATAGGGGCCGCAGCGCAGCGAAGGTACTCCCATCTATGTTCTATGGAGTTGCTGGTAGAGACTCACAAGTTCTATGTTCTATGCTAATCAACGTTGCTATAACCCCTGGTCAAAGCACAGGGGTTTAGATTGAAATCAGGATAGTGCCTCGGCCTGCTCATCCCACCGTTTGCACTATGTTATGGGTCGCAACTAATCGGCTGTGAAAGAACTGTTTGTTGTGGAGATATAATAAACAAGTGTTGGACCCTGCATCAGTGTATGGACTCTGGTTAATGGGAGCAAGGGAGATTCCAGCATAGCAGGACTGAGTTTTAAGACTAATGCACATTGGCCCGAGGAAGATACTGATACTGGCCTTCACCTCACCCACAGCTATGGGGAGGACATGGGCCATAGCGCATCTCACCCTGTCATGTGACATACCCCTAGCAAAAGGAGATGGGGTGAGGCCGCTACACGTGGGGGCTCACGAGTCCGGGATAAAATGTGTGTTGACTTTGAAACTTGAAATGGCTGTGTCTGGACTTTGCTGCCCGGAGGAGGTCCGAGCAGGTCGGCCATGTGATTGGCCAAAGTGTGTCCCTGTGCTCGAAGTCGTGGAAATTTCCCTGAAAAACCGGGAGAGGCCCATGCAGAAAGAGCGGGAAGAGGGAAAAACCCAGCCGTGTCGAACGAACTACATGTGGGGGTGTTTAATGCACTGCGCCACGAGGCACCCCATGACTGCACAATTCGTGGGCGGGGACTGTGGGAAGCCCGCGAAAACGTGCAAGTCATGGGAGGAGTCTGGCCATATGTGGAGATACACGTGGAGACTCCGGCGCGTGGTCAGCGCGTGATGGAGCAGCAGGTGGTCGGGATGGCCTCAAGCTCCCCGTGGATGCCAGTATCATACCCCACGAAGATGACTGCTTTTGCTGCTCCCCTTACAGACACGGGGATAAGACTCAGGCCCCGAGGACAGTTGGCTTTGTACTCATGCAGAGACACGGAGGCCCTCGGTGTGATCTGTCCCGGATGCTCGGGACTGGTGGTCCAACTAAAGCCATTTGGGCGTTGTGAAGCGTGTAAAGAATTTCTGTTTGAGGTTGAATCATCCACAGTAAGGCCCCGGGCCCTTCGCCTCAATTGCATCACAGGTACCGCCACTCTGGAGGGAGAGATCCAGGCCTTTGCGGAGGTCCCCGTACACGCTGACCGGGGCGACGGGACTGCCCAACCAGAGACTGAGAGAGAAAAATCAGAGGATGCTGCTTCGGTCACCACAGATTCCCTGCTGCCACCTCCGAAGAGGAAGATAGGCCTGGTGCAGGCCTCCTGTGGTCGTGGTCGAGCTTTACCCCGCCGCTTGCCGGACCTGGATGGATCCGGTTGGAAGAGTCCTGGACATCCCAGTGCTGAAAAAGGTCCAGGTGAGCCAGGGGCTGGGACTGTGGTGGTGGTTGGAGGTGTCGGGGGTCCACTGGAGGTGGAGCCCGCAAGGGAGGGTAGTTCTCTGTCTACTAAAGACTACCTTCCCGCCGAGATGTATGACACCTCCGACCTGGAATCGCTGTCGGACTGTGGGGATGACGGGGAAATAGATGAACTGTTTCACCGGAAGGGCTGGGACAAACGCCCGCTACCTGTGCTATGTAAACCGCAGGATTCCCCTATGTCCATAGACGACGGCACGCCCCGGGCGCAGGCCCCGGAGCTCAGGAGGGAGTCTAGTCCTCCGACCAATCTTCCACATTCCACAACATCCCCCCCGCGTTGATAGTGGGGATGCAGCGCGCTTCCTTGCGGGCGCCAAAAGCCAAGCCACCCGAGGTAGTGAAGGTACCTCGGCACCCGGAAGCCATCGTGCAACCAGGAGAAGGTGAGCGGGATGTCATGCCTCCTTTAGCCAGATTACAACAACTTTTCTCCCAGAGAGTCGCCCGTGAGTACGGATGGGAGTATCCCTACTTGCCTCGGGACTTACTTTATGAAGTTGAGGTCTTGCGCCAGAGACGGTACGACGAATTTGTCTGGGAGAATCTCAAAGTGCCTCAGGCCCGGCGATACTTGTCCTGCTCGCCGCCTGTGTCCAAGAAATTCAAAGACTGCAGAGCAGATTGGAAGTTGGGGCACCACATTCGTGCCGATAAAGTACTTATCTGCAGAAAGGAGGGAGAGGATGTTTAATATTCAGTTGAAGTGTTTGACAAGCACCTAAAGCCCCTGTTTTTGCCAGATCCAAGATTCTATTTGTAGGAGAAGAGAACTCCTATTTGTTTGCTTATCGAACTCTCTGGAAGGAACATTCCCAGACACTCAGAACTGTGCCCTAGTTTTGTTTTGATTTGGGCTTTTCTTTTACTCACTGGAGACTTGGGAGCTGTTGTTTTTTTTTCTTTTCTCCCTTTTCTTCATGTGCCAAAGGCAGAGACTTTGGGGGTAGAGTCAGTGTAGGTAAAGCAGGAAGAATGAAGATCCCACCAAGTGTCTTTTCCGCAGCGCTGTCACCAGGTGGCAGTGTTGTACAACGGCTGTTTGAAATTTTACATTTACATCACTTTACTTATTGGAGCGAATGGGTCTCTCGGCTGATAGACCTATTCATTCCAAGTTAACACAGATTGTTAGGATGTTGTTTTTTTTTTTGTTCCCTTCTGCAGGAGATTCTTCGGTCAAGACTACTGAGTATGGGGTGGTTCTTAGACAGTGATGGGAGGGATTGTATATGTGTACATGACAGATGTTTTATACAAGAGTTTTATTGTTTTATAGTTCCCTTTCCCCTTGAGCAGGTCTTGGCACACGCAGTATTCAAAATTTTGAGGGACAGCCTCTGGGGCTCGCTTCATGTCACCACTCCTTGGGAGGCATGGGTGTGCACCTGATGCTGGGGACCAGCGTCAAATCACAGGGGGGAGTATGTAGCGGGGTCTTTAAATTTAGTTGGGGTACACCTGGGGGTAGTGTGACCCAGGTGTATAATTATGAAAGGTTCTGGACCCCTTTTTGTAATTCGTGGAGGATTGAGTGGTGTATTACTCACCTTGGCCTGTGGGTGGCGGGGTACCTACAGGCTCAGGGTGGAATCGCTACCACAGTGCTACCCTTTTTGTCCCTTTCCGGAGATGGTACGGCTGGGGCGGGGAACCCGCCGTGGTGTTGATGGGAGGAGATAAAAGGGGGAGACTCCCTCGCCACGAGGTTCTTTTTCTTGGAGGAGTCCTCTTCACACACCCAGGCACCTTAGGCCTGGGTGCGGGCGGTTCAAGGTTCCGGCCCAGGTGCCCTAGGCCTGACCGGAATGAAGTTAGGGTCCATCCTAGGCACCTTTAGCCTGGGGTGAGGTACTATATCGTAGGCCTGGGGCCCAGTAACTTCGACTGGGTCCCGCAAGGGCGAAGTGATCTCAGGGTGCCGCCTTGCGAGGGGACCCGCATCTGAGGTGAGGAGGCTGGGGAGGTCACCCGTCCGGAGACCTGGAGCAGCATCAACCCGGTGACGGATGGGCCTTCGGTAACTCCCTTGAAGGGACATCTTCCCCTGTTTGGGGCCGCAGCGCAGCGAAGGTACTCCCATCTATGTTCTATGGAGTTGCTGGTAGAGACTCACAAGTTCTATGTTCTATGCTAATCAACGTTGCTATAACCCCTGGTCAAAGCACAGGGGTTTAGATTGAAATCAGGATAGTGCCTCGGCCTGCTCATCCCACCGTTTTCACTATGTTATGGGTCGCAACTAATCGGCTGTGAAAGAACTGTTTGTTGTGGAGATATAATAAACAAGTGTTGGACCCTGCATCGGTATATGGACTCTGGTTAATGGGAGCAAGGGAGATTCCAGCATAGCAGGACTGAGTTTTAAGACTAATGCACATTGGCCCGAGGAAGATACTGATACTGGCCTTCACCTCACCCACAGCTATGGGGAGGACATGGGCCGTAGCGCATCTCACCCTGTCATGTGACATACCCCTAGCAAAAGGAGATAGGGTGAGGCTGCTACAGTAAATAAACTGAACGCAAGTTATCAACTAAAATACAACCTCTCCCTGAAAATTCAGGGACTAAAAAAATTACCCTTAAAGCTACTACGAAGCAGCTCCGCCATCCTGATGTTTGGATACATTTCTAGCCAGGGCAACATGCTTGACAACGTCATTGGCCTTTTGAAATAACATCTCTAGACTGAGGCTGGCCTGCCATGGCAGAGGCGCTTTGTGATAACATCTACAAGCAGGGTGTGCCCTGTACAGTATGAGCACTCATGCTTGTATCTACAGTTTGACAAAAATGTACATTGTCCTTCATTAAATGCAAAGTAAAATCCTTTGCAAAAATAATTATTTGAAGAACTGGATGTTTTATATTGCAATTGGGTTTTTTGGGGTAACATCATATTTAGCCAAAGGCCGACGTCCTTTACACCCCAATGCAGAGAAGGATGTACTGACCATTTGTCTAAAATCTTTATTGTAATGAAACCAAGAGATGCCACCGAAATACCTAAAGGCTTCTGCAACAATGTCAATGTGCTTGAATAACCCAGAACATTTCTCTGGAAAATTTTCGCCCATTACTGAAGCGTATATACAGAATGCTTGTAACCAATTTCTTATCTAATTTAGAAATATTTTTTTTTAGAAGAGGGTAGGTGGCACAATATGTCGACAAACTCTCCTCTCCAAATTTTCTCTTTAACCGATGAGGATAAATGGAAGCCCAATGGTGGGAATCTCGCACGGAAAAGTTTCCCTCATACAAGCTTCCGATAACTGCAAAGGTGCAGTGTTACAGGAAATAGGCTGAACCAGACCATAAGTATTAAAAAAAGTGTTTTGAGTTTTGAAAGGATTCAACTGTTAATAGGAATTGTAACATTTTCCTGGGAATGCATGGTGTGCCATACCAAGCCAACTTTCAATGAATCACCAGTCCCGAACTGAAATAAGGTAAATGGTACTTATGTGATGATGAAGGAAGGAAACGTCCTTAATGCCAGTAACTGTGCCAATTCCCAATAGAGCCTGCCAAACATGAACGAGTGTTGGGATCTTCCGCTCATAGGGGCGAGGTGGACAAGGAGATGTAGCCTAACAGGTTTCACCGGTTAGCACCGGCTGTGTCAGAGGCATATGGTCCTGTCTCTTCACAAGAACTCGCTGAGCCTATAAATGGAGATCAACACTCCAAGGAACACGGCAAGGATGTGGAATTCCTTTCCACAGGCAGTGGTTTCAGTGGGGGGTCTCGATAGTTTCAAAAAATATTGGATAAGCACCTGAATGACTGCAACATACAGGGATATACAATGTAATACTGACCTATAATCACACACATAAATTGAACTTGATGGACTTGTGTCTTTTTTCAACCTCACCTACTATTTAACTATGTAACTACTATGTACCACGTGTCCCCCGGTGTGCTATGTCGACGTGACGTTGATCTGCAGGTTATCCAAGACAGTATTCTGTACTTGAGTAGATGCAGCGCTTGACTTTTGTAGGGAAGCTGAGGGAGGGTAAAGCTGATGCACCTTTTTGGCATCTAGAACAACAAGCAGAGGAGCTAAATTCTTCCCTGGAATAAGGAACCACTGGGGCTGCTGTCTTCCTCCTTTTTCCTCCTATAGGTAGGCGTGTCCTGCCTGCAGCATCAGAATCTCTGAGTTCTTCAGCGGGACCGGCCGGAATGGATGTCAGGGAGGCAGGTTGACTGGAAGATGAAGGTGGGTTTTCAGCTAACATCTTAGCCACTCCTCACCACAGGAGCTTTCAGCTTCTTCCAGGAGCCGACGGAGTGAATTCATGCTGATGAGCGGCACACAGGAGAGCAGTCCGGTCCTCTTCAGGTGATTGGCAGCTGCAGCGGGATCCTGCAGGCAGAGGGCGCAAAAAAACATCCCGCCAATTCCGGTCAGTGGGAGACTGTTGCCAGGGGTGATTCCCCAAATAGTACCTCCTGAGAGAAGGGAGAGAAACAAATCAGGAGAACAGCCCTTTGCCCTGTCCCTTGCGGGCCCCTGGATAAAGCCGGGTGCTGAAATTGATTAAAAACGTTAGAAAGCCACTCACATATTAAAAACATAAAGATCACATTGGGTATAATAATACAAGGTTACATCAGGTACTCTCTCCTTAAGTGATAGACTGTGAAAGTCTCACCACCTCTGGGCACCACGGACGAGCCTCTGTGTCTCCTTTCCGGTCCTGACATCACCAGCAGTCGTCGCGTGTCCATAATGAACTGCATAGATTCCTCCGCAGCCAAATTGGCCAACTGTGCAGTTAACCTCTAATTTGACAATGTTTCTATCTCGTGTCTCACCCCAACTGATTACATAAATATAAATCATTTGTGTTCTGCTCTGCAGCATGCTGGGTAAATCTGATGGGAGAATACACACAGCGTTCACAATGCATAAAAATTACATTAATTAAATACAATAAAGTCAAAGAATTAATTAAATACCCAGACCTCCCTATAATATATTTAATCAGTTGGGGCGAGACACGAGGTAGAAACATCATGGCCAATTTAGAAGTTGGCTGCACAGTTGTCCAATTTGGCTGCGGAGGAATCTATGCAGTTGATTATGGACACTCAACAAAGGATTATTACCTGAGTGAGTCAGCGATTGTGTTAACCTCTAAAGAAGGGAGAAGGGAGGATACATAAGCGGGGTTGCAGCGCCATGTAACCACCCTCTATGACAAAGTTGGAAGTGATGAAAGGCGTCGGGACACAGTTACGTGGTGACCGCTGGTGACGTCAGGACCTGAAGAAGACACAGAGGCTCATCCGTGGTGTCCGGAGGTGGTGAGACCTTCACAGCCTATCATTTAGGGAGTACCTGATTTCACCTTGTATTATTATGCCGAATGCAATCTTTGTGTTTTTAATATGTGAATGGCTTTCTAGCATTTTTAATACATTTTTAACTTATTTTGTTACTGTACCTTTGGAAGATATCTATGCTTCCTTTCACATGTTAATGGCCATTAGGTAGGGTTCACACTGGTACGACATGACATTCGTACTACTTTGGATCCGACTTTGCCCTGCGACTTGAAGACCAACATGCGTCCGACTTCAATGAACAGGGATCTGACTTTGATCCCCGACAATACCAGGCACTGTGTCTGGTATGAATCTTTTGGAAGAACTCCACGCCAAATTTAAAAAAATACCTGCATGGGTTCCCCCTCTAAAAGCATATCAGGCCCTTCGGTCTGGTATGGATTTTAAGGGGAACCCCTATGCCAAAATAACAGCGTGGGGGTCCCCACAAAGTCCATACTAGACCCTTATCCGAGCACGCAGCCCGGCCGGTCAGGAAAGGGGGTGGGGATGAGCAAGCGTCCCCCTCCTGAACCGTACCGGGCCACATGCCCTCAACATGGGGGGGGGGTGGGTGCTTTGGGACATGGGGGTGCCCTGTGGCCACCACCCCAAAGCTCCTTATCCCCATGTTGATGAGGACAAGGGCCTCTTCCCGACCACCCTGGCCGTTGGTTGTGGGGATCTGCGGGCGGGGGGCTTATTGGAATCTGGGAGTCTCCTTTAATAAGAGGGCCCCCAGATCCCGGCCCCCCACCCTATGTGAATGAGTATGGAGTACATAAAAAAAGTGTCAAAAATAAAACACAGGTTTTTAAAGTAATTTATTAGGCAGCTCTGGGGGACTCTTCCGACTTTTTCTCCGGTCTTCTGCCTCATCCCCTTTCCGGCTCTTCTCCGCTCTCTCTTAGGTTCTTCTCCCTCTGTCTGGTGTCTTCTGCCGGGTCTCCTCCGCTATCTTTTGCCCACTCTTTTGCTAGCTCTTGCCCGGTCTTCTCCGTTGTCTTCTTCCCTCTTCTCTTCTTCCGATGTTAACACAACGCTCCCTCCCGCTCTAATGCCCAGTGCACGGTGTGCCACTACTTATATTGGCATGGGGTGGGGTCACCGGAGACCCACCCCTTATGATGTCCCCACCCATCATGCCCCGGCGGTGATGTCATAAGGGGTGGGACTTCCGGACGCCCCATGCCAATATAAGTATTGGCTAGTGATGAGCCGAACACCCCCGGGTTCGGTTCGCACCAGAACCCGCGAACGGACCGAAAGTTCGAACGAACATTAGAACCCTATTAAATACAATGGATGCGAACGTTCGAATTCTAAAGTGCTAATTATAAAAACTATTATGCATGTTATTGTCCTAAAAAGGGTTTGGGAACCCGGGTTCTGCACCAGGGGACATGTATCAATGCAAAAATAAGTTTTAAAAACGGTCGTTTTCCGGGAGCAGTCATTTTAATGATGCATAAAGTGAAAAAAAAAAAGTCAAATATTCCTTTAAATATCGTACCTGGGGGGTGTCTAAAGTATGCCTGTGAAGTGCCACGTGTTTCCCGTGTTTAGAACTGTCCCTGCACAAAATGACACTTCTAAAGGAAAAAAAAGCCATTTAAAACTGCTTGCGGCTTTAATGTAATGTCTGGTCCCGGTAATATGGATGAAAATCTTTAAGAAAAATGGCATAGCTACCCCATGACCCCCCCCCTACCCCAGCCCATTACCAGCCCCTTTGGGTCTTGTATGGATATTAAGGGGAACCCCGCACATAAAATAAAAAAGGCCCTATATACTCTGAACAGCCGTATACAGGCGGTGCATACAAGACAGGGACTGTAGGTTTGTTCTTATGTAGAATCTGTTTGTAATTTTGAACAGGTACATTGTTGAAGTGTAGCTCCAGACCAAAAATCTATTTTTAAACTTTTTGGAAAACATAGGTAAGGGTTATCACCCCTGTAACATTTGTTTTGCTGTCTGTGCCCCTGTTCAGAACATTTCACCTCACTTTCCGTCCTAATGACAACTGTTTTTGAAATGTGGTGTTTTTCTTGAAACAAGGATTGCTGATAAAGCATCAGTACAGAGGAGACACCTTTCTCCCATATTTATTCTTACAGGAGAGAATTTTCCTTCCTAGTGGTAGATTTCCTCTCACTTCCTGTTGTCTTCTTGCGTTTGCAAGTAGGAGTCGTTTGTAAGTTGGATGTTTGAAAGTAGGGACCTGCCGTATATACTCTGCAGAAATAGGCCCCTTAGTTGTTGGTGTTGGCACAACACTGTAAGCACTCACAGTTACTCTTGGTTGGTGCTGGAACGCCCTGCTGTCAACTATTATATCAGGAATTTTAATTACATATAATTGTTGAACAGTGGTAGTAAAAATTGGGCCTTTGATGGTGGTGCTGGTGCCACAACACTGTAAGCCCTGACAGTTACTCTTGGTGGGTGCAGCAATGGGCCCTGCTGTGAATTATTAGATCAAGAATTGTAATTACATGCCCCTGTTGAACAGGGGCTGAAAAATTGGGCCTTAGGCACTGGTGGCACAACACTGCAACCCTTCACAGATACTGTACTTGGAGCACAGCAATGAGCCCTGTTGCAAAGTATTGCTTCAAAAATTGTAATGACACGCCCCTGTTAAACAGGGGCTGAAAAATTGGGCCTTAGGCACTGGTGGCACAACACTGCAACTCCTCACAGATACTGTACTTGGAGCACAGCAATGAGCCCTGTTGCAAAGTATTGCTTCAAAAATTGTAATTACACGCCCCTGTTAAACAGGGGCTGAAAAATTGGGCGTTAGGCACTGGTGGCGGCACCCATAAACAAAAATGATCTTCCAAGCTATCATCATCAATCGTATCATTGAGGACTCGGAGGAGGAGGATAGCCAGTCAACATAACAGCACAGGCACTCAGCATCAGCATCAGTCTTGAAGGGATGTGACATTTTAAAATCAATTAGTCTGTTATATCAGCATCAGGTGTGTGGTAGCTGGTGGTGATCCAAGACTGGTTCATCTTGATGAAAGTCAGTCGATCAACCGAGTCGGTGGACAGGCGCACCCTGTGATCCGTGACAAATCCTCCAGCAGCACTGAATGTGCGTTCCGAAAGAACGCTGGATGCAGGACAGGCCAGTAGCTCAATTGCATACTGTGCAAGCTCTGGCCAGTGATCCATCCTCAAGACCCAGTAAGCCAGAGGATTTTCGGTGGGGAAGGTGTCCAAGTCTGACCTTGCCCCTAGATATTCCTGCACCATGTTTATCAGACGCTGGCGATGGTTGCTGGAACCGATCATACTTTGGGGCTGCGGACTAAAGAATTGTCTGAACGCATCGGTCAGACGGCCACCTTCCCCACCGCTCCTTCTTTGACTGGCCGAAGCCTCAGCAACTCGTTGTCCAGGACCAGGAGTTTGCAACCTCCCAGTCTCTGGGAACGCGTTGCACAGACCTTTCTGCAAGGCCTCCCGGAGTTGTCTCATCCTCTGCTCCCTCTGCGACGGTAACATAAGGTCCGCAACCTTACCCTTGTACCGTGGATCAAGGAGAGTGGCCAGCCAGTAATGGTCCCTCTCCTTGATCCGAAGAATACGAGGATCCTTCCGCAGACTTTGCAGGATCAGGGAGGCCATGCAGCGTAGGTTTGCTGAGGCATTCGCTCCGGAGTCCTCTGGGTCACTAAGGACGACATGATCCGCAGCCACCTCCTCCCAGCCACGTACAAGTCCACTGGTTTCTTGGGACTGTAAATCATCCCTAAAAGACTGCTGCTGATGATGCTGAGTGCCAGCCTCCACCTCCATGCTGACACAATCCTCCTCCTCCTCCTCCTCCTCCTCCTCCTCCTCCTCCTCTTCCTGTGCGATGGGTGGGACAGAAGGAACACTGTCTGGGTAAAGGGGGCCTTGAGAGGCAAGGAAGTCCTCCTCTTCCTGCCTCTGTTCTGCCTCAAGTGCCCTGTCCATTATTCCACGCAGCGTGTGCTCCAACAGGTGGACAAGAGGTACAGTGTCACTGATGCATGCACTGTCACTGCTCACCATCCTCGTGGCCTCCTCAAATGGTGCCAGGACAGTGCATGCATCCCTGATCATGCCCCACTGGCGTGGAGAAAAAAAACCAAGCTCCCCTGACCCTGTCCTGGTGCCGTAGTCGCACAGGTACTCATTGATGGCCCTCTGCTGCGTGTGCAGCCGCTGCAGCATGGCCAACGTTGAGTTCCACCTGGTGGGCATGTCACATATAAGGCGGTTCTTGGGCAGGTTCAACTCCTTTTGCAGCTCAGCCAGGCGAGCACTGGCATTATAAGATCTGCGGAAATGCACACAGACTTTCCTGGCCTGCCTCAGGACATCCTGTAAGCCCGGGTACCTGCCCAAGAAGCGCTGCACCACCAGGTTAAGGACGTGAGCCACACAGGGCACATGGGTCAGTTGTCCCTGTCGGAGGGCGGAGAGGAGGTTGGTGCCATTGTCGCAAACCACCATTCCTGGCTTAAGCTGGCGTGGCGTCAACCACCTCTCGGCCTGGCCCTGCAGAGCAGACAGGACCTCTGCCCCAGTGTGGCTTCTGTCCCCCAAACACACCAGCGCAAGCACGGCATGGCATCTTTTTGCCTGCGTACTTGCGTAGCCCCGTGAACGGCTACGGAGCACCGCTGGTTCATAGGACAAACCACAGGAAGAGGCCATGGAGGAAGAAGAAGAGGAGGGGGTGGAGGAGAGAGGTGTGTCACAACCAGTAGTAGCATTTTGGAGGCGTGGCGGTGGGACAACCTCCAACACTACTGCACCTTGTCCTGAATCCTTCCCAGCTGCCAAAAGAGTGACCCAATGGGCCGTGAAAGAAAGGTAACGTCCCTGTCCATGCCTGCTGGACCATGAGTCAGCGGTAATATGCACCTTACCGCTGACCGCCCTGTCCAGCGAGGCCAAGACATTGCCTTCCACATGCCGGTAGAGAGCCGGAATAGCCTTCCGTGAGAAAAAGTGGCGTTTGGGAACCTGCCACTGAGGAACCGCACATTGCACAAACTCACGGAAGGGGGCCGAGTCTACCAACTGAAAAGGCAGCAGTTGAAGCGCTAGCAATTTAGCCAAGCTAGCATTCAACCGCTGGGCATGTGGATGGCTGGGAGTGAACTTCTTTCGACGGTCCAGCAGCTGGGGCAGGGAAATTTGCCTGCTAGAATTGGACGTCGGTGTACTGCTAGCAGAGTGGGCGCAAGTACTTGGCTGTGACACACCTAATTCTACACCTTCATTCCTCTCAGTGCATGTTTCAGAGAGGACTGAAGTTATAGTGGGGTTGGAGATCCCAGCTGATGCGGTGCAAGGAGAGGTCCGCTTGGTTCTTTGGTGTGGGTCTTTGAGGTAGGCTTGCCAACGAGCTGCATGGCAGGTCAACATATGTCTGGTCAGGCATGTGGTACCCAAGCGGCTGATGTTTTGGCCACGCGATATACGCTTGAGACATATGTTGCAAACAGCAGCTGTGCGATCTGATGCACTAGCCTCAAAAAAGGCCCACACCAAAGAACTTTTTGAATGACGGGCAGAGGCAGCGCCCTGCACAGGCGGAGCTCTGCGGTGTGATTCCGTCGGTGTACTGCCCTTACGCTGGCCACCAAAGGGCATCCTGCCTCGTTGGAGATGTGCCTCCTCCTCATCCTCCTCCTCCTCCTCTCTCCTATTAGGCACCCACGTGGAGTCATTGACCTCATCATCCCCTCCCTCCTCATCACTGGAGCCAATCTGGCAGTATGCTGCAGCTGCTGGAACATGACTGCCAGATTGGTGTCCTTCTTGAGCATCCCCTCTGTCTGCTCTCACGCTACTGCCTTCCTCTAGCTGGGTTTCATCATCAGACCCTTCGAAACGCTGGGCATCCTCCTGGAGCATGTACCCAACACTGTGCTGAAACAGTTCGGGGGACTCCTCAGGAGGAGGACATGGTGGGTCTAGGGAAGGAGTGACTGATGATTTGTCTGACATTGATACCAGGGAAGACGACGCTTTGGCAGCTGCTTTTCCAGTACCCTGAGCCTGGGTGAGAGAGGATGAGGAGGAGGAGGAGGGCTTGGTCATCCACTCTACCAAGTCTTCGGCATGATGTGGCTCAACATGTCCAGCTGCCGAAAAGAAGGACAAGCGTGTCCCATGGCCATGTGCTGATGACAATGCACCGCGTCCACGACCAGCACTGTTGCCCCCAGACACAGAGCCTGCTTGCCCTCTTTTATTGCCTCCTGACTGTCTGCCTCTCCTTGTTTGCCTTCCAGACATTCTAATAGATGGCCTGCAGGGAGATGGGAAAAAAGCAATAAGGGCTACCTTCAGGTGTCCTTCTCTGTCCCTTGAAACAAGGACTTTCACAGTGAAAGAAACTGACACTGTCCCTACCTAGAGTTTTCTGTCCCTAGAATAAATGTTTTTTTTAATCACAATATAGCACAAGGACAATTCACTCAATGTCTCTCCAGGTCCCTGGAAACAAGGACTTGCAGAGTGAAAGAAACTGACACTGTCCCTACCTAGAGTTTTCTGTCCCTAGAAAAAAAGTTTTTTTTAAGCACAATATAGCACAAGGACAATTAACTCACTGTCCTTACAGGTCCCTGGAAACAAGGACTTGCAGAGTGAAAGAAAAAAAACACTCTCCCTACCTACAGTTTTCTGTCCCTAGAAAAAATGTTTTTTTTAATCACAATATAGCACAAGGAAAATTAACTCACTGTCCTTACAGGTCCCTGGAAACAAGGACTTGCAGAGTGAAAGAAAAAAAACACTCTCCCTACCTACAGTTTTCTGTCCCTAGAAAAAATGTTTTTTTTAATCACAATATAGCACAAGGAAAATTAACTCACTGTCCTTACAGGTCCCTGGAAACAAGGACTTGCAGAGTGAAAGAAACTGACACTGTCCCTACCTAGAGTTTTCTGTCCCTAGAATAAATGTTTTTTTTAAGCACAATATAGCACAAGGACAATTAACTCACTGTCCTTACAGGTCCCTGGAAACAAGGACTTGCAGAGTGAAAGAAAAAAAACACTCTCCCTACCTACAGTTTTCTGTCCCTAGAAAAAATGTTTTTTTTAATCACAATATAGCACAAGGAAAATTAACTCACTGTCCTTACAGGTCCCTGGAAACAAGGACTTGCAGAGTGAAAGAAACTGACACTGTCCCTACCTAGAGTTTTCTGTCCCTAGAATAAATGTTTTTTTTAATCACAATATAGCACAAGGAAAATTAACTCACTGTCCTTACAGGTCCCTGGAAACAAGGACTTGCAGAGTGAAAGAAACTGACACTGTCCCTACCTAGAGTTTTCTGTCCCTAGAATAAATGTTTTTTTTAAGCACAATATAGCACAAGGACAATTAACTCACTGTCCTTACAGGTCCCTGGAAACAAGGACTTGCAGAGTGAAAGAAAAAAAACACTCTCCCTACCTACAGTTTTCTGTCCCTAGAAAAAATGTTTTTTTTAATCACAATATAGCACAAGGAAAATTAACTCACTGTCCTTACAGGTCCCTGGAAACAAGGACTTGCAGAGTGAAAGAAACTGACACTGTCCCTACCTAGAGTTTTCTGTCCCTAGAATAAATGTTTTTTTTAAGCACAATATAGCACAAGGACAATTAACTCACTGTCCTTACAGGTCCCTGGAAACAAGGACTTGCAGAGTGAAAAAAAAAAAACACTCTCCCTACCTACAGTTTTCTGTCCCTAGAAAAAATGTTTTTTTTAAGCACAATATAGCACAAGGACAATTAACTCACTGTCCTTACAGGTCCCTGGAAACAAGGACTTGCAGAGTGAAAGAAAAAAAACACTCTCCCTACCTAGAGTTTTCTGTCCCTAGAATAAATGTTTTTTTTAATCACAATATAGCACAAGGAAAATTAACTCACTGTCCTTACAGGTCCCTGGAAACAAGGACTTGCAGAGTGAAAGAAACTGACACTGTCCCTACCTAGAGTTTTCTGTCCCTAGAATAAATGTTTTTTTTTAAGCACAATATAGCACAAGGACAATTAACTCACTGTCCTTACAGGTCCCTGGAAACAAGGACTTGCAGAGTGAAAGAAAAAAAACACTCTCCCTACCTACAGTTTTCTGTCCCTAGAAAAAATGTTTTTTTTAATCACAATATAGCACAAGGAAAATTAACTCACTGTCCTTACAGGTCCCTGGAAACAAGGACTTGCAGAGTGAAAGAAACTGACACTGTCCCTACCTAGAGTTTTCTGTCCCTAGAATAAATGTTTTTTTTAAGCACAATATAGCACAAGGACAATTAACTCACTGTCCTTACAGGTCCCTGGAAACAAGGACTTGCAGAGTGAAAAAAAAAAACACTCTCCCTACCTACAGTTTTCTGTCCCTAGAAAAAATGTTTTTTTTAAGCACAATATAGCACAAGGACAATTAACTCACTGTCCTTACAGGTCCCTGGAAACAAGGACTTGCAGAGTGAAAGAAAAAAAACACTCTCCCTACCTAGAGTTTTCTGTCCCTAGAATAAATGTTTTTTTTAATCACAATATAGCACAAGGAAAATTAACTCACTGTCCTTACAGGTCCCTGGAAACAAGGACTTGCAGAGTGAAAGAAACTGACACTGTCCCTACCTAGAGTTTTCTGTCCCTAGAATAAATGTTTTTTTTAAGCACAATATAGCACAAGGACAATTAACTCACTGTCCTTACAGGTCCCTGGAAACAAGGACTTGCAGAGTGAAAGAAAAAAAACACTCTCCCTACCTACAGTTTTCTGTCCCTAGAAAAAATGTTTTTTTTAATCACAATATAGCACAAGGAAAATTAACTCACTGTCCTTACAGGTCCCTGGAAACAAGGACTTGCAGAGTGAAAGAAACTGACACTGTCCCTACCTAGAGTTTTCTGTCCCTAGAATAAATGTTTTTTTTAAGCACAATATAGCACAAGGACAATTAACTCACTGTCCTTACAGGTCCCTGGAAACAAGGACTTGCAGAGTGAAAGAAAAAAAACACTCTCCCTACCTACAGTTTTCTGTCCCTAGAAAAAATGTTTTTTTTAAGCACAATATAGCACAAGTAAAATTAACTCACTGTCCTTACAGGTCCCTGGAAACAAGGACTTGCAGAGTGAAAGAAAAAAAACACTCTCCCTACCTACAGTTTTCTGTCCCTAGAAAAAATGTTTTTTTTAATCACAATATAGCACAAGGAAAATTAACTCACTGTCCTTACAGGTCCCTGGAAACAAGGACTTGCAGAGTGAAAGAAACTGACACTGTCCCTACCTAGAGTTTTCTGTCCCTAGAATAAATGTTTTTTTTAATCACAATATAGCACAAGGAAAATTAACTCACTGTCCTTACAGGTCCCTGGAAACAAGGACTTGCAGAGTGAAAGAAACTGACACTGTCCCTACCTAGAGTTTTCTGTCCCTAGAATAAATGTTTTTTTTAAGCACAATATAGCACAAGGACAATTAACTCACTGTCCTTACAGGTCCCTGGAAACAAGGACTTGCAGAGTGAAAGAAAAAAAACACTCTCCCTACCTACAGTTTTCTGTCCCTAGAAAAAATGTTTTTTTTAATCACAATATAGCACAAGGAAAATTAACTCACTGTCCTTACAGGTCCCTGGAAACAAGGACTTGCAGAGTGAAAGAAACTGACACTGTCCCTACCTAGAGTTTTCTGTCCCTAGAATAAATGTTTTTTTTAATCACAATATAGCACAAGGAAAATTAACTCACTGTCCTTACAGGTCCCTGGAAACAAGGACTTGCAGAGTGAAAGAAAAAAAACACTCTCCCTACCTACAGTTTTCTGTCCCTAGAAAAAATGTTTTTTTTAATCACAATATAGCACAAGGAAAATTAACTCACTGTCCTTACAGGTCCCTGGAAACAAGGACTTGCAGAGTGAAAGAAACTGACACTGTCCCTACCTAGAGTTTTCTGTCCCTAGAATAAATGTTTTTTTTAATCACAATATAGCACAAGGAAAATTAACTCACTGTCCTTACAGGTCCCTGGAAACAAGGACTTGCAGAGTGAAAGAAACTGACACTGTCCCTACCTAGAGTTTTCTGTCCCTAGAATAAATGTTTTTTTTAAGCACAATATAGCACAAGGACAATTAACTCACTGTCCTTACAGGTCCCTGGAAACAAGGACTTGCAGAGTGAAAGAAAAAAAACACTCTCCCTACCTAGTTTTCTGTCCCTAGAAAAAATGTTTTTTTTAATCACAATATAGCACAAGGAAAATTAACTCACTGTCCTTACAGGTCCCTGGAAACAAGGACTTGCAGAGTGAAAGAAACTGACACTGTCCCTACCTAGAGTTTTCTGTCCCTAGAATAAATGTTTTTTTTAATCACAATATAGCACAAGGAAAATTAACTCACTGTCCTTACAGGTCCCTGGAAACAAGGACTTGCAGAGTGAAAGAAACTGACACTGTCCCTACCTAGAGTTTTCTGTCCCTAGAATAAATGTTTTTTTTAAGCACAATATAGCACAAGGACAATTAACTCACTGTCCTTACAGGTCCCTGGAAACAAGGACTTGCAGAGTGAAAGAAAAAAAACACTCTCCCTACCTACAGTTTTCTGTCCCTAGAAAAAATGTTTTTTTTAATCACAATATAGCACAAGGAAAATTAACTCACTGTCCTTACAGGTCCCTGGAAACAAGGACTTGCAGAGTGAAAGAAACTGACACTGTCCCTACCTAGAGTTTTCTGTCCCTAGAATAAATGTTTTTTTTAATCACAATATAGCACAAGGACAATTAACTCACTGTCCTTACAGGTCCCTGGAAACAAGGACTTGCAGAGTGAAAGAAACTGACACTGTCCCTACCTAGAGTTTTCTGTCCCTAGAATAAATGTTTTTTTTAAGCACAATATAGCACAAGGACAATTAACTCACTGTCCTTACAGGTCCCTGGAAACAAGGACTTGCAGAGTGAAAGAAAAAAAACACTCTCCCTACCTACAGTTTTCTGTCCCTAGAAAAAATGTTTTTTTTAATCACAATATAGCACAAGGAAAATTAACTCACTGTCCTTACAGGTCCCTGGAAACAAGGACTTGCAGAGTGAAAGAAACTGACACTGTCCCTACCTAGAGTTTTCTGTCCCTAGAATAAATGTTTTTTTTAATCACAATATAGCACAAGGACAATTAACTCACTGTCCTTACAGGTCCCTGGAAACAAGGACTTGCAGAGTGAAAGAAACTGACACTGTCCCTACCTAGAGTTTTCTGTCCCTAGAATAAATGTTTTTTTTAAGCACAATATAGCACAAGGACAATTAACTCACTGTCCTTACAGGTCCCTGGAAACAAGGACTTGCAGAGTGAAAGAAACTGACACTGTCCCTACCTAGAGTTTTCTGTCCCTAGAATAAATGTTTTTTTTAAGCACACTATAGCAGAAGCACTAAACACACTGACACTCTCCCTACCTATCCTTCTCTTTCCCTAAACTAAAGGAATCCAGGTTAAGCAAGAAAGAAATAACAGTCACTGTCCCTGCCTATGCTACTCTATCCCTGCTCCGGAACACACTACACTAGGCCGCCGTGCTGGCGGCCTTTTATAGTGTGGGGCGTGTACTAAACACCCTCAGCAATAATTGGCCACAGGCATCCTGCCTGTGGCCAATCATTGCTCTCCTCGCTGCCGGCGCTGTGATTGGCCAAGCATGCGGGGTCACAGTGCATGCTTGGCCAATCACAGCGCCTGGATGACACTGCGATGGCGTAGTGCATTGTGGGCCGTTCGCGTCACTCGAATTTGGCGCGAACGGCCCAAATCGTTCGATCTTCGTCGAACGATCGAACAGCCAATGTTCGAGTCGAACGTATGTTCGACTCGAACACGAAGCTCATCCCTAGTATTGGCACACCACGCATTAGAGCGGGAGAGAGCGTTGTGTCAACATCGGAAGAAGAGAAGAGAGAAGAAGACAACGGAGAAGACCGGGCAAGAGCGGGCAAAAGAGCAGAAGATAGAGCGAGCAAAAGAGTAGAAGAGGTCGGAAGAGACCCCCGGTGCTGCCTAATAAATTACTTTAAAAATCTGTGTAGTGTGTTTTATTTTTGACACTTTTTTCCCAGGTGAATGGGTAGGGGTACAATGTACCCCATACTCATTCACATAGGGTGGGGGGCCAGGATCTGGGGGCCCCCTTATTAAAGGGGCTCCCAGATTCTGATAAGACTCCCGCCTACAGGTCCCCACAACCTACGTACGGCCAGGGTTGTCAGGAAGAGGCCCTTGTCCTCATCAACATGGGGACAAGGAGCTTTGGGGTGGGACCCCCCTGCCCCAAAGCACCCACCCCTATGTTGAGAGCATGCGGCCTGGTATGGTTCAGGAGGGGGGCCTCGCTTGTCCCCACCCCCTTTCCTGACCGGCTGGGCTGCGTGCTTGGATAAGGGTCTGGTATGCTCTTAGAGGGGGAACCCATGCAGGTTTTTTTTTAAATTTGGCATGCAGTTTCCCCTCGAGATCATCAGAGCACAAGTCGCATGCCAAAGTTGGATCAGGCAAGACGGCGATCCGACTTTGATCCGACTTCAGTGATACTCAATGGGCTAAGGTAGGATCAAAGTCGGACCAAAGTAGTGCAGGGAGCATTTTCAATGTCGGACTGACTTGTGTCAGACCAGTTAAGACGGCTCCCATAGGGAAACATTGATTTACACACGTCATACGACATGAGATCCCAATGTCGGAGCGTTTGTCATACCAGTGTGAACCCGACCTTAATGACTTCTATGGAGATACATGGTGACAACTTCTGATCTGTACAGCTGGATATTTCACACAAGTGTTTTGTGCCAACCATTAGAGTGGGAGGCATTGAATTTTGGTAAATGCGTTATCTGCTGGGGAGAGGGATTACCAGTGCATGTGTGGCTAACATTATTTTCAACAGGAGAAGATATGAACACCATTTTGCACTATTTGGTGGACTTTTTGTTTTTAATTTTTACTTTTATTTTATTATGGACATTTCACTTTGATAAATTTGGCAGGTGAAAATCTATAATGGCATTTTAGTCACAGCGCTAATTGTTTAGAGGGATAACTGTTTTTTTTACACTTTAAATGTTTGTATTTTTGAATCTTTTATGGTGGCAGCAGTCAGAAATATTTTTACATGTACGCACGTTCATTTATTGTTGGTTAATATAGGGTTTAGAAACACAATTGTTTTACTTGGATCCTCCACAGCATGGAGATTTCTTTAGCACAATTTTTAGAACACTTTTAACCACTTAAGCCCCGGACCATTTGGTAGCTAGAGGACCAGAGGTGAATTCAGAATTTTGCACTGCGCTGCTTTAACTGTAAATTGTGCGGACATGCAATGTTGTACTGAAACGAAATTTGCGTCCTTTTCTTCCCACAAATAGAGCTTTCTTTTAATGGTATTTGATTGCCTCTGCGATTTTTATTTTTTGCGAGATAAACGGAAAAAGACCGAAAATTTTGAAAAAAAATGATATTTTCTACTTTTTGTTATAAGAAAAATCGAATAAACTCAATTGTAGTCATACATTTAGGCCAAAATGTATTCAGCCACATGTCTTTAGTAAAAAAAATGTCAATAAGCGTATATTTATTGGTTTGCGCAAAAGTTATAGCGTCTACAAACTAGGGTACATTTTCTGGAATTTACACAGCTTTTAATTTATGACTGCCTATCTCATTTCTTGAGGTGCTAAAATGGCAGGGCAGTACAAAACCCCCCCAAATGACCCCATTTTGGAAAGTAGACACCCCAGGGAAATTGCTGAGAGGCATGTTGAGCCCATTGAATATTTTTTTTTTGTCCCAAGTGATTGAATAATGACAAAAAAAAAAAAAAAATTACAAAAAGTTGTCACTAAATGATATATTGCTCACACATGCCATGGTTATATGTGGAATTGCACCCCAAAATACATTCTGCTGCTTCTCCTGAGTACGGGGATACCACATGTGTGGGACTTTTTAGGAGCCTAGCCGCATACGGGCCCCCGAAAACCAAGCACCGCCTTCAGGATTTCTAAGGGCGCAAATTTTTGATTTCACTCCTCACTACCTATCACAGTTTCGAAGGCCATAAAATGCCAAAATAGCACAAAACCCCCCTAAATGACCCCATTTTGGAAAGTAGACACCCCAAGCTATTTACTGAGAGGCATGATTAGTCCATGGAATATTTTATATTTTGCCACAAGTTGCAGGAATATGACAAACTTTATTTTTTTTGCACAAAGTTGTCACTAAATGATATATTGCTCACACATGCCATGGGCATATGTGAAATTACACCCCAAAATACATTATGCTGCTTCTCCTGAGTATGGGGATACCACATGTGTGGGACTTTTTGGGAGCCTAGTCGCGTACGGGACCCCAAAAACCAAGCACCGCCTTCAAGGTTTCTAAGGGCATACATTTTTGATTTCACTCCTCACTACCTATCACAGTTTTGAAGGCCATAAAATGCCAAGATGGCACAAAACCCCCCCAAATGACCCCATTTTGGAAAGTAGACACCCCAAGCTATTTGCTTAGAGGCATGTTGAGCCCATTGAATATTTTTTTTTTTGTCCCAAATGATTGAATAATGACAAAAAGAAAAAAAAAAGAAAAAATGTACAAAAAGTTGTCACTAAATGATATATTGCTCACACATGCCATGGTTATATGTGGAATTGCACCCCAAAATACATTCTGCTGCTTCTCCTGAGTACAGGGATACCACATGTGTGGGACTTTTTGGGAGCCTAGCCGGGTACGGGGCCCCAAAAACCAAGCACCGCCTTCAGGCTTTCTAAGGACGTAAATTTTTGATTTCACTCCTCACTACCTATCACAGTTTCGAAGGCCATAAAATGCCAAAATAACACAAAATCCCCCCAAATGACCCCATTTTGGAAAGTAGACACCCCAAGCTATTTACTGAGAGGCATGTTCAGTCCATGGAATATTTTATATTTTGCCACAAGTTGCGGGAATATGACAAACTTTGTTTTTTTTGCACAAAGTTGTCACTAAATGATATATTGCTCACACATGCCATGGTTATATGTGAAATTGCACCCCAAAATACATTCTGCTGCTTCTCCTGAGTACGGGGATACCACATGTGTGGGACTTTTTGGGAGCCTAGCCGCGTACGGGACCCCAAAAACCAAGCACAGCCTTCAAGGTTTCTAAGGGCATAAATTTTTGATTTCACTCCTCACTACCTATCACAGTTTTGAAGGCCATAAAATGCCAAGATAGCACAAAACCCCCCAAAATGACCCCATTTTGGAAAGTAGACACGCCAAGGAAATTGCTGAGAGGCATGTTGAGCCCATTGAATATTTTTTTTTTTGTCCCAAGTGATTGAATAATGACAAAAAGATAAAAAAAATGTACAAAAAGTTGTCGCTAAATGATATATTGCTTAAACATGCCATGGTTATATGCAGAATTGCACCCCAAAATACATTTGGTTGCTTCTCCTGAGTACGGGGATACCACATGTGTGGGACTTTTTGAGAGCCTAGCCGCGTACGGGCCCCCGAAAACCAAGCACCGCCTTCAGGATTTCTAAGGGCACAAATTTTTGATTTCACTCCTCACTACCTATCACAGTTTTGAAGGCCATAAAATGCCAAGATAGTCCAAAACCCCCACAAATGACCCCATTTTGGAAAGTAGACACCCCAAGCTATTTGCCGAGAGGCATGGTGAGTATTTTACAGCTCTCATTTGTTTTTGAAAATGAAGAAAGACATATTTTTTTTTTTTTCTTTTTTCAATTTTTAAAACTTTGTGACAAAAAGCGAGATCTGCAAAATACTCAACATACCTCTCAGCAAATAGCTTGGGGTGTCTACTTTCCAAAATGGGGTCATTTGGGGGGGTTTTGTGCCATCTGGGCATTCCATGGCCTCCGAAACTGTGATAGGCAGTGAGGAGTAAAATCAAAAATTTACACCCATAGAAATCCTGAAGGCGGTGCTTGGTTTTCGGGGTCCTGTACGCGGCTAGGCTCCCAAAATGTCTCACACATGTGGTATCCCCGTACTCAGGAGAAGCAACAGAATGTATTTTGGGGTGCAATTCCACATATAACCATGGCATGTTTGAGCAATATATAATTTAGTGACAACTTTTTGTAAATTTTTTATTTTTTTTTATTTTTGTCATTATTCAATCACTTGGGACAAAAAAAAAAATATTCAATGGGCTCAACATGCCTCTCAGCAAATAGCTTGAGGTGTCTACTTTCCAAAATGGGGTCATTTGGGGGGGTTTTGAACTGTCCTGGCATTTTATGCACAACATTAGGAAGCTTATGTCACACATCATCCACTCTTCTAACCACTTGAAGACAAAGCCCTTTCTGACACTTTTTGTTTACATGAAAACATTTTTTTTTTTGCAAGAAAATTATGTTGAACCCCCAAACATTATATATATTTTTAAAGCAAAGGCCCTACAGATTAAAATAGTGGGTGTTGCATTTTTTTTTCCACACAGTATTTGCGCAGCGATTTTTCAAACGCATTTTTTGGGGGAAAAACACTTTTTTTATTTTTAATGCACTAAAAAACACTATATTGCCCAAATGTTTGATGAAATAAAAAAGATGATCTTAGGCCGAGTACATGGATACCAAACACGACATGCTTTAAAATTGCGCACAAACGCGCAGCGGCGAGAAACTACATTAATTTTTAAAAGCATTTAAAAGCCTTTACAGGTTACCACGTTGGATTTACAGAGGAGGTCTACTGCTAAAATTACTGCCCTCGATCTGACCTTCGCGGTGATACCTCACATGCATGATGCAATTGCTATTTACATATGACGCTAGACCGACGCTTGCGTTCGCCTTTGCGCAAGAGCAGGGGGGGACAGCGGTGCTTTTTTTTTTTTTTTTTTTTTTATTATTTATTTTGCTTTTTTATTTTATTTTTAAATTGTTCCTTCCATATTTATTTTTTTTAATCATTTTTATTGTTATCTCAGGGAATGTAAATATCCCCTATGATAGCAATAAGTAGTGACAGGTACTCTTTTTTTGAAAAAAAATGGGGGGTTAGACCCTAGATCTTTCCTCTGCCCTCAAAGCATCTGACCACACCAAGATCGGTGTGATAAAATGCTTTCCCAATTTCCCAATGGCGCTGTTTATATCCGGGGGGGGGGGCATTCCCTCCCACTGCTTATAAAAGCAGTCCAGAGGCTAATTAGCCACTAGGATTGCTTTTACATGAAAGCCGGCCGCTGGCTGAAAAGAATGATACCCGCAGGCATCAATCTGGTATAACCATTCAAAGTCCAGCAACATACCAGTACGTTGCTGGTCCTTGTTGGACATGTATTGTAATCTTTTTTTTCATGCAGCCTGTTGGCTGAACGAAAAAAAGAGATTGATCGGTGGGTATGCCCACCATTAGAATACCTCCCTTCATCCACCCACTTCTAATGATGGGCATATATGCCGAAGCATGGGGGCATCCTCCCGCAAAAAAGTTATGCCGCGTACACACGGTCGGACTTTTCCACGGGCAAGCCTTCGTCGGAATTTCGACCATATGTACGCGGCATAAAAGGTTATGCTGCGTACACACGGTCGAACTTTTCCACTGGCAAGCCTCCGTCGGAATTTCGACCGTATATACGCGGCATTAGGAGCAAAATCGCTCCTCCGCCCCTGCTGCCCCCATGCTTCGGCATATATGCTCTTTTTTTAACTGTGGTGGTGAAATCACCTCCTACAGCGTTGGAGTCACGGCTTTATGTATCGTGGGAGCAAACGCTGTTGCTGTCAAGATAAATAAATCCGCGATGCAACTGAATGGCGTACCTGCTAAGCAAATGATGGTTAACATTAAAACAAAGTAACATTACAGTACAACAGTAAGACCTTACCATACCATACCTGAAAAGCAAATACCAAAACAAAACCTAGTAAAAAATAAAACATTTTTTTAACGCAACCTGTGCCTAAAATATATATATGCCGAAGCATGGGGGCATTCTCCCGCAAAAAAGTTATGCCGCGTACACACGGTCTGACTTTTCCACGGGCAAGCCTTTGTCGAAATTTCGACCGTATGTACGCGGCATAAAAGGTTATGCCGCGTACACACGGTCAAACTTTTCCACGGGCAAGCCTCCGTCGGAATTTTGACCGTATATACGCGGCATTAGGAGCAAAATCGCTCCTCCGCCCCTGCTGCCCCCATGCTTCGGCATATATGCTCTTTTTTTTAACTGTGGTGGTGAAATCACCTCCTACAGCGTTGGAGTCACGGCTTTATGTATCGTGGGAGCAAACGCTGTTGCTGTCAAGATAAATAAATCCGCGATGCAACTGAATGGCGTACCTGCTAAGCAAATGATGGTTAACATTAAAACAAAGTAACATTACAGTACAACAGTAAGACCTTACCATATCATACCTGCAAAGCAAATACCAAAACAAAACCTAGTAAAAAATAAAACATTTTTTTAACGCAACCTGTGCCTAAAATATATATATGCCGAAGCATGGGGGCATCCTCCCGCAAAAAAGTTATGCCGCGTACACACGGTCGAACTTTTCCACGGGCAAGCCTCCGTCAGAATTTCGACCGTATATACGCGGCATTAGGAGCAAAATCGCTCCTCCGCCCCTGCTGCCCCCATGCTTCGGCATATATGCTCTTTTTTTTTAACTGTGGTGGTGAAATCACCTCCTACAGCACTGGAGTCACGGCTTTATGTATCGTGGGAGCAAACGCTGTTGCTGTCAAGATAAATAATTCCGCGCTGCAGTTGAATGGCGCACCTGAAAACAAAAAATTACATACCTGAAAAGCAAGCATGATAAAACATTGCAGAATGGAATACAGTAAAAAAGAGCAGAACAATAGAGAGAAAATAGAGAGAGAGAGAGAGAGAGAGAGAGAGAGAGAGAGAGAGAGAGAGAGAGAGAGAGAGAACAATAAAACTACAACAATTTTTCTTTTTTTATTTTATATTTTTTTTGTGTTTTTGTTTTTTACGTTTTTTTTTCTTTTTTACACTTTTTTTTTAAACTTTAACAACTGTAATGGTTCGGGTCTCTCAAAATGTAATGGCATCTTGGGAGACCCTGTGTAAGTGTGTCCTAGTCTGTGAAATGCTGTACCCTACGCTAAAACTTCACTTTTGAGTGGTAGCGTTCAAAACATTCACCAACGCAAAGACCAGGTTTGTCAGGACAGAGTGGACAATAATAACGGGTGTCACGCCTAAATCCGCGCTTGCTACAGACACAACATCTTTTTTGGGGGGTTCGTTGGGTAGGGGTACTCGGGAGGAGATGCGTATAATGCCTCTCATGCAGCCGGCTTACTGCATTTGGTAGGGGATGGTGAGGTGCAGAACCGCCTGGATACAGGAGTTCTGTGACTATCTCATTCTGGAATTTTAGAAGAGATAAAGTCCCGCCTGAAGCTCTGTATAGCACATGAGCGTTCAGCAAAGCCAATTGAAATAAGGATAGAGACACTTTTTTGTACCAGCGTCTCGCCTTACGGTCAATTAGATACGGCGCCATCAACTGGTCGTTGAGGTCCACCCCTCCCATATTTTTGTTATATTCGTGGACACAGAGGGGTTTCTCCACAACACCAGTCGCCGTAGGAATTTGGACTGTCGTGTCTGCATGAAGGGAGGTAAGAAGGAAAACATTCTTATTGTCCCTCCACTTCATAGCGAGCAAGTTATTACACTTTACGCAGGCTCTCTCCCCCAGCCTAAGACGGGCATCTACAAGCCGCTGGGGAAAGCCCCGGCGATTAGGTCGCACGGTGCCACATGCTCCAATCTGATGATCAAACAAGTGACTAAACAGTGGCACGCTCGTGTAATAATTGTCCACATACAAGTGGTACCCCTTTCCGAATAAGGGTGACACCAAGTTCCACACTATCTTGCCAGCGCTCCCTATGTAATCCGGGCAGTTGACCGGCTCAACCTGACTGTCTTTTCCCTCATAAACCATAAAGCTCCATACATAGCCTGTTGCCCTGTCACAGCACTTATAGAGCTTGACCCCGTATCTGGCACGCTTGCTGGGAAGGTACTGCTTGAAAGCCAAGCGGCCAGAAAATTTAATCAGGGACTCATCAACGCAGACAACTTGATCGGGAATAAACAAGGCTGCAAAACGTTCGTTGAAGTGGTTTATGAGGGGCCGAATTTTATAGAGCCGGTCGTATTCAGGGTCCCCACGTGGACGACAAAGTTCATTGTCGTTGAAGTGCATGAACCGCAAAATCTGCTCGTATCGTTTCCTGGGCATGGAGGCAGAGAACACGGGCATGTGGTCAATTGGGTGCGTGGACCAATAAGCACGCAATGACGGGAATTTATGTGTGCCCATGTTGAGGGAAAGGCCCAGAAAGGTCTTAAATTCGGAAACCGTAATTGGTTTCCAATCTTTGGCAATGGAAGGCAACTGGGGATTAGCGGCGATGAATTGACCAGCATATAAATTACTCTGGTCCACAATAGATCTATAGAGATCTTCCGTGAAAAACAGCGAATAATAATCGATTGGCATAAAATCAGCTGTTTCCACCTGAATACCGGGTTGGGCAGTGAATGGGGGAAGTACGGGTTCTGCAGAAGTGGTGGGGACCCAATCAGGATAGGCGAATTCTGCAGGAAGGGCACTATGGGTACGACGGGCCTGCCTTTGTCTTCTTATTGGTGGCAGCGGGACACTACTTGTGCTTGCCACCTCGCCAGCTTGAACTGCACTTATGGGACTCGCCACGTCACCACGTGATACTGCAGTGCTGGATGTACGCCCAGGCTGTACTAGGCCGCTGGTGCTTGCCAATTCACCAGAAGGAATAGCGGCGCTAGTACTCCTCTGCTCCATGATACGAGAGCCCTGCGGTTCTTGCTCCTCAACAACCTCAGAAGATCGGGATCGGGTACGCCTGACCTTAGCAGGGACCTCAACTTCGTCATCAGAGCTATCTGACGTGGGGCCGCTGACGTCACTGTCTTCTACGGGAAGATATTCTGAGCCTGAATCTGACAGATACGTGACCTCCTCTTCACTATCTGTCATGCTCAGAATCTCGTAGGCCTCTTTACTAGTGTACCTTCGACTTGCCATTTTGGGCTCTAAATTTAGGGGTACACTAGTAAGATTCACTAGAAAAAAAAGCACCCGACTGTCGTCAGCAAATATATCAAACGCTACAAAAAAAACTGTTAGCGGTCGCAGGGATCAGGACTGTCTCTGCGAACGCTGCAGTTATGTGTTTTGTGTTTGGTAAGTGACAGTGATCGATCGATACTGCACTTGGGTGGGCTGGGCTGGGCTGGGCTGGGCGGAGGGGCTAAACGCAGGTGCTAGCAGGTATCTGGGCTGATCCCGCTAACACTGCGTTTTTGGGAACCCTAAACCGCTGGGGACGCTAGTATAGATCTGATCAGATACTATACCACTAAGGGAGGTGTATGCTTTGCGCGTGGGTGTTAGCGTTACTGGCACTAACCTAACGCTGCCTGGGGCGACGCAGACCCTCTCTGGCGCTAAAACCTAATTGATCTCACCCGCCGGGCGATCAGTGGGTTAAACCTTTATTGGGTTATATACGGCGGGTGCCCTGATGCTATAAAAAGCAAACTAACCAACCAGCGTCACCCGTAACCTTTATATGGTGATCACTGGTGAAAGGGTTAACTAGGGGCAATCAGGGGGTTAAAACCTTTATTAGGTTAAATATGGGGGTACCCGACGCTATATAAAAACCTGACGGGTTACCTAAATAACTAAATAACTAACTGGGTAACCAGTGTCACCAGTGACGCTTATACGGTGATCACTGGTGAAAGGGTTAACTCTAGGGGCAATCAGGGGGTTAAAATAATATATGGGGGTACCTGACGCTAATAAAAACCTGCG
The DNA here is from genome assembly GCA_029206835.1 of Rana muscosa. NCBI lineage: Eukaryota > Metazoa > Chordata > Amphibia > Anura > Ranidae > Rana > Rana muscosa. Next base: position 11,941,403 of record CM055118.1, read on the forward strand.
GCGAACCTAAAAATAATTAACTGGCTATCTAGGGCACCACCGGCACTAAATACAGCGATCGAAAATACGATCGCTTAGTGACGCTGGCGTTAGGGGGTGAAAGGGTTACCTGGGGGGCGATCAAGGGGTTAAACCTTTATTAGGGGGGGTTAGGGGGCTACCCTGGACCTAAAGGGGCCTAATCCTAACTGCCCTGCAACTTTTTACTATCACAGATGACACTAAAAGCAGTGATCAGTAAAATAAATGATCACTGCAATCAGTGACACTGTGATTGGGGGCTGGGGGGTGATCTGGGGGTGACTGGGGGGTGAAATGTGTGCCTATGTGTACCTACGTGTCAGTGGACTGCTGGTGCACTAACCTGCTTCCTCTCTCCTCGGCGCCGGAATCGAAAAGACCGCCGCGAGGGAGATGACATCACTTCCTACTGCCTGTGTTTACATCACATGGCAGAGGAAGCATTTTCATTGGCCGGGAGCGATCGCGAGGGGGTGGCCGAAATCGAATGGTCGCCCCCTCATCTCCGAACGCTCCCCAACGATTAACGGCCGCTCACTGTATAGAAGGGGGGTCCGATCGGACCCCCCAACTGTACAAAGGCGATCACGTATGCTCTACGTGATTGTGCCTGTCGGTGCCATTCTGCCGACGTATATATACAGTGAGCGGTCGTTAAGTGGTTAAAGTGGAAAGGGTTTTTCATCACAGCAGCAATGGAGGCTGTTAATTTTTAAAATGTTAATGCATTATTTCAAGGCACACACACCTTCCCAACAGAGCCAAGATCATAACCACAATTTCAAAGCGCTGTTATTCGCTTTTGAGAAACAGTGCATGGTGAGATATCATCTGGTGATATATATATATATATATGTATATATATAGTGAGATATCACCAGATGTATTTAAAATAATACATTAGTAGGCGATTAAGGTGGGAAGTAGCACTGCAGGATGGTTTGAAAATCAGGAATCAAAGAATGAATGGCTAGTTTTTTTTCAACAAAGCCAGGAGAGACCTACAGACTTTAATAGTAAAAAGGAAAAAGAGAAGGATGGACCTCTTATAGATAAAAATCAATTCATTAAAAGCCAAAATAGAACCTATCAAGGATACACCTGAATGTATAGAATTCGATAATCAATTACAAAAGAAGCTGGAAAAATTAGATTAAGACGCACACAAGAAAAAAAGTAAAAAAAAAGTTCAATAGAGCTATGTAGCGCCCTGCTCCCAATGTCTGGGGTGCTATGTTCAATTTAGAGGGTATCTGAGCCAATAGTTAGGCTCAGATGTACATAATTCATGTTAAATTAGCCTCTGTTCCGGCTATGGCTGTGTTGGACAGACTTCCCACTGTTTGCCTGTGGGTGGCATTGCCACTCCAGGCCAATATGGAAGACTGACAGGCCAGAGTGTATTGGATACCTTCCCCCCGGGAACAGGTCAGTGGGCGTGGTCTACCCACTGAGCATTCTGGGGAAGGGTACTTAAGGGGCAGACGCCATCTTAGGGGGTCCTTCGTCCCCTCACGGCCCTCCTGGCGTGAGGGGTGTATTGTGTTATTTTTGGCCTCGAAACCATGCTGGTCCATGGCCGCAACTCCAACCAGTAGGCCCAGATATGCTGACTGGGTCTGCACCTCGAAGGTGATCCTGGGCTGTCCGTCCTGAGGGAGGAAGCCACTCAATGGAGGAAACCAGGGGAGGACCGGTCCTGGAAAAGACCAAGCGGAAGGCTGGTGTCTTGAGGAGGGCCTGTTAAATCTATTGGAGGATGCACCGCAACTAAAGTTCACCTTACAGTCTTCCGTGTCGGCTTAAAGGCTCTTGACTGTTTGGCTGGATGTTCGGGTGTTGAGTCCTGTGGCAGAGGATCCCGGATTATCCAATTCTGTGCATTGCCAGTCTGTGGCAGAGACTGGTCCTGATATTGTTTGTGCATCATACCGGCTGCTAGGCCAGGTGAGAGGGGCCTAACCGGGTGAGCAATACCCACTCTAAGGAGAGGGGTGAATGACTGTATATTTGAGGAGTTCTCCCCAGTGATCTGCACCGTGTGCCTGAACATACCCCTTCCCTTCACCTTTCTAAATGTTTATGCAAAAAGGAAAATAAAACCTAACTTTTTAAGGTTTTACATCGTGTGTGGACATTGGAGTTTCTACAGACTTTCTTCCCCTAAACAACGAATACTGAGGTAACATGCAGGCCCAAAATTAAACCAGCAGCTCCTACGGGGGTAGTGCTACACGTGGAGGCTCGTCCGGGATTTGACGTTACCTCTCGCAACTTAAAAAGGGACTTTTCTTTTGCTGTGAGAGTCTACAGGAAGGTTTTGGACTGTGCTTGGAAAAGAAACCAAAGGGGTAAAGGTACAGATCACGTTAACTGCGTAGGCTGTGGGCGGAGCCAAGAAAGAAAAGCCCACCAGCTACGCGCAAAAAGAACCCAAAAAGGGGAGGAGTTCCCGCCAACTGTGTGCTACACGTGGGTATGTTTGGCGCCAAAGACCGGAAGCTGCCAGATCAAGTGAGTGGATCAGAAAGCAGAATGTCTTTGATTTTGTGGGCACCACCCAGGCTAGGGCCTAGAATGTTCCCCATGCCCGCCGCTGTGAGTACTAAACAAGCCGGAGCCATGCTTACAGATACAGGGATCAGATTGAAGCCACGAGGATGCTTCATACTCTACACGAGCGGAGATGTGGAGGCGCTGGGCATGCTGTGCCCTAGATGTGAAGGACTGGCAGTTCAGCTACGTCCATTTGCCCGGTGCCCTTCCTGCGGGGAATACTTATTTGAGGTGGAGCAGCCCACTGCATCGCCTCATGCTTATTGGATAGACTGGGATACAGGCACCGCTACGCTAGAAGATGTCACCTTCGCCCCTGCGCTTCAGCCTGTGCGCACCGCCTCTGCTGCAGAGAGGGAGCCTGAAAGTGATGTCGCTACCAATGCAGAGGCACCAGTGGACATCGCAGTGGATATCACGTCCACAGCATGTGTCCCCGTCCCACCCATGAAACGGAAGGTGGGATACGTCAAGGCTTCCCGCAGCCGTGGTCGAGGCCTACCCCAGTGTTTACCGGAACCGTACCCCGTGAGCGATGATATTCCCGGGACGTCCACGACAGGAGCTGGTAAGAAACCTGGGGGAACAGTGACCGGGACTTTAGTTAATTATTTACCAGCAGAAGAGTTGGCAGATTCTGATCTGGACTCTTTGTCGGATGCTGGTGATGACTATTTATTTGAACCAAAGCCTAGAGAACTGCTATGGAACAACATGGGAGATGTTGCCTCTACTTATAGCTGTTGTGACAGCAGGAAGGTAAAGTCACCTGGTTGCATCCAGGGGGGTAGATATATTTCGCCCAGATTCAGGCTTTACGCCGACTTATACAACTAGGTGGAGAGTTGTATAAGGCTAGTGGGCTCATGGATGACTCATACCTCTAGGGAGAGTGTGGGGCGTCGTGCAGACAGGGAGTTGATGAGACCAGCTGAAGCTTGTCAGCTCATTTAGGCCTCTATAAGAACTCCCAGCTTCATTAGATGTTTGCTCATGCCTGGACCCAGACCTGTGTGGACTGTCTAGGGAGAGTGAACCCCTGTGCGGTGAGACAAAGCCTGTGTGGCTATTTGCTTGGACATTTAAAACCAGGGACTTAGGGACTAGGACAGCACTAGGCTGATCCCAGTTGTTAGTTAGGAAACCTGTATGTTTAGTCAGAGGTCAAGTTGACCAGGATTTATTTTGTTTATGTTTCTTTTGCTTTGCTGTGTTTTGTCACTGTAAATAGAAAATAAACCGCACCTTTTTGATTTTGAAAACCACAACCTCCGTTTGCTGGGCCTGTTTTTGTGTGGGGAGCCCATCTCGGGGGTCACACACACCCGCTGCCGAGCTAACCCCCTCACAGTTGGTGGAGAACCAGTGGCAGTTTTTTTTAAGCCAGCATGGAGGAGATACTGAAGCAGCTGGCTCTAGCAAATGCCAATCAACAGCAGACAAATGCAGGTTTGCAAAAGAGCCTTGCAGCTCATCAACAGAGCCTTGCAGCTCAACAACAGAACTTCGCAGCCCAGCAGCAAGCTCATCAACAGAGCCTTGCAGCCCAGCAGCAAGCTCATCAACAGAGCCTTGCAGCCCAGCAGCAGACAAACGCAACTTTGCAACAGAGTCTGGAGGCTCAGCAACAAGCCCAGCAGCAATCTGAGGCCCGCTTCATAGACCTGTTGCAGAAGCAAGAGCAGAGACTACAACAACAGATGGAAGCAGTAATGCAGCAACGTCCGCAGACCAGTGAGGAAAGCCGTCCCACTAATACCGCGTCCTTTGGGGTGAGTCGTTTATTGACAAAAATGACTGGAGAGGATGATCCAGAGGTATTTTTGACCACATTTGAAAGGACCGCTGAAAGAGAAAAGTGGCCTGAGGAGCAGTGGGCTGGACTGGTGGCTCCTCTGTTAACTGGTGAATCGCAGAAAGCTTACTATGACCTAGAGCCTAACCAAGCAAAAGACTATGTGATGCTAAAAGCTGAAATATTGGCAAGGCTGGGTGTCACCCAGGCTGTCCGGGCTCAGCATGTGCATAACTGGACTTTCCAGCTTGGAAAACCCCCCAGGTCTCAAATGTATGATCTCATTCACCTGAGCAGAAAGTGGCTACAGCCAGAGACTTTGTCCGCACCAAAGATTGTGGAACGTGTTGTAATGGATCGGTTTTTGAGAGCTCTTCCTACTGCCATCCAAAAGTGGGTAAGCCATGGAGACCCAGAGACGGCCGATGGTCTTGTGGATCGTGTGGAGAAATACTTGGCTACAGAGAACCTGACGGCCTCTTCCAGAGACACTCGGACTTTCCACCCTAAGACCAGACCATCCCCAGGGGCGGATAAGAGGATTCCAAGGGGTGAGGGTGGAGAGAGTGAGAGGGTGGGAGCTCTACCCCAAGTTTGGCGAGAACAGCCTGGGAAATCAGCGGCTCAAGAGGCCGCAAGAAGGATCGTTTGCTACCGCTGCCGGCAAGCGGGACATATTGCAGCCAATTGCCCGGTTGTGGAGGAACCCATGCAGTGTGACTTTCTGACGGGCAGACGTCAGTCGCTGTGTGCGACAGTCGCATGCACTGCCATTCGAGGAACTGAGAAACATTTATGCAAAATGTGTGTTAATGGTAGAAATGTTGTGGTATTGCTGGATTCAGGTAGCCTTGTGACCCTGATAAAGGCTGAGTTAGTTAAAACAGAGGTCTCTGGGAATAGCAAGGTAGCTGTTATTTGTGTGCATGGGGACACCCGAGAGTATCCAGTGACTACAGTGTGTTTCGAGACCCCCAAAGGTACCCTCTCTCATCCAGTGGGCTTAGTATCTCAGTTACCGCATGACGCCATTGTGGGAAGGGATTTTCCGAAGTTCTGGGAACTGTGGGATGATCCTGAGCCCCCCACTGGTGCCCCTATGTACCAGGAATGTGATAGCCAGAACTCCCCTGAGAGTGGTGAGGACTCTCCGGAATTTCCCTTATCAGTATTGGCAGGGGAGACTCAAGAAACTGGAGAGGAGCCCACCTCCTCAGACGAAAACCTACCGTCTGTGGAGTTTTCTGATCTTGAGGTTCACAGGGAAAACTTTGCCACAGAACAGTTGAAAGACCCCGCCCTAATAAAGGCACGGGAAAACGTAGTGAAAATAGATGGCGAGTTAGTGAACCCAGATAATACCTGCACTTACCCATACTTCAGCGTAGAGAAGGACCTACTGTATCGGGTGGCAAAAAGGGCAGAAGAAATCGTTGAGCAGCTTGTGGTGCCCAAACCTTACAGGAAGTTGGTGTTGGAGTTGGCCCATGGGCACATTCTTGGAGGTCATCTGGGGACAGAGAAAACCCGAGAGAGGGTATTACAGAGATTCTATTGGCCGGGGGTGATGAAGGACATAGAAAATTATTGTTCCTCCTGCCCTGTGTGTCAGAGGTCGGCCCCGATGCCACATTTCCGTAGCCCGCTGGTCCCTCATTGAGGTCCCGTTTGAGAGGATCGCCATGGATTTGGTAGGTCCTATAATCAAGTCCGCTAGGGGGCACCAGTACATATTAGTTATAATGGACTATGCCACCCGTTATCCAGAAGCGATCCCTCTCCGAAATACCTCGGCCAAAACCATAGCCAAAGAGCTATCTCTTGTGTTTAGCCGGGTGGGTATTTGTAAAGAACTGCTTACGGACCAAGGTACACCCTTTATGTCCCGGGTTATGAAGGAGCTGTGTAAATTGTTCAAAGTGACACAATTACGTACATCTGTGTATCACCCCCAAACCGATGGGCTGGTTGAAAGATTCAACAAAACCCTAAAACAAATGTTGAAGAAAGTGGTGGATAGAGATGGAAAGGATTGGGACTGTCTACTTCCTTATCTGATGTTTGCTATTAGGGAGGTGCCCCAATCCTCTACGGGATTCTCCCCCTTTGAGTTACTGTATGGGAGACACCCAAGAGGGCTGTTGGATATTGCCAAGGAAACTTGGGAAAGTGAGAGTTCTCCCCACAGGAGTGTGATTGAGCATGTCGCCCTGATGCAAGACCGAATTGCACAGGTAATGCCCATCGTGAAGGAACATTTGGCCCAAGCGCAGTTAGCACAGCAGAGAGTGTACAACCGTGGAGCCAAGACCCGTACCTTTTCCCCGGGGGATAGGATACTGGTACTTGTCCCTACGGTTGAAAGTAAATTCCTTGCCAAATGGCAAGGCCCCTACGAGATAATGGAAAAAGTGAGCAAAGTGAATTACAAGGTCAGACAACCAGGAAGGCGAAAGCCCGAACAGATCTATCACGTTAATCTGTTGAAAGCCTGGAGGGATAGAGAGTCCCTAGTCGCAGACACTTGGTCACCAGCTCAAACTGGTTGCGTGATTCCTGAGGTTGGAATAGCAGCCACCTTGTCACAACCCCAACAACAGGAGGTTAAGGAGTTTGTGCTTCGCAACAAGGAGGTATTCTCTGAGCTGCCGGGACAAACATCTGGGGTAGAGCATGACATCATTACCCCGCCCGGTGAAAGGGTGAAGTTAAAACCCTATCGGATCCCAGAGGCCCGACGGGAGGCAATACGGGAGGAAGTACAGAAAATGCTGAACTTAGGGGTGATAGAGGAGTCCCAAAGTGATTGGTCTAGTCCCATTGTGTTGGTGCCTAAACCGGATGGGAGCTGGCGATTTTGTAACGATTTTCGTCAGTTGAACAAAGTTACAAAATTTGACACCTACCCCATGCCACGTATAGATGAGTTGATCGACCGGCTGGGAACAGCCCGATACATGACGACTCTTGACCTCACAAAAGGGTATTGGCAAATCCCCCTGGCCAAGTCGGCCAAAGAGAAAACCGCATTTGTAACCCCAGACGGGGCGTTCCAATATAAAAGAATGCCGTTCGGGTTACAGAATGCGCCGGCCACATTCCAGCGGAAAATGGACCAGATGCTGAGGCCCCATCGGAAGTATGCTGCGGCTTACCTGGATGACGTAATTGTCCATAGCACAGATTGGGCCTCACATCTGCCAAAAGTGCAAGCAGTCCTGGACTCTGTTCGGGAAGCGGGGTTTACGGCTAACCCCAAGAAGTGTACCATTGGGCAGGAGGAGGCCAAATATCTTGGGTACACCATTGGGAGGGGAGTAATAAAACCCCAACTCAACAAAGTCGAGGCCATCCAGAGTTGGCCACGTCCCAACAGCAAGAAGCAGGTACGAGCCTTTCTGGGAATCGCTGGGTATTATCGGCGATTCATTCCCCACTTTGCTTCTAAGGCTGTGCCCCTAACCAACCTGACGAAGGGGAAAGGGTCGGTCATGATTAAATGGACCCCCGAGGCTGAGGCAGCATTCCAATTCTTGAAACAAGCCTTATGTAGCCAGCCAGTGTTGTACTCACCCGACTTCTCTAAAGACTTTGTCGTACAAAGTGATGCGTCAGATGTGGGGTTAGGAGCAGTATTGTCCCAGGTCTGGAACGGGGAAGAGCACCCAGTCATTTACCTCAGCAGGAAGTTGAAGTCCCATGAGGTAAATTACGCCACCGTTGAAAAGGAGTGTTTAGCGGTGAAGTGGGCTCTAGATTCCCTTCGGTACTACCTGCTAGGTAGGCACTTTGACTTGGTTACGGATCACGCTCCGTTAAAGTGGATGGCTCAAAACAAGGAAACAAATAGAAGAGTGAATAGGTGGTTCCTGGCCCTCCAGGAATTCAACTTCACAGTAAAGCATCGCCCTGGCGTTCAAATGGGGAATGTGGATGCTTTGTCTCGAGTACATGAATGCCTGATTGCTGGTGTTCCAACCCCGAGGTTAAAACAAGAGGGGGGGGTATGTAACAGCAGGAAAGTAAAGTCACCTGGTTGCATCCAGGGGGGTAGATATATTTCGCCCAGATTCAGGCTTTACGCCGACTTATACAACTAGGTGGAGAGTTGTATAAGGCTAGTGGGCTCATGGATGACTCATACCTCTAGGGAGAGTGTGGGGCGTCGTGCAGACAGGGAGTTGATGAGACCAGCTGAAGCTTGTCAGCTCATTTAGGCCTCTATAAGAACTCCCAGCTTCATTAGATGTTTGCTCATGCCTGGACCCAGACCTGTGTGGACTGTCTAGGGAGAGTGAACCCCTGTGCGGTGAGACAAAGCCTGTGTGGCTATTTGCTTGGACATTTAAAACCAGGGACTTAGGGACTAGGAAAGCACTAGGCTGATCCCAGTTGTTAGTTAGGAAACCTGTATGTTTAGTCAGAGGTCAAGTTGACCAGGATTTATTTTGTTTATGTTTCTTTTGCTTTGCTGTGTTTTGTCACTGTAAATAGAAAATAAACCGCACCTTTTTGATTTTGAAAACCACAACCTCCGTTTGCTGGGCCTGTTTTTGTGTGGGGAGCCCATCTCGGGGGTCACACACACCCGCTGCCGAGCTAACCCCCTCACACTGTTCAGAGTGGGCAGATATGGACTCCGGGGAAACTACCCCCAAGGAGGGATCCCCGGACATTGATAAAGTGATTTTGCCTGTAAAAAGGACTGCTCTTAAACCCACAAAGTCTATGGTGAAAAAGTCACCGGATTCATGTGTGTTGTCCGGGACGGGAAGTTCTCGGACATTGCCTAGACTCGCCCGTCTACAACGAATGGTAATGAAAAGGGTAGCCACAAAGTACGGCCTGGCGTTCCCGTACGTGGCAAAACAGACAATGCTGGAGATTGAGGCAAACAAGGAGCAAGGGTGCAGTGAAGCCATCTGGGACTATCTAGAAGTACCAAAGCCATTTCGGAATCTGGATTATTCATTTATTATGGCTGATCGGTTCAAGGGGTGCCAGTTGGACTGGAGCTACGGGCGGCATGTCCATGCCGATCGGGTAGTCCTTTGCAGACCAGGGAAGGACAATGTTACTTATTTTATCACAACCCTGGACAAGAAAGGAAAACCTCTGACTTTGCCGGATCCCAGGTTTTACCTGTGAGTACTTCAAGAACCCTTTTTGTCTCCAATTACATTTTTTTTCTTCGCTGCAGAAAGAAAATAAAACTTTCAATTAGGAGAAGGAATTTTTGTGTTGCCTTCTCATTTTTTTCATGCTAACTCTTTTGTGTGTTGCCTCTGACACTAGGTGGCAGTGGTCGATAGACTAGGGAAGGATTTCTGTACACTTAGCACTTAGGCTTTAAAAAGTAAAGAAGGAAAGTTCCACCACTGACGGAGTTGTAGCTCTGCTTCTCTAGAAACATTTTAGAATGGTTACAATTATTCTGCTGTATATATCTGTGTCTTGTTTTTCTCTTTTAGGTAACCAGAACTTCTTTCAAGACCTCCAGAGAATGGGGAGGGTTAGATAGATAGTGATGGGTGGTAGTGTGTAATGTATAATGTATATTGTGTTCTTATCTTATTGAAATTTTATGTCATAAGTCATATCTTGTCTTTTTCCTTTCTCCCCTTCCCCATCCAAGTTTTTGGTTCAGGTACCAAACCCTCAGGACTGAGGTGTTTTTTTTTTTCTCCCAGACACTGGGGACAGTGTCTTTACGTAGAGGGGGGAGTATGTAGCGCCCTGCTCCCAATGACTGGGGTGCTATGTTCAATTTAGAGGGTATGTGAGCCAATAGGCTCAGATGTACATAATTCATGTTAAATTAGCCTCTGTTCCGGCTATGGCTGTGTTGGACAGACTTCCCACTGTTTGCCTGTGGGTGGCGTTGCCACTCCAGGCCAATGTGGAAGACTGACAGGCCAGAGTGTATTGGGTACCTTCCCCCGGGAACAGTTCAGTGGGCGTGGTCTACCCACTGAGCATAATGGGGAAGGGTATTTAAGGGACAGATGCCATCTCAGGGGGTCCTTCGTCCCCTCACGGCCCTCCTGGCGTGAGGGGTGTATTGTGTTATTTTTGGCCTCGGAACCATGCTGGTCCGTGGCCGCAACTCCAACCAGTAGGCCCAGTTATGCTGACTGGGTCTGCACCTCGAAGGTGATCCTGGGCTATCCGTCCTGAGGGAGGAAGCCACTCAATGGAGGAAACCAGGGGAGGACCTGTCCTGGAAAAGACCAAGCGGAAGGCTGGTGTCTTGAGGAGGGCCTGTTAAATCTATTGGAGGATGCACCGCAACTAAAGTTCACCTTACAGTCTTCCGGGTCGGCTTAAAGGCTCTTGACTGTTTGGCTGGAAGTTCGGGTGTTGAGTCCTGTGGCAGAGGATCCCGGATTATCCAATTCTGTGCATCACCAGTCTTTGGCAGAGACTGGTCCTGATAGTGTTCGTGCATCATACCGGCTGCTAGGCCAGGTGAGAGAGGCCTATCCGGGTGAGCAATACCCACTCTAGGGAGAGGGATGAATGACTGTATATTTGAGGAGTTCTCCCCAGTGATCTGCACCATGTGCCTGAACCTACCTCTTCCCTTCACCTTTCTATATGTTTATGCAAAAAGGAAAATAAAACCTAACTGTTTAAGGTTTTACATCGTGCAGGGACATTGGAGTTTCTACAGACTTTCTTCCGCTAGACAACGAATACTGAGGTAACGTGCAGGCCCAAAATTAAACCAGCAGCTCCTACGGGGGTAGTGCTACAGCTATAACTGATTTTAAGAACAATACAGCATGACAAACTACTGTAGAAACTAATACTGTAATAATAACTCCATGAAATAATCTTGTAAAAAGCCCCCCTAATATTTACACTGCTTTGTGCTATTACACCTTTAAATATATTATTGCTCTGTAGTTAAAAGTAGGAAATATGTTTCAATAGAGGAATAGGAACCCTTTTTTTTAGTCTTGTGCTAACCACAAGCTAGAGTCTGGGACAAAATAATGTGATAACCTGTTTCCTGTTAAGAACTGTCTGTCTGTACATTGTTATGAATAATATATACTGTATATACTCGAGTATAAGCCGACCCGAATATAAGCCGAGGCACCTAATTTTACCACAAAAAAAGTGAAAACTTATTGACTCGAGTATAAGCCTAGGGTGTCCATCTGCATGCCTCACTGTGCCCATGCCTAGACTGACGTTTAACATGGGAGTCTATGGAAGGAGAGCCCGGCTTTTAAAAATCGGTGCTCCCCAGTCCCCCAGACACCAAACTTTGTACTCTTGTCGAGGAGAAATGGGGCTACATGTGTGCCAAGTTTCGGGAAATCAGGCACAAAAAGGTGACTCGAGTATAAGCCGAGGGGGGCATTTTCAGCACACAAAAAATGTGCTGAAAGTATATACGGTATATACACATGGGGAGGTGTTTAGCCTGGCCTGGATTGGAGGTAAACCATGAGTTGATGGGCCTGGGTATATCTTTATTGTATACTATAAAATATGCTGTACCCAGAAAATAAACTGAGCAGTGTATGAATTCTGATCTCTGTTGGGTCATGCTATATATTGCTCCCTGCGCAGAATGTGGGTGTGGAACGGAGAAATGCCAGCACATTAGATAATGTAATTAGACAGTATTAAACGTGATAGCTAGTAATAGGAGGACAGAGGGTCCTTCACTCAGGAATGGTGAATTCCACTACAGAGTCAGAGACGCTGGAGGTACAGGTACCCACAGCGAACCATCCTCCTCGGGTAAACCAACATCAAGAAAGAAGAATTAGGACAAATTTAGAACCTCACCCACCCCTATATAACCAGGCTCTGGGTGAACATCACCCGAGACCTAGAGGAGGGCCTTATTTGGGTGCTGGGATAGGTCAACGGGGTATTTACCATACATAAAATCATACTCGTCCCACTCCGCATGGTCTGGATTATTACCAGGATCAATATCAAGTACCTACTCAGAACAGATACCAACCCTTGGATAGATATAGAGAAGAATACAGTAATAAATATTATACCCCACCACCTGGCAGACCCCCTTTTTTAGGAAGGGGGAAGGAGAGGTTACCAACATACCACCTACCACATGGGAAGGGGAGGACAGGGATATACGACGAGCAAGCAGGACGGAGGATCTAACACAAAAAACGAAGAAGAGAGAATAAAGTGAGGGAATATACAATCTGAGTAACAGAACACTGACACATAAAGTATTACATGTACTGAATCGGGGATTGTGCCCCAAAATAAGACTATTTTCAAATTTGTTGTCCACATACAACTATTATCACAAAATTAAATTTAAAGAAATACTTTCTAAATAACCCTGCAAGTAGAGAAGTAACATTAAGTAATGGAGTAAATATTGGACTTCGGAATTGCACATTCAATCCAGCAATAGCAGGTAACCAATATGTGGAAGTCTTCAAAAACGGGAAACAGATTATCATGAGACCGGTGGATAAGGGTTGGATGAGTGGTAATTTTGGATAGTAAATTCTTTCATGAACAACTAAATAATATGTTGTTGGATCAGAATACGTATAGACAATTCAATAAAGACTCCACACTTTGAATATTAGAGTTTCTCTGAACATTTTGCCAAGCATCACGCCAAAGATCCATCCAAACAAAGGTTTTGGGGTGTTGATTGGGTGTACCCCTCTTGGAGAGGTTCCAATAGGGTGAGGGAAACAAAATGGATATACACCTTACGTACACTTAAACCTGATGGGATGCGTATAGAACTAGGCATAAATTGTTTTATCAGCGATTATTGATATATTAGTAAGTACATTTAGGTTAACCTAACCACATTTAGGTGTTATAGGGATTGGGAAATATTTTATATAATTGTTTATGTTATTTTATATATAGATTTATATACTTTAGTCTAATGTAATATTATATATTTTTAAATTATGTATATTTGTGTTATATTGATTAGACAATGAATTATAGGGAGGTCTGGGTATTTGATTAATTCATTGACTTTATTGTATTTAATTAATGTAATTTTTATGCATTGTGAAAGCTGTGTGTATCCTCCTATCAAATATACCCAGCAGGCTGCAGAGCAGAACACTAGTGGGTTATATTTATCTAATCAGTTGGGGTGAAAAATGAGGTAGAAACAGCATTGGTAATTTAGAGGTTAACTTCACAGTTGGCCAATTTGGCTGTGGAGGAATCTATGCAGTTCATTAAGGACACTCGACGAAGGATTAGTACCTGAGTGAATGTTAACCTCTAAAGAAGGGAGGATACATAAGAGAGGTTGCTGCACCGTGTAACCACCCCTCGGAAGTGATGAAATGCGTTGGAGCGTTGTTTTTGCCTCCACATAACCACGCCCCAACGCGTTTCATCACTTCCTATATGGTCCACTTCTGACATCACCGCTGGTGAAGTTAGGACCGTAAGGAGACACAGAGGCTCGTCCATGGTGTCCGGAGGTGGTGAGACCTTCAGAGTCTAACACTTAAGGAAGAGCGTACCTGATGTCACCTCGTAGTATTATACCCAATGTGATCTTTGTGTTTTTATATGCGAGTGGCTTTCTAGCGTTTTTAATACATTTTTTAATTATTAGGTTACTGTACCATTGGAGGATATCTGTGCTTCCTTTCACATGTTAATGGCCATGAATGACTCCTATGGCGATACATGGTGACAACTTTTGATCTGTACAGCTGGATTTTTCACACAAGTGTTTTGTGCCAACCATGAGAGTGGGAGGCATTGAATTTTGGTGAGTGCATTTTCTGCTGGAGATCCTGACATTTTCAACGGGAGAAAATTTGAACACCATTTTGCACTATTTGGTGGACTTTTCATTAGTATTGTTCATGGAACTTTGAGGAAAATAATACCTTTAATCCATTTGGAAATAAGGCTGTAACATAACAAAATGTGAAAAAAGTGAAGCGCTGTGAAAACTTTCCGTATGCACTGTATATGCAGCAAGCAGGCACAATAATAAAGGATGACTACTGATCAGTGCAATATGGTCAAATGTAGGCAATACGCATAGTGTGTGCCACAACTCATTCTCCTCCATGCTCAAGCATGCCCCCAGGTATACCTCTATGTATGTTCCCCATCCTTAAGTGCCCTTAAGCAATGTGGAGATTGTTTACTTCTGAACTGGGAAAACATGTACTGCAGATTGTTGACTCCCTCTTTCTGTAAGCATCCAGATTCCTTTCTATTCTATTGCCTCTAGTTCAGGGCTCAAAATTTCAAATCCTGAGCTACCAGCCAGGCCTTACGAGTTACTTGCCAGCAGTTGCCCCACCCAACCCCTACCCTGCCCGGCCCCTAATTTCACCCTGCACGCCCCTAATTTGCAGCCTCATCAGTGCAGCCTATTAGTGCCCATCAGTGCCGCCTCACCAGTGGCCATCAGTGCAGCCTCATCAGTGTTTATCAGTGGCCATCAGTGCAGTCCTATCAGTGCCATTAATGCAGCCTCATCAGTGCCATTAATGCAGCAGGGATCACAGGGAGGAACCGGGAGGATTGTCGGCTGGATCACACAAAGCTGGGATCTCTCGCTGTAACGCAGCTTGGAGATGAAACTCTGACCGCTGTCAAAGTCCGACCTCCTGGACCAGTATTCGACCAGTGTGCTGTCTTTCAAAAGGAGCCCATCCAGGATGCGAGACTTTGTTTGACAGTGGCTGACGTTTCATGTCCTAGCTGTGTCACAGTGGGAGATTCCCGCTCTGTGTGATCTGGCCGACTCTCCTCCTGACAGTTTCCTGGTGCGGCCTTTTTTACAGGGTATCAGAGCGGCTTGGGGGGCAGGAAGGCAATTGCCCCCCGGGCCGCTCTGATGCCCTGTAAAAAAAAAGGCCATGCTGCTTGTCCCAGAAGCAATCAGCTAGGAAACTGTCTGCCCAGTCTGCCCCTGCTCCATACTCGTCCTCCGCTATTTTCCACTCACCATTAAATAAATTGTTTCCATTAGTGTTACTAAACCTAAAAAGTTTTTTACCTTAAGGCATTGTTTACTTTAAGGTAAAAAACATTTTTAGTTTCTCTGTGCCCCCCTTCCCTGTGTGAAAGGGAAGAGAGGGGAGAAGAGATCAGCGATGTGCACGGCTGCATCTTTTCTCCCCTTACTTCCTCTTCACGGAGCATTCGAGCCAAAAGCTCCTGCTGCTGTCAATCAGACGCAGTGAGGTGGAAGTTGGGGGCGGGTCTAAGTCCCGCTGTGTAAGTCTATGGACCGCGGCTCCATAGATACACAGGTCGGGAGGGTGGGGACTATGATTTCACCCTTAGCCAGCTGCTGGCTACGGTGGTCCTTCTAAAGAAGAGGAGCCAAGATCGCTGCCAGGGACCCCAGAAGAGGAGGATTGGGGCCACTCTGTGCAATACCACTGCACAGAGCAGGTAAGTATAACATGTTTGTTATTTTAATAATACATATTTTTTTGAGTTTAGGAACACTTTGAGTATGCTACCATTGTGAAAAAAGCCTATCAACCCTTGGGAAATCTTATTTCTGCCAGAATGGCTGCTAAGCCCTGGTTCACATTGATACCACTTTGAAATCGTGCTATTTAACTTGAAGTAGCACGATTTCAAAGTAACAGGTCAGCGCAATTTCAGGTGCTACTTGAAAGACATCTGTGCAGCTTCATGCACAGATGTCTATTGAAGTTGCACCTGAAATCAGCAAAAATAATGCAGGAACTGCTTTCGTAAATCGGTGCAGCACCACATTGCCGACAATAGGCTGTGACTTATGCGACTTGACCCGTCAAATCGCACGACAAATCACGCCGATGTGAACAAGGACTAAATTGTGATTTGATTTCACTCTAAGTTATAACAAGTAATAAAAAGACAAACCACAAAGTACTTGTTCCTTGATGAAGTGTTTTGTCACATATTCACTGAACAAGTGAATAATAACTAGAAAAACCACTTTTACTTGCAGTAAAAAAAATCAATTGTCTTTTGAGCTTACTAATTGGGTCTCCAGAGTGATTAGAAGAAATGTTTGGTTCATTCCTCTTTCAGAGAAAGTTGCTTTAAAATTTGATCCAATGTCAATCTGAAAATCTGTTTCTATCTATGGGATTCCAGACAACTCTTTAAGACTTGTAAATTGTAGATGCAGTCACTCCTTTTCCTACCTTGACTTGACACAACATTTTATATGATGTTTAAAACATTTATTTACCAACAGTTGACCCTTTTAACTCATAGGGAGTGTAACTGCAACATTTGGACCATGAATAAAAATCCTGGAAGAATCATCATTTTTATGAACACTGTATGATCCAATAGGATGAGAAAAAGTTATTTCCAACCATTTTAGAATTTGACACTGTCCTTGGAAAACCCGAGTAATTTAAATCAAATCAAATAACCTTAATGCCGCGTACACACGATCATTATTCACGGCGGTTAAAAAACCGCCGTGAATAATGACAGGAAAAACGAGGGAACCGCTTGGTTCCCTACACACGGTCATTTTTCCCGTCATTTTTTCTCTTGACGAGAAAAACGACCGTCTGTGGGCTCCGCGGCAGTGTTTCCCTATGGGAAAACTGGCGCGGAAAAAAATGCTGGAAAAAACGATGAGAAAATTTAGAACATGTTCTAAATTTTCTCGTCGTTTTTTATGCCGTTTTTCTAGACGAGAAAAACGACATAAAGCCCACAGACGATCGTTTTTCTCGACGAAAAAAAAAAATGCAGTTTTTCTCGTCGAGAAAAGCGGTCGTGTGTACGCGGCATCATACGTCACAGGGGATTGACTTGCCAAGTCAATTAATAATGATGAATTTTAAGTTAAGGGTAACATTTGCTTTTAACCACTTAACGACCGCCCACTGTAAAAATACGTCGGCAGAATGGCACCGACAGGCAAAGTCACGTATATCTACGTGATTGCCTTTGTATTGTTGGGGGGTCCGATCGGACCCCCCTCCTATACAGTGAGCGGTCGTTTTCCATTGGGGAGCGATCCGGGATGAGGGGACGGCCGTTCGATTCCGGCCACCCCCTTGCGATCGCTCCCAGCGAATGATATGCTTCCTCTGCTGTGTAAATGTAAACACAGGCAGAGGAAGTGATGTCATCTCTCCTCGTGTCGGTCTTTTCGATCCGGCGCGAGGAGTGAAGACATCTTACAGTAAGTGCACCAACAGCCCACTGACACCAGTACACGTAGGCACACTTTTCACCCCCCAGTCACCCCCAGATCATGCCCCAGATCACCCCCAGTACCCCCAGTCACAGTGCACCGTTTGCAGTGGTCATTTTTTTACTGATCACTGCAATCAGTGTCATTTGTGACAGTAAAAAGTTGCAGGGCAGTTAGGTTTAGGCCCCTTTAGGTCCAGGGTAGCCCCCTAACCCCCCTAATAAAGGTTTAACCCCTTGATCGCCCCCCAGGTAACCCTTTCACCCCCTAACGCCAGCTTCACTAAGCGATCGTATTTCCGATCGCTGTATTTAGTGCCGGGGGTGCCCTAGATAGCCAGTTATTTATTTTTAGTTTTGCCGCAGGTTTATATAGCGTCAGGTACCCCCATATATTATTTTAACCCCCTGATTGCCCCTAGAGTTAACCCTTTCACCAGTGATTACCGTATACGTTTTACTGGTGACACTGGTTAGCCGGTTAGTTATTTAGTTATTTAGGTTACCCGTCAGGTTTTTATATAGCGTCGGGTACCCCCATATATAACCTAATAAAGGTTTTAACCCCCTGATTGCCCCTAGTTAACCCTTTCACCAGTGATCACCATATAAGTTTTACGGGTGACGCTGGTTGGTTAGTTTGCTTTTTATAGCATCAGGGCACCCGCCGTATATATAACCCAATAAACGTTTAACCCCCTGATCGCCCGGCGGCTGATATCAATTAGGTTTTAGCGCCAGAGAGGGTCTGCGTCGCCCCAGGCAGCGTCAGGTTAGTGCCAGTAACGCTAACACCCACGCGCAAAGCATACACCTCCCTTAGTGGTATAGTATCTGAACAGATCTATACTAGCGTCCCCAGCGGTTTAGGGTTCCCAAAAACGCAGTGTTAGCGGGATCAGCCCAGATACCTGCTAGCACCTGCATTTAGCCCCTCCGCCCAGCCCAGCCCAGCCCACCCAAGTGCAGTATTGATCGATCACTGTCACTTACCAAACACAACACACATAACTGCAGCGTTCGCAGAGACAGTCCTAATCCCTGCGATCGCTAACAGTTTTTTTGGTAGCGTTTGATACATTTGCTGACAGTCAGGTGCTTTTTTTACCTGTGAATCTTACTAGTGTACCCCTAAATTTAGAGCCCAAAATGGCAAGACAAAGGTACACTAGTAAAGAGGCCTACGAGATTCTGAGCATGACAGATAGTGAAGAGGAGGTCACGCATCTGTCAGATTCAGGCTCAGAATATCTTCCCGTAGAAGACAGTGAAGTCAGCGGCTCCTCGTCAGATAGCTCTGACGACGAAGTTGAGGTCCCTGCTAAGGTCAGGCGTACCCGATCCCGATCTTCTGAGGTTGTTGAGGAGCAAGAACCGCAGGTCTCTCGTATCATGGAGCAGAGTAGTACTAGTGCCGCTATTCCCTCTGGTGAATTGGCAAGCACCAGCGGCCTAGTACAGCCTGGGCGTACATCCAGCACTGCAGTATCACGTGGTGACGTGGCGAGTCCCATAAGTGCAGTTCAAGCTGGCGAGGTGGCAAGCACAAGTAGTATCCCGCTGCCACCAAGAAGACAAAGGCAGGCCTGTCGTGCCCATAGTGCCCTTCCTGCAGAATTCGCCTATCCTGATTGGGTCCCCACCACTTCTGCAGAACCCGTACTTCCCCCATTCACTGCCCAACCCGGTATTCAGGTGGAAACAGCTGATTTTATGCCAATTGATTTTTATTCGCTGTTTTTCACGGAAGATCTCTATAGATCTATTGTGGACCAGAGCAATTTATATGCTGGTCAATTCATCGCCGCTAACTCCCAGTTGCCTTCCATTGCCAAAGATTGGAAACCAATTACGGTTTCTGAATTTAAGACCTTTCTGAGCCTTTCCCTCAACATGGGCACACATAAATTCCCGTCATTGCGTGCTTATTGGTCCACGCACCCAATTGACCACATGCCCGTGTTCTCTGCCTCCATGCCCAGGACACGATACGAGCAGATTTTGCGGTTCATGCACTTCAACGACAATGAACTTTGTCATCCACGTGGAGACCCTGAATACGACCGGCTCTATAAAATTCGGCCCCTCATAAACCACTTCAACAAACGTTTTGCAGCCTTGTTTATTCCCGATCAAGTTGTCTGCGCTGATGAGTCCCTGATTAAATTTTCTGGCCGCTTGTCTTTCAAGCAGTACCTTCCCAGCAAGCGTGCCAGATACGGGGTCAAGCTCTATAAGTTCTGTGACAGGGCAAAAGGCTATGTATGGAGCTTTACGGTTTATGAGGGAAAAGACAGACAGGTTGAGCTGGTCAACTGCCCGGATTACATAGGGAGCGCTGGCAAGATAGTGTGGAACTTGGTGTCACCCTTATTCGGAAAGGGGTACCACTTGTATGTGGACAATTATTACACGAGCGTGCCACTGTTTAGTCACTTGTTTGATCATCAGATTGGAGCATGTGGCACCGTGCGACCTAATCGCCGGGGCTTTCCCCAGTGGCTTGTAGATGCCCGTCTTAGGCTGGGGGAGAGAGCCTGCTTGAAGTGTAATAACTTGCTCGCTATGAAGTGGAGGGACAATAAGAATGTTTTCCTTCTTACCTCCCTTCATGCAGACACGACAGTCCAAATTCGTACGGCGACTGGTGTTGTGGAGAAACCCCTCTGTGTCCACGAATATAACTGTAGCGATACCTCCAACTAAGGAGGCCGCAGAATTAGATTTGGGCCCTGAGTGCAGCTCCGCCAACCCCCGGCAATAGGCTCTACCCCCTTCTGGCACAGCTAGTACTAACAATCAATGATATGTCCTATGCAATAGAATAACTAAGCAAGGACACAGTAATGAATTGTAATAGGTAAAGTGTTTTACTCATTTTTCTCAATATGGATAAAGGGGTAACAGTAATCACAGTTCAAGATAATCACTCCTAAGGGCAGCGTCCTGCCACTCTAACAAACTATATAGTAACACACGCTACAGGTGCGCCATACGGGCGACCGTTAACTAAGTGCCCTTGGCGCAGTAATCAAACACGCTAGAATCCCCACCAGGCCTGGTTCTAATATTTAGCTTAGTCCTTCTTTCTTCACCGGCAGGTCTGTAATGGTGGTGCACTTTAAACAGAGTATAACTTTGTAATCCAAGGGGTATGAAAATAACTTGTAGGCCACGGCAGTCTATAGGCCTATATACAGTAACAGTATCTTAGCTGGGCTTACGCCCTCTCACCCGCCGGACTACGGATCCAGTCCGGGAAACCTCCACCGGCCGTGTCACACACACTCGATCTCTCCAACGATCGGGCCCCCGATCCGACAAGGCTGTAGCTCACAAAGTCAGATGCCACCCAGGCTCGCAGAGGGGAGGGTGGAAGGCTCTTTGGTGCAGAGCAAGGCCTCAGGCTTCAGGCCTTGCACTCCGACACATCCGCACAGGAGGATCCGTCTGTGAAGTCTCGTGTCCCCCAAAGAGGCCGAGCCCGGCCTCGCCTCCTCCTTTTATAACCCCTCCCATGAGTCTCTGCGGTGGAACATCTAAAGAATGGGGTTATGGGTAATGTAGTTTCTTCCCAATATAGGGGAATACCCCGCTACACACTCCCCCCACTTAAACTCTTTGGTCCCCAAAGATAAATTTTAGCAACAACTATATATAACATTGGACAATTCTGAAAACGATGTTGGGATAGGGGATTCCCACCATAACTGAGGGGTTGAATTCCCTTGCCCACAGGTCACATTATCATAGGTGGCCTGCCTAACTGTGCCAGAGAGTGAGCTGGGGTTGCCCTCCACCAAATGGACAGTGGAGGGATCCGGAATCTCAGCATTTCTCCTAGCAGTGACCACAGAGTCTTCCGAACTGTTCCCCATCTGGGGGTAGGTCAGCTTCTTAGGAGGTCGAATGACTCTTCGAGCTCTTTGCTCTCCTGGAATCTCTGGCTCTGGCGTCACAGGCTCCTCTTCCTCGGAGCAACTATCATGGGCATCTTCCCAGTAATCTGCTGAAGGACTGAAAGGGATGAACTCTGTAGCCTCTGGGTTCAGTGTTTCATCTGTGGTATCTTGGGTGACTGGAAGATCTATGATAGAAGTTCCTGGAGTTGGGGAAGACCACAGCCAATCAAGCTCTCCTTCTTCATCTCCACTAAGTTGGGAGGCTTCTCCATTTCCAGCTCGGGAGGTCTGTGACCGAGTGTGCGGCCTAGGAGTATCCAAGATAGAGGCCGGTGCAGGGGAGTCTCCCACGGAAGGTATTCTAACTGCCTCCGCAAGTGGGAGCAGGTGGTTTCGATGCCATGTCTTCAGTGGGCCTACCTTTCCCTCTGGCTTCACCTTGTAGACAGGTAGGCCCGGCAAATTCCTGCAGATGACATAGGGTTCAGATCTCCATCTGTCTGCAAGTTTGTGCTTTCCGGGGACTCCCAGATTGCGCAACAGTACTCGATCCCCGGGCTGTAGGTCTTGTACCCGGACCTTCAAGTCGAAATTTCTTTTATTCCGAGCTCCCCTTTGATCTGAGGCCGCTTGAGCTTGTTCATATGCTACTTTCAGGCTGTGTCTGAGCCTGTCCACATATCCTTTGTGGGATGTGGCTGAGGAATGGTCCAGTGAGGTGCCAAAAGCCAGGTCCACCGGTAGTCTCGCTTCTCTCCCAAACATGAGTCGATATGGGGAATAGCCTGTAGCATCACTGATGGTGCAGTTGTAAGCATGTACTATGGCTGCTATGTGTTTGCTCCAATGTTGCTTTTTCTCGCTTTCCAGAGTCCCCAACATGTTGAGCAAGGTTCGGTTGAACCTTTCCGGCTGAGCATCTCCCTGAGGATGGTAAGGTGTAGTTCGAGTCTTCTTAATTCCCAAAGAATCCAAGAGCTTCCGGATCAGCTTACTCTCGAAGTCCCTCCCTTGGTCTGAATGGAGTCTCTGTGGCAGCCCATAATGGACAAAGTACTTCTCCATAAGTACCTTGGCCACGGTGGAGGCCTTCTGATCTTTGGTGGGGAAAGCCTGGGCATACCGGGTGAAATGGTCGGTTATCACCAGAACATTTCCTAGTCCACTCAGGTCGGGTTTGAGGCAGAGAAAGTCAATGCACACCAGGTCCATGGGCCCTTGGCTCTGTAGATGGCCCATTGGGGCAGCTTGATGGGGCAAAGTCTTCCTCTGGATGCATCGCACACATGAGTGGCAGTACTCCTCTACCTCTGCCCTCATGCAGGGCCAATAGAACCGACTTCTGACAAGTTGAAAGGTCCTTTCAGCCCCTAGGTGGCCATGATTGTCATGCAAGGCAATCAGAACAGTCTCCCGATGTTTCTCTGGGAGGAACAGCTGCCACTTATCTTCTGAGTCATCAGAGGGGCCCCTTCGGTAGACCACTCCCTGATGTAACTGCAACCTATCCCACTCCTTCCTCAGCAGGCGAGCTTCTTTTGAAGGTTGACGCATGAGTATGTTTGGATCCTGATTTTTCAAGGCCTCCAGGACCAATCTCCCCATGGGGTCTTCCAATTGGTCACACCTCAATTCCTTCTTGGACAGTCTTGGTAGGTTGTCCTCTTCCAATTGAGCTACTCCACAGTAGTGTTTGGGGACTCCCACCGTGGTAACTCCTATTTCCTCTGCTCTGGAGCCTCCTCGGGCTTGGAATTCAGCTCCTTGACAAAGGGCCCGCACCCCGTCCGGTGCCACTTGGGTCCAATCTTCTATTTCAATGGTCGGGGAATGAGATCTTCTGGACAGAGCGTCTGCGTCTCGATTCCCCACTCCTGGTCTATACTTAAGGCTGAAGTTGAATCCAGACAGTGCGGCCAGCCACCTGTGTCCAGTGGCATCCAGCTTGGCCGTGGTGAACAGGTAGGTAAGGGGGTTGTTGTCGGTCTTCACAGTGAACTCTGCTCCATACAGATAGTCTTTGAGCTTGTCTACTACCGCCCACTTGAGGGCCAGGAACTCCAGCTTGTGAGTGGGGTAGTCCTTCTCAGAGGGGGTCAGGCTCCTACTCACATAGGCAACAGGCCGCAATTGCCCCTCATGTTCTTGGTAAAGTACTCCTCCCAGACCGTCATGACTAGCATCCACGTGCAGTTCATAGGGTTTGGTTGGGTCTGCGTAGGCCAAGACTGGTGCAGTGGTCAGGCTCCTCTTCAATTCCTGGAAAGCCTCTTCACACTTCTGATTCCACTGATCTCTGATGGACTCTCCTGGCCTCCTGGGCCCCGAGCCATCCTCTTCTCCTTCAGTCTTGAGCAACTCATTCAATGGTCTAGCAATTCCGGCAAATCCCTCCACAAACCTCCTGTAGTAGGAGCAGAAGCCCAAGAAGGATCTGAGTTCTGTTACTGTGGTGGGCCATGGCCAGGAGGTAACTGCCTCCAATTTCTCAGGGTCTGTGGCCACCCCTTCTTCAGACACTATGTGCCCCAGATAGTTCACAGAAGACTGGTAGAACCGACACTTCTCAGGCGAAAGCTTAAGTCCTTCCTCACTGAGTCTTCTCAACACTTTTTCCAGCCTCTCTTCATGTTCCTCCAAGGTTCTCCCAAAGACAATGACATCGTCCAGGTATACAAGGACTTCGATCAAGTTCATGTCCCCTACTGTCTTCTCCATGAGGCGTTGGAAAGTAGCTGGGGCTCCAGACAGACCTTGGGGCATCCGGTCGAATTCAAAGAACCCCACTGGGGTTATGAAAGCTGTCTTCTCCTTGTCTGCTGGGTGCATCGGAATCTGATAGTACCCACTCTTGAGATCCATAACGCTGAACCATTTGGCTCCAGACAAGCTCTGTAGGGCATCCTCTATCCTCGGAGTGGTGTATTGGTCAGGTATGGTTCTCCTGTTGAGAGTCCTGTAGTCGATACAGAGCCTCAATGATCCATTCTTCTTTCGGACCACCACTATGGGAGAGGCATAGGGGCTTCTGGACTCCCGTATCACACCAGTCCTCTTGAGTTCTGCAAGTTGTTCCCTCAGATCCTCCAGATCTGCTAGCGGGACCCGCCTGACCCTCTCTCGGAAGGGCTTATCTTCCTGGAGGCGGATCCGATGGGTGGCACTCCTTGCACACCCCACATCAAACTCATCCTTAGAGAAGATCTTCTCCCATCTATTCAACTGGGCCTTGGCTCTCTCTTTCCAAGCCCTGGACAGATTCGGGTTTTCCATGGTCAGCTTCTCCCAAACATCCCCTTCTTCACCTGTCCTCTTCACTTCTGACAGGGTAACAGGGGTCGCCGGGCTCACCTGGCCTAGCAACATTCTGGCTGGGATTTCCATGGGGTCTTTGGTAATATTCCTAACACTCACTGGAACTCTATAATGGGCCTTCTTCAGGACCTTCAGCGGAATCACTTCCGGTATCACCTCCAGGCCTGAGGACTCACCCCTTGGGTCTGACTCCAGCATGACAAAGGGACCAGGCTGCTCCCAAGTAAGCTTCACAGTGGCCCTGAGACAGGTTACTTCACCGGGCTGCAACACTACCCCTTCTCTTCCAAGTCTCCACACCTTCCCTATCTCCTCTCCAGGGGTCTCCCGCTCTTGGACCAGCCGTTGGTAGGCTGTCTTCAGCATGGGATGGATCTTGGTAGCTGCTTGTCTTTCTTCTGTCACGAGAGGGGTCAGGAGTCTTCGGACCAGGTCCGTGTTTGTCCCTATTATAAGGGAATTCTTGTTGGCTCCAGGCGGCCTAGGGCACACAACTGCCAGGGTGTCAAACACTTCGGCCTTCCCAGCCACGGATGGGTCAAAGGTCATTTTGATGGGAAGGTAGCCGTCGTAAGGGAAACTCTGGGTTCCAATTCCCCATATTTCCAGCTCTTCTATCTTCTGGATAGGCAGACGACTCAGGTGCCTGTCGTAGAAGTCCCGGTATAGTAGGGTCACTTGTGCCCCGGTATCCAGGAGGCCCCTGGTGTAGACTCCCTCCACTTGAATGGGCACTATAGGGGATGGGCCTACCAGCTTCTCTGGATATGGTCCGGCAGGAGCCGCCTTCTTCTGACCTTTTCCCTTTTGGACTCTCTCTTGTCCTATTCCCTTTGGACTTGAACCTTTCTTGAGCCTGGTATACACTGACTTCCCTCCTTTTAATGGGTGTAGGAACCCGCTGAGGGGTACTATTATTTTTCTTGGGTGGGCACCCCCTTTGGGGGGTGCCGTGCCTCTCCTGAGGGGTCTCCCCCCTTCTTCTTGGAGTATAGCTTTGTTGAGGGGTATTGCGTTTCCCCTTTGGTGTTCTATCTCTCTCTTTGTTTTTCTTCGCATTCAGCTTGGAGTTTACTGAAGATGGTGGGCACCCGGTTGACGCCTTCACCGGGGCCCTCTGGAGTTTCCCGCCGGCTTGCGGTTGTCTGGTCTCTTCTTCTTCGGACTAGAACATGTGGCTGCAATGTGGCCAACTCCCCCACAGTTGAAGCAGACTATATCTCCCCATTCTTGTAAAGGTTCGGGTGCTGAGGCAATCGGGAACAATTCCTTCCTTGGACTTTCCTTCTTCTTGGGACACTCTGTGTCTTTTGCTATCAGAGAGGTCAATATCTCTAACACCTTGGACATCTGAGTTTTTAGGGTGTCTATCTCCGCCTCTCTTTCAGGGGTCATTACTGGATTGACCAGCACCTGTGCGGGTACAACATTTGTCTTATCCTTCTGCTGGTCCTGTTGCAGCGCCTCCTCATCTCTGATAATTTTTATTAAATCAGCATAAGTCAGCAACATTCCTCCTCCCAAGGTTTTCAGGTGCAGCCAGACTGGATCGGAGCGTAGCGCTCCCTTTAAGACTTGCTTCATTCTTGCCCCATCGGCATCTTGGGGCTTCATCCCTTTCTTTAACACAATCTTGCACAGCAGCCTGTTTAGCCTTCTGACATACTCGGAAAGTTTCTCCTCCGGTTTTTGGAAAGTGTGTTCAAACTGGTAGACCGTCTCTGTCACCTTGTCTAATTGACCAAACTCTTCCTGCAGCATAGCTAGACAATCCTGCGCCGTGCACCCTGCATTCCCAAACCGGAAACTTTTCACTGCTTCTGCTGCTGCACCTTTAAGGCTTTCTAACACTCGCTGCCTCTTCTGTGCCTCCGGCACCTCCCATGCCTCCACCGCCTGTAATGCCTGCTCCACCCAGGTATCAAAATCTTCTTCCCCTGCCGGGACAGGGAGCTTCCCTGAGAATATTTTTAGTCTCCGGTAGCTAGTTTCCACATGCACCGTACTTGTCTTCTGACATTTGGCTAGCAAATCCCCTATTGCATTTATCAGTTCTGGTGATATAGCAGTGGCCGGTGCAGGTGCCACCGGGGGTGTCGCCCTGTCTTCTCTTTCAGGTGGAGTTCGGGCCGCAGCCTGTGGCGATCCCGTAGGGGATGGTTCCCTTTCTACAGTTATTGCGTGCGCCAGCCTAAATGTTCTGTTGTCTGGCGTCCGCAGACACTTGTGCTTACAAGCCTCTGGCATCCCGTCCCAATATTCCACTAATGCGTATTGATATGAGATGTTTGGGTCTGTCTTCATGTCTATCACCCACGGTGTGTGATCTGGGGACACTGAACTCATCAGTTCCTCTACCGTCTCACTTGACCATTTCTCGCCAGGAAGGCTAATGGCTATCGACTGTTTTGGCTCTGTATTAGCGGCTTTGCACCACTCTTCTACCGCTCTTGGATCCATGGGGTCCATGCCGGCACTTCTGGCGTTCGCTTGCTGCATCAGGATCCCGGACGAGAACCCCCACGTGTAGTGATACCTCCAACTAAGGAGGCCGCAGAATTAGATTTGGGCCCTGAGTGCAGCTCCACCAACCCCCGGCAATAGGCTCTACCCCCTTCTGGCACAGCTAGTACTAACAATCAATTATATGTCCTATGCAATAGAATAACTAAGCAAGGACACAGTAATGAATTGTAATAGGTAAAGTGTTTTACTCATTTTTCTCAATATGGATAAAGGGGTAACAGTAATCACAGTTCAAGATAATCACTCCTAAGGGCAGCGTCCTGCCACTCTAACACACTATATAGTAACACACGCTACAGGTGCGCCATACGGGCGACCGTTAACTAAGTGCCCTATGGCGCAGTAATCAAACACGCTAGAATCCCCACCAGGCCTGGTTCTAATATTTAGCTTAGTCCTTCTTTCTTCACCGGCAGGTCTGTAATGGTGGTGCACTTTAAACAGAGTATAACTTTGTAATCCAAGGGGTATGAAAATAACTTGTAGGCCACGGCAGTCTATAGGCCTATATACAGTAACAGTATCTTAGCTGGGCTTACGCCCTCTCACCCGCCGGACTACGGATCCAGTCCGGGAAACCTCCACCGGCCGTGTCACACACACTCGATCTCTCCAACGATCGGGCCCCCGATCCGACAAGGCTGTAGCTCACAAAGTCAGATGCCACCCAGGCTCGCAGAGGGGAGGGTGGAAGGCTCTTTGGTGCAGAGCAAGGCCTCAGGCTTCAGGCCTTGCACTCCGACACATCCGCACAGGAGGATCCGTCTGTGAAGTCTCGTGTCCCCCAAAGAGGCCGAGCCCGGCCTCGCCTCCTCCTTTTATAACCCCTCCCATGAGTCTCTGCGGTGGAACATCTAAAGAATGGGGTTATGGGTAATGTAGTTTCTTCCCAATATAGGGGAATACCCCGCTACACACTCCCCCCACTTAAACTCTTTGGTCCCCAAAGATAAATTTTAGCAACAACTATATATAACATTGGACAATTCTGAAAACGATGTTGGGATAGGGGATTCCCACCATAACTGAGGGGTTGAATTCCCTTGCCCACAGGTCACATTATCATAGGTGGCCTGCCTAACTGTGCCAGAGAGTGAGCTGGGGTTGCCCTCCACCAAATGGACAGTGGAGGGATCCGGAATCTCAGCATTTCTCCTAGCAGTGACCACAGAGTCTTCCGAACTGTTCCCCATCTGGGGGTAGGTCAGCTTCTTAGGAGGTCGAATGACTCTTCGAGCTCTTTGCTCTCCTGGAATCTCTGGCTCTGGCGTCACAGGCTCCTCTTCCTCGGAGCAACTATCATGGGCATCTTCCCAGTAATCTGCTGAAGGACTGAAAGGGATGAACTCTGTAGCCTCTGGGTTCAGTGTTTCATCTGTGGTATCTTGGGTGACTGGAAGATCTATGATAGAAGTTCCTGGAGTTGGGGAAGACCACAGCCAATCAAGCTCTCCTTCTTCATCTCCACTAAGTTGGGAGGCTTCTCCATTTCCAGCTCGGGAGGTCTGTGACCGAGTGTGCGGCCTAGGAGTATCCAAGATAGAGGCCGGTGCAGGGGAGTCTCCCACGGAAGGTATTCTAACTGCCTCCGCAAGTGGGAGCAGGTGGTTTCGATGCCATGTCTTCAGTGGGCCTACCTTTCCCTCTGGCTTCACCTTGTAGACAGGTAGGCCCGGCGAATTCCTGCAGATGACATAGGGTTCAGATCTCCATCTGTCTGCAAGTTTGTGCTTTCCGGGGACTCCCAGATTGCGCAACAGTACTCGATCCCCGGGCTGTAGGTCTTGTACCCGGACCTTCAAGTCGAAATTTCTTTTATTCCGAGCTCCCCTTTGATCTGAGGCCGCTTGAGCTTGTTCATATGCTACTTTCAGGCTGTGTCTGAGCCTGTCCACATATCCTTTGTGGGATGTGGCTGAGGAATGGTCCAGTGAGGTGCCAAAAGCCAGGTCCACCGGTAGTCTCGCTTCTCTCCCAAACATGAGTCGATATGGGGAATAGCCTGTAGCATCACTGATGGTGCAGTTGTAAGCATGTACTATGGCTGCTATGTGTTTGCTCCAATGTTGCTTTTTCTCGCTTTCCAGAGTCCCCAACATGTTGAGCAAGGTTCGGTTGAACCTTTCCGGCTGAGCATCTCCCTGAGGATGGTAAGGTGTAGTTCGAGTCTTCTTAATTCCCAAAGAATCCAAGAGCTTCCGGATCAGCTTACTCTCGAAGTCCCTCCCTTGGTCTGAATGGAGTCTCTGTGGCAGCCCATAATGGACAAAGTACTTCTCCATAAGTACCTTGGCCACGGTGGAGGCCTTCTGATCTTTGGTGGGGAAAGCCTGGGCATACCGGGTGAAATGGTCGGTTATCACCAGAACATTTCCTAGTCCACTCAGGTCGGGTTTGAGGCAGAGAAAGTCAATGCACACCAGGTCCATGGGCCCTTGGCTCTGTAGATGGCCCATTGGGGCAGCTTGATGGGGCAAAGTCTTCCTCTGGATGCATCGCACACATGAGTGGCAGTACTCCTCTACCTCTGCCCTCATGCAGGGCCAATAGAACCGACTTCTGACAAGTTGAAAGGTCCTTTCAGCCCCTAGGTGGCCATGATTGTCATGCAAGGCAATCAGAACAGTCTCCCGATGTTTCTCTGGGAGGAACAGCTGCCACTTATCTTCTGAGTCATCAGAGGGGCCCCTTCGGTAGACCACTCCCTGATGTAACTGCAACCTATCCCACTCCTTCCTCAGCAGGCGAGCTTCTTTTGAAGGTTGACGCATGAGTATGTTTGGATCCTGATTTTTCAAGGCCTCCAGGACCAATCTCCCCATGGGGTCTTCCAATTGGTCACACCTCAATTCCTTCTTGGACAGTCTTGGTAGGTTGTCCTCTTCCAATTGAGCTACTCCACAGTAGTGTTTGGGGACTCCCACCGTGGTAACTCCTATTTCCTCTGCTCTGGAGCCTCCTCGGGCTTGGAATTCAGCTCCTTGACAAAGGGCCCGCACCCCGTCCGGTGCCACTTGGGTCCAATCTTCTATTTCAATGGTCGGGGAATGAGATCTTCTGGACAGAGCGTCTGCGTCTCGATTCCCCACTCCTGGTCTATACTTAAGGCTGAAGTTGAATCCAGACAGTGCGGCCAGCCACCTGTGTCCAGTGGCATCCAGCTTGGCCGTGGTGAACAGGTAGGTAAGGGGGTTGTTGTCGGTCTTCACAGTGAACTCTGCTCCATACAGATAGTCTTTGAGCTTGTCTACTACCGCCCACTTGAGGGCCAGGAACTCCAGCTTGTGAGTGGGGTAGTCCTTCTCAGAGGGGGTCAGGCTCCTACTCACATAGGCAACAGGCCGCAATTGCCCCTCATGTTCTTGGTAAAGTACTCCTCCCAGACCGTCATGACTAGCATCCACGTGCAGTTCATAGGGTTTGGTTGGGTCTGCGTAGGCCAAGACTGGTGCAGTGGTCAGGCTCCTCTTCAATTCCTGGAAAGCCTCTTCACACTTCTGATTCCACTGATCTCTGATGGACTCTCCTGGCCTCCTGGGCCCCGAGCCATCCTCTTCTCCTTCAGTCTTGAGCAACTCATTCAATGGTCTAGCAATTCCGGCAAATCCCTCCACAAACCTCCTGTAGTAGGAGCAGAAGCCCAAGAAGGATCTGAGTTCTGTTACTGTGGTGGGCCATGGCCAGGAGGTAACTGCCTCCAATTTCTCAGGGTCTGTGGCCACCCCTTCTTCAGACACTATGTGCCCCAGATAGTTCACAGAAGACTGGTAGAACCGACACTTCTCAGGCGAAAGCTTAAGTCCTTCCTCACTGAGTCTTCTCAACACTTTTTCCAGCCTCTCTTCATGTTCCTCCAAGGTTCTCCCAAAGACAATGACATCGTCCAGGTATACAAGGACTTCGATCAAGTTCATGTCCCCTACTGTCTTCTCCATGAGGCGTTGGAAAGTAGCTGGGGCTCCAGACAGACCTTGGGGCATCCGGTCGAATTCAAAGAACCCCACTGGGGTTATGAAAGCTGTCTTCTCCTTGTCTGCTGGGTGCATCGGAATCTGATAGTACCCACTCTTGAGATCCATAACGCTGAACCATTTGGCTCCAGACAAGCTCTGTAGGGCATCCTCTATCCTCGGAGTGGTGTATTGGTCAGGTATGGTTCTCCTGTTGAGAGTCCTGTAGTCGATACAGAGCCTCAATGATCCATTCTTCTTTCGGACCACCACTATGGGAGAGGCATAGGGGCTTCTGGACTCCCGTATCACACCAGTCCTCTTGAGTTCTGCAAGTTGTTCCCTCAGATCCTCCAGATCTGCTAGCGGGACCCGCCTGACCCTCTCTCGGAAGGGCTTATCTTCCTGGAGGCGGATCCGATGGGTGGCACTCCTTGCACACCCCACATCAAACTCATCCTTAGAGAAGATCTTCTCCCATCTATTCAACTGGGCCTTGGCTCTCTCTTTCCAAGCCCTGGACAGATTCGGGTTTTCCATGGTCAGCTTCTCCCAAACATCCCCTTCTTCACCTGTCCTCTTCACTTCTGACAGGGTAACAGGGGTCGCCGGGCTCACCTGGCCTAGCAACATTCTGGCTGGGATTTCCATGGGGTCTTTGGTAATATTCCTAACACTCACTGGAACTCTATAATGGGCCTTCTTCAGGACCTTCAGCGGAATCACTTCCGGTATCACCTCCAGGCCTGAGGACTCACCCCTTGGGTCTGACTCCAGCATGACAAAGGGACCAGGCTGCTCCCAAGTAAGCTTCACAGTGGCCCTGAGACAGGTTACTTCACCGGGCTGCAACACTACCCCTTCTCTTCCAAGTCTCCACACCTTCCCTATCTCCTCTCCAGGGGTCTCCCGCTCTTGGACCAGCCGTTGGTAGGCTGTCTTCAGCATGGGATGGATCTTGGTAGCTGCTTGTCTTTCTTCTGTCACGAGAGGGGTCAGGAGTCTTCGGACCAGGTCCGTGTTTGTCCCTATTATAAGGGAATTCTTGTTGGCTCCAGGCGGCCTAGGGCACACAACTGCCAGGGTGTCAAACACTTCGGCCTTCCCAGCCACGGATGGGTCAAAGGTCATTTTGATGGGAAGGTAGCCGTCGTAAGGGAAACTCTGGGTTCCAATTCCCCATATTTCCAGCTCTTCTATCTTCTGGATAGGCAGACGACTCAGGTGCCTGTCGTAGAAGTCCCGGTATAGTAGGGTCACTTGTGCCCCGGTATCCAGGAGGCCCCTGGTGTAGACTCCCTCCACTTGAATGGGCACTATAGGGGATGGGCCTACCAGCTTCTCTGGATATGGTCCGGCAGGAGCCGCCTTCTTCTGACCTTTTCCCTTTTGGACTCTCTCTTGTCCTATTCCCTTTGGACTTGAACCTTTCTTGAGCCTGGTATACACTGACTTCCCTCCTTTTAATGGGTGTAGGAACCCGCTGAGGGGTACTATTATTTTTCTTGGGTGGGCACCCCCTTTGGGGGGTGCCGTGCCTCTCCTGAGGGGTCTCCCCCCTTCTTCTTGGAGTATAGCTTTGTTGAGGGGTATTGCGTTTCCCCTTTGGTGTTCTATCTCTCTCTTTGTTTTTCTTCGCATTCAGCTTGGAGTTTACTGAAGATGGTGGGCACCCGGTTGACGCCTTCACCGGGGCCCTCTGGAGTTTCCCGCCGGCTTGCGGTTGTCTGGTCTCTTCTTCTTCGGACTAGAACATGTGGCTGCAATGTGGCCAACTCCCCCACAGTTGAAGCAGACTATATCTCCCCATTCTTGTAAAGGTTCGGGTGCTGAGGCAATCGGGAACAATTCCTTCCTTGGACTTTCCTTCTTCTTGGGACACTCTGTGTCTTTTGCTATCAGAGAGGTCAATATCTCTAACACCTTGGACATCTGAGTTTTTAGGGTGTCTATCTCCGCCTCTCTTTCAGGGGTCATTACTGGATTGACCAGCACCTGTGCGGGTACAACATTTGTCTTATCCTTCTGCTGGTCCTGTTGCAGCGCCTCCTCATCTCTGATAATTTTTATTAAATCAGCATAAGTCAGCAACATTCCTCCTCCCAAGGTTTTCAGGTGCAGCCAGACTGGATCGGAGCGTAGCGCTCCCTTTAAGACTTGCTTCATTCTTGCCCCATCGGCATCTTGGGGCTTCATCCCTTTCTTTAACACAATCTTGCACAGCAGCCTGTTTAGCCTTCTGACATACTCGGAAAGTTTCTCCTCCGGTTTTTGGAAAGTGTGTTCAAACTGGTAGACCGTCTCTGTCACCTTGTCTAATTGACCAAACTCTTCCTGCAGCATAGCTAGACAATCCTGCGCCGTGCACCCTGCATTCCCAAACCGGAAACTTTTCACTGCTTCTGCTGCTGCACCTTTAAGGCTTTCTAACACTCGCTGCCTCTTCTGTGCCTCCGGCACCTCCCATGCCTCCACCGCCTGTAATGCCTGCTCCACCCAGGTATCAAAATCTTCTTCCCCTGCCGGGACAGGGAGCTTCCCTGAGAATATTTTTAGTCTCCGGTAGCTAGTTTCCACATGCACCGTACTTGTCTTCTGACATTTGGCTAGCAAATCCCCTATTGCATTTATCAGTTCTGGTGATATAGCAGTGGCCGGTGCAGGTGCCACCGGGGGTGTCGCCCTGTCTTCTCTTTCAGGTGGAGTTCGGGCCGCAGCCTGTGGCGATCCCGTAGGGGATGGTTCCCTTTCTACAGTTATTGCGTGCGCCAGCCTAAATGTTCTGTTGTCTGGCGTCCGCAGACACTTGTGCTTACAAGCCTCTGGCATCCCGTCCCAATATTCCACTAATGCGTATTGATATGAGATGTTTGGGTCTGTCTTCATGTCTATCACCCACGGTGTGTGATCTGGGGACACTGAACTCATCAGTTCCTCTACCGTCTCACTTGACCATTTCTCGCCAGGAAGGCTAATGGCTATCGACTGTTTTGGCTCTGTATTAGCGGCTTTGCACCACTCTTCTACCGCTCTTGGATCCATGGGGTCCATGCCGGCACTTCTGGCGTTCGCTTGCTGCATCAGGATCCCGGACGAGAACCCCCACGTGTAGTGATACCTCCAACTAAGGAGGCCGCAGAATTAGATTTGGGCCCTGAGTGCAGCTCCACCAACCCCCGGCAATAGGCTCTACCCCCTTCTGGCACAGCTAGTACTAACAATCAATGATATGTCCTATGCAATAGAATAACTAAGCAAGGACACAGTAATGAATTGTAATAGGTAAAGTGTTTTACTCATTTTTCTCAATATGGATAAAGGGGTAACAGTAATCACAGTTCAAGATAATCACTCCTAAGGGCAGCGTCCTGCCACTCTAACACACTATATAGTAACACACGCTACAGGTGCGCCATACGGGCGACCGTTAACTAAGTGCCCTATGGCGCAGTAATCAAACACGCTAGAATCCCCACCAGGCCTGGTTCTAATATTTAGCTTAGTCCTTCTTTCTTCACCGGCAGGTCTGTAATGGTGGTGCACTTTAAACAGAGTATAACTTTGTAATCCAAGGGGTATGAAAATAACTTGTAGGCCACGGCAGTCTATAGGCCTATATACAGTAACAGTATCTTAGCTGGGCTTACGCCCTCTCACCCGCCGGACTACGGATCCAGTCCGGGAAACCTCCACCGGCCGTGTCACACACACTCGATCTCTCCAACGATCGGGCCCCCGATCCGACAAGGCTGTAGCTCACAAAGTCAGATGCCACCCAGGCTCGCAGAGGGGAGGGTGGAAGGCTCTTTGGTGCAGAGCAAGGCCTCAGGCCTTGCACTCCGACACATCCGCACAGGAGGATCCGTCTGTGAAGTCTTGTGTCCCCCAACGAGGCCGAGCCCGGCCTCGCCTCCTCCTTTTATAACCCCTCCCATGAGTCTCTGCGGTGGAACATCTAAAGAATGGGGTTATGGGTAATGTAGTTTCTTCCCAATATAGGGGAATACCCCGCTACATAACCAAAATATGGGAGGGGTGGACCTCAACGACCAGTTGTTGGCGCCGTATCTAATTGACCGTAGGGCGAGACGCTGGTACAAAAAAGTGTCTCTATCCTTATTCCAATTGGCTTTGCTGAACGCTCATGTGCTATACAGAGCTTCAGGCGGGACTTTATCTCTTCTAAAATTCCAGAATGAGATAGTCACAGACCTCCTGTATCCAGGCGGTTCTGCACCTCACCATCCCCAACCAAATGCAGTAAGCCGGCTGCATGAGAGGCATTATCCGTATGCCCTCCCGAGTACCCCTACCCAACGAACCCCCCAAAAAAGATGTCGTGTCTGTAGCAAGCGCGGATTTAGGCGTGACACCCGTGTTTTTTGTCCACTCTGTCCTGACAAACCTGGTCTTTGCCTTGGTGAATGTTTTGAACGCTACCACTCAAAAGTGAAGTTTTAGCATAGGGTACAGCATTTCACAGACTAGGACACACTTACACAGGGTCTCCCAAGATGCCATTACATTTTGAGAGACCCGAACCATTACAGTTGTTAAAGTTACAAAAAAAAGTGTAAAAAATAAAAAAAATACGTAAAAAACAAAGCACAAAAATAAATAAAAAAAGTAGGATTTTTAAAACAGCTTACCTGTAAAATCCTTTTCTTGGAGTACATCACGGGACACAGAGCAGCATAGTCATTACTATGTGGGTTATATAGAATTACCTTCAGGTGCTGGCACTGGCAACTTCCAAAACAGGAAGTACCCTCCCCTATATAAGCCCCTCCCATCCGGGAGCACCTCAGTTTTGTAGCAAAGCAATACGTGTCCCCAAAAGAGGGGTGGGAGCTCTGTGTCCCGTGATGTACTCCAAGAAAAGGATTTTACAGGTAAGCTGTTTTAAAAATCCTACTTTCTTGTTCATACATCACGGGACACAGAGCAGCATAGTCATTAGTATGTGGGACGTCCCAAAGCAATGCCAAATGAGGGGGGGGATACACCATACATAAGCTGGGCGCTATCAGGCATGAGGATCTTTTGCGGCCTGCAACACACTGCGCCCAAAGGCGACATCCTCCTGACTTCTAACGTCCACCTGGTAGAACCTAGTAAACGTGTGCACTGAAGACCATGTTGCGGCCTTACAAATTTGAGCCAGGGAGGCCTGGTGATGCACTGCCCATGAAGTTCCAACTGCTCTCGTGGAGTGCGCCCTAACTTTGAACGGAGGCGGTCTACTTCTCAAGCCATAGGCTTGTATTATGACCTGTCGAATCCACTTGGCTAAAGTAGATTTTGATGCTGCCTGACCCTTTCTGGGGCCTTCCGGCAGAACAAACAAAGAATCCGTTCTACGAATCTGAGCAGTGGCTTTTAGATAAGCTTTAACTGCTCTTACTACATCCAAAGAATGCAATAACTTTTCCTCTACCGAGCTTGGTTTGGGGAAAAAAGAAGGAAGAACCACATCCTGGTTCAAGTGAAACCCTGATACCACCTTAGGAAGAAAGGCTGGGTGAGGGCGTAATACTACTCTGTCCTTATGAATAACCAGATATGGCTCTTTACAGGACATGGCGGCTAATTCCGACACTCTTCTAGCCGAGCATATGGCTACTAAAAATATCAATTTTCTGGTGAGTAGAACCAAGGAAATGTGCCGCAAAGGTTCAAATGGCTGCTTCTGCAGAACCGACAGAACCAAATTTAGATCCCATGGGCATATGGGAGCTTTAATCGGTGGAATAATACGAGTCACACCTTGCATAAAGGATTTGACAAGTGAATGCATAGCCAGGGGCCTTTGAAATAGTATTGATAAGGCCGAAACCTGGCCCTTGATAGTACTTAAGGCAAACTTCCTGTCTACAGCCCACTGCAGGAAGTCCAGAATTCTGCCTATAACGTACTTACGTGGATGCCATTTCCTGGCCTCGCACCAAGTGATGTACGCCTTCCAAACTCTATAGTAGATCTGCCTGGATACAGGCTTCCTGGCATTGATTATAGTTGATACCACAGAGTTAGAGAGACCTCTCTTCTTTAGGATGTGGGATTCAATAGCCAGGCCGTTAAACTTAGAGTTAGTAAGGAAGGGTGGTATATCGGTCCTTGCGAAAGCAGGTCCGGTCGACGTGGAAGGGTCCAAGGACTCCCCACAGACATTTTGATGATCTCCGCGTACCAGGCCCTTCGGGGCCACGCTGGAGCCACCAGGATCACCGGCTTCTTTCCCAACCTGACTCTGCGAAGGAGTCGAGGCAACAATTGTAGCGGAGGGAATGCATATATCAGTCTGAACTGATCCCAAGGGAACACCAGAGCATCCGCGCCGCAAGCGAGGGGATCCCTTGTCCGGGAGACAAATCTGTCCACCTTTGCGTTGAATCTGGATGCTAGCAGATCTACATCCGGTGTTCCCCACCGCTGACATATTGCTCGGAAGACCTCGGGATGAAGGGACCATTCCCCTGGGCATAACTGTTGGCGACTCAGAAAGTCCGCCTTCCAATTCTCCACCCCTGGAATGAAGACAGCTGATATACATGGGACATGCTTTTCTGCCCATTCCAGGATGTGACTTACTTCCCTCTGGGCTGCACGACTCCTGGTGCCTCCCTGATGATTGATATATGCCACTGCTGTGGCATTGTCTGATTGATTCTGACAGGGGACCCTTGGAGTCTGGATGTCCAGGCTACTAGGGCATACCGGGCTGCTCGTATCTCTAAGAGATTGATGGGCAGGGTTCTTACTAAATTTGACCATCTGCCCTGGAGAGACCATTGCTCCAGTACTGCCCCCCCAGCCTATAAGGCTGGCATCTGTAGTGACCACCTTCCAGGATATCGGACTGAAGGGTTTTCCCTTCTGGAGATTCTGGGGGATCAACCACCAGCAGAGACTCTTCCGAACGGAAGGGGACAAAGCCATCGGGAAGTCTAGAGCCTGAATCTTTCCGTTCCAGGCTGACAATATGGCCCTCTGTAAATTCCTTGAGTGGAATTGGGCGTATGGCACAGCTTCGAATGATGCTAC
This sequence comes from Rana muscosa, assembly GCA_029206835.1. Lineage (NCBI taxonomy): Eukaryota > Metazoa > Chordata > Amphibia > Anura > Ranidae > Rana > Rana muscosa. The sequence goes on from CM055118.1 coordinate 11,979,688, forward strand.
CATCTTTCCTAGCAGCCTCATGCACAGGCGTATGGACGGCTGTCTTTTTGCACAAAGCAGACGGACCAAGCCCCTCAGAGAGGATACCTTGTCTAGAGGTAAGAAAATCTTCCTCTGGTCTGAATCCAGCCGTAGCCCTAGATATACCAGGTTTTTCACTGGCTGTAGGGCTGACTTGTCCAGGTTGATGACCCAACCGTGAGATTCTAGATACTTGATTGTATCGACAATTACCACTTCTAGCTTGGCAACTGAGTGGTCCATCAACAACAGGTCGTGTAGGTATGCCATTATCGTTACACCTCGTGTACTTAGATCGGCCAACAGTGGGGCCAGAATTTTTGTGAACACTCGTGGTGCTGTGGCCAGACCGAATGGTAAGGCTCTGAACTGAAAATGGCACCCTTCTACTGCAAAGCGTAGAAATTTTTGATGACCTGGAAAGATGGGAACATGCAAGTAAGCATCTTTGATGTCGATCGAGGCTAACCATTCCTCCCCCTGTAGGGCAGCGGTGACCGATCGGATCGACTCCATCCGGAAGGACCGGACGTTTAGAAATTTGTTTAGACTCTTTAGGTCCAATATGGGTCTTATGTCCCCGTTTGGTTTCGGGACTGTGAAAAGGTTTGAGTAGAAACTCAATCCCCACTCTTCCCTAGGAACCTCCATAATTACTCCTTGGAGCAATAGTTGTTCTAACGCCACTAGGAGACACCTTCTTTTCAGAGGGTCTTTTGGCATGCCTGACCACATAAAATGGGAAGGAGGAGACTCTTTTAACTCCAACTTGTATCCCCGAGTTACTGCGGAGAGCACCCATCTGTCTTTGATCATCTCCCGCCAGGTCTCTGTGAACAACTGAAGTCTTCCCCCCACCCGTTTGAGTGGGGGCAGCCCTTCATAGGCTTGACTTGGAGGCTGGTTTAGTACCTCTTCGGATCCAGGGCTTTTTATTACCCTGTGACTTTCCCTTATTTTTACCTCCTGAGTTTGACCGAGGAGGCCGTCGGAACTGCTTAGTAGCAGACGTCCCAGGGATAGGAGAGGTAGTCCTCTTAAAAGACGGACCCCTAGACCTCTTTTTAATTGGTAAGAGAGTACTTTTACCACTGGAAATCTTCTGGATATATTTATCCAGGTCTTCGCCAAAAAGGCGTTCTCCATGAAATGGGAAGCTAACTAAGAGCTTCTTACAGGGAGCCTCAGCAGACCAGTTCTTGAGCCACAGAAGCCTACGCATATGTACCAAAGACAGCGTGAGGCGGGAGGCCTGATGGATAGAATCCTTGATGGCGTCAACCGCAAAGCATAATGCTCTAGGCAGATCAGCCAGAGCCTGGGCCTGCTGGTCTGGCAAATCCCTCAGGACCATTTTCATTTGATCCTTTAAAGCTTGGCAGACCCCAATAGCTGCCACTGCTGGCTGTGTAACAGCCCCTGCTGTGGAAAAAGCAGATTTTAATAAAGATTCCAATTTTTTATCTACTGGATCTTTGAACATTTGAACATTATCTACTGGACATGTCAGTGATTTGTTCACAGAAGAAATGGCTGCGTCCACCGTAGGAACATTCCATCTCTGGGTGAATTTTTCCTCCATGGGATAGATCACCGGAAATTTCTTAGGCGGAACAAATAGTTTATCAGGATGTTCCCAGTCCTGGTATATAAGTCCTTCCAATAATGGATGAATTGGAAAGGAGCAATTAATCTGGGGAGCTTTTAGCGACCCCAACGAGGAGACAGCAGTAGTTGATGGTTCAACAAGAGGCATTTTAAATGCAGATCGAACCATGTCAGTTAGGGTCTGGACCCACAATCTTTCAGTCTGTGATGCTGAAAATGGTTCATCTACTGTCGATTCCTCAAAAACAGAGTTAACCTCCTCCTGATCCCCTTCAGGTAGGTCAGTCCCTTCCTGGGACTGTTGCTCTGCCAACAGGCACTCTAATGGAGGGGATGGAGATCTGGCGCGCTTTCTTTCCTGTAGAGAAGAAGCGATCAATGCTGCCAATCTCTGCTCCAATCCCTCCAGAGTTGAGGCAAAAACCTCCTCTGTTATATATGCAGGAGCAGGTGGACTGAGGACAGCCGCAGTACCTGGCACTCCCGGGGGTTCCTTATGGGTATTAACCTCTGATTTCTCAGGGGAGGAAGGTGCAGATGACTGCTCCAGATCCTCAGAGCCCGATGGAGACCCCCTACACTTCCTGAGAGGTATATCTCAGAGTTTTTTAGGCGGCATATTCCTTAGTTCAAAGCTGAGGTATTCCAGCCGCAATACACCCCTTTACTGAAATAGTCTAATGCAATTTGCTGCTATGTACATCAGTGGGTGTCTACTAATGCGTCTTTCTGGGGATGCCTGTATCAACCGCCCGCTGTAAGCCCCTATACCATGCTACCAGCTCCTTTTCATGCTCTGTGTCCATAGCAAGCAGCGTGGACTGAGTCCTTTTATCTTGCTGGGACGCCCGCACATGCGCAGAAGCGCTGGGCGCACAGAGCGCGTCATCCGCCAGGCTCCGCCCCCTTTTTTGAAGCTAAATCTTATAAAAAGAAAGCGTGTGTGTGCGCGCGTGCACGTGTGCGCTCTTGGCGCCATGTAGGGAGAGGAGCCAGGGTCCCTGTTTCACCAGGACTCGGGGATGGAAGGAAACTACTTGGCAGCATGACAGAGGAATGCAGCTTCCCTGATAGAGAGCTCACTCATCTGCCTGGACTTTCACCATGGAAGGAATAGTCCCAAGAAAAAAAGACGTTCCACAGCGGCCTCTAGTGGACAACACAGGTACCGCACTTTGTCTTTTTTTTTTTTTTTTTTTAAAACCCCCTTTATGAAAAACATTTCTAGGTTTACAGTTTTTAAAACTTCCTTATGAAAAGACATTTCTAGGATTTCTTAGGCATATACAGCTATTAGCGGGAATACCTTTAGGTAACAGGCAGAAAGACATATTAGGCTTGGGGGTCCCCTCAATAGAACCAAGTTCCTGAGGGGCCCCCACTTACCTTTTCCCCGCCGCAGGACTTAACCTTGTTAAGCTTGTTAAGCGTATGTTAACCTTGGCCAACACCTTAGACACTGGCAAAAAACTGAGGTGCTCCCGGATGGGAGGGGCTTATATAGGGGAGGGTACTTCCTGTTTTGGAAGTTGCCAGTGCCAGCACCTGAAGGTAATTCTATATAACCCACATAGTAATGACTATGCTGCTCTGTGTCCCGTGATGTATGAACAAGAAAATAAAATAGTTGTCGTTTTATTGTTTTCTCTCTCTCTCTCTATTTTCTCTCTATTGTTCTGCTCTTTTTTACTGTATTCTATTCTGCAATGTTTTATCATGCTTGCTATTCAGGTATGTAATTTTTTGTTTTCAGGTGCGCCATTCAGCTGCAGCGCGGAATTATTTATCTTGACAGCAACAGCGTTTGCTCCCACGATACATAAAGCCGTGACTCCAGTGCTGTAGGAGGTGATTTCACCACCACAGTTAAAAAACAAGAGCATATATGCCGAAGCATGGGGGCAGCAGGGGCGGAGGAGCGATTTTGCTCCTAATGCCGCGTACATACGGTCGAAATTCCGACGGAGGCTTGCCCGTGGAAAAGTCCGACCGTGTGTACGCGGCATAACTTTTTTGCGGGAGGATGCCCCCATGCTTCGGCATATATATATTTTAGGCCAAGGTTGCGTTAAAAAAATGTTTTCTTTTTTACTAGGTTTTGTTTTGGTATTTGCTTTGCAGGTATGGTAAGATCTTACTGTTGTACTGTAATGTTACTTTGTTTTAATGTTAACCATCATTTGCTTAGCAGGTACGCCATTCAGTTGCAGAGCGGATCTATTTATCTTGACAGCAACAGCGTTTGCTTCCACGATACATAAAGCCGTGACTCCAACGCTGTAGGAGGTGATTTCACCACCACAGTTAAAAAAAAGAGCATATATGCCGAAGAATGGGGGCAGCAGGGGCGGAGGAGCGATTTTGCTCCTAATGCCGCATATATACGGTCAAAATTCTGACGGAGGCTTGCCCGTGGAAAAGTCCGACCGTGTGTACGCGGCATAACCTTTTATGCCGCGTACATACGGTCAAAATTCCGACGAAGGCTTGCCCGTGGAAAAGTCCGACCGTGTGTACGCGGCATAACTTTTTTGCGGGAGGATGCCCCCATGCTTCGGCATATATATATTTTAGGCACAGGTTGCGTTAAAAAAATGTTTTATTTTTTACTAGGTTTTTTTTGGTATTTGCTTTGCAGGTATGGTATGGTAAGGTCTTACTGTTGTACTGTAATGTTACTTTGTTTTAATGTTAACCATCATTTGCTTAGCAGGTACGCCATTCAGTTGCAGAGCGGATCTATTTATCTTGACAGCAACAGCGTTTGCTCCCACGATACATAAAGCCGTGACTCCAACGCTGTAGGAGGTGATTTCACCACCACAGTTAAAAAAAAGAGCATATATGCCGAAGCATGGGGGCAGTAGGGGCGGAGGAGCGATTTTGCTCCTAATGCCGCGTATATACGGTCGAAATTCCGACGGAGGCTTGCCCGTGGAAAAGTCCGACCGTGTGTACGCGGCATAACCTTTTATGCCGCGTACATACGGTCGAAATTTCGACGAAGGCTTGCCCGTGGAAAAGTCCGACCGTGTGTACGCGGCATTACTTTTTTGCGGGAGGATGCCCCCATGCTTCGGCATATATAAATGGTGCATGTATGCCCATCATTAGAAGTGGGTGGATGAAGGGAGGTATTCTAATGGTGGGCATACCCACCGATCAATCTCTTTTTTTCGTTCAGCCAACAGGCTGCATGAAAAAAAAGATTACAATACATGTCCAACAAGGACCAGCAATGTACTGGTATGTTGCTGGACTTTGAATGTTTATACCAGAATTATGCCTGCAGGTTTAGGTATCATCTTGGTATCATTCTTTTCAGCCAGTGGCCGGCTTTCATGTAAAAGCAATTCTAGCAGATAATTAGCCTCTAGACTGCTTTTACAAGCAGTGGGAGGGAATGCCCCCCCCGGATATAAACAGCGCCATTGGGAAATTGGGAAAGCATTTTATCACACCGATCTTGGTGTGGTCAGATGCTTTGAGGGCAGAGGAAAGATCTAGGGTCTAACCCCCCAATTTTTTTCAAAAAAATTGTACCTGTCACTACTTATTGCTATCATAGGGGATATTTACATTCCCTGAGATAACAATAAAAATGGTAAAAATAAATAAATATGGAAGGAACAGTCTAAAAATAAAATAAAAAAGCAAAATAAATAATAATAATAAAAATAAAAAAAAGCACCGCTGTCCCCCCCTGCTCTTGCGCAAAGGCGAACGCAAGCGTCGGTCTAGCATCATATGTAAACAGCAATTGCATCATGCATGTGAGGTATCACCGCGAAGGTCAGATCGAGGGTAGTAATTTTAGCAGTAGACCTCCTCTGTAAATCTAACGTGGTAACCTGTAAAGGCTTTTAAATGCTTTTAAAAATTAATGTAGTTTGTGGCAATTTTAAAGCATGTCGTGTTTGGTATCCATGTACTCGGCCTAAGATCATCTTTTTTATTTCATCAAACATTTGGGCAATATAGTGTTTTTTAGTGCATTAAAAATAAAAAAAGTGTGTTTTTCCCCCAAAAAATGCGTTTGAAAAATCGCTGCGCAAATACTGTGTGGAAAAAAAAATGCAACACCCACTATTTTAATCTGTAGGGCCTTTGCTTTAAAAAATATATAATGTTTGGGGGTTCAACATAATTTTCTTGCAAAAAAAAAAATGTTTTCATGTAAACAAAAAGTGTCAGAAAGGGCTTTGTCTTCAAGTGGTTAGAAGAGTGGATGTAAGCTTCCTAATGTTGTGTATAAAATGCCAGGACAGTTCAAAACCCCCCCAAATGACCCCATTTTGGAAAGTAGACACCTTAAGCTATTTGCTGAGAGGCATGTTGAGCCCATTGAATATTTTTGAATTGAATAATGACAAAAAGAAAAAAAAATGTACAAAAAGTTGTCACTAAATTATATATTGCTCAAACATGCCATGGGCATATGTGGAATTGCACCCCAAAATACATTCTGTTTCTTCTCCTGAGTATGGGGATACCACATGTGTGAGACATTTTGGGAGCCTAGCCGCGTACAGGACCCCGAAAAGCAAGTACCGCCTTCAGGATTTCTATGGGTGTAAATTTTTGATTTCACTCCTCACTGCCTATCACAGTTTCGGAGGCCATGAAATGCCCAGATGGCACAAAACCCCCCCAAATGACCCCATTTTGGAAAGTAGACACTCCAAGCTATTTGCTGAGAGGTATGTTGAGTATTTTGCAGATCTCGCTTTTTGTCACAAAGTTTTGAAAATTGAAAAAAAAAAAATGTCTTTCTTCATTTTCAAAAACAAATGAGAGCTGTAAAATACTCACCATGCCTCTCAGCAAAAAGCTTGGGGTGTCTACTTTCCAAAATGGGGTCATTTGTGGTATTCCCGTACTCAGGAGAAGCAGCAGAATGTATTTTGGGGTGTAATTTCACATATGCCCATGGCATGTGTGAGCAATATATCATTTAGTGACAACTTTGTGCAAAAAAAAAAAGTTTGTCATATTCCCACAACTTGCGGCAAAATATAAAATATTCCATGAATCCAACATGCCTCTCAGTAAATAGCTTGGGGTGTCTACTTTCCAAAATGGGGTCATTTGGGGGGGTTTTGTGCTATTTTGGCATTTTATGGCCTTCAAAACTGTGATAGGTAGTGAGGAGTGAAATCAAAAATTTACGCCCTTAGAAATCCTGAAGGCGGTGCTTGGTTTTTGGGGCCCCGTACGCGGCTAGGCTCCCAAAAAGTCCCACACATGTGGTATCCCCGTACTCAGAAGAAGCAGCAGAATGTATTTTGGGGTGCAATTCCACATATAACCATGGCATGTGTGAGCAATATATCATTTAGTGACAACTTTTTGTACATTTTTTTTTCTTTTTGTCATTATTCAATCATTTGGGACAAAAAAAAAATATTCAATGGTCTCAACATGCCTCTCAGCAATTTCCTTGGGGTGTCTACTTTCCATAATGGGGTCATTTTGCAGGGTTTTGTGCTATCTTGGCATTTTATGGCCTTCAAAACTGTGATAGGTAGTGAGGAGTGAAATCAAAAATTTATGCCCTTAGAAACCTTGAAGGCGGTGCTTGGTTTTTGGGGTCCCGTATGCGGCTAGGCTCACAAAAAGTCCCACACATGTGGTATCCCCGTACTCAGGAGAAGCAGCAGAATGTATTTTGGGGTGTAATTTCACATATGCCCATGGCATGTGTGAGCAATATATCATTTAGTGACAACTTTGTGCAAAAAAATAAAAGTTTGTCATATTCCTGCAACTTGTGGCAAAATATAATTAATTCCATGAACCCAACATGCCTCTCAGTAAATAGCTTGGGGTGTCTACTTTCCAAAATGGGGTCATTTGGGTGGGTTCGTGCTATTTTGGCATTTTATGGCCTTCAAAACTGTGATAGGTAGTGAGGAGTGAAATCAAAAATTTACGCCCTTAGAAATCCTGAAGGCGGTGCTTGGATTTTGGGGCCCCGTACACGGCTCGGCTCCCAAAAAGTCCCACACATGTGGTATCCCCGTACTCAGGAGAAGCAGCAGAATGTGTTTTGGGGTGCAATTCCACATATAACCATGGCATGTGTGAGCAATATATCATTTATTGACAACTTTTTGTACATTTTTTTTCTTTTTGTCATTATTCAATCATTTGGGACAAAAAAAAATATTCAATGGGCTCAACATGCCTCTCAGCAAATAGCTTGGGGTGTCTACTTTCTAAAATGGGGTCATTTGGGGGGGTTTTGTGCCATCTTGGCATTTTATGGCCTTCAAAACTGTGATAGGTAGTGAGGAGTGAAATCAAAAATTTATGCCCTTAGAAACCTTGAAGGCGGTGCTTGGTTTTTGGGGTCCCGTATGCGACTAGGCTCCCAAAAAGTCCCACACATGTGGTATCCCCGTACTCAGGAGAAGCAGCAGAATGTATTTTGGGGTGTAATTTCACATATGCCCATGGCATGTGTGAGCAATATATCATTTAGTGACAACTTTGTGCAAAAAAAAAAAAGTTTGTCATATTCCCGCAACTTGTGGCAAAATATAAAATATTCCATGGACTGAACATGCCTCTCAGTAAATAGCTTGGGGTGTCTACTTTCCAAAATGGGGTCATTTTGGGGGGGGTTTTGTGCTATTTTGGCATTTTATGGCCTTCGAAACTGTGATAGGTAGTGAGGAGTGAAATCAAAAATTTGCGCCCTTAGAAATCCTGAAGGCGGTGCTTGGATTCCGGGGTCCCGTACGTGGCTAGGCTCCTAAAAAGTCCCACACATGTGGTATCCCCGTACTCAGGAGAAGCAGCAGAATGTATTTTGGGGTGCAATTCCACATATAACCATGGCATGTGTGAGCAATATATCATTTAGTGACAACTGTGACAGCAGGAAGGTAAAGTCACCTGGTTGCATCCAGGGGGGTAGATATATTTCGCCCAGATTCAGGCTTTACGCCGACTTATACAACTAGGTGGAGAGTTGTATAAGGCTAGTGGGCTCATGGATGACTCATACCTCTAGGGAGAGTGTGGGGCGTCGTACAGACAGGGAGTTGATGAGGCCAGCTGAAGCTTGTCAGCTCATTTAGGCCTCTATAAGAACTCCCAGCTTCATTAGATGTTAGCTCATGCCTGGAACCAGACCTGTGTGGACTGTCTAGGGAGAGTGAACCCCTGTGCGGTGAGGCAAAGCCTGTGTGGCTATTTGTTTGGACTTTTACTAAACCAGGGACTTAGGGACTAGGACAGCACTAGGCTGATCCCAGTTGTTAGTTAGGAAACCTGTATGTTTAGTCAGAGGTCAACTTGACCAGGATTTATTTTGGTTATGTTTCTTTTGCTTTGCTGTGTTTTGTCACTGTAAATAGAAAATAAACCGCACCTTTTTTGATTTTGAAAACCACAACCTCCGTTTGCTGGGCCTGTTTTGTGTGGGGAGCCCATCCCGGGGGTCACACACACCCGCTGCCGAGCTAACCCCCTCACACAACGTTTTGTAATTTTTTTTTTTTTTTTGTCATTATTCAATCACTTGGGACAAAAAAAAAAAATATTCAATGGACTCAACATGCCTCTCAGCAATTTCCTTGGGGTGTCTACTTTCCAAAATGGGGTCATTTGGGGGGGGGGGGTTGTACTGCCCTGCCATTTTAGCACCTCAAGAAATTAGATAGGCAGTCATAAATTTAAAGCTGTGTAAATTCCAGAAAATGTACCCTAGTTGTAAACGCTATAACTTTTGCGCAAACCAATAAATATACGCTTATTGACATTTTTTTTTACTAAAGACATGTGGCTGAATACATTTTGGCCTAAATGTATGACTAAAATTGAGTTTATTCGATTTTTCTTATAACAAAAAGTAGAAAATATCATTTTTTTTCAAAATTTTCGGTCTTTTTCCGTTTATATCGCAAAAAATAAAAATCGCAGAGGCAATCAAATACCATTAAAAGAAAGCTCTATTTGTGGGAAGAAAAGGACGCAAATTTCGTTTGGGTACAACATTGCATTTTTTTTTTTTATAATTATTTTTTATTAAAGTTTTCAAACACATACAACACACACAGCTTAAGCACCTACAGTACAGAAGAAGAACATGTACAGAAAAATAGTACATTTCGCAATGTGAACCATCGATAAAATGTACAACAATGGAGGGGTACAACGATACCGCCCAGGTAGAATCCAGGAGGGCAATAGTATGATAAAACATTTAAGCCAGTAAAAAACATATCCAAAGTCAACGGAAGAAAGGGAGGGTGTAGGAGCAAGGCAAGAACCCCCAACACGATGACCTGGGTCGCTCCCAACCCACTAAGCCGTTTCGGGCTCAGCTAACCAAGTGCGCCAGACCTTATCGTACTTCAATGGGCATCCCCGATTAGCATATGTATCCTTGTATAGAGGAAGGCTGATATTCACTAAGCGTTTCCATTGCAACAAAGAGGGGGGGGCATGTTTCTTCCACTGCATAGCAATATTCTTGCGAGCATAGAAGAGCAGCAAGGTAATTAGCGTGCGTCTGGCAGAGGATGGTACAATGGTCTCAATGAGCCCCAAAAGGCACACCTCCATTGCCAAAGGTACTTCGACTAAAGCAACTCTGTTAATCATATCTAGCACTGTTTCCCAGTATTGCTGGACCCCTGGACATCGCCAGAAGATATGGGAGAAGTCGCCCGGTGAGGCGCCGCATCTCCAACACTCTGAGGAATGAGCGGGATCCATCTTGTGAAGTCTGTGTGGGGTGAAATAAGCCCTATGAACAATCTTGTATTGCACCAATCTGTCACGCATGGAGACGAGGGTGTTGAAAGGGAGGTCCCACACGTCATCCCAGTCATCATTATCCAACGTGGGGATATCAGTCTGCCATTTAGTCCAGAGTTTGTCAAGAGGTGGAAGAGATACAAAGATCAAATAAGATCAAATAAGAATAGAGATGTGAGGTGGGCTTTTTATCACAGCTAAATCTAAGTGTCCTCTCCAGTTCCGACTGCGCCACAATACATGAAGATTGTGGAAACTGCGCCGCAAATGCATGGGACAGTTGAAGATATCTGAATAGGAAATGGTTAGGTAGGTTATATTGGGAGGAAAGGTGTGAGAAAGGGAGTAAGGAGTTTTGAGACACTATGTGAGACACTAATTTTATACACGTTTTGTCCACGCGTAGGGGTCGGGGATGTTGTAAATATGAGATAAGTTAGGGTTCAGCCAGATAGGGGCATTGGGGGAGATTTCAGAGTGTTTACATTTCTCAATGGCTAATCCTGTCCGCCACGCCCGCAGGGTGGCAAGCATGGAGGGGGTCAGAGGATAGGGGGCACGAGGGCCCCTAAAAAGTAGCAATTGAAGAGCTTCCAATGAACCGACCACTGCCGCTTCCAGCACGGTCGACGAGTTCGTCCTGTCCGGCTGTAACCACCACGCCGCTGTCACCAACTGCGCGGAGAGGTAATACTTATAACAGTCCGTGAATGCCATGCCACCCTGCGATCTTGGCCTCATTAAAGTCGTCAGTCGATACCTGGGAGGAGAGGGGCCCCATAGGAAGGAAGAAAAAATGCGGTTCAATTTCTTAAAAAAGGATTTGGGAACCCATTGTGGGGAGTGGCGGAAAAGATATGTTAGTTTGGGAATAATCTTCATTTTTATGAGGTTAACCCGCCCCCATAATGACAGGGGCAGGTTACTCCAGGATTTAAGCTTAGTCTGGGACTCTAAAAGCACCGGAGCGAGATTTAAAGATATATAGTCCGTGGCTGAACCAGAGACATGCACCCCTAAGTACTTAAAGGAGTCCACCCACAGGAGGGGGCTGTCAGGAGGGGAAGTGGACCTGGCCGCCTGATCAATCGGGAATAGGAGGGACTTAGACCAATTTACCCTAAGACCGGTGACCTCAGCAAAGGCGTTCAGAATACTTAGCGCTCCCTGCAAGGATGGACCAGCATCATTCAGGAAGAGTAGCATGTCATCTGCGTACAGGGCAACCCTCTCCTCCAGCAACCCGAGTCGGAGACCCTTAATGTGCGGTGAGGTGCGAAGTGCCTCCGCCACCGGTTCAATAGCTAGGGCAAACAAAGCTGGAGAGAGAGGGCAGCCCTGCCTCGTTCCTCTGGTGAGCCCAAAGGGGACAGACAGCCCACCCCCCAATCGCACCGAGGAAGTGGGGCATTTGTAAATCACCTGTAGCCACTTGATAAATAACAGAGGAAACCCCATCCTACATAATGTTTCCCACAAAAACGGCCACTCGACCGTGTCAAAGGCCTTTTCTACGTCTAGAGAGGCCACTGCCCGGGATCCCATATTGAGGTGGTGAGCGTGTATGTTAGTGAACAGCCGTCTGAGATTGACATCTGTGGACCTACGGGGCATGAAACCCGTCTGGTCTGGGTCTATCACTGAGGGTAACATAGGATACAACCGAAGGGCCAGAAGCTTAGTCAGAATTTTAAAGTCGGAATTAAGTAGTGCAATAGGGCGATATGAAGCACATGAAGTGGGGTCCTTGGGAGCCTTGTATATCAATGTCAAGTAGGCATGGTACATAGAACCAGGCAGACCACCCTCTGCCAGACAGACAGTGTATAATTGTGCCAACAGGGGTGCTAAGAGTTCCATATGGGCCTTATGAAAGTCTATCGGGAGCCCATCCGGCCCCGGGGGGGAAGGACCGGATAGCTTCTATGACCTCCAGGGCCGTAAATGGTTGGACCAAAGTCTCCCTTTCGTGGTCAGAGAGCCAGCCAAGTGCTAACGGATCTAACAGCCTATTCAGCGACTCCGGCTGAAAATCTGAGGACAGACCGGACGAATACAAAGTGCCATAAAAGGAGTTAAAAGCCTGTAGGATATCAGAAGGGGAGGACACCGTCCCGCCCCCCGGGGTCCGGAGGGTAGACACAAGGGTAAGGGGTTGGTCATGTTGCGTCAACATGGCCAGCAGGCGGCCATTTCGATCACCATGTTCAAAGGCCCTCTGCCTACCCTTATATGAATCCAGTCGCGTGACCTCAGCCAGGTGTAACTGTAATTCTCTCTGAGCCGCCATCAGCAGATCAAAGTGAACAGGGGTGGGGTCATTACCATATGTAGCGGTGTGGTCATCAACAGTCTTCTGCAGCGCCAGAGTGGCAGCCGATTGCTTTCTTTTAATGCTGGCAATAGAAGAAATATACTGTCCCCTCGTGAAAGCTTTAAAGGCATCCCAGACAATGTCGGGAGAAGAGGATTCCTTATTATTTTCCCAGAACTCAGACAGCCGGGGCGGCAGTTTGTCGGTAATGTCAGGATGAGAGACCCATTGTGTGCCCAACCTCCAGAGCGCAGCGCTCCGTGAAGCCGGGGAGCGGAGCACCACCACCAAATGACTGTGATCAGACAGCCCACTAGGCAGATAGGACGCCCCCAACACGTCTGCTAACAGTGCAGGGTTGGAGAAGGCCAAATCTATCCGCGACGCAGTCTTATAGGATGCCGAATAACATGAATAAGCCCTTGTGGTAGGGTGCTTCCACCTCCAGACCTCCACCAACCCCACCGCCTGAGCCCAGGCAGAGAGGTCCATACACTGTTTCTTAGGCGGGGTAGGTCTATCCAGGTCAGGTGACAAAATGGCATTAAATTCTCCCATAACCATGATCTTCCCGGGGCAGAAAGGTGCAATCTTCTCTAGAACCTTGTATAGTAATGCGGATGAAAAAGGGGGAGGGACGTACAGATTGATAACAATATATCGTACAGACCATAACGTGAACACCACTATCACAAATTTCCCCTGGGGATCAGTACGGATCTCCTCAATGACACAGGGGAAATTCTTGTGGATAAGGATCGACACACCCCTGGCGTATGTGGAGTACGTGGCATGTATCGCTCGCTGTATCCAAGGTTTTTTAAGCGTCAAAATCTTACTGCCCATGAGGTGAGTCTCCTGGAGGAGAATAAGCTGGGGGGAGTGAGATTTTAAGTATTGGAATAAAAGGGCCCGCTTAAATTTTGAATTAAGACCTCTGACATTCCAGGAAAGGATGGTGAAGGAGTCAGCTAATTGACTAGCCATCGGGCGGTGGGGAGAAATAATTGAGGAGATATGCTAAAGGGCATGTACCGTTGCACCCCATGAGCAGCAAGATCCCAGTCACAGTGCAGAAAATACTGACAGTACTTAAGCATAACACAAAACAGAACATAAAAATAAAAAAAAAACAACAGAAGATCAAGGAATAACCAACTCCTTAATCAAACTTCCCAGGCACAGGTGCCTATCCTACTATATCCCAGCCTTCCTCCAAACAGGGGAGAAGGTCTGGGAATAGTTTTTTTCCCAGAAAAAAACTTAACTAAAGGGTGCTAGTGAATCCCTCAACTGGGGGCACTACACTACTAGAGCCAGTCCACTCACTCTGTCGACGGGCGATGCCCCTTCCGTCTTGTGAGAACAGGGAGCAGAGGGATGATGGTTAATGAGCCCAAAAAACCAGCGGCAACAAAGTCAGTGGCTAGACAGAGCAGTGGGCAAAGGGTGGGGGGGACGTGTATCTCAACTCAGCGAGAAGGGCTGAGCAATCCGGAGGGGGGGGTTATAGTTCCTCCAGCTATTGGGGTACCTCCCAAGAGAATGGAGAACACCAGGCCAATCTCTTCTTACAAAACACCAAACCTAGAGGGTTAAGTGCAAGTCACGCGTAAAAGTGTATTCGTGATTGCTCCGGTATTTGTCGAATGTTCATAGGATGAATTAAGCAAGAATATGGAAGATCCGTGCATGAAGTATAGTAGACTTATAGGACGTCTTAGTGGGGTATATCAGACAAAGGCGTTTAAACATCGTGCATTAGCTTAGGGAATGGGTCTTCAATGCAAGGTGGCCAGCCAGTCATCAGCATCCGCTGGGTTGTCAAAGAATCGGATTGTCCCATCGTGTTGGACTCGCAAGCGGCTGGGGTATAGCATGCCGTATTTTATGTTCTTATCCCTGAGTCGCCTACGGACATCGTTGAAGGTCTTCCTTTTCCGCTGCAGATCCGCTGAAAAGTCCGGGAAAAGAAAAACAGAGGCGTTGCCGTATTTGAGAGCGGGATGTTTGCGGGCTTCGGCGAGAATCTTGTCTCTGTCACGATAATTAAGGAAGCGTACCAGGAAGGGCCTGGGGAGGTTCCCCGGGATGGCGCGGCCGGTGGGCACCCGATGAGCCCTTTCGACCACATATGTAGGAGAAACATCTGTGAGGCTCAGGAGATTTTTAAAGAACTCCTCCGCGAATTCAGCCGGGCAATCCCCCTCCTCCCTCTCAGGCAGCCCCAGGACTCGGATATTGTTGCGTCTGAGGCGGTTCTCTGCGTCATCAGATTTTGCGACAAGGGACTGGACCGTGCGCTGCAGCTCAGCAATGGAAGAGGCATGGGTGGCAGTAAGATCTTCAGTAGCGGATATCCTGGTCTCCGTTTCAGTCATTCTCCCTCTTATTTTGTCAAGGTCATTTCTGATAAGATTGCACTCCTCAGCAAGATGATCGATGCGCACAAGCAGTGAGGACTTACTCCGCTCGATCGCAGCAAGGAGCATGGCTGTACTGTCCTGCGATGGCGGGGCTGATTCCTCCGACCGGAACCCCTCCAGGACCCATCTCCAAGTCAGCAAGTAAGGCCCGGAGTTGACCAAGCAGGACGGGGTCCGGCTGTAGCGGAGAGGGTTGTGGCTGCCGGGGGGACGAGCCAATGACAGCGGCCCCGGCGGATTTTTTCCCCTTTTTGGAAGTGGGGGACATCTGGTGGGCCTCTAAAGGGGGGCCCCAATAGGGGAGCAGCCCACGCCAAGATCCGTTTCTAGTGTGCAGCAGGGGGTGGCTCAGATAGGTAGTGGGTAATGGGTAGTGGGTCTGGGAGATCACAGTCCAGGCAGATAACCAGCCAGCACACCCAGCCCCTCAGCACTCAGCAAACAACCAGGCAGTGATAGTTCAGTGAGGGTGGCAGATAAAGAGTGGAGGCAGGATATGTCTTGAGTTGGGGGACACAGGCAGAAAGTCGCAGAGTCACCAGGCCCCAGGGCACCTCCACAGAGCTAATCCCCACCAGCAGCACACCAGGTCCCTGCAGGGAGAAGGATAAGTGCAGGGCCGCCAGGTCCGCGTCCGCGATTTTCCGCCCCGCCGGTGCGACGCACCACCGCCGGGCAGCCACTGCAGGAAACAGCGGTGTCCGGCAGGCTTCACTAGGCCGCGGCCGCCGCGAGCGCTCCCGGCGGCTCCGCAGGCCCCTAGGTCAATCCAGGCAGTGGAGGGGGTAGGCAGGAGAGAGAAGAACAGTCCAGGGATGCAGGATGGTCCCTTACCCCACTACCAGGCGAGGATCAGCTCCCTCCAGACGGTCACAGGCCAGCAAGATGACGGCGGCAGCTACAGGCAGGGTATAGGATGTCCTCCCGGGCGACCACGGTCGAATTCCCGCTCAATAGGCAGTCAGGGCTCAGCAGGGGACACAGATGAACAGATAGTTGGGGTGACTGGTGCTGTAGAAGCCATTAGTTGCACGGATGGCAAAGGATGGAGATCAGGATACCCGGAGCTCTGCTCAAACACGTCCGCCGCCGCTCACATCCGGACACGCCCCCATGTCCGCACAATTTACAGTTAAAGCAGCGCAGTGCAAAATTCTGAAATCACCTCTGGTCCTTTAGCTACCAAATGGTCCGGGGCTTAAGTGGTTAAGAACACTTCCGTGCTAGGATTTAGTTAAAGGGTTAGGATTTCAGATTTTTCTAGGTTCATTTTAAACTTTGAATACCTTCCAAGCTCACTGATTAATTTTTAAAGCAGATGAGAGGCAATCAAAAGGGTTAGATAATGCCACCTGTTCTACGGAAA
Organism: Rana muscosa; assembly: GCA_029206835.1. Lineage (NCBI taxonomy): Eukaryota > Metazoa > Chordata > Amphibia > Anura > Ranidae > Rana > Rana muscosa. The sequence continues at coordinate 11,996,192 of CM055118.1, forward strand.
TATTTTATGTGTATATACAGTAGATAATGTGTATGTGTATATAAATGATAACCTGTGTGTGGAAGACAGGATGGATTGCTGTGTTGGAAAAACACTCAAGGCTCATTCCAGCTTGTGCACTGTGGCTAAAAATAATGTGTTGATACACATTGTCGCAACTCATCAACTCTGCGTGGTGGACTGCAGAGCCATCCATTGTGAATCTTAATGCATAGTACAGTAGAGCCCAATGTTCATAATAGGCTGCATTAACACAACACATGTTAAAGCATGCCATGACGTGAGTTAAACCATGTGCATGAACACACCACAACAGATTCTAAAGTCAAAACATTTTTTTACCTTAATATATTCTCTACATCAAGGTAAAAAACGCTCCACTACCTGTAAAACCCACCACGATCCCTAAACACCTGCCTCCTCTCACTACAACACTATCCTGGCTGCAGCACTGCTCCTCTCACTTCCTGGTCTCACAGGAGACACTGAGAACAGTGGGAGCTATAGACTCCTGCTGCTATCAGTCAAACTCCTGTGAGAAGGGAGCGGATGTGTGGCTTATAAGCCCTGTGTGTGTCTGTGGACACACACAGAGTGGCTCAAGACCATGTGTGCACAGATGCCTATTTAGCACCTGGCTTGCTAAGGAGGCACCTGGAGGTAGGAGGAGCAGACAGCACTGGCGGGGGACTGCCAAAGAGGAGGTAAGGGACTGTTCTGTGGAATATCGCTGCAGAAAGCAGGCAAGCATAACCTCTTTTTTTATTCACGTTAAAACATTTTTTATCATTTACCATTACTACTTTAAGTGTAAATTGACCCTGAGTGCTTTGCAAGCCCTGATGCTCTAATGACCTAACTTATTTTAACATATATAAAGAAAGGATATAGCTGATAATTTTAATTATTTTTCCAAGATGTTATCAAAGCAATTGAATGAACATAAAAAGGAAGAATTTTTAACTTATTAAATGCATAAATTGGATGATGTTATTATCCACCTCTTTGACCGAGACAGATCGTTTTTCAAATTATTGCTATTGTAACAGTGAAAAGCCCCGTCACTATCTGAATTTATGAAATTGACACAGGATTCCCAGATTTTCAGTCTGAGAAGCTCTACCATGTCTTTTGTGAGCATGAAAAACTGTTTTAAGAACCTTCAATCCTGTGTCCAGGTTTACCTGGAGTTCTGCAGGTTTTGTGTGTGTCTCCAGCTGCACACACTCATTATAAACCAGGTCTGTTGAGAACTCAAGGTAGTTGCTGCTATTTGGCCACAGAGCCTTTGTGTGGAGATGGCAGTGAGCTCCAGCCAGGAGGGGTAACATTCTTGGGAGACAAGACCCTATGTTGGGGGGACTTCTTGCCCATAGGACTGGGAAAATCAGGACAGATACGCAGGTACGAAGAGACCGAGAAAGCACAGGTCACTAGCAAGTCCACAGATGGGGCTGGAGGGAGTCCTGTGTTCCTGAAAAGTGGGAGAGCCCGAGGTGCTGGGAGAACCCTATCTGGAGGCCAGGAGAGGGCCTGTACAGTGAAGTGATGTGATAATAGTGTCATATGTCTTTGCAGTTTTGAACCTGGTCCTGCAGCTCTATTCACTCTGCCACAGAAAAATCTGAGTCTCTGCAACATGTACGTTGCTTAGTGCTTCTGCCCCTTGGACACTTTAGCTCCAAGTGCCTTCCAATTGCAGTCAATCTGCAATCAGCTCAGCCTTTAAATAGCTGGAATTGCTGTTCTCTGGGCCTGTTTGCGTGGATTAATTCCCTGGGTATATGCTTTCCTGCTGAGCTACTGGATTTCTGGTCTTTTGCCTAATTGTCTGACTATGCTTTTGCCCAAAGATTCTGCAATCCTATGCCAGTCTGTGTATGACTTCAAAGTCCATATGTGATGCAAAATATAAATAAAAAAGTCCACCGTGTGTCTACACGGGAAGTGTGAAGAAGGAACACCAACAACTTTAAAGTATTATGAAAACTTCTGAATGGTGAACAGGAACTGTTGTATATAGTGTGCTGACCCACCACTGATAAAAGTGCAGGCTTAGTTTACCACTTCTTCACACTTCCCGTGTAGACACACGGTGGACTTTTTTATTCATATTTTGCATCACATATGGACTTTGAAGTTATTCACATGTGTTATATGTATATTTCATGTTTGCACTGCATTTTTTATATTGTTTTATTGCCACAATGAGTCTCATCACTTTCGGGGTCCATACCCCTTCATTAATATTTACAGTTTGGTTTTTCACCTTTCTGATAAAGTTATCTAAGCGCTACACTTTAAAATCTTTGTTTACAGCTATTATCCAATTAGCCGTGTTAGCTGCTAGTCGCGTACAGGCAGCGCCTGCCTCTGACTACTCTTTTAGATCCTAATTTTGTACCATGCTGCCAAGACTTGTTGCTGACCCGATCTGCCTGACTACGCTGATGCCTAAACCTTCAGCCAGAGCTCCAATTTGGACTAAACCTTACAATAGGTACCTTACAAATAGGTTGGATGAGCCTGAAGAATCTGTGGTCTGGAAGACCAAGGTCCTGATTCAGTATTCTAGTGTCGCTAGATACAGTGTACAGGCAGAGCAAATGGTGCCAGATCCAGTCCTCTAATGTGTGACCTTCCGTGTGTCACTTCCGGATTTCGGAAGGATGAAACTCATCATAATGGCTACACAGCAACTGGATGTGATGGCATTCATCATTACGGAAGTCACGCATTAGATGTTACACAGCCTGTACACGGTATTTAACGGCACGTTAGAATACTGAAGCAGGAGTTGTTTGACTAGATATGTTTTATTGATGCTTGTGAGTAGGTTTTATTGTTAAATAAAGTGTTATATAGTATTATGCTTTTAAAGTTCCTACTTTTCCTTTAACATCTGTCTGTGAAGCAAAGTGAGGTGATGAAATGCCAGCCTGCGAACTTGCAGAATGGTGGGGATCTCATAGTTAGAAAATAGTTTTTTTAAATGTGTTTTTCAAAAAAATTAAGTGTCCCCTGGGTTCCTTGAGCTCAAACTTCCCACTCTCTTGTGTTTGAAATGTGATATTTGTGATTTTGTGAAACTTTACCCCCCCCACCCCTTGAACCAACCCCCAATCTCCCTCCCTCCCCCCTTCCCCTGCCTATCTAGGAAAACCCTAGGGGCTATACTTGTGACCGATACCTGCCAACCCTCCCTTACATACCCCTCAATATCCATATCCACTAACCTTGATTCCTTCCCGCTGTTCCCCCCCCCCCCTTTCTAAGAAAAATGTGTACATCAAAAAGCTTCTTATTATGCCGTGTACACACGGCCGTTTTTCTCGTCGAAAAAAACAACATTTTTCTCATTCGATGAGAAAAACGATAGTCTGTGGGCTTTCTGTTGTTTTTTTCGACGAGAAAAACGGCATTAAAAACGACGAGAAAAATTAGAACATGTTCTAATTTTTCTCGTCGTTTTTTTCGACATGTTTTCCGCGGCAGTGTTTCCCATAGGGAAACACTGCCGCGGAGCCCACAGACGGTCGTTTTTCTCGTCAAGAGAAAAAATGACGTGAAAAACGACCGTGTGTGGGGAACAAGCTGTTCCCCCGTTTTAAATGACATTATTCACGGCGGTTTTTTAACCGCCGTGAATAATGATCGTGTGTACGCAGCATTAGTGTATCCCATTCATACATTTTAGTACTCAAAAGTGACTCCCCACTCCATCCCCTACTATATTTAGTTACATTGAGAAAGCTAAAAATTAAGAAAAAATAAAAGGAAAAGGACCAAAGGCAAAAAATGGTGTAAACATTTTTGGGATTCCACCCTCCCCTCCTTCCTTCCGGGAAAAAAAAAAGGGGGGGGGTCCCCGCTATTCATAGGCACAACCTAGGTGACCTAAGGATATGTCCCCAAAAAGAAGAAACAGAAGGGGGGAGCCCAACTATCCGTTTGGAATTTAACCCTAATATATTCCTCTCCATAAATATACAGTCAGTCTATAGTCTATGGTTGCACTTAGTTCTCTTCCAGCCACTGTGCTGCTTTTCCCGGTGATTAAAAAAACTGGGGTCCCTCTGAAGTCATTATCCGAAGGCGTGCTGGGTACAATAATGCATATGTGATTTAGTTTTTTAAAAGGCTACGTTTGATTGGTGTAAACTCAGATCTGCGTTTACTTAATTCTGGAGAAAAATCTGGATACAATGAGATTCTTGACCCATTATAAAAAATGTCCCCCTTCTCTCTTGCTTTTTGCAGTGCTGTTATCTTATTAGGGATGAGCTTCGAGTTCGAGTCGAACCCGTTAGACTCGAACATCGTCTGTTTGGCCGTTCGCCGAATTTCGAACATTCGAGTGGCGCGTCCCATAATGCTCTGAATGGAACTCTATGGGCCCTTTCTATCACAAAAAGCGGTGAAAAAACACTTTCCCCAAAAATGTCTCTAAACCAAAGTAATTTTTTAATAGATCAAGGGCAAAGATGGAGGAGAATAGCTAGAAGGCGAAGGATCAATTTTTTTCCCTTAGCCTCTTTTTTTTTTTCTCCTTTCCTTGTATTAAGGATTTGACATCTGTTTGTTTAGTATCGTTTTTTCTTTGTTATGACTGGATGAAGTACTCTCTCTTTCCAGATCTAGTAATTCTTGGAGCTCAAGTGGGCCTCTCTTTCTTATGCGCTTTTTTTTATTATTATGTTCTTCTCCCTGGTATGCGGCCTAAAACATTTAACATAGGCTCCTGGAATGTCCGGGGGATGGGCGACCCGGTTTAAAGAGCTGAAATTTTTTCCACGCTTGAGCGGTACGGGGTGGAACTAATTTGTATACAAGAGACTCATTTAACAAAGGAAACAAAGCTAAAATTACCTAATAGAAAATATTAATGTCAGTACCATTCAGTCCATTCCTCCTATTCTAGGGGGGTGACTATAATGGTAAAAAAGGGGACGTCTTTTGTATGCAAAGAGTCTAGAATAGATGAATTGGGTTGCTACATTTTTTTGCATTGTTTAATAGAAAATGAACCATATGTATTGGCCAACATTTATATCCCTCCACCTTTGAAAATGGAGATTCTGTATAAATGAATGGAGTTCGTGGTAAATAAGGAAAATATCCCAGTAATAGTGGTGGGGGATTTTAATGCAGTATTGAATAGAAGTGTGGATAGATTTCCACCAGGGACACGGACTGAAAGGAGGGGAGAGGAACTCTTAACCCAGTTCCTGGAGGAGGTTGGATGGTGTGACATTTGGAGAACAAGCAATCCAGATGAGTGGCAGTACTCTTGTTTCTCGAGCTCATACTCCACACTATCTAGAATAGATATGGCCCTGGGAAATTGGGTAAGTCTGCAGTTAGTTAGTAAAATTGTTTATTATCCAAGAGGGGTGTCGGATCACTCTCAACTGGCACTGAATACAGGGAAAAATTGTCCCTCAAGTAATTGGAAAATAAGCCCCTTCTGGTTGGAACTTATGGGAAAATCGGAGGAAATGGGTATAAAATTGAGAGAGTTTGTGGACTTTAATTCAGAGACGGCACTGGAGGGAGTGATATGGGACGCCCTGAAGGCCTTCCTTAGGGGAGTATTGATTCAACAGGTGGCCAAGATTAAGAGAAACTCCAGGGAATGGGAAGAAAAAATTAGGAAAGAGGTGTTGGAGGCAGAAAAACGATATGTGGAGGACCCAACCCTGATGAAACAAAGGAGATGGCTCGAGAAACAGCAGGAGTATAAAATGGCAGTCAACAGGAAAGTGGAGAACAAGCGCCTCTTCCAAAGACAGATTGCCTTTGCGGAAGGGGAGAGTGTGGGCCATACATTGGCTCTCTTGGCTAAAACCAACTCGGCTCCTTCTAATATCTCCGCAGTTAGGACGTTGAGGGGTGGGATATCCTCTCAAACACCTGTAATATTGGATACATTTGTGGCATACTATCAGGACCTATATAAATCAAAAAGAGAAGATGAGATGCCACAAATGGATGAGTTCCTGGGGGGAATAGAAAACACCAGTCCTAACAGAGGAGGATAGAAGTGTTATAGAAGCCCCAATAACTTTAGAGGAACTGCAACAGGCAGTGGTTAGGATGTCTAACCAGAAGTCCCCTAGGCCAGATGGCTTACCAGCCGAGATTTTTTAAGCAGTATGGTGAGGTGTTGCTCCCGGAACTATTGAAGGTGTTGAACTGGGCGGTAGAAGGGGGGAGGCTGCCTGCCTCAATCTCAGAAGCCATCATAATAGTTCTCCAGAAAGAGGGGGAAGATCAATTAGATACATCATTCTACAGACCGATATCACTATTATGCTCAGATGTTAAAATATTGGCTAGGGTGTTGGTGGCTAGGATGAATAAATACATTCAGAAACTCATACACCCGGATCAATCCGGATTCATCCCAAATAGATCTACTAGTTCCAATATCAGAAGGCTGTATTTGAATTTACAGACGCCAACTGAGAATATAGGTGACAGATCCATTCTATCCCTGGACTCCACTAATGCCCCGTACACACGATCATTTTTAATGTCATTTTTTAAACCGACGTTTTTCTCCTCGTTTTTTTTCATGTTTCCTCTCAAGCCTGCCTTGCGTACACACCATCATTAAAAAAAACGATCAAGCAAAGCGCAGTGACGTTCAACACGTACGACGGCACTATAAAGGGGAAGTTCCGTTCAAATGGCGCCACCCTTCATGTTAGTAAAGTTTGTTGAGCGACGATTCGCGCTTTTCAGTTCGTTACTGTGTAATGAATGTGCTATCTCCATTACGAACGCTAGTTTTACCAGAACGAGCGCTCCCGTCTCATACTTGATTCTGAGCATGCGCGTTTTTTTTCACGTTGTTAAAGCATACACACTATCGTTTTTCACGTCGTTAAAAAAAACGACATGAAAAACGACGTGAAAAAAGAGAGCATGTCCGGAATTTTTAATGGCCGTTTTTCACGTCGTTAAAAATGCTCTGGAGCATACACACGATCATTTTTCAGGGCCATTTTTTAAAATGGCAGTTTTAACGGCATGAAAAATGATCGTGTGTACGGGGCATTAAGACTTTTGACAGGCTAGAGTGGGATTTTCTCTGGCATGTCCTAGAGAAATTTGGGTTTGGCCCCGTTTTCATTAAGTGGGTAAACACTTTATAACTCCCCAAGCGCAAAAATAAAAATCAACAACGAATACTCAGACGTTTAGGCTAGAAAGGGGGACAAGGCAGGGATGCCCACTGCCCCCCCTTCTCTTTACTTTGGCAACAGAGCCATTAGCAATTGCGATTAGAACCACACAGGGCATACAAGGGTTCCAGAGAGGGGCAGGGGAGGAAAAAAAACGCACTTTATGCGGACAATGCTTTTCTTGGGGGACTCTACAACATCTTTAAAAACGGCAGTGCAGACAGTGGAGGCATTTGGACGATTTTCGGGCCTGGTGATAAACTGGGAGAAGTCTGTACTTCTGCTGGTGGACCCAGTAGGCAATGCCATTTTTGCAGGAATCCCCCAATTAAAAATAGTGGAGAAAATGAATTATCTGGGGATAGTGGTAACACGAGACCCAGAACAATACATCAGTAACAATCTAGAGCCACTTTTAGTTAAGTTTAAACGTAAAGCCGATATTTTGGGACGGCTTCCTCTATCGGTGGCCGGACAAAGTAATCTCATCAAGATGATCTGGATGCCACAACTGCTTTACGTGCTCCATAACTCTCCAGTATGGATAGGTAAAGCATGGTTTAAAAAAATAGAGACCCTCTTCAGGGAACTAATCTGGAAGAAGGGAAAGGCGAGGATCAGTCTCCAAACATTACAGCTGCCAACAAATAAGGAAGGCTTGGGCGTCCCACACCCTCGCAGCTATTTTTTAGTGGCACAGCTACAGCATCTGGGGGAGTGTATCATAGAAGGAGGAGGGAGCGCCAGTGGGAAAATTATGTTAATGGCGGCCCCACATAATTCCATAATAGAAACCCTGGAGGCCGATTCTTTCCCTGTTAAGAATCCAACATCTTATAAGGATGGTCACAAGAATATGGCAGCCAGAAAAGTTAGCTTTTGGGTATAAGGGACGAACAAAATACTCCCCCCTCTGGGAAAATAAACACCTGCAAGAAATTCTAGCCATGGGGAAGTTAAAAGAATGTGAAAAGCTAGGCATAACTAGACTGGCGCAATTATATGTAGGTAACACACTGAAATCTTTTTCAGAACTAAGAAGAGAGTATGACATTCCAAATTCCCTGTTCTATACTTACCTGCAGATTAGACATGCCCTCCAAGCCCAATTCAAAGCGCACTGGGTGAGATGGCAAAAAATCCCCCACATCCAACGGTTAATTAAGTCAGGAATTTCTAAAGGCCTTATTTCAGAATTATATACGCAGATTAGCGGTGGTTCTATTTTGGGGGAGAGTGTGGGAAAAAATAAACAAAAATGGGAGGAGGATGTAGGCCCTATAACAACTGAACAATGGGAAAGGATATTGGAGTTAGGGACATGGGTGTCACTCTCCCCATCACAGAGAGTATCCCATCTATTTCTAGTGCATAGAGTTTACTACACCCCAAAGAGATTACATATGTTTGGAAGGAAACCAGATGACAAATGTCCTAGGTGTCAAAGTACAGGAGACCTTATACCAGGGGTCTCAAACTGGTGGCCCTCCAGCTGTTGCAGAACTACAATTCCCATGAGGCATTGCAAGGCTAAACAGTTACAAGCATGACTCCCATAGGCAGAGGCATGATGGGACTTGTAATTCCGCAACAGCTGGAGGGCCGCAGGTTTGAGACCCCTGCCTTATACACATGATGTGTAAATGCCCGAAGTTACATAGGTACTGGGTTAAGGTACTAGACATCATAAATACAACCTTTGGGATTGCTCTGGAACCGGAGGCCAGAGTGTGCTTATTGGGTTGTATAGAGGACAGGCATGAGCATAAGGGCATCACAGTAGCGGTAATAAGGTGCCTGTTTCAGGCCAGAAAATTGATAGCACAAAACTGGCAATCACAGAAAGCACCGGCATCGGCGGAATGGGTTAATGTAATAAACACGACAGTGTGGAAGGAAAAAGTAGTTCTAACTAGACGTGGCAATTTTAACAAATCCAAAACACTGTGGGAGCCCTGGCTGAGTAGAATGGGGTGCCCATCCTAGAGAGAGGAGAAGAATTTAGATCAGTAACTAGAGATTAGCCGGATGAGAGAGAGAGAGAGCGCAAATAGAGAAAGAGAGCTGTATTTTATAGATAAAGAGGACAAGCTCACTCGGAAAGTAAGAGACGCAGGAAGGAGAAGGAAAAAAAGATTTTCGCTGTAGTAGTGGCAGAATTTGTGTGTGAAGTACAAATAAGATGATGGGGGTGAAGGGGGGAGGGAGGGACATGGGTACAGTGGGCACTTTAAAGTTCATACAATGTGATGAAAGAAAAGTCTCATAGCTATGAGTAAGCACTTCAATAGTGTGAAACGCGTTAGCCAGATGTGATCAGTTTGCTGTGTTGTGCAGTGTGTTTTGGTTTCCTGAACCTTTTTTTGGAATAAAGGCTTTTTAACCGGAGTGCTGCGTCCAGAAGACTTTTCTTTCTTCAATTGCATTTGCATTTGCCAGGGATTTCCACACCTGAGCGGCTTCCTTTCTTCCATACAATGTGATGCATGTATAAAGATGTATGTATTTTAAATAGATTTTTTTGTATTGAAGAAAATAGAGAATATATAAATAAAAAAAAAGAAAAAGAAAAGTGTTTTAAGCTCATTAATAACATATTGAGTTGGTGAGTGCCTAACTAGAAGGGAATGGTGTGTTCACTAGTCATGTGGTGTTTCGAGGATACACTTGACTGGATATCGAGAAAAAAAAGTGAATATTGTGGACATTTTCTTGACAATTTATGCTTTATTTTGTCATCAGTTCACGTGTGATGACACAATGTTGGTTGACCTTATTTAATCACAGCACTTTCTCAAATTGGGATTTATATTCTAATTTAGTATATAGGCATTTGTTTTGGAGTTTTGAGGTAGTGGCAGTATGCATTTTATGCACATATAGAACAAAGATTTTTTTCTGTGGTTCAGAGTTTACTATTTTGGGTCACTATTTCTATTACAATGCTGGTATGATGTGACCTTAGAACCCCTTTAATGTTGAACCAGGGGTGAGGGGCGTGACCAGGATGTGAGAGTGAGCACGGGACGCTTCCCCTCCCTCTGATCGTATCCCAGTTATCCTGCAGAGCGCTGCGTTGAACCAACCCAAGCCAAGCCAGAGATTGAACCAGGAGATCTGGGTCCGGTGTCCTGTGTCCAGTGAGAGCGGGACGCGATTGGCATGCAGGCGGCATGTAGCAGAGTGGGGAAGTGTGGAGGTCGGGCTTGCGCAGCTCTAACAACAAGGAAGACCACAAGCTGAGCGGGGATCGGGACTGCTGGTGAGAGAGGCGGCTGCCGACTCACCCCCTTCTCCATGTAGCAGCGCAGTATCCTACCGGAGGTAGAGCGTGAGGCTCCCTCAGCGGACAGACCCCCCCCGTCACACGTGCGCCTCACCAGCTCACAAAAGTAGCGGCACTTAGCAGTACTGGGGGCACTAGGCTGTGTGAGACCTCGAGGCACCCACCCACTAGCAGGCAGAGGCTGCAGCATTTGAGACGGCGAGGGTGTGAGTGGCCCCACGCAGCGATCACCTATCCTTCTGCTGGCAGCAAGAGAGGAACCTTCCCGGACAGAGAGGCACAGCAATATCTGCTCTCCCTTTTCTACCTTGCTTGAAGCTTGAATGGAAGACCAGTGGATGATTGAGAGACATCCATTGTATTTTTTACTTGCCTGTGCATTAGGACTGTTACTGATTAAAATTTTCGTGTTCGATTAATCGTTTTTTTTTTAATCAATTAATCGACTAATTTCGATTAATTATAATGCACATACAGATCCAACTACTTTTAGCTGATATCCTTGCAGGCTGATTCCCAGTGCAGCCACCAACCACTGGAAAAATGGATAGCAGGATACAAAAAACACACAAAGGCAGCGCTCGATGGGAATAGCATTAAAACTTTTATAGTCTTCAAGTAGGTAACAAAATAAATATTGCACTGGAGATAAAATCGATGTAACTACATAAACTCTAAAAATGGTGAGAGTAATACCAAACGGTAGCAAAAGCAGTCAAAAAAACATGTAGCTAAGTATGATACTGGTATAAAAATGTGTACAATGATACCACTGCTGAATCCAGATGAGGAGGGGTTAACATCAGTCCGTCGGCATGGAGATGTCCCGTGAAGGGAACTATCACAACTCCCAGTGGATGGCTGTAGAATCCCAGGTTAATAGAGGGAAGTGATAGAGGGAAGGGTAACAGCCCTTGCGTGTGGCAGATAGTAAGGTCCCGCCGGCATGCAGATATGAAGGCACAGCAAAGGAGCCCTTCAGATGGACATGGCAAGCCCCGCCGGTGTCCGTGGCATCACCGGATCTCCGACGGAACTCCCTGAAGACCCGGAAGCCGTCGGAGAGGTGAGTACCGATCCAAAAAATTTTGATTGCTCAAAAGAATTTTGAGCGATCAAAAAAATTAATCGATTAATCGACAAATTAATAGTTAATTTCCACAGCCCTATTGTGCATATGTATCATCTCTGTCCTGGCCCCCTTTTATGCCTCTGAGAAATAACACACTTTTAGTTAGAGAAGAAGAAAAAGACTGGGACTTTAAAAATCTGAAATTGTTCGCTGGATACTCCCCTTACATTACTTTTTTCTGCTATTGTCACAGAAGGGAAAAAAGGGAAAACATTTTTTTTTTTTTTTTCCCTTTGTTCTTTTTTTCCTTTTTCCTCATACCCCCAGTGTCTATGGCTCTGTGATTGGGACATATAGACTCAGCCGTTTCAATAGAGTCAAACAGAACTGCTCACACTGCTACTCCTACCGCTTCCAAGAGGGCTAAAAGGCCAGGAGGGAAGCGGGGTAACACATGCAGATTAAAGTAAATAAACATATTTTTTAGCAAGGAGAAAAAAAATGCTTGCCTCATAGTGTCATCACAACCTACCACAAAGGCAAGCTTAGCAGCAAGCCAAGCTGCAGCGAAACTTGGAAAATACTCACACACTCCAGACCAGACTGCAACCCAGACCCCTCCAAAAAAACACTCAACACAACCAGCAGGCATATTCTAAACCACAGGCTGGTGCCCCAAGGGTAAGAAGAAGCCAAGGACAATCCCAAACATCCTTGTTAACAGAAACAAGTGACTTGGAGGGGAGACCCCCGGGGACCGAAGAGACCAGATAGGTATTGGGACCATTAGCTGAGGGGGGAGGGTTGCTGGAAGCGGAGCCATCTCTAAAGGAAGTTCTGACAGCAATTACATTTTTCAAATTTTCCCTAAATGAAGTAACCATCCAGCTTAGAAACATACAGGAAGAGCTGTCTTTGGTTAGACATGGCCTAAAAAAAGGAAGCAAAAGAACAACAGCCCTGGAGGAGAGAGTTAGCCTTGTGGAGGACGATCTAGCTCCCCTAAAAGAGAAATGAGAATAGTGAGAGAGCAAATGGTTAAACAGGAGTTAAAAATGGATGATATGTAAAACAGAATGAGGAGGAAGAAGGTCAGGATTAATGGACTTCCAGAGCACAGTGAGGGCCCAGACCCCATAGCTTTTATAGAGAAATGGCTCAGAGACATTTGGTCAGGAATCTTTTTCACCGTTCCTAGCAATTGAGAGAGCGCATAGGGTGCCTTCTAAACCCCCCCAATCCGGAGGCCCTCCTCGTCCCCTCCTAGTAAAAATGTTTTACTACAAAGACAGAATGTCAATAATACAGAAAGCTAGAGACATGGGTAACATTCTTTACAACGGTACTAGGATATGATGATGATGATGATATAGGATTTGTACTGCGCCGAATACGCCCCCCTTAGGAGCACGTCTAGGTGCACACTGACCATAGAATCAACTAAGATGACCGATAAACTGGTAGAGGGCCCTGGGTTGAAAGTACAGAGCTATAAGAGGGGGAGGTAGAACAAAGAAAAAACGAATAAACTGGGGGGGAAGAGTATGGGAAGAAACCATGTATATAGCAGGATTATCGTCAGGTTTTTATCCGTAGGCTTGGATAAATAGAAAGGTCTTTAAACCCTTCCTGAAGCTCAGAAGAGAGGGCAATGACCTGCCAGTGGATTGTAGTCTGCTAGTTGTTGGTTCTGTTAGATGTAGGTTGGCTGATAGAAGTGTTCTCGATGGTACATAGTGAGAGGCCCATTCAGACAGATAGATTGGGCCCAGCTTCCGGTTTGCACTATACATATAGCACATTGCCTTAAATAGTACCCGCTTTGCAATGGGGAGCCAGTGCAATTTTGCAAGCACAGGAGTTATGTGGTTTCTTCTTGCACATCCGGAGACCAGGTGAGCAGCTTGGTTCTGGGTCACTTGCAATTTTTTTGCCACTTTAGTGGAAGTCCAAGAAAAAAAATGTTGGAACAATCAAACCGGGAATGCACAAGGCTCTGCACTAGAGTTAGCCGGTTTTCATGCGAGAACAGTTCTTTAATTTTTCTGAGTCTCTGTATATAAAAATCTGAGTCTTTAATACAGTGTTTTGCATGAGGAATACAGTAAATGACAGGCATGGATTGAAGATGATGCTTAGGTTCCTAACCTTTTGCCGGCGTTGGAATAGGGCAGAAAGAAGTGGGCCAGGCTGAGAGGAAATTGGTGGAAGATTGAGGGCCCACCAGCACCACCTCGATCTTTACTTCATTAAGGCCCAGTTTGTTATCGGCCATCCATTTTTGTATATGGTGAAGTCCATTTCTCAGATTTAAATGCATGTTAGTCCCCTTGGCGGAATCAGCCAAGATCTGCATGTCATCTGCATAGATCTGGCAAGCTAGTTTGTGTGTAGCAATGATGTCAGCTAGAGGATCATATAGCAGTTGAATAGCAGGGGTGACAATGCCAAACCCTGCGGGACTCCATAGAGAAGGGGTTCAATTGGCGAGCTGCATGTGTTCATCCGGACTTGATGGGTCCGGTCCTTAAGAAAGGATTTGATCCACCGGAGAACAGTGCCTCTACATCCAAAAAGTTTCATACGATCTCCCAGAATCTGATGGTCGATAGTATCGAAGGCTGCAGAGAGGTCAAGCAGCACCAAGGCTGCCAACCCCCCGCATCCTTTACCTTCAACAACCGTTCACGCATATCTAGTGCTGAAAGTTCAGTGCCACATCCCGGCCTGAATCCCGACTGGGAATCATGGAACAGGTCGTTACCCTCAAAGAAGCTTTGCATTTGTTGAAAGACGACCCGCTCCAGGATCTTCGCCAGGAAGGGAAGGAGAGATATAGGTCTAAAATTGGTGAGAAGAGAAGGGTCGAGTGTGCTCTTTTTTAACAAAGGAGAGACAATGGCATGCTTCAGATGAGTTGGAACGGCCACTCTTTTTAAAGATAGGTTCACTATCCTTGTTATCTCTGGGGCCAGTGTGTCTGCATTCTTCTTCATGAACCATGCAGGGCAGGTATCATTCGGGAAGCTGATGGTTTAAGCTTGGACATGATTTTGGTTATCTATGCAACTGTAGTGGTTTCAAATGAGCTGAAAGTAGGGGGAGTTTTTGTGGGAACAGGTGGTTCAAGGACATCAAGTAGGATTTTATCCTGATTATGAATTTTTCAAACTGAATAGCAGAGCATAGTTCCATAGATGGAACAATCTTAGGATGGAATTTTTTCAGTTCAAATATGTCCTTAGCCAATGTGAATAGTTCCCGAGGTTTGTTCGAGGCTTACATTATTTGTTCATTATAGTAGGATCTTTTTTGGCGTTTTACTGCCTTTATGTAGCCTTGGCAATAGACCCGATAAGCCATTTTATCCCGGGGGAGTTTTGATTTAAGCCACTTTCCTTCCAGAATTCGTCTTTTATTCTTGAGTACGTTGAGACTTGGGGTGTACCAAGGGCTGGACTTGGAGAGTCTTGGGTGCCTATTTACGTCAGTGGGGCCAAAATGTCCAGACTTGCCTTTATTCTTAAATCAAATTCATTTAGAGCTATCTCCAACCTTTCGATCTCGGCTTCCAAAATAAGAGTTCTGATTTCTCTTGCAGCATTTACTAGGTGTGGCAGTCCCTGATGATTATCATAGTATGTTTTAAAAATTTCAGCTGTTATATTAGTTAGTTAGTTAGTTTCCAAAAAGGAACAGATTTTGTCATGGGATTTCCTTTCGGAATTTTTCTTGGTGCAAAGTCCGAGAGGTTGAAGGTGACCAGGCTATGGTCTGACCACCCCACCTCATGGGTCTTGACATTGGATGCTTCCGTTCCGTGAGTAAAAAGGGCATCCAACATATGACCCTTTATGTGTGTGGTCATGGTGGATGCTAGGGAAAAATTAAGGCCATCTAAGTCACCTATAAGATCTTAAGAGTCACAGCTTGTTTCATCCTCCAGCCACATGTTCATGTCTCCCTGGAGAATGACACAATCTGCTTGTAGACACAGGGACATCATAATTTCCTGATAAATCCACATGGAAAGTCCCCGTTGGGCCGGGTGGGCGATAAACAGTGGCTAATACAAATGAAGATGAGTCACTTACTTTACACCTGAGCACCAGATTTTCAAATGAGTTATACTCAGGTGTTTTTAACTCCGCACAGTCCAAACAGTCGTCATAAATCACACAAACATCCACCCCCCCCTCCCCTCTTGTGTTCTCTGATTTTGACTAAAATCTTAAAAGGAAGTAATTCTTCTAAACCTGACTTATAATTTACATTAAACCAAGTCTCTGTGATTCCTAAAATATGAAATTTCTCTGACTAGCATTTCATATCTATATACCCATATTTTTCACCCGACCTACAAAAGCGAAGAGCCAAGTTTGGAGAAATAAAACGAAAATTACAACAGATGAAAATAACGTATGCATTGTTATATCCAGCAAGATTGAGGGTAACAAGGTATTTTGATACGCCCGAGGGGGTAACGGAGTGGTTATTAACTGGTAAAGGGAACCCATAGAAGGCATGGACATGGACTGCATTATCTGGAAACCTACGAGACGACACAAGCAACCACAATTAAGCACATGCCACGAGGCACGCACTTTTTTTATTTTTTTGTGTTTTTTCTCTGTTCCTCTTTTTTTCCTCTTTTTTTTCTCTTTTTGAGCCTTTATTTTCTTTGTTTACATATAGGAGATAACAGGGAGACATTTGGGATATGAGAGAGGGGGAGGGGATGTGATTTGGAATGAGGGGGGCAAGGCACATACTGCGAGGAACCCCCTATGCACGAGGGCTATTTTTGTATTATTGTTTTTTGTAGTACTTCTTTGTATGTGTTTCTTTTCCTAGGGGGGAGGGAGGGAGGTGGGGGGAGAAAGAGGGACCTAAATCAGCGAATAACAAAGAGGGTTAAATTTCAAAAGTTGGGTGTAAGGGATGGTCACAATAGTAAGCCCCAATTCAAGCCCTGAGAGGCAGTGAAAGGGACATGTGAGATAGGAAGTAGGTATGAATGGTATGTATGGAATGTTAGGCATTGAACTATAGGTATAAAATACAACTATGCCTTCTTTTACCATGTTGACACAAAGAAATCACAAGAAGGATACACTAACAAGTATAGACACGGTTTATTAATTAAGGATACACCACAAATTGTTTATGTTTATTAGAAGTGAAAATTAATGATTAGTAAGGCACAGACAAAAAAGATAACCTTATGTTCCTGGAATGTTCGGGGGCCTGGGAGATCCAGTGAAAAAAAATAGCAGTTCTATCAATGACAAGAACTTATGGGTCTGCAATTCTATGTCTTCAGGAGACACATCTTACGAATACCTCCATACCCCAATTAGGGTGGGGAGATTTTCGAACCCAGTACCATTCTGTTCACACGTCTTATTCCAGGGGGGTGAGCATCTTTATGAAGTCAGGAATAATGTTTAACTGTATACAGAGTAAGATTGATGAATTAGGACGTTATGTTTTTTTACACTGTAAGCTAGAGAATAGAACTTATATATTGGCTAATCTATATATCCCTCCCCCTTTTAACACCGCGGTCTTGCGTAGCCTGGTGGACTTTGTTCTGGATAGGCCGGGTGTACCGGTGATCGTTATGGGGGATTTTAATATGGTCTTAGACCGGGAACTGGACAGATTCCCCTGTACGATACAACTAGACAAAGTAAAGGATGATAGATTATCCCAGTTTCTGGGAGAACTAGGCTTGAGGGATATATGGAGAACACGGAATCCTGAGGCCCGAAAATACTTGTGCTTTTCCAGAACACACTCCACTCTGTCAAGAATTGACTTAGTCTTAGGAAACGAAGAGGCGATACCCATGTAGCGGGCATGTACTTTCAGAGTGTTTAATTCTGGTGAGGACACCAGTAATGCATAGTTCCCTGCGGCCCAGCCGGTGGCGCTGTCACTTTGGGCCGGGGTTGAACCATCGCTGCAGTGCCGCAACCTTCCGCTGGGTCCCACCCAGGAGGGACTGTCCTAGGGTGCCCCGGGTGTTGAGCACCCGAATCCAGAGGCGTAAGGGACTGGAGGAGGGATTCATCCGAAGACCTGGTGCAGCATATTGCCAGTGACGGGTGAACCTCTGGAGACCGCCCGGAGGGATGTCTTTCCCGAACAGGGGCCAAGTTCATAGAGGAAGGTGGTTCATGTCCAATGACCGGTGGCAGCGGTCCAACTAGTCAACTCAGGTCAGTGGCAGAGACCTGCTAATAGGCCTGTGGCAGGGTTCTCAACGGTTCACCCGGTCGGTGGCTGAGACCGTGCGCCAGGTCTATTCGCTTGCAAAGGAATAGGAGAATTAATTTGTGCCTGGGCCTACTCGTATCCACACCCCTGTCTGTCTGTTACTGAAAGTTCAACTGTTATGTTCACCCTGCAATGGAGAAATAAAAGAGTGTTGGACTTTTAATTGGTGTGGGGCTCTGTTACTGGCAGACACATCTCCACGGAACAAGCGGAAGCTTCGTATGCAGTGAGCAGACCCGGAGGTAATTTAAGTGACTTTGCTCAACCCTCATACACATACGAGGTGAGAGCGTAGTGTTCCTGCACTCTCCTCTCCCAGGTACCCCTAGACCACACCAGCCAACCAGCCGATAGAAGCGGAGAGGGAGAGTGAGGCCCGCTACACCCATATTAAAGAATGTGAGTTATATGACAAGGGGATTGTCTGATCATTCCCCGATGACAGTTATTTTGGAGATGGGGGAGGGTAACCATTTGAGAGAGGGGAGAATAAGTCCACACTGGATGGAATTATTGGAAGACCCGCAGGAGGTACTAAGAGCCATTAGAGAATTTATTGAAATAAACCAAGGCACTGCATCAGAGGGAATAGTATGGGACACATTTTTTCTGAGGTATAATGATACAACAAATATCAAAAATTAAAAAACAATCTAGGGAGGATGAGAGAAGCGCCAGTGAAAGAGTGACAAAAACGGAAGAACAATACATTGATGACCCAACACCTAACAGCCATAGAGCATGGACAGAAGCACAGCAGAATTATTGCTTAATAATGCTCAGGAAAATAGAGAATAAGCAAATCTTTCAAAGGCAATTGGCATTTGCGGAGGGGGAAAGTGCAGGCCGAATGCTCGCCCACCTAGTTAAGATGCATTCATCCACATCAATGGTCCCAGCGATCAGGGTTGGGGAGGATAGTATATCCTCCCATACAAAAGAGATAGTGGACAGATTCCGGGACTACTACACAGATTTATACAGTTCCCGACAGGAGGAAATGAGGGAAGAAATGGACAATTTTTTCAGAAAGCTGACGATCCCCTTGCTCTCTGAGATAGACAGGGAGGAATTAGATAAGTCTATAACAATGGAAGAAATCCAACTGATGGTACAAGAAATGGCGGGTCAGAAATCCCCGGGGCCAGACGGCCTCCCGGTCGAGACCTACTGGCATTTTGGGAAGGTGCTGCTCCCGGAACTTATAAGAGTTCTAAACTGGTCAGTGATTAAGGGAGATCTCCCTGCATCTATGATGAAATCCACTATAATAGTAATTCATAAAGAGGGAAAAGACCCACTTAATACTTCCTCATATAGACCCATATCCTTATTAAACGCTGACATAAAAATACTGGCTAAAGTCCTAGCAGCGAGATTAAACAAAGTAATAGAGAAATTGGTCCATCCTGACCAATCGGGATTTATACCCGGCAGGGCAATGAACATAAACATAAGGCGAGTATACCTGAATCTGCAGATCCCAACAGACGAGGATGGAAAGAGAGCAATTGTGTCATTAGACGCTGCTAAGGCTTTCGATAGCCTTGAATGGCAATACTTGGACAGTCCTAAGGGAATTTGAAATCGGGCCGATCTTTACGAACTGGGTAAAGTTGCTATATAAATCACCAGAAGCCAAAGTAAAAGTGAACAATGCTCAATCTGATTTTGAGGGGATCGAGACAGGGGTGCCCGTTGTCCCCCCTTCTCTTTGCCCTCGCAATCGAACCTTTAGCAATAGCCCTTAGATCGACCCCTGAGATAAGAGGGTTTAAACAAGGTGAGTTAGAAGAGAAAGTGGTATTGTATGCGGACGACCTCCTTTTGTTTTTAGGAGACACGCAGAACTCTCTCAGGAAAGCCATGGAAGAAATCAAAAACTTTGGCCAATTTTCAGGACTTACTATAAACTGGGGAAAATCCATGCTGCTACCAGTATATCCTTTAGAAAAACCCCTGCCGCAAGAGGCCGCACAAATTCAAATAGCAAGCCAAATAAAATATCTAGGAATAAATATCTCTAGGGACCCTAATCAATATATTACAGACATTATAGTTCCATTACTGATTAAATATAAGGGGAAAATTAAAGTATGGAAACGGCTCCCACCATCAGTGGTGGGCCGCTGCAACCTAATAAAAATAGTGTGGATGCCGCAGCTTCTTTATGTCTTACAAAATTCCCCAGTGTGGATAGATAAAAAGTGGTTCCAAAAGATAGATACCATCTTCAGGGAACTAATTTGAAAAGGAGGGGTGGCAAGAATTTGATTAAACATCCTACAAAGGGCAAAGCAGGAAGGGGGCGTGGCACTTCCACACCCGTTTAGTTATTTTCTTGCAGCACAGCTCCAATATATGAAGGGATGCAATACAGAGGGGGGAGAATTAGAGAGGAGGATACTTCTACATAGTACTATACACAGCTCCCTAGTAGAAACTATGGAGGCAGGATCCTTCCCTCTGAAACTACCTACCCTAGATCTCATGATGAGAATTTGGAAGTCAGCAAAAGCAGCATTGGGATATAATGGCATAACAGACTATACTCCCCTATGGGAAAATAACAATTTAGGGGAAATACAGAAGATGGGGACAATCAGGGAATGAGAGAGACGAGGAATAAAGTATATTACTCAGCTGTATCAAGACGGTACATTAAAAACTTTCCAGGCATTAAGAGAACAATATGCACTACCAAACAAATCCTTTTACAGATCAGGCACACACTTGCAGTACAGTATAAAGGAAGTGGAATGGAATGGAGTAAGATTCCTCTGCTCCAGGAAATTATCAACACAAGAACATCAAATGGTCTAATATCAAAAGTCTACCCTAGTATATACAAGGGGAGCTTGAGAAGAACACAGGGCCCGATACATAAAAAGAAGTGGGAAAGAGATGTTGGTAACATGACTGAGATACAGTGGGAGAGAATCCTGGAACTTGCCCCACTGGTCTCACTGTCTCCCTCTCAGAGGATGTCTCACTTGTTTTTATTAAATAGAGCGTACTACACCCCGTATAAGCTTTTTCGGTTTGGTCGTAGAGCAGGCGCTAGCTGCCCTAGATGTGGAAGAACAGAAGGGGACATGATCCACATGTTCTGGAGATGCCCGAAACTATTTCGGTACTGGAGGGAGGTAGTGGGAACCATTGAGCAGATCTTTGAAGTCTATATTGAAATGGAACCCATACAATGTGTACTGGGCTGGGCAGAAGGACAGGGAAAAATTGGCAACAACCAGCTCGCAATTTTGAGATGCCTATTTCAGGCAAGGAAGTTGATTGCACAGAGATGGCAGCTCTAGTAAAGAATGGGAACAAAGTATGAATATAACAATATTAAAAGGAAAGAGCTACTTATATTAGACAAGGCGCTCTTAAAAATTTTGACAAGATCTGGAGACTGTGGTGGGACAAAAGTAGTATTCGAATACATTAAATAGTGGTGGAAGAAGGGAAGAGAAGATTTAAGGAAACAAAGGTTAAGAGGGAATGGAAAAGGAATGGAAGTGATGGACGAGAGTGTGGGATAAAAGTGACTGATGGTGGAGAGAAGCCTAGCTAGAGGGAAGATTGGTCTATTCCTTTCACCAGCTCTTGTCCTAACTATTAGGGACAGGGAATTCCCAGTGGTTTTAAAATATACTATGTTTATTGTACTGTATGTTCCAGGGGAGGGAGGGAAGGGAGATTGAAAGAATTAATGTAAAACGGAAAATGGTTTAATAAAGATATGAATTTAAAAAAAAATGTTGAACCAGACAGTGGTGAACACAGGCAATGTAGGTATTGGTACAGTGGCGGCCCGTCCATTGGGGGTGCACGGGTGCCACCCCCCGTCAATGCTTCCGGCCCCCTTATCTACATGCGGGGTGCCAGACGCATGGATTTCAATGGGGTTTCTTTTTTTTTTAAGCACATGATTAGAGCCTGAAGCTCTAATTGGCTTCAAAAAAGGGTGAGCTTGGGGCGCAGAGCACTGCTCCCCAAGCCCACCTACTTGTGTGACAATAGCGAATTAATATTCGCTATTGTCTTCCTGATTCTCCTCCCAGTCAATCAGGAAGCAGTTCCAGAGACCCAATTGGCCAGGGAGTCTTAGGACTCCCGGGCAATCGGGTCTCAGTCAGGACCCACTTCCTGTTCGGCCTGGAGGAGAAGCGATTGCCCCAGAGCGAGGAGCTGCAGCCCAGATCCATATCTGCCTGATAGGCCTTCTTCCTAAGGTAAGGGGGCCTCTGATCGCCGCATTCCTGACTGTCTCTCGTGGGGGGAAGGGATTGCATATTCCTGTTTGTCTCCCGTGGGCTGTTTGCATTAGTTTGCTGCTCCCCAAAAATATTGAGCCCCAGTCGCCACTGTATTGGTAGGTGGGGTTTGCCATATTGAGTAAATCCCTCACTTTACCCTGAATACTTAGAGGGACACATTCCCTTTCAGTTAAAAGGGCGACAAGGGAAGGGGTAAAAACACCAAGCTGTAGGTTGATGGAGCACTGTTATGCATAAAAAAGGCACTTGCACTGTTTTTGGCAACTCCGCTAATGACAATGCACGTCATATACCTAGTGGTGCATTGTAGCACAGATGTGTAAAGGTTTTGTACATTGGAATGCCATTCTAAATTAATGGTAGGTGAACTCAATGCTTACTGTATATACCCTATCCATTGCAGTAAAATGCAGGTTACCACAAAACATAGGTGTGAAACAAGCCTTTTTTTTTTTTTTTTTTTTACAGGGCTCTCCCTTCATCAAACAGAAAATACAGCATTCTTTTGCCAAAGAAAATGAAGAGTGTTTGTATGCATATTCCTGTGTGAGTGGTCAAAAAGTGCAGTGTGACTCTCATATTTGGTGTCCTGCATTGAAAACAAGGTGCTAAGCTTTAGGCTTTAATTCTTATATGTTTGAGCTAAGTCGTTTTTAAAGATTAACACCTAGTAGTGAATCAAGGCCAATGGCTTTATTACAATCCCTTTTGACATTTCTATACACAGTTTCAAAAGCATCTTAGTTCAAATTTCATGTTAAAAGTCTATAAAAAAACTCCATCAACCTCTTATCCTCTCTGCTTTACAAAAAGAACTGTGTAACTAGTCTGAGACAAAATTTTAAATTGCATTGAAGTGATTACATGTATTACAAGCTCAGAATTGGATTTTAAGTTAATGTTTGTATTTTCTTTAGTGGGATTTTAACTTGTTTAGTGCATAAGCATTATTGCCAGATATGGAAGCCACACAAAGATTTTGTATAAGGGCTCATACCTGGACAGGGGGTTCTGCATGGCTTTGGGTATGCTGGATATATGCTGCATTAAGAGTCTAAAGAAATGCTGATCTTTGCAGAATAAAAAAGAATTTGGTTAAACCTGGTTGCTGCTCAGAACTATGGAGATATGCTTAACTCTCCCACACGCTGTTCCATTCTCCAGTGTGGGTGCTTTGGGTGGTGACTAGAGATACTGAGCACTCAGGATCCTAGCGCTTAGCAGTATTTTCAGTTTGAACGCTTTACAGTGTCTGGTAGGTTTGATTTTTGTTTAATAACTGTTTATTGGAAAACAATTAGTACATACAAAGCATATGGACAGTTTACCCTGTGCACTTTTTTTTTAAATACACAGTGGACGGTCTCAAGAATCACAAAAGATGAAGCAAAAATAGTATGCTATAAGAAAAGAAAGCGGTACAGGAAAAATGTAATCCCCAAGAACCAGCAGGATCACTGAATCTAAAGATATCTTAGGAAACTTAGGACGGTGCCTGGGTTTGGGTAAAAAAAAAAATAGAGAAGTATGAACAGTACTTCACTGTTTGGAAGAGAGGAGGAGAAAGGCTGGAGACTATAGTGGGAAAAAAAAGAAGGGAAGAGTGGGGGAGAGGGTTAGAAAAAGGTTATGGGTGGGAAAGGGAAGTAAAAGCTGATATCAGGTGGATTAGACCTTAGTTACAAGACTTAACATTGAAGAGTCCATTAGTAACTATACAGTAAAGAGTCTGAAGATTCTGAAATTATTTCCTTATATGCCTGCAGAAAATGTAAATTTGAACCAGTGAGCCTATATTTTGGAGTGCCGACCAATAATCCCCCTTTGAGATACATGTTAATTCCCCTAAGAGGCAAATATCATCCACTTTAACTAGCCATTGCAACAAAGATGGAGTTGTTGGTTGGCCCCACAAGGTGGGAATGAGGGAATTAGCTGCATTTAGAAAATGATGGGTGATGGATCGTTTGTTTATACAGGCCCACTGGTCCAGGTATTGGAAGGTATAACATGACCCAGGATCAGGTCTATAACTATTAATACTCCTTGTCAAAATGGATGAGTTAGCGGGCATTCACACGAAACATGAGGATGGGTGGATATATTTCCAGTTTCTCCAGCATAAAGGAGAGTGGGAAGGAGCTTTGTGGGTGTATAGTGCCATCAGGTGAGGAGTTTATAAGGAGTTTATAGTTGGCTTCCGCCACTTTAGATGATAAAGAAGAGAAGTTGCACAATTTTGTCATTCTGTGTATCAGTGAGGTGTGGGATGGGGGTTGTTAGCTCTCGTGGTAGATGCGTTTTTCCAATGATTCAAGCCAGTCGGGAACTAAATTTAAGGGCATGGTAGCCAATTTTTATTAAAAAGGCAAAATAAAAGTCCAAACAAAGGTTTCCCACGCAGGGGTTCTTCTCCATCAAACACACAGAACAGAAAATGCTAGCCCATCCTGGCTCTCTGTAGCAATATCTGTAGCAGTACTTCTGCACTTTATCCTGGTCACCCAGACCACTGGACTCCTCAAAGTAGACAGCTTCCCTTTAGCGTCTACAGCTCTGCCTCTTGCAGTCACAAATGTTCTGGCTGTCTCCTACAGCCTCTCTGACTCCTGAAGACCTCCTGTCTCTTGGTGTGGAGCCGTCTCCAACTGGGAGCCATGAGGTTTTCCCATACACTTAAAATAAGGGCTGTGCTCACCTGAGCACACACCCTGCTGGTAATCAACAAAGTCTGGATACAGGGTTGGAGATCCCGTGCCTCCCAAGACACTGTGGAATCTCTAAACTACAGAGCCCCATTCCGGAATACCAAAACCTGGAGAAAGCTGCGAAAGCAGTCTTCTCCAGTCCACATCTACGCTCTCTGTAGTCTTGCACCTCGCAAATCTGCATACCCAGTGTCCAGCAAACTGTCCATTTTACCGTGACAGTAGCTCCTACTGTCACAGAGGGAAGAATGAAGGTCAGCTTCCCACTTAGTAAGATATTTCAGGAATGGAGGCCACTGCATAGAGATGAGCGTGTTATAGAACTGAGTGCTTCAATAGGGTTTAAATCATGTAGGTCACGAAGTGGACATCATAAAGAACAAAGAAATTGCATTAGTTGGGTATATCTCCATTTGTCCATGAAGGTAGCTGTCCTTTTGCCAAAATGGATTGCAGCAGTTTAATAGATTGGTTGGGGAGAACATGGTGTAGAAGGAGGGGGCCCTCTGGGTGCCAAGATTTGAAGCCTGGATCTATTGAGCCAGGTAGGAAGAAGCAGTGATTCAGCAGATGCATCAAAGGTGAATTGTAGTTCCATGAGGGACATTCGTCCCATATATCCAGGGTTATGGGTGAGGTAGAAGAAGCCATGACTCTGGATGAAAGTGGGATCCATGGAGCAACTGACAAGTCCACACCACTCAGGGTAGATTCCAGGTGTACCCAGAGTTTAGCTTTGCCCACATATTTCCAACCAGACAATCTAGTTGACAGCAAACAGGAACGAACAAGTCTTCTGGACTGCAGCACTCCAAAAAATAAAAGCCTTTATTTTAAAATAAGGAATCCAAAATACATGCTATACATCGCGGCACACAGGTCAAAAAAATCCGGCTAACATGTTTCGCACTATGCTAGTGCTTATTCATAGATTTTAAGGATTTCCACACCTGAGCGGCTCCCTTTCTCCAGACAATCTAGTTAACGCTATTGCATGATAATACATTTTAAAATTAGGGTGGGCCAGGCCCCCTGCTCTTTTAGACTGGTACAGGACTGACCTAGACAATCTAGGATGTTTCCCTTTATAGATGTAGTGGGATATTAAGGTCTTGAGAATAGAAAAGGACCCCATGGGCACACCCAATGGTATCATTTGAAAAACATAGGACTCGTGGTAGAATATTCATATTCATTTTTATAATATAAATTTTTCCTAACCATGAGTGAGAAAGCGAGGACCAGCATCGTAGGTCTGTTTTGATATTGTTTAATAAAGGCATATAGTTATACTTGAATAGATTGTTAAGATGGGGGAGGGGGGTCAGAAAAATTCCCAATTTGAAACTGTCCTGCTGCCAGTGAAAGGGGAATAAGGCTCCATTCACACCTTAGCGTATCGTTTTACTGGCGTTTTTCAGGCATTTTTTAAGCTTTTTTTTTTCCAGCTTTTTACAAGCTTTTTAAAGCATTTTAAAAGTGTATTACAAGTGTTTTACAGTTTCAGGCATTTTTGTTTAGCCAATAGAAAGCACTAGAGGGAGGAGAGGAAATTCTGGATGGAGAGCTGCTATTTGAGCATTTTACATGTGCTTTTCTGCTCAAGTCAGGTGTTTCTATTGAAGTCTATGGGGCCATATATGCTTGTAATATGCCAAAAAGAAGCTCCTGTACTTTTTTAAGCTTCGGGCATTTTGCTTGCGGCGACGAAACGCTCATATGTGAACGGGGCCATTAACCACTTGACGACTGCCGCATGTCGACAGAATGGCACGGGCAGGCAGATGGGCGTATATATATGTCCCTGCCTCCCCCCGGTGCCTGCGGCGGTCGCCATCGTTTCAGGAGCGATCCGAGATGAGGGGGAGGCCACCGATTCCTGGCCACCCCCTCACGATCGCTCCTGGCGAATCAGCTTCTTCCTCTGCTTCTGTAAATGTAAACAGAAGCAGAGGAAGTGATGTCACTCTCCTCGTGGCGGTCTTTTCGTCCGGCGCTGAGGAGAAGAAGACATCTCAGAGTAAATGCACAACAGTACACTGACACCAGGACACGTAGGCACACAAAACACCCCCCGATCACCCCCTGCACCCCCAGTCACAGTGTCACCGTTTGCTGTGTTGATTTTTTTTACTGATCACAGCATTTGGTGTCATTTGTGACTGCAAAAAGTGTCAGGGATATTAGTGGTAGGCCCCTTTAGGTGTAGGGTAACCCCCCCTAATAAAGGTTTAACCCCTTGATTTCCCCCCAGGTAACCCTTTCACCCCCTGTCGCCAGTGTCACTAAGCGATCGTTTTTCTGATCGCCGTATTAGTGTCACGGGTGACGCTAGGTAGCCAGTTAGTTATTTAGGTTCACGTCAGGTTTTTATAGCATCAGGTATAAAGGTTTTAACCCCCTGATTGCCCCCTAGTTAACCCTTTCACCAGTGATCACCGTATAAGTGTCACTGGTGACGCTAGTTAGCTATTTAGGTTCACCGCCAGGTTTTTATAGTGTCAGGTACCCCCATATACTACCTAATAAAGGTTTTAACCCCCTGATTGCCCCTAGTTAACCCTTTTATCAGTGATCACCCTATAAGTGTTACGGGTGACTCTGGTTAGTTAGTTTGCTTTTTATAGCGTCAGGTCGCCATTTATTACCCAATAAAGGATTAACCCCCCTGATTGCCCGGCGGGTGATATCAGTTTTACTGTCAGATAGGGTCTGCGTCACCCCAGGCAACGTCAGATTAGTGCCAGTAGCGCCAACACCCACACACGCAGCATACACCTCCCTTAGTAGTATAGTATCTGAACGGATCAATATCTGACCTGATCAGATCTATACTAGCGTCCCCAGCAGTTTAGGGTTCCCAAAAACGCAATGTTAGCGGGATCAGCCCAGATACCTGCTAGCACCTGCGTTTTGCCCCTCCGCCCAGCCCAGCCCAGCCCACCCAAGTGCAGTGATCGATCACTGTCACTTACAAAACACTAAACACATAACTGCAGCGTTCGCAGAGTCAGGCCTGATCCCTGCGATCGCTAACAGTTTTTTTGCTAGCGTTTGACTCGGTTGCTAACAGCCTAGGTGCTTTTTTACCTGTGAATCTTACTAATGGGCCAGTAAATTTAGAGCCCAAAATGGCAAATCGAAGGTACACTAGTGAAGAGGCCTACACATTTCTGAGCATGCCAGATAGTGAAAAGGAAGTCACTCATCTGTCATATTCAGGCTCAGGATACGATCCTGTAGACGACAGCGGCTCCATGACAGATAGCACTGACGACGAAGTTGAGGTCCCTGCTAAGACCCGGCCCCATTCTTTTTCTTCTGTTGTTGAGGTGCAAGAACCGCAGGGCTCTCGTATGGAGCAGAGAAGTACTAGTGCCGCTCATCCTTCTGGTGAACTGGCAAGCACCAGCGGCCTAGTACACCCTGGTCGTACATCCAGCACTGCAGTATCACTTGGTGTCGTGGCGAGTCCCATAAGTGCAGTTTAAGCTGGCGAGGTGGCAAGCACAAGTAGTGTCCCACTGCCACCAAGAAGACAAAGACAGGCCCGTCGTGCCCATAGTGTCCTTCCTGCAGAATTTGACAATCCTAATTGGGAGCCCACCACTTCTGCAGCACCCGTACTTCCCCCATTCACTGGCCAACCCGGAATTCAGGTGGAAACAGTTGATTTTACGGCATTTGATTTTTATTCGCTGTTTTTCACGGAAGATCTCTATAGATCTATTGTGGGCCGAAGTAATTTGTATGCTGGTCAATACATTGCCACTAATCCCCAGTCCTCCCTTGCCAAAGAATAGAAACCAATTACGGTTTCCCGATTTTAAGACCTTTCTGGGCCTATCCCTCGACATGGGCATAGATAAATTGAGTAAGTTGCGGTCATATTGGTCCATTGACCCAGTTTACCATTTGCCCATGTTCTCTGCCTCCATGTCCAGGGCACGATACGAGCAGATCATGCGGTTCATGCACTTCAACAACAATGAACTTTGTCGTCCTTGTGGAGACCCTAATTTCGATCGGCTCTACAAAATTCGGCCCCTCGTAAACCACTTCAACCAACGTTTTGCAGCTTTGTTTACTCCCCATCAAGTTGTCTGCATTGATGAGTCCCTGATTAAATTTTCTGGCCGCTTGTCTTTCAAACAGTACCTTCCCAGCAAGCGTGCCAGATATGGGGTCAAGATGTATAAGCTCTGTGACAGGGCCACAGGCTATACCTGTACATGTAGTTTTATGGTTTACGAGGGGAGAGATAGTCACGTAGAGCCGGAGAACTGCCCAGATTTCATAGGGAGTGCTGGCAAGATAGTGTGGAACTTGGTGTCACCCTTATTCGGAAAGGGGTACCATTTGTATGTGGACAATTATTACACGAGCGTGCCACATTTTAGTCACTTGTTTGATCATCAAATTGGTGCATGTGGCACCATGCGACCTAATTGCTGGGGCTTACCCCAGAGGCTTATAGATTCCCCTCTTAGGCTGGGGGAGAGAGCCTGCTCCAAGTGTAATAATTTGCTCGCTGTGAAGTGGAGGGATAATAAGAATGTTTTCGTTCTGTCCTCCCTTCACGCAGACACGACAGTCCAAATTCGTACGGCGACTGGTGGTGGAGAAACCCCTCTGTGTCCACGAATATAACCAAAATATGGGAGGGGTGGACCTCAACGACCAGTTGTTGGCACCATACCTAGTTGCCCATAAGGCCAGAGGCTGGTACAAAAAAGTGTCTGTATACTTATTTCAATTGGCTTTGCTGAACGCTCATGTGCTATACAGAGCTTCAGGACGGACTGGATATTTCCTTAAATTCCAGGAAGAAATTGTCCGAGCCCTCCTGTATCCAGGCAGTGCTGCACCTCACCATCCCCAACCAAATGCAGTAAGCCGGCTGCATGAGAGGCATTTTCCGTATGCCATCCCTAGTACCAATCCCAACGAGCCCCACAAAGAAAATGTTGTGTCTGTAGAAAGCGCGGATATAGGCGTGACACCCGTTATTTTTGTCCATGCTGTCCTGACAATCCTGGTCTTTGCATTGGTGAATGTTTTGAACGCTACCACACACTAGTGCAGTATTAGCATAGGGTACAGCATTTCACAGACTAGGACACACTTACACAGGGTCTCCCAAGATGCCATCACATTTTGAGAGACCCAAACCTGGAACCGAACCATTACAGTTACAAAAAAGAAAAATATATAAAATAAAAAAACCAAAAATAGTTGTCGTTTTATTGTTCTCTCTCTCTCTATTCTCTCTCTCTTGTTCTGCTCTTTTTTACTGTATTCTATTCTGCAATGTTATTATGTTTTATCATGTTTGCTTTTCAGGTATGTAATTTTTTTATACTTTACTGTTTATTGTGTTTTATTGTTAACCATTTTTTTGTTTTCAGGTACACCATTCAGCTGCAGCGCGGATTTATTTATCTTGACAGCAACAGCGTTTGCTCCCACGATACATAAAGCCGTGACTCCAGTGCTGTAGGACCACCACAGTCAAAAAAAAAAAAAAGAGCATATATGCCGAAGCATGGGGGCAGCAGGGGCGGAGGAGCGATTTGCTCCTAACTTTTGTGGGAGGATGCCCCCATGCTTCAGCATATATATATTTTAGGCACAGGTTGCGTTAAATTTTTTATTTTTCTTTACTATGTTTTTTTGGATTTGCTTTGCAGGTATGGTATGGTAAGGTCTTACTGTTATACTGTAATATTACTTTGTTTTAATGTTAACCATCATTTGCTTAGCAGGTACGCCATTCAGTTGCAGCTCGGATCTATTTATCTTGACAGCAACAGCGTTTGCTCCCACGATACATAAAGCCGTGACTCCAACACTGTAGGAGGTAATTTCACCTTCACAGTTAAAAAAAAGAGCATATATACCGA
Organism: Rana muscosa; assembly: GCA_029206835.1. Taxonomy (NCBI): domain Eukaryota; kingdom Metazoa; phylum Chordata; class Amphibia; order Anura; family Ranidae; genus Rana; species Rana muscosa. Next base: position 12,026,913 of record CM055118.1, read on the forward strand.
AGCATGGGGGCAGCAGGGGCTTCGGCATATATAAATGGTGCATGTATGCTCATCATTAGAAGTGGGTGGATGAAGAGAGGTATTCTAATGGTGGGCATACCCACCGATCAATCTCTTTTTTGCATTCAGCCAACAGGCTGCATGAAAAAAAAAAGATTACGATATATGCCCAACAAGGACCAGCAACGTACTGGTATGTTGCTGGACTTTGAATGGTTATACCAGAATGATGCCTGCGGGTTTAGGTATCATCTTGGTATCATTATTTTCATCCAGTGGTCGGCTTTCATGTAAAAGCAATCCTGGTGGCTATTTAGCCTCTAGACTGCTTTTACAAGCAGCGGGAGGGACTGTCCCCCCCTCCCACCATCTTCCATGGTTTTCTCTGGCTCTCCTGTCCCAACAGGGAACCTGAGAATGCAGCCGGTAGTTCCGCCAGCTGACCATAAAGCTGATCAGAGACCAGAATGGCTCCAATCATCTCTATGGCCTAAGAAACCGGAAGCTTTCATGACTTCGATTTCGTTGGATATAAATTAAACAGCGCCATTGGGAAATTGGAGAAGCATTTTATCACACCGATCTTGGTGTGGTCAGATGCTTTGAGGGCAGAGGAGAGATCTAGGGTCTAATAGACCCTAATTTTTTCAAAAAAGAGTACCTGTCACTACCTATTGCTATCATAGGGGATATTTACATTCCCTGAGATAACAATAAAAATGGAAAAAAAAATGGAAGGAACAGTTTAAAATAAAAAAGCAAAATAAATAATAATAAAAAAAATAAAATAAAAAAAAGCACCCCTGTCCCCCCCTGCTCTCGCGCAAAGGCGAACGCAAGCGACGGTCTGGCGTCATATGTAAACAGCATGTGTAAGATAGTGAAGTAGCGCTAATTGCTCTATATGTGCATTGTAGGGATGCACCGAATGTTTTTTTTGGTGCCGAAACCGATACCGAAAATAAATCTTCATTGATCCCGAAAACCAAAACCGATACCGAAACCGAAATAGGCTTTTTTTTATATATTACCCCAAAAAATTATTGGATATACAAAATTGTGTTACATTCGTATTCGTTATATTATTTATATTCAACTTAATCATTAATTTTATGAAGAAAAGAATACTACAATCCAGTAATGTCAAAAAGTACTTTAATAAAGTAACCCACATAAATTGGACAGTGGACACAGAATATAAAAATAAAATAAGACTGCAGTCAGTGCACATTGCACCACCATACCAAATAAAACAGGCATAAAAAAAATAATATGTAGCGGGTATCAATATTTAGGGGGAGTATTTGGGAGGTAGCATGGCCCAAATGCAGCAATTACGAGGGTTTTATGGTTGTTTTTGGTCGTGGGAGATATCAATGGTGTCCAGTTCCCTGCGGCCCCTGGGTGGCACTGTTGCCTTGGGCTGGGGTTGAACCACCATTGTAGGGCCGTGCCCTTTTTGTCCTCTCGCAGCAGCAGTGCGGCGGGGCGGGGAACCGCTGGGAGAGGATATAAAGGGGGCTGACATCTTGCGCACGAGGTCCATTCCCCTGGCACCTTCAGCCTGGGGGCTGTGTTCTGTCGTTCGTGCCCAGGTGCCCTTGACCTGGGTGCGAGGGAGTTCGAGTTCCATCCCAGGCACCTTTGGACTGGGGTGAGGTACTAGCTGAGGCCTGGGACCCAGTACCTTCGACTGGGTCCCACATGGGAGAAGATACCTAGGGGCCCAATGAGTGCGAGGAGGTGACCTTACCTGAAGATCCAGCGCAGCATTGGCTGGTGACAGCGAAGGCCTCTGGGGACCATCCGGGATGAATCATCTCCCTAGCAGGGGCAGACAAACGAGAAGGTAGTCCATGTTCTCTGGTCTTTGCAGAGACCCAGCTACATCAGGTCAGTGGCAGGCCTATCTTAAGGCCTGTGGCAGAGGCCTCATCGTTCACGAGGCCTGTGGCAGAGACCAAATTCACGGTCGGTGGCAGCGACCGTGCGCCAAGCCTGTCTGCGCTGATTTGGGGCAGGAGAGTATGTGATTCTTTGATTGTGCCTGGACCTCCTCATTCCCCACACCCTGTCTGTTCTATAAGATCAACCAGTCTACTCTTCAAGGACTATTTATTGCTCAAACAGAATAAATAAGTGTTGGACTTTATTTGGTGTGGGACTCAAGTTACTGGGAGCTAAGTGCCTTATTGTATGGTGGCAATCATTCTCAACAGGAGATGCTGAGGCTCCGGACGGGAACACAGACCCGAAGGTAAAAGTTTAAGCTCACACCTCTGCATTCAAACATCAGAGGGTACGAGCTGGTGGTGCGTCCCCCCCCCCATTCTTCCCTCTGGTACCCCTAGACGAGTCAGCCAGCCGCAAAGAGAGAAAGAGGGAAAAGGGGGTGCCGCTACAAATATATAATAATAATAATTAATATTAATATAATAATAATATAAAAATGCCAAAGACTGGCTTTTTTATATTTTATTAATTTCCAACTTACATCAGAACTAGGAATTCAGTTCTCTCTCCCTAAGGTGTCAGCATGTGCGATAAGTGTATGTATGTAGCTGTGGGTTACATACATAGTCATACAGTAGACCGCACTGTGTTCCGGCCCTGGGTATGGGTGGAGACATCCTGGAACACAGACTAGTCTACAGCAGCGGTGCTCAGCCAATCATAGCAAGCAATGTAGACTAGTCTGTGTTTCTGGAAGTCTCCGTTCATACCCGGAACACTGTGCGGTATAGTGTATATAGTACTTTAGTATGTAGACAGCCACAGATACAGAACATACAGTTTAGCACATGCAGCAGGCTGACAGCTTACGGAGAGACAATGACATAGTTTGGCCCAACAACAGAACAAATTATGTATAAGTTTAAAGAACAACTCTCTCAACTAACTAACCATAACAGAAATATGGCAGAAGGCCGTTATTCTGTTTCACAGTTTCTGTAAAATATAACATAGTAGTACAGTAGTACTATGCTATGCTATAATAAAATTAAAATGTTATTATTTTCTTTCAACTTAAATAACAACTAGTAGTTTTTTCCCCCCAACCAAGTTCTCTCCCTAAGGTGTCAGCGGCTGGATGTGCGATATAAAAGTGTATGTATGTTGCTGCGGGTTAGATACATAATCATACAGTAGACCGCACTGTGTTCCGGCCCTGGGTATGGGCGGAGACATCCTGGAACACAGACTAGTCTACAGCAGCGGTGCTCAGCCAATCACAGCAAGCAATGTAGACTAGTCTGTGTTTATGGAAATCACCGCCCATACCATACCCAGAACACAGTGCGGTATAGTACTGTAGTATGTAGACAGCCACAGATACAGAACATACAGTTTTGCATTTGCACATGCAGTGGGCTGACAGCTTAGGGAGAGACATAGTTTGGCCCAACGGCAACAAACTATGGTACAGTAGTTCAAAAGCTGGAGTTCTCTATTAAATTGAAGACAAGTGCAAGATCTAAGGGAAGGGTGTTCGTTTGGTAGCCGGCCGGCTTACTTTCATTGCTCTTAATCACTTTACAAATGTAAGTGTTTTATCTTTATTTTAAATAAACCTGGATTGTACGATATCACCCTATGGTCTATGTCCTCTCCTTTACACTGGTCCTGTTGTCGATTTACCTGTGATCGAGAGGACCGGGGGAAGAGTGACTGGTGGTGTTGTGTGCTGTCTCCAGATCCGGTTGGTCCATCCACTCAAGGCCGCGGCTGGGTCACAGTCGATTGATTATCGTGGGCTTACCTTTGGTAAGCTGCCATTCTATGTGGTGGAGGGCACTGTCTGTTTGTGAGATCACCAGGTGTTGCAGTCCTATCATTGTGTGTCAAAATCCCTCCATCGGATATCCCTCAGCCATACATTGGACTGTTTTTGAATTGGGTCGGTGGTTCATTCAATAACCGATCTTTGGACATTTATTTACATTCTAATTCTAGAGGCTGCTGTTTAGTGTGTGGTGTTGTGCGTCACACAGATCAGCCTCTGGCCATTATTAGAGGTTAATTATTGGCACAATTTTTTCTGTTCTATTTCTGTTTGTGTTTATGCCACCATTATTGCAGCCTTTCTTTTGTTCATAATTTTTAGCGCAGTTTTCTTTTGTGTATGGTAAAGTAGTTCAAAAGCTGGAGTTTTCTATTAAATTGAAGACAAGTGCAAAAAACTGTAGAAGAACTACAATGAGCAACCAACAAATGGCACAACTAGACAATTGGAACATACTAGGTAGTCAGTCATACTATGTTGTATGTTCCAATTGTCCAATAGCACAGTCCAATACCAATTCATTTACTATGTTCAACATGGTAAATGAATTAATTGGTCTATGCTACGGATTTTTTAATCCGTCAGTAAAAGTGGCAGATTTAAGAACAAAAGTTGTTCAGCTTTCTCACAGGAGAGACGGTTTCTCTTCTCATCAAGAATATGAGATGCTAGACTGAATAGTCTCTCACTCTCTGTACTGGTGCTTGGGGCAGATAAATATCTGCGTGCAATCTGTGCAAGCAAGGAAAAACGTTCTTTGTTGATGCGCCAGTACTCAAGGGGATTGTCGCTTCTGGCAATAGGCTGTTCAGCTAAATAAATGTCCAGCTGTTGGGTAGCTGCACTTGTTGTGACACCGCTATGGATTGGGGTGCATTCATGTAAAATTTCTTCAAACATATCAGATATAGTGTTCCTCTTCAGTATGCAACCGTTTCTCACTTTCCTCTGTGCTACACCTCGAAACTCCTTCACTAGATGCTTCCACCACCTCCATTTGTGCCAGTATCAATTCCCGTGCACGCTGCTTTTTCTCCACATTAAAGTAATGCTCTTTAAATAGAGGATCTAGAACTGTTGCAATGCAGTACAGAGGGTTGGACTCTGTTTCTTGAAACCGGTTGGTAACGGCCTCCGGTAGAGTGGTTTTAGCCGTTTTTACGCCATGGTCTGTTTCTACCTCTTTTCCAAGCAGACGCTTCAGTGCAGCAATCAAGAACTTCAGCAATAGAAGCATTCGTTGAGCTTATTTTTTTTGTTAACTGTTCAAATGGAGATAGAAGAGACAAAATGTTTTCAACTAACGTCCACTGATGTGCACTCAGTGTTGCTGGCTGCTCGTAATCTGCAATGTATGCAGCTAAAACACGCTTTTGTTCAAAAAGACTTTGTAGCATATAGTAGGCGCTGTTCCAAAGAGTGGCTACATCTTGCTGCAGTCGTTTCGGTGGAATTCCAAACTGCATCTGCAAAGCTTGTAATCTGGAATAAGCAAGCGGAGAATGCTTAAAGTGAACCACAATTTTTCTTCCTTTTGATACGATATTAGATATGGTGCGCTGACTCAGCAATCTTTCATTCACAGCCTATTGTAGCGTGTGTGCCATGCACGGTATGCTTTGAAGTTCACTGTCCTCCATTGCCTTTGCCATGTTCCGCGCCTTATCTCAGACAATCAAATGCACTTTAGCAGGGGTCTCAAACCTGCGGCCCTCCAGCTGTTGCGGAACTACAAGTCCCATCATGCCTCTGCCTATGGGAGTCATGCTTGTAACTGTTTAGCCTTGCAATGCCTCATGGGAATTGTAGTTCTGCAACAGCTGGAGGGCCACCAGTTTGAGACCCCTGCACTTTAGACTTCTCAATGTGCCAAGTGTCAAGCATGGTTTTTAAAGCATCAGATATTGCTGCTGAAGCATGTGATCCAACAAACTCACGTGCGTTAAGTAGGATGCTTTGCAATTGAAATTTGTCATCTATCCACTGCGCTGTTAGGCTGAGCATGCTCGTTGGACTGACATCTGAACTCCAAATGTCGGTAGTAAAACTGATTGCTATGATGTCGGTAGTCATGAGCTCCTGAACGTGTTTTCTAACACTGATAAGCAATTCATGTAGACTGGTATCTGCAAAGTATCGTCTGCTTGGTAGTGAATAACACGGCTCAATATGTTTCATGAGCCTACGGAATCCAATGTCCTCCACAACAGAGAATGGCTGGTCGTCTAATGCAATAAATTCCATAATTTTAGCTGTAATGGCACGAGCTTTGGGACTGTCACTTGCATTTTTTTTAACCTTTTCAAAGACTGTGGCCACAGATGGTGTTAAGCCTGAGGCACTTTTTAAAAGTGGCACTGTTTTCTTGTAATCTGAATACTGGAAGACGTGTTTTCAGGTGGTGTATCAAACCTGTTGAAAAATTCTTTGGCACTGTACCCCCTCTTAAAATTTCTGTTGAGCAAAGAGTACAGATTGCAAATTTGGGGTCTTTATCAGAAACTTTAAAATATTTCCACACTGCAGACATGGTCCACCTTTGCTGGTAACGTAGAATAATATCATAGAATGATTTATAGTGGGAGTGAAATCTGAGGGGGGGGGGGGGACGAAATCAATTTAAAAGCTGAATCCCAGGAGGCAGCTTTGAAAAATAAACAATCCTTTTTTTTTTATGGTGCTGCTCTTGGCATGCAAGGTAGTTATGTCTGCACTGCAGTACATCTGACTTGTACCAAAAAAATATAATTGAACTGAATAAATTTGATTTGAAATGGAATGGATTGCTTGCAAATTGCAATTGCATGCTATTTTATTTTTTGAAGCTATTCTGTAGTATACTTCATGCACCTTGTTGTCATTGAATTGGTCACTTTTGGGTTGATTTACTAAAACTGGAGAGTGAAAAATCTGGTACAGCTATGCATGGTAGCCAATCAGCTTCTAACTTCAGTTTGTTTAATTAAGCTTTGACAAAAAAAAACGGAAGCTGATTGGTTTCTATGCACAGCTGCACCAAATTTTGCACTCTCCAATTTTAGTAAATCAACCCCTTTGTCTCAGCGTAGTATTATAAGTTATACGACACTGACATGACAGCAAGCGCATGAATTTTTTAAACATGACAGTACGCAATAAATATAATTATTAATATATTATATATAAAATATAATATATTATATATTTATTGCATACTGTCATGTTTAAAAAATGCATGCGCTTGCTGTAAAGTCAGTACTGTATAACTTATACTACGCTGTCAAAGTGACACATTCAATAACAGCAAGCGCATGAATTTTATACTGTATACTACAGAATAGCTAAAAAAAAAAAAAATAGCTTGCAATTTGCAATCCATTCCATTCCATTTCAAATCATATTTAATCACTCAGTTCAATTATATCATTTTTTTTGCTACAAGTCAGATCAGATGTACTGCAGTGCAGACACACAGTCATTTTAATAGTCAGTACTAGTACTATAATAAAATAATCAAGAAATTTGTTTGTTTCTGTCAGTTTAAGAAGGCAAAAGCAGCAATGCTCACCGGCGAATAGTAATGGTAGCCATCCAGGATTGACAGTGCCCAGTCTTGTACTTGAGTATACTATGTGCAGCCCTCTATGAAGCCGTCTCTTGCTTCCCAGTACCGTCTCTTGCTTCCCAGTACCGTCTCTCACTTCCCAGTACCGTCTCTCGGGTCCCAGCAGTGTCTCTTGGGTCCCAGCTGCGTCTCACAAGCACAAGGAGCGTCCGCGGGGAAGGTGCCAGCATCTCAGCAGGGAACGTGCTTACAAGTGCGGCGTTGCTGCGTCTTGACTGCCAGGAACATGCACGCCACCCACACGAGTGACGTCACCTGCTGGTTCTGCCACCTCTACTGCGCATGCGTGATTTTCGGTGCCAGTATCGGCAAGAATTATTTCGGCTTTTTGCCGAAAAGGCCATTTTCGGCCGATATGTTTCGGTGGCCGAAATTTCGGTGCATCCCTAGTGCGTTGCATATGTAATACAGTAAGCCTAATAAATAAAGTAAACCTACTAAATAAATAATGTGACACAAACAGTGCACAATAACTATTAGAGTGCTAATGTGCAAAAATCTAGGGAAATAAACTCATAAATATAACAATAAAAAAATATATAAATGAATCACAGTGTAACAAGTGCAATGTGACAGTGCTAAAGTCCGTATGTAAGGTGCATCCAAAGTAAACTGGTAATGAAATATTCAAAAAAAGATATAAAAATAACAATAAAAATCTTGAATCTATAAGCAATATAGGTAGTAAACAATAAACATTTTGTTTCGGAATTTCGTATTCGTCCAAAAAATAAATTAATTTAGTTACTCCTGAAATTCGTTTTTATTTATTTAATTTTGTTAAAAAATGCATTCGTCCGAAAATATGAATTAATTAAGGTCGAATCTGTCATTGAAGGTTATGGTGTCTGTCGAATGTTCTAAGAAGATTCGACGGAGCAGCTAAACTGTACGACACCGCAATCGTACATTTCCGGGTCGAATGTTCCGCCTACAAGCTATATAAGAATTCTAATGTTGTATGACACTAGTAATAGTTATATTTATAAATTATTATTACTAGTCAACCAACATTTGAATGCTTCTATAGCCTATGGGCCGAGCATTTGACTGGAAATGTATGATTGCGATGTCATACAGTTTAGCTGCTTGTCTAATCTTCTTAGAACTTTCGACAGACGCCATAAGCCTTCAATGACAGATTCGACATTTGTATGTTTTTCGCTGCTTTGTTGAATCTTCGTCGTTCATGTCGAATGGTCTACCCCAAAACTGTCTCTATAATGAGATGGGCTTGAGGTCACATACCTCGGGATTTTTTACGGTGTCAAAAATAGGATTTAGTATTGAAAAACCAAAAGGAATCCAATGACGGTAGATTTATATAAAAATAAAACAATATTTATTAATAGTCATAAAAAAGGAAAATAAAATGACAGTAGATGTATATAAAAATAAAACAATATTTATTAATAGTCATAAAAAAGGAAAATAAAATTTTCCTAAAAGTTCAACATATACAACATTTAGAGCTAGGTACATATACAACAACGGTTGTTGTATATGTACCTAGCTCTAAATGTTGTATATGTTGAACTTTTAGGAAAATTTTATTTTCCTTTTTTATGACTATTAATAAATATTGTTTTATTTTTATATAAATCTACCGTCATTGGATTCCTTTTGGTTTTTCAATACTAAATCCTATTTTTGACACCGTAAAAAATCCCGAGGTATGTGACCTCAAGCCTATCTCTTTAAATCAACAAATTGCTGGGATTTGGTGTCTATCTTGATTTGCTCACTCCTATTCCTTCAAAAAAACTGTCTCTATAATGTCAAATCTTTTCTCTCTATGTCAAATCTTTCCTCTCTATGTAGAATAATCTTGGACTAATAGAGTTAAGGTTAGGCACATTCGACCACAGTTTCGATAGACACAGATTGCTATTGTCAGCGTCATGTCGAATCTCCTATCTATATCGAACTGTTGTAGCAACAAAAACGAAAATAAAGCATTTTTTTACGTCGGATGTTTCGGATTTCGGATTCTGCGCGTTTGTTAAAACGATAACGAAAATACCCGAAATTTGGACGAAAATGCATTCGGACGAAAATGAATGCACATGTCTAGTAAACAATGATATAGTCCATTTGTAAAGTGCATCCAACAATGAACTGGAGTTCTGACCAAAGAAGTTCTAAATCCAAAAAAGGTTCACCTCCAAAGCAAGCAAACGGAGATGAGGGGGAAAGGGAGAGGTAAGGGAGTCCAAATTACAAATGGAAGGTAGGAAGTGCAAAATATCCTTCTATGGATCCTCCCCCAGTAATGCTAGCCTCTCACCTTAAGGAAAGACCCCAATGGGTCTAATGATGCATCAAGGAATAACAGTCACCGAGCACGGTTGTCGTATCCTCCTCCAGATATCAGAGCTAGGGATCTCTGCTGCTGTTTATCCAGTTTCTCCAATCTTTTCTCCGTTGGGGATGTTGTCTCCAGAAACATGAAGTCAAAGGCAAGCAAAAAGATACTCCATAGTGTATTAAAGCTTAAAAGTCTTGCGTTTATTATTAAAACAACAAAAAACACAATAATGAACTGGAGTTCTGACAAATAAGGTTCTTAATCCAAAAAAGGTTCACCTCCAAAGCAAGCAAACAGAGATGAGCGGGAAAGGGAGAGGTAAGGGAGTCCAAGTTACAATTTGAAGGTAGGAAGTGCAAATATCCTTCTATGAATCCTCCCCCAGTAGTACTAGTGTTACCGGCCTCAAAATGTGAATTAAGAGAGCCGATAATTGTAGACGTGATGAGATAAGGTGATCAGCTTGGCGTGGACTGCAAAGAATCACACAAACAGCATGAGACAAGACCACTGGGTTTTATGGCTGGAGATAGTTTGACTTTTACATAACAATACATCTTTTACATTTTTATAATCACATGTTTATAACTATTAACAATATATAATACAGATTTTAACTGAAGTATTTTAAACCGTAGTTACACAAAAAACATTGTTATATTTTAATAACATATATATTCCTGTTATTCCGTGTCATAGATAATGATGTACACTTTAACTGTGCAATACTGCTTTAATACAAACATTATTTCGGTAGTTCTCTTTTTTAACCACTAGATGGTGCACCTGAAGCAATACATAAGCTTTACATATAGGTTTTTCCTTAAGAATATCAGTTTTCAACATGTGCTTTTCTAACTTTATGGAACTTGCATAAACCAGGTTTCAATATTCCCACCTAGAACGGTTTAGTGCTTCCAATAGACATTTATTTTGACTAATGCAGTATTTTCATGTTTTTATGCCCTTTTCACTTGTTTCTCACACATGCTGTTCTAAACTTCTAATATCAGTAACACTATAGCATACAGTCTGCTGGAACTTTCCCTGCATCTGCTCCAGATGTCTAAGAATCTTTCTATTATAGTTTGATGCAGATTAGGAACGATTTAGAGTACATACCTGCAAAGAATCACACAAACAGCATGAGACAAGACCACTGGGTTTTATGGCTGGAGATAGTTTGACTCCAGTCACATGGTGGGTGGCCTTATATAAACTCTGTTTGTGTACCTTCTCTGCCTTCTACTGGTTCTTGATAGAATAGCAGGAAGGTATTTCTTTGCTAGAAATAAAATAAAGAAAATGAATATGTACTTTGCTTTGGGGTGTCTGTTTTGTGACCATATAAACCCCAGTCCGTCACACTCTCCCCTCCTTCAGTTAATGGCTCCCGACATTAAACTCAATTGTTCTCTGAACGCTGTTTAGTGATTTAAGTAACCCAGATAGGTACTTGTTGCCACCAAGGAGCTATGTTAACTACCTGGCATGTCATGGGAGTAGCTAGCATTGTAGGAGTTTGTACGGTAAGAATCTGACTTGGTATGTATCTTGGCTGACCTAGCGTGTCATATGTAAAGATCTCTTTAGGCTTAGCTTGTCTGGTAGATCTTCTGACAGGAGTTGAGTCATCTCCATCAACATCATTCTCCATTTGCATATCTTGGCTCACAGGTAAGTCTGGACTTAATGAAGGTAATTCTGCAGTGTCTAGTCTCACCATGTCTGTAGCCCAGATTTGGTCGCCAACTAATGTTCCATCATTTAGTTCTTGTTCAAGATTGGGTGTGGTAGTTGTAGGATAGAACTCTTCAGCAGAAACTCTTAAAGGGATTTTCTGTACGTTTTGAGAGTTTTGTTGAGACACAACACGATCATGACTTTCTGTAGTCTCTGGTATATAAGGATAATACCATCTTTCTTCATCTGAACATTCCTCCTCTTGGTCCACATCCATTCTGGTCTCCTTTCTGTTACTTGATTGTCTTTGTTTCATTGGTACTCTTGGAATGTGTCCTTCAATTGGTAGGTCATTTACTGGTAGTAAAAGATTTCTGTGCAGCACTCGAATAGTCTTTTTACCACTTTCAGGCTGAATTTTGTACACAGGCCCATCTTTGATTCTTTCTACCACTTTGTGTACTGATTCTTCCCAGTATGAACGAAGTTTACCAGGTCCTCCTCTTTCAGAGAGATTTCGTACTAAGACCCTATCACCCGGTTGCAGAGGTGCTCCTTTTATCTTCTTGTCATAGTACTTTTTCCCTTTAGCAGATGATTTTTGGCTATTCTCGGATGCGATTTTGTAAGCTTCTTGCATTCTGGATGTCCATTTTTGAGTAAATGTTGGTTGACTTTCTGATTCCTTTTCCAAATTTAGGTTGAGCATTAGGTCAATAGGCAAACGAGGAGATCTTCCATACAATAGAAAGAATGGCGAGTATCCTGTGGCTTCATGCCTGGTGCAATTGTATGCGTGAACCATATGTGGAAGATATTCTTTCCAATCTGACTTTTGCTCTTCCTCTAAGGTGCGAAGCATCTGTAACAAAGTACGGTTCAGTCTCTCCACTGGGTTACCCTGTGGATGGTATGGAGTAGTTCTTGAATAGTGATGAGCCGAACACCCCCGGGTTCGGTTCGCACCAGAACCCGCGAACGGACCGAAAGTTCGTACGAACATTAGAACCCTATTAAATACAATGGATGCGAACGTTCGAATTCTAAAGTGCTAATTATAACAACTATTATGCATGTTATTGTCCTAAAAAGGGTTTGGGAACCCGGGTTGTGCACCAGGGGACATGTATCAATGCAAAAAGAAGTTTTAAAAACGGTCGTTTTTCGGGAGCAGTCATTTTAATGATGCATAAAGTGAAAAAAAAAAGTCAAATATTCCTTTAAATATCGTACCTGGGGGGTGTCTAAAGTATGCCTGTGAAGTGCCACGTGTTTCCCGTGTTTAGAACTGTCCCTGCACAAAATGACACTTCTAAAGGAAAAAAAAGCCATTTAAAACTGCTTGCGGCTTTAATGTAATGTCTGGTCCCGGTAATATGGATGAAAATCTTTAAGAAAAATGGCATAGCTACCCCATGACCCCCCCCCCCACCCCAGCCCATTACCAGCCCCTTTGGGTCTTGTATGGATATTAAGGGGAACCCCGCACATAAAATAAAAAAGGCCCTATATACTCTGAACAGCCGTATACAGGCAGTGCATACAAGACAGGGACTGTAGGTTTGTTCTTATGTAGAATCTGTTTGTAATTTTGAACAGGTACATTGTTGAAGTGTAGCTCCAGCCCAAAAATCTATTTTTAAACTTTTTGGAAAACATAGGTAAGGGTTATCACCCCTGTAACATTTGTTTTGCTGTCTGTGCCCCTGTTCAGAACATTTCACCTCACTTTCCGTCCCAATGACAACTGTTTTTGAAATGTGGTGTTTTTCTTGAAACAAGGATTGCTGATAAAGCATCAGTACAGAGGAGACACCTTTCTCCCATATTTATTCTTACAGGAGAGAATTTTCCTTCCTAGTGGTAGATTTCCTCTCACTTCCTGTTGTCTTCTTGCGTTTGCGAGTAGGAGTCGTTTGTAAGTTGGATGTTTGAAAGTAGGGACCTGCCGTATATACTCTGCAGAAATAGGCCCCTTAGTTGTTGGTGTTGGCACAACACTGTAAGCACTCACAGTTACTCTTGGTTGGTGCTGGAACGCCCTGCTGTCAACTATTATATCAGGAATTTTAATTACATATAATTGTTGAACAGTGGTAGTAAAAATTGGGCCTTTGATGGTGGTGCTGGTGCCACAACACTGTAAGCCCTGACAGTTACTCTTGGTGGGTGCAGCAATGGGCCCTGCTGTGAATTATTAGATCAAGAATTGTAATTGCATGCCCCTGTTGAACAGGGGCTGAAAAATTGGGCCTTTCGTGGTGGTGGTGGTGGTGGTGGTGTTGCCACAACACTGTAAGCCCTCAGAGTTACTCTTGGTGGGTGCAGCAATGGGCCCTGCTGTGAATTATTAGATCAAGAATTGTAATTACATGCCCCTTTTGAACAGGGGCTGAAAAATTGGGCCTTTCGTGGTGGTGGTGGTGGTGGCGTTGCCACAACAATGTAAGCCCTCAGAGTTACTCTTGGTGGGTGCAGCAATGGGCCCTGCTGTGAATTATTAGATCAAGAATTGTAATTGCATGCCCCTGTTGAACAGGGGCTGAAAAATTGGGCCTTTCGTGGTGGTGGTGGTGGTGTTGCCACAACACTGTAAGCCCTCAGAGTTACTCTTGGTGGGTGCAGCAATGGGCCCTGCTGTGAATTATTAGATCAAGAATTGTAATTACATGCCCCTTTTGAACAGGGGCTGAAAAATTGGGCCTTAGGCACTGGTGGCACAACACTACAACCCCTCACAGATACTGTACTTGGAGCACAGCAATGAGCCCTGTTGCAAAGTATTGCTTCAAAAATTGTAATGACACGCCCCTGTTAAACAGGGGCTGAAAAATTGGGCCTTAGGCACTGGTGCCACAACACTCCAACCCCTCACAGATACTGTACTTGGAGCACAGCAATGAGCCCTATGGCAAATTATTGCTAAAAAAATTGTAATTACACGCCCCTGTAAAACAGGGGCTGAAAAATTGGGCCTTAGCCACTGGTGGCGGCACCCATAAACAAAAATGATCTTCCAAGCTATCATCATCAATCGTATCATTGATTACTCGGAGGAGGAGGATAGCCAGTCAACATAACAGCACAGGCACTCAGCATCAGCATCAGTCTTGAAGGGATGTGACATGTTAAAATCAATTAGTCTGTTATATCAGCATCAGGTGTGTGGTAGCTGGTGGTGATCCAAGACTGGTTCATCTTGATGAAAGTCAGTCGATCAACCGAGTCGGTGGACAGGCGCACCCTGTGATCCGTGACAAATCCTCCAGCAGCACTGAATGTGCGTTCCGAAAGAACGCTGGATGCAGGACAGGCCAGTAGCTCAATTGCATACTGTGCAAGCTCTGGCCAGTGATCCATCCTCAAGACCCAGTAAGCCAGAGGATTTTCGGTGGGGAAGGTGTCCAAGTCTGACCTTGCCCCTAGATATTCCTGCACCATGTTTATCAGACGCTGGCGATGGTTGCTGGAACCGATCATACTTTGGGGCTGCGGACTAAAGAATTGTCTGAACGCATCGGTCAGACGGCCACCTTCCCCACCGCTCCTTCTTTGACTGGCCGAAGCCTCAGCAACTCGTTGTCCAGGACCAGGAGTTTGTAACCTCCCAGTCTCTGGGAACGCGTTGCACAGACCTTTCTGCAAGGCCTCCCGGAGTTGTCTCATCCTCTGCTCCCTCTGCGACGGTAACATAAGGTCCGCAACCTTACCCTTGTACCGTGGATCAAGGAGAGTGGCCAGCCAGTAATGGTCCCTCTCGTTGATCCGAAGAATACGAGGATCCTTCCGCAGACTTTGCAGGATCAGGGAGGCCATGCAGCGTAGGTTTGCTGAGGCATTCGCTCCGGAGTCCTCTGGGTCACTAAGGACGACATGATCCGCAGCCACCTCCTCCCAGCCACGTACAAGTCCACTGGTTTCTTGGGACTGTAAATCATCCCTAAAAGACTGCTGCTGATGATGCTGAGTGCCAGCCTCCACCTCCATGCTGACACAATCCTCCTCCTCCTCCTCCTCCTCCTCCTCCTCTTCCTGTGCGATGGGTGGGACAGAAGGAACACTGTCTGGGTAAAGGGGGCCTTGAGAGGCAAGGAAGTCCTCCTCTTCCTGCCTCTGTTCTGCCTCAAGTGCCCTGTCCATTATTCCATGCAGCGTGTGCTCCAACAGGTGGACAAGAGGTACAGTGTCACTGATGCATGCACTGTCACTGCTCACCATCCTCGTGGCCTCCTCAAATGGTGCCAGGACAGTGCATGCATCCCTGATCATGCCCCACTGGCGTGGAGAAAAAAAACCAAGCTCCCCTGACCCTGTCCTGGTGCCGTAGTCACACAGGTACTCATTGATGGCCCTCTGCTGCGTGTGCAGCCGCTGCAGCATGGCCAACGTTGAGTTCCACCTGGTGGGCATGTCACATATAAGGCGGTTCTTGGGCAGGTTCAACTCCTTTTGCAGCTCAGCCAGGCGAGCACTGGCATTATAAGATCTGCGGAAATGCACACAGACTTTCCTGGCCTGCCTCAGGACATCCTGTAAGCCCGGGTACCTGCCCAAGAACCGCTGCACCACCAGGTTAAGGACGTGAGCCACACAGGGCACATGGGTCAGTTGTCCCTGTCGGAGGGCGGAGAGGAGGTTGGTGCCATTGTCGCAAACCACCATTCCTGGCTTAAGCTGGCGTGGCGTCAACCACCTCTCGGCCTGGCCCTGCAGAGCAGACAGGACCTCTGCCCCAGTGTGGCTTCTGTCCCCCAAACACACCAGCGCAAGCACGGCATGGCATCTTTTTGCCTGCGTACTTGCGTAGCCCCTTGAACGCCTACGGAGCACCGCTGGTTCCGAGGACAAACCACAGGAAGAGGCCATGGAGGAAGAAGAAGAGGAGGGGGTGGAGGAGAGAGGTGTGTCACAACCAGTAGTAGCATTTTGGAGGCGTGGCGGTGGAACAACCTCCAACACTACTGCACCTTGTCCTGCATCCTTCCCAGCTGCCAAAAGAGTGACCCAATGGGCCGTGAAAGAAAGGTAACGTCCCTGTCCATGCCTGCTGGACCATGAGTCAGCGGTAATATGCACCTTACCGCTGACCGCCCTGTCCAGCGAGGCCAAGACATTGCCTTCCACATGCCGGTAGAGAGCCGGAATAGCCTTCCGTGAGAAAAAGTGGCGTTTGGGAACCTGCCACTGAGGAACCGCACATTGCACAAACTCACGGAAGGGGGCCGAGTCTACCAACTGAAAAGGCAGCAGTTGAAGCGCTAGCAATTTAGCCAAGCTAGCATTCAACCGCTGGGCATGTGGATGGCTGGGAGTGAACTTCTTTCGACGGTCCAGCAGCTGGGGCAGGGAAATTTGCCTGCTAGAATCGGACGTCGGTGTACTGCTAGCAGAGTGGCCGCAAGTACTTGGCTGTGACACACCTAATTCTACACCTTCGTTCCTCTCAGTGCATGTTTCAGAGAGGACTGAAGTTATAGTGGGGTTGGAGATCCCAGCTGATGCGGTGCAAGGAGAGGTCCGCTTTGTTCTTTGGTGTGGGTCTTTGAGGTAGGCTTGCCAACGAGCTGCATGGCAGGTCAACATATGTCTGGTCAGGCATGTGGTACCCAAGCGGCTGATGTTTTGGCCACGCGATATACGCTTGAGACATATGTTGCAAACAGCAGCTGTGCGATCTGATGCACTAGCCTCAAAAAAGGCCCACACCAAAGAACTTTTTGAATGACGGGCAGAGGCAGCGCCCTGCAGAGGCGGAGCTCTGCGGTGTGATTCCGTCGGTGTACTGCCCTTACGCTGGCCACCAAAGGGCATCCTGCCTCGTTGGAGATGTGCCTCCTCCTCATCCTCCTCCTCCTCCTCTCTCCTATTAGGCACCCACGTGGAGTCAGTGACCTCATCATCCCCTCCCTCCTCATCACTGGAGCCAATCTGGCAGTATGCTGCAGCTGCTGGAACATGACTGCCAGATTGGTGTCCTTCTTGAGCATCCCCTCTGTCTGCTCTCACGCTACTGCCTTCCTGTAGCTGGGTTTCATCATCAGACCCTTCGAAACGCTGGGCATCCTCCTGGAGCATGTACCCAACACTGTGCTCAAACAGTTCGGGGGACTCCTCAGGAGGAGGACATGGTGGGTCTAGGGAAGGAGTGACTGATGATGAGTCTGACATTGATACCAGGGAAGAGGACGCTTTGGCAGCTGCTTTTCCAGTACCCTGAGCCTGGGTGAGAGAGGATGAGGAGGAGGAGGAGGGCTTGGTCATCCACTCTTCCAAGTCTTCGGCATGATGTGGCTCAACATGTCCAGCTGCCGAAAAGAAGGACAAGCGTGTCCCATGGCCATGTGCTGATGACAATGCACCGCGTCCACGACCAGCACTGTTGCCCCCAGACACAGAGCCTGCTTGCCCTCTTTTATTGCCTCCTGACTGTCTGCCTCTCCTTGTTTGCCTTCCAGACATTCTAATAGATGGCCTGCAGGGAGATGGGAAAAAAGCAATAAGGGCTACCTTCAGGTGTCCTTCTCTGTCCCTTTACTTAAGGATTTCTAAATATGGTTGAGGATGATTGCTTTTGCACAGAATAGCACAACGACAATTTCCCTGACTGTCCAAAAAAACAAGGATTTCAAAGATGGTTGATGAGGAATGCTTTAGCACACTATAGCACAAGGAGAATTTCCCTCACTGTCCTTCCCTGTCCCTAGAAACAAGGATTCGCACAGTAAAACACACTGACACTCTCCCTACCTATAGTTTTCTGTCCCTAGAAAAAATGTTTTTTTAAAGCACACTATAGCACAAGGAGAATTTTCCTCACTTTCCTTCTTTGTCCCTAGAAACAAGGATTATCACAGTGAAACACACTGACACTCTCCCTACCTATAGTTTTCTGTCCCTAGAAAAAATGTTTTTTTAAAGCACACTATAGCACAAGGAGAATTTCCCTCACTTTCCTTCTTTGTCCCTAGAAACAAGGATTATCACAGTGAAAGAAACTGACACTCTTCCTACCTATAGTTTTCTGTCCCTAGAAAAAATGTTTTTTTAAAGCACACTATAGCACAAGGAGAATTTTCCTCACTTTCCTTCTTTGTCCCTAGAAACAAGGATTATCACAGTGAAAGAAACTGACACTCTTCCTTCCTATAGTTTTCTGTCCCTAGAAAAAATGTTTTTTTAAAGCACACTATAGCACAAGGAGAATTCCCTCACTGTCCTTCCCTGTCCCTAGAAACAAGGATTCGCACAGTAAAACACACTGACACTCTCCCTACTGTGGGGGGGTTAGCTCGGCAGCGGGTGTGTGTGATCCCCTGGATGGGCTCCCCACACAAAAACAGGCCCAGCAGACGGAGGTTGTGGTTTTCAAGATCAAAAAGGTGCGGTTTATTTCTCTATTTACAGTGACATAAAAACACAGCAAAGCAAAAAGAAACATAAACAAAATAAACCCTGGTCAGCTTGACCTCTGACTAAACATGCAGGTTTCCTAACTAACAACTGGGATCAGCCTGGTGCTGTCCTAGTCCCTAAGTCCCTGGTTTAGTAAATGTCCAAACAAATAGCCACACAGGCTTTGTCTCACCGCACAGGGGTTCACTCTCCCTAGACAGTCCACACAGGTCTGGGTCCAGGCATGAGCAAACACCTAATGAATCTGGGAGTTTTTATAGAGGCCTTAAACGAGCTGACAAGCTTCAGCTGGTCTCATCAACTCCCTGCCTGCACGACGCCCAGCACTCTCCCTAGAGGTATGAATCATCCATGAGCCCACTAGCCTCAGCTGGGCTTCATCAACTCTCTCCCTAGTTGTATAAGTCGGCATAAAGCCTGAATCTGGGAGAAATATACCTACCCCCCTGGATGCAACCAGGTGACTTTACCTTCCTGCTGTCACATACCCCCCCCTCTTGTTTTAACCTTGGGGTTGGAACACCAGCAATCAGGCATTCATGTACTCGAGACAAAGCATCCACATTCCCCATTTGAACGCCAGGGCGATGCTTTACTGTGAAGTTGAATTCCTGTAGGGCCAGGAACCACCTATTCACTCTTCTATTTGTCTCCTTGTTTTGAGCCATCCACTTTAACGGAGCGTGATCCGTAACCATGTCAAAGTGCCTACCTAGCAGATAGTACCGAAGGGAATCTAGAGCCCACTTCACCGCTAAACACTCCTTTTCAACGGTGGCGTAATTTACCTCATGGGACTTCAACTTCCTGCTGAGGTAAATGACTGGGTGCTCTTCCCCGTTCCAGACCTGGGACAATACTGCTCCTAACCCCACATCTGACGCATCACTTTGTACGACAAAGTCTTTAGAGAAGTCGGGTGAGTACAACACTGGCTGGCTACATAAGGCTTGTTTCAAGAATTGGAATGCTGCCTCAGCCTCGGGGGTCCATTTAATCATGACCGACCCTTTCCCTTTCGTCAGGTTGGTTAGGGGCACAGCCTTAGAAGCAAAGTGGGGAATGAAGCGCCGATAATACCCCGCTATTCCCAGAAAGGCTCGTACCTGCTTCTTGCTGTTGGGACGTGGCCAACTCTGGATGGCCTCGACTTTGTTGAGTTGGGGTTTTATTACTCCCCTCCCAATGGTGTACCCAAGATATTTGGCCTCCTCCTGCCCAATGGTACACTTCTTGGGGTTAGCCGTAAACCCCGCTTCCCGGATAGAGTCTAGGACTGCTTGCACTTTTGGCAGATGTGAGGCCCAATCTGTGCTATGGACAATTACGTCATCCAGGTAAGCCGCAGCATACTTCCGATGGGGCCTCAGTATCTGGTCCATTTTCCGCTGGAATGTGGCCGGCGCATTCTGTAACCCGAACGGCATTCTCTTATATTGGAACGCCCCGTCTGGGGTTACAAATGCGGTTTTCTCTTTGGCCGACTTGGCCAGGGGAATTTGCCAATACCCTTTTGTGAGGTCAAGAGTCGTCATGTATCGGGCTGTTCCCAGCCGGTCGATCAACTCATCTATACGTGGCATGGGGTAGGTGTCAAATTTTGTAACTTTGTTCAACTGACGAAAATCGTTACAAAATCGCCAGCTCCCATCCGGTTTAGGCACCAGCACAATGGGACTAGACCAATCACTTTGGGACTCCTCTATCACCCCTAAGTTCAGCATTTTCTGTACTTCCTCCCGTATTGCCTCCCGTCGGGCCTCTGGGATCCGATAGGGTTTTAACTTCACCCTTTCACCGGGCGGGGTAATAATATCATGCTCTACCCCAGATGTTTGTCCCGGCAGCTCAGAGAACACCTCCTTGTTGCGAAGCACAAACTCCTTAACCTCCTGTTGTTGGGGTTGTGACAAGGTGGCTGCTATTCCAACCTCCGGAATCACGCAACCAGTTTGAGCTGGTGACCAAGTTTCTGCGACTAGGGACTCTCTATCCCTCCAGGCTTTCAACAGATTAACGTGATAGATCTGTTCGGGCTTTCGCCTTCCTGGTTGTCTGACCTTGTAATTCACTTCGCTCACTTTTTCCATTATCTCGTAGGGGCCTTGCCATTTGGCAAGGAATTTACTTTCAACCGTAGGGACAAGTACCAATATCCTATCCCCCGGGGAAAAGGTACGGGTCTTGGCTCCACGGTTGTACACTCTCTGCTGTGCCAACTGCGCTTGGGCCAAATGTTCCTTCACGATGGGCATTACCTGTGCAATTCGATCTTGCATCAGGGCGACATGCTCAATCACACTCCTGTGGGGAGAACTATCACTTTCCCAAGTTTCCTTGGCAATATCCAACAGCCCTCTTGGGTGTCTCCCATACAGTAACTCAAAGGGGGAGAATCCCGTAGAGGATTGGGGCACCTCCCTAATAGCAAACATCAAATAAGGAAGTAGACAGTCCCAATCCTTTCCATCTCTATCCACCACTTTCTTCAACATTTGTTTTAGGGTTTTGTTGAATCTTTCAACCAGCCCATCGGTTTGGGGGTGATACACAGATGTACGCAATTGCGTCACTTTGAACAATTTACACAGCTCTTTCATAACCCGGGACATAAAGGGTGTACCTTGGTCCGTAAGCAGTTCTTTACAAATACCCACCCGGCTAAAAACAAGAGATAGCTCTTTGGCTATGGTTTTGGCCGAGGTATTTCTGAGAGGGATCGCTTCTGGATAACGGGTGGCATAGTCCATTATAACCAATATGTACTGGTGCCCCCTAGCGGACTTGATTATAGGACCTACCAAATCCATTGCGATTCTCTCAAACGGGACCTCAATGATGGGTAGAGGGACCAGCGGGCTACGGAAATGTGGCATCGGGGCCGACCTCTGACACACAGGGCAGGAGGAACAATAATTTTCTATGTCCTTCATCACCCCAGGCCAATAGAATCTCTGTAATACCCTCTCTCGGGTTTTCTCTGTCCCCAGATGACCTCCAAGAATGTGCCCATGGGCCAACTCCAACACCAACTTCCTGTAAGGTTTGGGCACCACAAGCTGCTCAACGGTTTCTTCTGCCCTTTTTGCCACCCGATACAGTAGGTCCTTCTCTACGCTGAAGTATGGGTAAGTGCAGGTATTATCTGGGTTCACTAACTCGCCATCTATTTCCACTACGTTTTCCCGTGCCTTTATTAGGGCGGGGTCTTTTAACTGTTCTGTGGCAAAATTTTCCCTGTGAACCTCAAGATCAGAAAACTCCACAGACGGTAGGTTTTCATCTGAGGAGGTGGGCTCCTCTCCAGTTTCTTGAGTCTCTCCTGCCAATACTGACAAGGGAAATTCTGGAGAGTCCTCACCAATCTCAGAGGAGTTCTGGCTATCACATTCCTGGTACATAGGGGCACCAGTGGGGGGCTCAGGATCATCCCACAGTTCCCAGAACTTCGGAAAATCCCTTCCCACAATGGCATCATGCGGTAATTGAGATACTAACCCCACTGGATGAGAGAGGGTACCTTTGGGGGTCTCGAAACACACTGTAGTCACTGGATACTCTCGGGTGTCCCCATGCACACAAATAACAGCTACCTTGCTATTCCCAGAGACCTCTGTTTTAACTAATTCAGCCTTTATCAGGGTCACAAGGCTACCTGAATCCAGCAATACCACAACATTTCTACCATTAATACACATTTTGCATAAATGTTTCTCAGTTCCCCGAATGGCAGTGCATGCGACTGTTGCACACAGCGACTGACGTCGGTCCGTCAGAAAGTCACATTGCATGGGTTCCTCCACAACCGGGCAATTTGCTGCAATATGTCCCGCTTGCCGGCAGCGGTAGCAAACAATCCTTTTGGCTGCCTCTTGAGCCCCTGACTTCCCAGGCTGTTCTCGCCAAACTTTGGGTAGAGCTCCCACCCTCTCACTCTCTCCACCCTCACCCCTTGGAATCCTCTTATCCGCCCCTGGGGATGGTCTGGTCTTAGGGTGGAAAGTCCGAGAGTCTCTGGAAGAGGCCATCAGGTTCTCTGTAGCCAAGTATTTCTCTACACGATCCACAAGACCACCGGCCGTCTCTGGGTCTCCATGGCTTACCCACTTTTGGATGGCAGTAGGAAGAGCTCTCAAAAACCGATCCATTACAACACGTTCCACAATCTCTGGTGCGGACAAAGTCTCTGGCTGTAGCCACTTCCTGCTCAGGTGAATGAGATCATACATTTGAGACCTGGGGGGTTTTCCAAGCTGGAAAGTCCAGTTATGCACACGCTGAGCCCGGACAGCCAGGGTGACACCCAGCCTTGCCAATATTTCAGCTTTTAGCATCACATAGTCTTTTGCTTGGTCAGGCTCTAGGTCATAGTAAGCCTTCTGCGATTCACCAGTTAACAGAGGAGCCACCAGTCCAGCCCACTGCTCCTCAGGCCACTTTTCTCTTTCAGCAGTCCTTTCAAATGTGGTCAAAAATACCTCTGGATCATCCTCTCCAGTCATTTTTGTCAATAAACGACTCACCCCAAAGGACGCGGTATTAGTGGGACGGCTTTCCTCACTGGTCTGCGGACGTTGCTGCATTACTGCTTCCATTTGTTGTAGTCTCTGCTCTTGCTTCTGTAACAGGTCTATGAAGCGGGCCTCAGATTGCTGCTGGGCTGCAAGGCTCTGTTGATGAGCTTGCTGCTGGGCTGCGAAGCTCTGTTGTTGAGCTGCAAGGCTCTTTTGCAAACCTGCATTTGTCTGCTGTTGATTGGCATTTGCTAGAGCCAGCTGTTTCAGTATCTCCTCCATGCTGGCTTAAAAAAAACTGCCCGCATTCTCCACCAACTGTGGGGGGGGTTAGCTCGGCAGCGGGTGTGTGTGATCCCCTGGATGGGCTCCCCACACAAAAACAGGCCCAGCAGACGGAGGTTGTGGTTTTCAAGATCAAAAAGGTGCGGTTTATTTCTCTATTTACAGTGACATAAAAACACAGCAAAGCAAAAAGAAACATAAACAAAATAAACCCTGGTCAGCTTGACCTCTGACTAAACATGCAGGTTTCCTAACTAACAACTGGGATCAGCCTGGTGCTGTCCTAGTCCCTAAGTCCCTGGTTTAGTAAATGTCCAAACAAATAGCCACACAGGCTTTGTCTCACCGCACAGGGGTTCACTCTCCCTAGACAGTCCACACAGGTCTGGGTCCAGGCATGAGCAAACACCTAATGAATCTGGGAGTTTTTATAGAGGCCTTAAACGAGCTGACAAGCTTCAGCTGGTCTCATCAACTCCCTGCCTGCACGACGCCCAGCACTCTCCCTAGAGGTATGAATCATCCATGAGCCCACTAGCCTCAGCTGGGCTTCATCAACTCTCTCCCTAGTTGTATAAGTCGGCATAAAGCCTGAATCTGGGAGAAATATACCTACCCCCCTGGATGCAACCAGGTGACTTTACCTTCCTGCTGTCACACTACCTATAGTTTTCTGTCCCTAGAAAAAATGTTTTTTTAAAGCACACTATAGCACAAGGAGAATTTTCCTCACTTTCCTTCTTTGTCCCTAGAAACAAGGATTATCACAGTGAAAGAAACTGACACTCTTCCTACCTATAGTTTTCTGTCCCTAGAAAAAATGTTTTTTTAAAGCACACTATAGCACAAGGAGAATTTTCCTCACTTTCCTTCTTTGTCCCTAGAAACAAGGATTATCACAGTGAAAGAAACTGACACTCTTCCTTCCTATAGTTTTCTGTCCCTAGAAAAAATGTTTTTTTAAAGCACACTATAGCACAAGGAGAATTCCCTCACTGTCCTTCCCTGTCCCTAGAAACAAGGATTCGCACAGTAAAACACACTGACACTCTCCCTACCTATAGTTTTCTGTCCCTAGAAAAAATGTTTTTTTAAAGCACACTATAGCACAAGGAGAATTTTCCTCACTTTCCTTCTTTGTCCCTAGAAACAAGGATTCGCACAGTAAAACACACTGACACTCTCCCTACCTATCCTTCTCTTTCCCTAAACTAAAGGAATCCAGGTTAAGCAAGAAAAAAATAAATGTCACTGTCCCTGCCTATGCTTCTCTTTCCCTGCTCCGGAACACACTACACTAGGCCGCCGTGCTGGTGGCCTTTTATAGTGTGGGGCGTGTACTAAACACCCTCAGCAATAATTGGCCACAGGCATCCTGCCTGTGGCCAATCATTGCTCTCCTCGCTGCCGGCGCTGTGATTGGCCAAGCATGCGGGGTCACAGTGCATGCTTGGCCAATCACAGCGCCTGGATGACACTGCGATGGCGTAGTGCATTGTGGGCCATTCGCGTCACTCGAATTTGGCGCGAACGGCCCAAATCGTTCGATCTTCGTCGAACGATCGAACAGCCGATGTTCGAGTCGAACATATGTTCGACTCGAACACGAAGCTCATCCCTATTCTTGAATGAGATATTCCTGCCAATTGTTGCAATGTCTGAAACAAGTTGTTTTCAAATTCTCTTCCTTGGTCATGGTGGAGTTTCTCTGGATAGTCAAAACGTCGTATGAAATCTTGAAAGATCTTTTCTGCCGCCGTTTTTCCAGATTTGTTCTTAGTGGGATACGCTTGTGCAAAGCGTGTGAAGTGGTCAACTATTACAAGTATATACTCATATCCTCCTTTGCTTTTTTCCAAGTGAAGATAATCAATGGATACTAACTCCAAGGGTGAACTGGTAGTAATCAAACCCATAGGTGCTCTTTCGGTGATATTTGGACACTTTTGTTTGATGCAGTTGCACTTCTTCAGCACATATTCATCAATGTCTCTTTGCATAAATGGGCAGTAAAATCGTTCACGTGCTAGGTGGGTTACTTTGTCAGTACCAATGTGACCCATGTCATCATGAAGATTTTTTAAGACCAATGGTTTTAACTTTTCTGGTAGGACTAGCTGTTTTCGGGTTCCAGCGTGTCGGTAGAGGATGCCTTCATCAACTCTGAGTTTGTTCCATTCATGTATCAAACGTCTTGTTTTACTGGTCATACTCTCCTTTTCTTTGTGGTATGGAATCCAGTCGTTCTCCTTAAGCCAGACAACTTCTCTAATGTTGGTATCGTCTTATTGTAATGCTCTGATGTTCTCCTGAGTCATTGGGCAGATTGTCTGTCCTTTCAGCAATTCTTTGGCCACATCACTTTCTGAGTGAAAAGTCAATGAAGCCACCCATAGTGCCTCTTCTTCGTCGACAGCTTTGCTCCCTTGCCACATAGCTGACCCAACCTCAGATGGTACAAGCTCTGTGTACTCACTCAAATTCTTTGTGAGTTCCACCGGAAATCGTGACAGTGTATCCGCGTCTGCATTCTGTTTACCTGGCCTGTACTTGATATCGAAGTGGAAATCGGCCAACTCGCCAACCCAGCGATGACCCACAGCATTCAGTCTGGCAGTACTCAATACATATGTCAATGGGTTGTTGTCTGTGTAGACTGTGAATGTTGGAGCGTAGTACAAGTAATCTCTGAATTTGTCACAGACTGCCCACTTGAGAGCTAAAAACTCAAGTTTACCAGAGTGAAGATGGTAATTGCGCTCTGCTGGAGTCAATGTTCTGGAGCCAAACCCGATAACACAAAGTTTTTCTCCTTGTCGTTGGTACAGTACAGCACCTAGGCCTTCATTGGAAGCATCAGTGTGTAATACGAAGGGTAGGTCAAAATCAGGGTATGCTAGTATTGGTGGATTGGTTAGCATGTCCACCAGTCTGGATACTACAGCTTGATGTTTGGGTGTCCATTGAATCGGTGTTTTAGATGGCAATTGTGTTTTTTTCCCGTTTTTCTTTGTAGGTTTCCCTTGATTGTTTTTGGTAATGGATGTAGCAGATTCTTTCTCAGTGTTCTGCAAAAGTTCATACAGTGGTTTAGCAAGTCGAGAGAAATCTTGAATGAAGGACCTGTAGTAGCTCAGGAATCCTAACAAAGATCTGACTCCTCCCACTGTTTTTGGTTCTTTCCTTTTCAAATGTAATACCGCTTCAAGATCTTTTGAGTCAATTTTTATGCCTTCTTCTGACACCATTCGTCCAAGGTATCGAATCTGTCGTTTAACCACTTAACGACCGCCCACTGTAAAAATACGTCGGCAGAATGGCACCGACAGGCAGAATCACGTATATCTATGTGACTGCCTTTGTATAGTTGGGAGCGACCGTTATTCGGCCGTTATTCATTTGGGAGCGATCAGGGATGAGGGGACAGCCGTTCGATTCCAGCCACCCCCTCTCGATCGCTCCTGGCGAATGAGAGAGCTTCCCTGCCTGTGTAATGTTTACACAGGCAGAGGAAGTGATGTCATCTCTCCTGTGGCGCTTACATATACCAAGCGCCGTACAGGAGAAGATGCAGGTTAGTGCACAAAACACTACACTGACCCCAGGACACATAGGCACATAAATCGCCCCCCCAGGCCCCCCCAGACACCCCAGATCACCCCCCCAGCCCCCAGTCACAGTGTCACTGATTGCAGTGACCATTTATTTACTGATCACTGCAATCAGTGACATTTGTGACTGTAAAAGTGTCACTAAATATAGTTTTAGGTCCAGTGTAGCCCACTAACCCCCCCCCCCAATAAAGGTTTAACCCCCTGATCGCCCCCCAGATAACCCTTTCACCCCCTAGCACCGCCGTCGCTAAGTGATAATTTTTCTGATCGCTGTCTTAGCGTCGGTGATGCCGATCGGTAGCCAGTTATTTTTTTTAGGTTCGCCGCAGGTTTTTATAGCGTCGGGTACCCCCATATATTACCTAATAAAGGTTTAACCCCCTTGATCGCCCCCCAGATAACCCTTTCACCCCCTATCACCACTGTCGCTAAGCGATCGTTTTTCTGATCGCTGTCTTAGTGTCGGTGATGCAGATAGGTAGCCACTAATTTTTTTTTAGGTTCGCCGTCAGCTTTTTATATAGCGTCAGGTACCCCCATATATTACCTAATAAAGGTTTTAACCCCCTAATTGCCCCTAGTTAACCCTTTCACCAGTAATCACCATATAAGTGTTACGGGTGACGCTGGTTAGTTAGTTTGCTTTTTATAGTGTCAGGGCACCCGCCGTATATATAACCCAATAAAGGTTTAACCCCCTGATCGCCCGGCGGGTGATATCAATTAGGTTTTAGCGTCAGAGAGGGTCTGCGTCACACCCCAGGCAGCGTCAGGTTAGTGCCAGTAACGCTAACACCCACGCGTGAAGCATACACCCCCTGTCATGGATATGCATTAATGTCTGTCTGCCATCTTACCTTCCTCCTCATGTGTTCATCTAGAGACCAGACCTCCTTCACCTGGCTTCCTTTATAATCTCCTCCCAGCCTGACTCCACCCCAGGCCCTATCACTGAACACTATATTAACCTGTGCACTGCAAGCCTGCTTTGCTGATCAACGTGTTTGTTAGGCATTGTGTGTTTGGGTTCCTGCCTGCCGTGTGCTACGTCTGTCTCTCTGTTACGTTATTGGCTTGTCCCCGACTATCCCTGTCTGCTCGTGACCCTTGACCTTCGGCTCGTTCTTCGTTATCCTTGTCTGCTTGTGGCCCCTGACCTTCGGCTTGTTATTCGGTTCTCTCTATCGTGTGCTGCTGCTTCCCCTTATCCTACGGGGCGTGAGCTAGGAAACTCCAGGGGCCGCGACCTGGTCCCAGCCTGCAGCGTAACATCCTCACCACTAGAGGCCCTGGAGAAGACCAGCTGGGTCTTAGACTCCGCGCCCTGGGGAATCTTGGCTCTCGCTTCCGTTGGGATCCCGGTTGTGCTCCTCTGGTCCCGCTTTCCACAACCACCCAGTTTCTTATCCGCAGAAGCCAGCCATAGGGTTCACTACCTCGCGGTGCACTCCTGTCCCCCTACGGTGTGCATCTGTCACCTGGCCACAGGTGACCCTGACAGTTTGATCAGCCATGAACCCGGCTGACATCCCGCTTCCCGCGGATGATCCATTGCAGGGCATAGTTCGCAGACTTGAGACCCAGGAATCAAATCAGACCCAGGTGATGCGATTCCTCCAGGATCTGGCTTCTCGATTCGAGCAGCTTCAGGTCTCCTTGGGAACCCCGAATCCGCAACCCCAAGTACAACCAGCGGCTGTACCTATCGCACCAGTCGCAGCCTCACACTCACTAAGATTGCCAGCTCCATTCCGTTTCTCTGGGGACTCCAAGGCCTGCAGGGGGTTTCTCAGCCAATGCACTATTCATTTTGAGCTTCAGCCTCAAAGCTTCCTATCTGACCGGGCTAAGGTAGCCTATATCATTTCCCTCCTCTCCGGTGAAGCTTTGGCCTGGGCTGCCCCCCTGTGGGAGAGGAACGATCCGGTGGTTTCCAGTCTGTCCGAATTCTTGAAGCTCTTTCGTAATATCTTCGAAGAGCCGGCTCGGGCTTCTTCAGCGGCTAGTGCTGTCTTACGTCTTCGCCAAGAATCTAGTTCAGTGGGGCAATATGCTCTTCAGTTCCGTATCCACACAGCTGAATTGAGCTGGAATAATGAGGCCCTGGTCGCTACCTTTTTACATGGCCTCTCTGACCGAGTGAAAGACGAATTAGCGGGAAGAGCCATTCCCGTCGGTCTGGACGATGTAATTTCATTATGCAACCAGATCGACATTCGTTTTCAAGAGAGGTCCTTAGAAAAAAGACGCCAGCACTCTCTGGGTCCTAGCCAGTCTGAGCTCCCCTCCCTTCATTCCGTGGAGCATCCTCTACCTGCTGAAGAACCTATGCAGCTGGGCCGGACCAGACTAACCCCCGAAGAACGTGCTAGGCGCAGAACTCTGGGCTTGTGCCTCTATTGTGGGGGCAAGGGTCATTTTCGTGACTCCTGCTCGCTTCGTCCGGGAAACGCTCGGGTCTAATACATTTGGAAGGTGGAGTATTGGGCCCAGAAACATCACCTTCTCGCCTGCTCTTGCCGGTGTTCCTTCATGTAGGCACTTCTCCTCAGTCAACCCTTGCATACCTGGATTCCGGGGCTGCCGGCAATTTCATGGATTGGAGAACTGCTTCTTCTATGAAGCTTACCCTTTCACCTCTCACTACCCCATTGGTAGTCTCGGCAATTGATGGCACTGTTCTCCCAGGGGGCCCTATTCGCTTCCAGACGCTACCCATTAGGATGTCGGTAGGGATTCTCCACCAGGAGTGGATATCCTTTCTTATTCTACCCAAGGCCTCTACCCCAGTTGTATTGGGCCTCCCTTGGCTACAGCTCCACTCTCCACATGTGGACTGGGTCTCTGGGCAGATCCTGGCCTGGGGTTCCTCATGTTTCTCGTCGTGTCTTCTCAAGGTGACCCCCAAGGAGAGTCTTCGGGTTGCTGCCACTTCTGTTTCTTCTGATCTTCCCGCCGCATACAGCGATTACCGGGATGTGTTCTGCAAAAAATCAGCTGAGGTGCTTCCTCCCCACAGGTCTTTTGACTGTGCTATTGATCTTGTCCCCGGAGCAACTCTACCCAGGGGTCGTACCTACCCTCTGTCCATCCCAGAGACCCAGGCCATGTCGGAGTATGTAGCAGAGAATCTGGAGAGAGGTTTCATCCGGAAATCCTCATCGCCTGCAGGGGCAGGGTTCTTTTTTGTTGCCAAAAAAGATGGTACCTTAAGACCCTGCATCGATTATCGCGGTTTAAATGCTGTTACTATTAAAAATCGATACCCCTTACCCTTGATATCTGAGCTATTCGATAGGTTGAAGGGTGCCTCCATTTTCACCAAGTTGGATCTCAGAGGCGCGTACAACCTCATTCGAATACGGGAGGGTGACGAATGGAAGACTGCATTCAACACTAGAGACGGGCATTACGAATATCTGGTGATGCCTTTTGGTCTGTGTAATGCTCCAGCCGTGTTTCAAAACTTTGTCAATGAAATCTTCAGAGATCTGCTGTACCAGTTTGTTGTCATCTATCTGGATGACATTCTGATCTTTTCTGAAAATCTGCTCGTCCACAGAAACCATGTCCGCACTGTACTTCAACGTCTTAGAGAGAACAATCTCTATGCCAAGCTGGAGAAATGTTCCTTTGAATGTTCTGAGGTCCTGTTTTTGGGGTGCTTCGTCTCATGTTCGGGGCTTCGTATGGACCCTGGGAAGGTCTTGGCTATCACCAACTGGCCTCTTCCTGCTAGCCTCAAGGCCACACAGCGCTTTCTTGGCTTCACTAATTATTATAGGCAGTTCATAAGGAATTACTCTTCCATTGCCGCGCCTATTATCGCTTTGACCAAGAAGGGTGTGAATGCCAGAGACTGGCCTCCCGAAGCTGTCTCTGCATTTCACAACCTGAAACAGGCCTTTGTTTCTGGCCCCCTCTTGAGGAGACCAAATCCTGGGAATGCATTTTTTATTGAAGTGGACGCTTCCTCAATGGGGGTGGGAGCTGTGCTTCTTCAAATCTTTGAGAAGAGACGCCAACCATGTGCGTTCTTCTCCAAAAAAAATTCTCAGGCAGAGAGGAATTATGCCATCGGTGATCGGGAACTTCTCGCAATTAAATTGGCGTTAGAGGAGTGGCGTCATCTCTTGGAGGGTTCCCCTCACTCCATAACGATCTTTACCGATCACAAGAATTTACAGTATCTACAGAATGCTAAACGTCTGAATCCTAGACAGGCCAGGTGGAGTCTCTTCTTTGCCCGTTTTAATTTCACGATTACCTACAAACCTGGTTCCTGCAACGGTCGGGCTGATGCGCTCTCTAGGTCATTTGACACTTTGGACGAGGAGTCCGCCCCTGAACCTGAGCCGATCATTCCCACCTCATGCATTGTTGCCCACTCTACCACCCTGAAGTCTAAAATTCCGCCTGGTAAGACCTTTGTCCCCACTGAGCTAAGAGCTAAGATCCTTCGTTGGGGACATGATTCCAAGGTGGCAGGGCATTCTGGATTCCTCCGATCCTTCCTACTCATCAGTCGTCACTACTGGTGGCCTAATCTCCGCTCAGACGTCAAAGACTACGTTAAAGCTTGTCATGTCTGTGCTCAGTCCAAATCCTCCACACAAGCTCCTGCTGGTCTCCTCATGCCCTTGCCCATTCCTAAGGAACCCTGGGTCCATATTGCCATGGATTTTATCACCGATCTCCCACTGTCTGAGAATAATACAGTCATTTGGGTGGTAATCGATCGATTCTCCAAGATGGCTCATTTTGTTCCTCTTCCTGGTCTTCCTTCTGCCCCTGCCTTGGTTCCCATTTTCATTCGGGAAATTCTCCGCCTACATGGGGTCCCTTCTCATATTGTTTCCGACAGGGGAGTCCAATTCACGTCTCGTTTTTGGAGAGCCTTTTGCAAATCCCTCAATATTGTCTTGGATTTTTCTTCTTCTTACCATCCCCAATCCAATGGACAGACTGAGAGGGTTAATCAGGAGTTAGAGGTCTTTCTTCGCACCTTTGTGTCTTCTCACCATGACGATTGGTCCTCTCTACTCCCGTGGGCAGAATTCTCCCATAACAATCATGTGAATACCAGTTCGCAGAAGACACCCTTTTTCACAGTTTATGGAAAACACCCTCAACTTCCTCTTCCCATGATCTGTTCTCCAGACATTCCAGCTTTGGCTTCGGTTCAGGAGTCTCTCAATTCCGTTTGGGGTCACGTTCATGATTCCCTCCGGGCAGCTGCTGAAAAATTCAAAGGCTTTGCCGACCGCCGCAGGCGTAAACCGCCTTCTCTTCAGCCAGGGGACAAAGTCTGGCTCTCTACCAGGAACATCAAGCTCCGAGTTCCTTCTCTGAAGTTTGCTCCACGATTCATCGGTCCATACACGGTAACTGCTAAACTGAATCCGGTTTGTTTCAAACTCCAGATTCCTAAGAGCCTTAAAATCACTAACTCCTTTCATGTTGCTCTTCTAAAGCCTTTAGTCCTCAATAAATTCTCTCGTCCTCTCCCTACCGTGGCGCCTGTCTCTGAGGATAATCAGGAGTACGAGATCAGTCAAATTCTGGACTCCCGACTCTGTAAAGACGTTCTTCAGTACCTCGTTCATTGGAAAGGGTTTGGTCCTGAGGAGAGGTCTTGGATCACTGCATCTGAGGTCTTTGCACCTCGTCTGTTAAAGGAGTTTCATCTGAAGTTTCCCTCTAAACCTGGGCCCAGGCGGGGAAGGGGGAGGCCTCGTAAGAGGGAGGGTACTGTCATGGATATGCATTAATGTCTGTCTGCCATCTTACCTTCCTCCTCATGTGTTCATCTAGAGACCAGACCTCCTTCACCTGGCTTCCTTTATAATCTCCTCCCAGCCTGACTCCACCCCAGGCCCTATCACTGAACACTATATTAACCTGTGCACTGCAAGCCTGCTTTGCTGATCAACGTGTTTGTTAGGCATTGTGTGTTTGGGTTCCTGCCTGCCGTGTGCTACGTCTGTCTCTCTGTTACGTTATTGGCTTGTCCCCGACTATCCCTGTCTGCTCGTGACCCTTGACCTTCGGCTCGTTCTTCGTTATCCTTGTCTGCTTGTGGCCCCTGACCTTCGGCTTGTTATTCGGTTCTCTCTATCGTGTGCTGCTGCTTCCCCTTATCCTACGGGGCGTGAGCTAGGAAACTCCAGGGGCCGCGACCTGGTCCCAGCCTGCAGCGTAACATCCTCACCACTAGAGGCCCTGGAGAAGACCAGCTGGGTCTTAGACTCCGCGCCCTGGGGAATCTTGGCTCTCGCTTCCGTTGGGATCCCGGTTGTGCTCCTCTGGTCCCGCTTTCCACAACCACCCAGTTTCCTATCCGCAGAAGCCAGCCATAGGGTTCACTACCTCGCGGTGCACTCCTGTCCCCCTACGGTGTGCATCTGTCACCTGGCCACAGGTGACCCTGACACCCCCCTTAGTGGTATAGTATCTGAACAGATCAATATCTGATCTGATCAGATCTATACTAGTGTCCCCAGCAGTTTAGGGTTCCCAAAAACGCAGTGTTAGCGGGATCAGCCCAGATACCTGCTAGCACCTGCGTTTTGCCCCTCCGTCCAGCCCAGGCCACCCAAGTGCAGTATCGATTGATCACTGTCACTTACAAAACACAACACACATAACTGCAGCGTTCGCAGAGACAGGCATGATCCCTGTGACTCCAGTGCTGTAGGAGGTGATTTCACCACCACAGTTAAAAAGAAAAAGCATATATGCCGAACCATTGGGGCAGCAGGAGCGGAGGAGCGATTTTGCTCCTAATGCCGCGTACATACGGTCGAAATTCCGACGGAGGCTTGCCCGTGGAAAAGTCTGACCATGTGTACGCGGCATAACTTTTGTGGGAAGATGCCCCCATGCTTCGGCATATATAAATGGTGCATGTATGCCCATCATTAGAAGTGGGTGGATGAAGGGCGGTATTCTAATGGTGGGCATACCCACCGATCAATCTTTTTTTTTCGTTCAGCCAACATGCATGAAAAAAAAAGATTACAATACATGTCCAACAAGGACCAGCAACGTACTGGTATGTTGCTGGACTTTGAATGTTTATACCAGAATGATGCCTGCGGGTTTAGGTATCATCTTGGTATCATTCTTTTCAGCCAGCGGCCGGCTTTTATGTAAAAGCAATCCTAGTGGCTAATTAGCCTCTGGACTGCTTTTACAAGCAGTGGGAGGGAATGTCCCCCCCGGATATAAAAAGCGCCATTGGGAAAGCATTTTATCACACCGATCTTGGTGTGGTCAGATGCTTTGAGGGCAGAGGAAAGATCTAGGGTCCAATAGACCCCAGTTTTTTCAAAAAAAGAGTACCTGTCACTAACTATTGCTATCATAGGGGATATTTACATTCCCTGAGATAACAATAAAAATGCTAAAAAAAAAAAAAAAAATATGGAAGCAACAGTTTAAAAATAAAATAAAAAAGCAAAATTAATAAAAAAAAAAAAAAAAAAAAAGCACCCCTGTCCTGCCCTGCTCTTGCCCAATGGCGAACGCAAGCGTCGGTCTGGCGTCATATGTAAACAGCAATTGCACCATGCATGTGAGGTATCACCGCGAAGGTCAGATCGAGGGCAATAATTTTAGCAGTAGACCTCCTCTGTAAATCTAACGGCGTAACCTGTAAAGGCTTTTAAAGGCTTTTAAAAATGTATGTAGTTTGTCGCCAATGCGCGTTTGTGCGAAATTTTAAAGCTTGCCGTGTTTGGTATCTATGTACTCGGCCTAAGATCATCTTTTTTATTTCATCAAACATTTGGGCAATATAGTGTGTTTTAGTGCATTAAAATTAAAAAAAGTGTATTTTTTCCCCCAAAAATTCGTTTGAAAAATTGCTGCGCAAATACTGTGTAGAAAAAAAAATGCAACACCCACCATTTTAATCTGTAGGGCCTTTGCTTTAAAAATATATATAATGTTTGGGGGTTCAAAATAATTTTCTTGCAAAAAAAAAATATGTTTTCATGTAAACAAAAAGTGTCAAAAAGGGCTTTGTCTTCAAGTGGTTAGAAGAGTGGATGTAAGCTTCCTAATGTTGTGTATAAAATGCCAGAACAGTTCAAAACCCCCCCAAATGACCCCATTTTGGAAAGTAGACACCCCAAGCTATATACTGAGAGGCATGTCAAGTCCATGGAATATTTTATATGTTGACACAAGTTGCGGAAAAAAGACAATTTTTTTTTTTTTTGCACAAAGTTGTCACTAAATGATATATTGCTCAAACATGCCATGGGCATATGTGGAATTACACCCCAAAATACATTCTGTTGCTTCTCCTGAGTACGGGGATACCACATGTGTGAGACTTTTTGGGAGCCTAGCTGCGTACGGGACCCCAAAACCAAGCACCGCCTTCAGGCTTTTAATGCCCCGTACACACGATCGTTTTTAATGTCATTTTTTAAACCAACGTTTTTCTCCTCGTTTTTTTTCATGTTTCCTCTCAAGCCTGCCTTGCGTACACACCATCATTAAAAAAAATGATCAAGCAAAGCGCAGTGACGTTCAACACGTACGATGGCACTATAAAGGGGAAGTTCCGTTCGAATGACGCCACCCTTTGGGACGCTTTTGCTAATTCCGTGTTTCCGCGTGTTAGTAAAAGTTTGGTGAGAGACGATTCGCGCTTTTCAGTCTTCGTGCTTTGAAGATAGTTTTCGGGAGTTCAGTTTGCGCCTGTGGGTTCGTATCTGTTTAGCACTGCTTGTAGTCAGTTCGTATCTGTTTATTCAGTGCGGCCTGCTCTGCACGTTCGTGTTTTTCAGCTTGTTCTTCATAGGCCTTGCTGTTCTTCCGTGCGTTCTTCTAGTTCGTTCTGTTCAGCCGACCGTTATCTAGCCATGTTGCGGCTACGTACTCGTCGTAGAGTTCGTGCTGTAGTTGGTGCAGGGGTTCATGCTGTATCCCGACTCCATGCCATGAGCAGGGTCAGGAGGAGTTCATGGACCAAGAATTGGTTGCTCCAGCGGCACCAATTCTGTCACATGCCTTTGTTGCGGGAGATCAGGGAGAATAATCCTGATGATTTCAGGAATTTCCTCAGGATGTCTGACCCCGTATTTCAGCAGCTGTTGGCTTTGGTGTCCCCCTATATTACCAGGCAGGACACCGTTATGCGGGAAGCCATCAGTGCTGAGCAGAGGCTCATCGCCACGTTGCGATACCTGGCTACTGGGAGAAACCTGCAGGACCTTAAGTTCTCCACAGGCATATCCCCCCCAGGCTCTGGGGATCATTATACCAGAGACTTGTTCTGCCATCCTTCAAGTTTTGCAGGAGGACTATATTAAGGTAAGTGTTCTTCTTCAAAAATTCACATTGTATGGTTTTTATTTTTGGATATTTTTAATTTGCTTTATTTGCAGTCCCTAATTCACATGATTCTTAGCTGCAGGGAATGTCCCCTTTCTCCCCATGTTTTATTATTTTAAGTTTGGGGTTTGAGGATTACCTGTAAATTTGGCTTACCTAACCTCTCCAGCATGCTATCCTGGGGCCATACCTACCTTGCCTAGTCATTTCCATGTTTTTTATTATATGTTCCATTGTAGTGCTTTACCCAAAACGCACGCTAAATTTGGCCTAGGAATGTTTCATTTTTGTTAACTTCAATACAGAGTGCTACAGCCTTCATGTGTGATATTCCCAACTCATCTTCAACCCCCCCCCCCCATAATGTTATTTTATTTTTATTTTTTTTCTAGCTTCCAAATTTTAATGTATTGAACAGTTTCTACCAATGTTGGCCATGAATGTGTGTATGAAATCAGCTTTCAATGTTTCTGGCTCCAAGTATTAATTTGTTATTTCTTTAATTCCACAGTTCCCTTCTTCGCCACATGAATGGCAGAATGTGGCTTCCGAGTTTGCCCAGCGATGGAACTTTCCGAACTGTGGAGGAGCCATCGACGGCAAACATGTTCGGGTCGTCCCACCACCCCATTCGGGATCCTTTTATTATAATTATAAGGGGTTCCACAGCGTCGTGATGATGGCAGTGGTGTCGGCCACCTACGAGTTCCTCTATGTGGACGTTGGCAAGAATGGCAGGATGTCTGATGGAGGAGTTTTTGCCCAGACGGAGTTTGGAGAACGGCTCCTTTTGGATCTGCTGGCCTTGCCACCAGCGGAGCAGAATGTGGAGGGACTACCTTTTGTGTTTGTGGCGGATGAGGCGTTTGGCCTGGGACCCCATTTGATGAGGCCATTCCCGCAACGCACCCTCACCCCTGAGAGGAGGGTTTTCAATTATCGGCTGGCCAGAGCCAGAAGGGTGGTGGAAAATGCGTTTGGGATCATGGCCAGCCGATTTCGCCTCTTCCTTACCTCCATCCACCTTGCCCCATACAAATGGAAACATGTGGTTATGACGTGCTGTGTGCTGCATAATTTCCTAAGGGTGCATTCAACGAGTTATATATCTTTGAGTGGGCCTGAGGCCTCTTTAATCAATGCAGAAACTTTGGTGGCCCTGGAACCTGGCCGTCCTGGCTTGGCCCCCCCAACCGGACGTGAGGTCCGTAACCAATATGTGGACTATTTTATGGGTAGGGGGGCCATTGAAATGCCAGACAATCTATAATAATTTTAGACCAAAAAAATAAAACTTTTTCTTGAGTAAAGATTGGTTTGTCATTTTTATTGTATAATGTTTGATGTTTCTGGTAGGTTTACCTAGTGCACTTGTTTTGCCATGTGGATTAAAAAATCTTTTAATTAGCCTTCATTGTCAGTGTAAACACCAAACATTGATTAGTTCACTCAGCACCACATTTACATAATGAAGCCACAATGTTTGTTATGTAAAAATACCTTTATTTTTTTGTTTAGGTGGGCAACTTCCTTAGGAATGTGGATGTTCCCTTAATTTCAGGTGTATTAAAACGCATGACCAGCCATGCATAAACAAACTATATTTCTCAAAATTTTGAAAAAACTAAACATGTGCTAGTCATTAAAGGGTAAAATAACCAAAAAAAATAGAAATCTCTGCAAGTAAAACATTATTTGGTGTAAAAACATTAGACACGCCCAAGCACAGCCATGATATTTTGGAGCCTTTCCTCCACCCGCTTTGTATTTGCCCTGATCTCTAGCAAATCTCCCTTAATTTTTTCGAGGTCACGACAGCAGACCATCAGGTATTGGATCAGGATCTGGGCACTGTGATGTGTCAACTTATTGGGGTCTTCGGCCAGAACTGCACCTAAATGTAAAAAGAAATATGTAGGATAGAATATGTAGGCCTACATCTATTTAACATGCATGTGTCTGGTTTCACTCTGACCTGTGGTGGTGCCACTTTCCACTTCCACAACATCACATTCCTCTCCATCCTGGGGTTCTGGGGGTATTGTTGTAGGTATTGCAATTCTCGTCTCATCTGAGGTAGCTTTTCGAATCCCTAGGGAGATTGAAATAAAAGGAATAGTTTCATTAGTAGCGACTCAATTTTGCTAAAATAAGAAACATGAAAAAAAACTTGGTAATCATTCTTTTGAAGCATGCTCCATTTTAATTTTTCCCCCCTGTGCCAACCGGGACAAATGATTGGATACATAGCCCAAAACAGAGCATATACATTTTGTAAACAAATTTGAAACATTGTAACACCCCAAAGTATCTACACTGGATCACCTGTGTGTGACTCCCTCAAGCTTTTTGGCTTTAGGCCCACACTTGTACTACTGCGTTCAGATGTTTCATCAGCTGCTGAGCATTCACTCCCTTTAACATTACCATGCATATCGTTTTTTCAAATGAACAAATGTCCTTTGGATTAGCACACCAAAAATAAGTGTGGCCCAAATGTACTCCCCCAAATAAACCAAAAAACATGGGTGTTCACACTGGATGATCCTAAAACATCGTTTGAGGAACTGTACGGAGAAAGAGGTTTAATACGTCCGTTTACTATGCGGACGAACCTAAAAGATGTTATCTTTCAGTGTACTATATGAAAGTTAAAAATACACGACAGAATACAAGAAAATAATATGTACCATGGAAACTCAAAAAAAAAAACTTACTTTTTAATATAACTTTCTTGATTCTTTTATATTGGTCGGCCTCCCGCAACTTCAGATCTGACCATCGTTTTCTGAGCTGTTCCTTCGTTCTGCACACCCCGAATTTTTGGTGAAGACTTTTGACCACTTTGCCCATAATTCTGGACTTGACCAGATTAGGCCTTTTATACGGACCATGCTTGGCATCATAATCCTCCTTCTTTAAAATGGCGACCATCTCCACCATTTCCTCGAATGACATGTTGGATGCCTTATATCTCCTGGGTCTTGATTTGGGCTCCTCTGTAATTTCATCCTCTGTAGAGGTAATCTCAGCCACCTGTGTCTCCGCCATGTTTTGTTCAGCACTACGAGCGAGAAGGGGCGGGGAAAGTACAATATCGAACGTCAGGGGCGGGGAAAGCGTGCAGAGTTTCACGCATGCGCTGTGTATATAAAGTGAAGATCCATGTCTGGGAAATACGTTCATTTTTCGGGAGAGAGAGTTAGCAACGAACGTCGTGACCAAGGTACCTAACAATTTTACTTTTTGAGGTTCATCAGACGAGGAGATTTGTGTGCTCAAAATATGTAGACAATGCACAGTTGAGGAATGTTGCCTGAAATATATATTTTTTTTGGTTCCTCGCTTTTACAGATATCATGAATACTTTTAAAAACCCAGACTTCATGGGGGAGTTCATCGACAAATGGCAAGAGCTCCCTATATTATGGCAAACAAAAAGTGGCGGTAATAAAAATAAAGACACCAGGAAAGCAGCACTGGAGAGCCTGCTTGCATTTGTGCAAACAAAGATACCCACAACAACTCTCCAAGATGTCAAAAACAAAATTGCGACCATCAGAGGGACATACAGGACCCAGAGGACTATGGTCCTGAGGTCCCAGAGGTCAGGTGCACCAGCAGATAAGGTTTATAAACCCAGTCTGTGGTACTACAGTAAGCTTGCTTTTCTGGATGACCAGCTGGAAGTGCGGGAATCTCTCTCCACCCTTCCCCCCAGAGGTCAATCCAGCCTTCCTTGTACCCAACCCTCCAGCCTTCCCTGCAGCCAGTCCTCCAGCCTTCCTGTCAACCCTGCTCTGGCTTCCTCTGAGGATCAAGATCAGGGCCTTGAGGAGGCAGATTTGGAGATATGGAGCCAGGTAAAGTTTTGCTATCTATATTTCTATCGTACTAAATTGTAGATTTTAAATAGATGTTAGTATTGTTAAAGGTATGTACACTTCTACCAATAAAGTTTGTGAAGAGCAAGATACAGTAGTGGCCTAATTTTATGTGCCCAAGACAACAAAACCAGGATGCGTAATCAATGAAAATGACATAACTTTGGGCATTGATTTCAACAATGTCTAGAGGTGAACAATGTCTGTGAATGATGATGTGGCAAAATAAATAATGTCCCTTTCTTTTTTTACAGCCAGAGCAGAGCCAGGAAGAGGGTGATGTTGGGGATCAGGAGGAGGCAGGGCCCAGTGGCACCCAGGAGGAGGCAGGGCCCAGTGGCACCCAGGAGGAGGCTGGGCCCAGTGGCACCCAGGAGAAGGCTGGGCCCAGCACAAGAGCCCAGATGCCTCCCCTGGTAGTTAAACCACGAGGGCCAAGGAGAGGTAGGCAGGTGGAGGAGGAAACCAGGGCCTTCCTCAGAGAGGCAACAGCAGCCCTCAGAGAGGCACCCTCTGTTGATGAGGGATTTGCCGCAGTCCTCGCCCACAAACTAGGGCAAATGGAGTTGCAGCAAAAAAATTTCAGTGAGACCCTGCTATTGAAAGTCATCAATAAGGGCGTGCTGGGTGAACTCACTAGGTACACGGACATAACGGAGGTTGTCCCTACTCCTCCACCTCCTCCTCCTCCTCCTACTACTCCTCCTGCCACAACCTCTCCTCCTGATCCCCAGCCTCCAAGGAAGAAACCAACCAAGGCTGCAGAGAAGGCTGGAGAGAAGGCTACAAGGAAGAGGAGAAAATAATGCCTGCTGTAGTACCACAGACTGGGGACATATAGGACTTATCTGCTGTGGCTCCTGACCTCTGGGAGCTCAAGACAAGATTGGGCTCATTTTTTTGGGGGATCTAATCTCTATTTTGGTTTGGACATCTTGTATGGTTGTTGTGGGGTGAAAGGGATGCACAAATGCAAGCAGACTCTCCAGTGCTGCCTTCCACTTTAATTTGTTAATGTTCTGAAATTAAAAAAAAATGAGTGCCCTTTAAATACTTGACTATGTGATTTGTATTTCAAAAGAGAGCTTGCTAGGAAGCAGGCAGGGACATCTCAAATTATATTA
The DNA here is from genome assembly GCA_029206835.1 of Rana muscosa. NCBI lineage: Eukaryota > Metazoa > Chordata > Amphibia > Anura > Ranidae > Rana > Rana muscosa. Next base: position 12,068,474 of record CM055118.1, read on the forward strand.
TTGTTATTATCAGGGGACACAAACCTCCCTGAGGCCAAATGAGACACATTTGGAAGGTTGTTGTGGTAACTTTACACAAGAATAATTTAAGCCAAAATACTTAAAAAAAGGCCAAAAAAAAATATATAAAATTTAAAGAAAAAAGGAGAATTACATTATTTTATTATTATTAGTATTATTTAGGAGGGAGGTGCGGCTTCTAAATAATATTTTATAATCATTAGAGCAATTTGGAATTACTTTAGAAACAAGTTTGGCATAAAACTCTCAATGTCATTATCAAAAGAGGGTCATTTTAAAGCATTATCAAAAGAAGAACGGAATGCGCAGCATTAAAACGATGCTATTAATTCCACCGTGACGAATGTGCCATCTCCATTTCCAACATTAGCTTTACCAAAACGAGCGCTCCCGTCTCATAGTTGCTTCGGAGCATGCGCGTTTTTTTTCACGTCGTGAAAGCATACACACTATCGTTTTTAACGTCGTTAAAAAAAACGACATGAAAAACGACGTGAAAAAAGAGAGCATGTCCGGAATTTTTAATGGCCGTTTTTCACGTCGTTAAAAATGCTCTGGAGCCTATACACGATCATTTTTAATGGCCATTTTTTAAAATGGCATTTTTAACGGCATGAAAAACGATCGTGTGTACGGGGCATAAGGGTGTAAATTTTTGATTTCACTTCTCACTGCCTATCACAGTTTCGGAGGCCATGGAATGCCCAGATGGCACAAAACCCCCCAAATGACCCAATTTTGGAAAGTAGACACCCCAAGCTATTTGCTTAGAGGTATGGTGAGTATTTTGCAGATCTCACTTTTTGTCACAAAGTTTTGAAAATTAAAAAAAAAATAAATAAATTTACTTTCTTCATTTTCAAAAACAAATGAGAGCTGTAAAATACTCACCATGCCTCTCAGCATATAGCTTGGGGTGTCTACTTTCCAAAATGGGGTCATTTGGGGGGGTTTTGTGCTATTTTGGCATTTTATGGCCTTCGAAACTGTGATAGGTAGTGAGGAGTGAAATCAAAAATTTGTGCCTAGAAATCCTGAAGGCGGTGCTTGGTTTTCGGGGTCCCGTACGCGGCTAGGCTCCCAAAAAGTCCCACACATGTGGTATCCCCGTACTCAGGAGAAGCAGCAAAATGTATTTTGGGGTGTAATTCCATATATAACCATGGCATGTGTGAGCAATATATCATTTAGTGACAACTTTTTGTATTTTTATTTTTTTTTTGTCATTATTCAATCACTTGGGACAAAAAAAAATTTTTTTTCAATGGGCTCAACAGGCCTCTCAGCAATTTCCTTGGGGTGTCTACTTTCTAAAATGGGGTCATTTGGGGGGGTTTTGTGCTATTTTGGCATTTTATGGCCTTCAAAACTGTGATAGGTAGTGAGGAGTGAAATCAAAAATTTGCGCCCTTAGAAATCCTGAAGGCGGTGCTTGGTTTTCGGGGGCCCGTACGCGGCTAAGCTCCCAAAAAGTCCCACACATGTGGTATCCCCGTACTCAGGAGAAGCAACAGAATGTATTTTGGGGTGTAATTCCACATATAACCATGGCATGTGTGAGCAATATATCATTTAGTGACAACTTTTTGTAATTTCTTTTTTCTTTTTTAGTCATTATTCAATCACTTGAGACAAAAAAAAAATATATTCAATGGGCTCAACATGCCTCTCAGCAATTTCCTTGGGGTGTCTACTTTCCAAAATGGGGTCATTTGGGGGGGTTCTGTACTGCCCTGTCATTTTAGCACCTCAAGAAATGAGATAGGCAGTCATAAATTAAAAGCTGTGTAAATTCCAGAAAATGTACCCTAGTTTGTAGACGCTATAACTTTTGCGCAAACCAATAAATATACGCTTATTGACATTTTTTTTACTAAAGACATGTGGCTGAATACATTTTGGCCTAAATGTATGACTAAAATTGAGTTTATTCGATTTTTCTTATAACAAAAAGTAGAAAATATCATTTTTTTTTAAAAAAATCGTTCTTTTTCCGTTTATATCGCAAAAAATAAAAATCGCAGAGGCAATCAAATACCATTAAAAGAAAGCTCTATTTGTGGGAAGAAAAGGACGCAAATTTCGTTTCGGTACAACATTGCATGTCTGCACAATTTACAGTTAAAGCAGTGCAGTGCAAAATTCTGAAAACAGCTCTGGTCCTTTAGCTACAAAATGGTCCGGGGCTTAAGTGGTTAAAGAGTTCACACTTCTTCGGTCTAAGTTTGATACCATGCTCGCGCATTCGACTAAGCACTTGCCTAATATCATTGACATGCTCCTGAAAAGTTTTGGAGTAGCAAAGTACGTCATCCAGGTATGGAGAACAACATTTGTCTCTGATGCCCTCTAGTACATTTTCCATGCATCTCTGAAAAGCTGCTGGGGCATTAGTTAATCCGAACAGAATACGATTCCACTCCAGGAGTCCCCAGGGGGTGCTAAAAGCCGTCAGATGTCTGGAGTCTTCATGCACAAAGCCTTGATGATACGCACTACCCTGGTCCAGGATTGAGAACCATGTAAATCCTCCTAAGCTATCCAGCAGATCTTGTATTCTGGGTAGTGGATGTCTATCTGGGATAGTCTTTCGGTTTAACTCCCTAAAGTCAACACATAGTCGTAGGCTACTGTCCTTCTTTCGAACACAGACAACCGGTGATGAGTATGCGGAAGAAGATTTTGTTACCCAACCTCGGTCAAGAAGGTTTTGGATATATTCTTTCACTTCCTTGTATAGGGGTTTCGGTATCGAATTGTAGCGTTTCTGGACAGGAGTTTCATCTTTCAGATTTATCCTCAATTTCAGGTTAGGAATGCATCCTATGTCTCCCTCATCTCGAGCAAAGACATCTGATTCATCATATAACATTTGTCTCGCTATCTCCTGTTCTTCTTCTGAGAGATCTTCCAAATTGACAGGTGGGTGCCACTTAACAGATTTGTTAGTGGATAGCTGATTTCCAGTGTCCACTTGATTCAACTGGTTTACATGAAACGCCCTTTTCTTCTGGTCAATTCCCTTTCCATCGTCTTTGTTTGGAGACAATGGTAGAATTTCAGCTGCTGGAGAAATGGTACCCAATACTGTTCTGGGCGGAAGGTAGATGTCATGTTGAGCACGGTTCAGTATAGGTATCTTCACCAGTTTAGAGAACCCATTTGGCACATCTACCACTGAAGGAAATAGTTCAAGTCCTTCCTCAACTGGATATTCTGGAAGTGGTTCAAATGGCATGATTCCTCCTTTTGGCCATGCTCTAATTCTGCATTTGACTTCACAGATCTCGCCTCCTTTAATCTGGAGTCCCTTCTTCCCCACTTTGACCATACGACTATCGGATATTTCTCCTGGGTCAATTGCCTGACTGACAGCATTGACAATGTTATTCGCTACACTCTGTCTTACTTTCATAGCTTCACTCAGCAAGATAGTCAGGTTTTGGGTACTGTTTGGTCGGTCACGGTTTTCTCTGATCAATTCTTCGATCACATTAAACCCAAGAATTGGATTGCCATTACAGCAGTCACTCACCAGCATTGGCACATAGATGGCTGAGTTTCCATGTCCACTACTTTCGAATTCCAGGCAGACTTCAATCCATCCGATGAATGGAATGATAGAACCATTTGCAGCTGTAATAGATAAGTTGTCATCACAAAGTAAATCTTGTATGTGCCTAATGGAGACACTGGGTAGAAACTTTTCTAACCATGCCTTCCCGACAATGCTGACCTGAGCTCCTGTGTCCATCAACATGTCAACCGGAACACCATTCATCCGACATGACAGTAGGCATTTTCCTCCAATTAATCGTGCTACATGTTGTTTGGAGAATCCATTCTCTTTTGGGAGTGTTCTAGTTGACCGGTGGGTAAATACCCTGTTTACCTTCGCACGGGACAGATCATTTGAGGTGGTCACTGGTTGTCCCTTCCCAGTGACCGTCTGTCGTTTCCCGACTGCCTTCTTTTCTTCAAGCAATCAACCGCTCTGTGTCCTGTCCAACCACAGTAGAAACAGTGGTAGCAGTTCTGACTCTCTCGTTTAATGCAATCATCACACCTGGGTTTGCAGTGAGCTGTATCTGGAACTTGAACATTGGTTAGTGGCTTAGTCCTTTGGTTTCCAACAACAGGAGTTTGCTTCATCATCTTTTCCAGGTTCTTTGTGAGAGCAGAAACCTGTGTTGTTAGTTCCATTAATGCAGTGTGATTTGCTCTAGCATCTTCCTCAACTCTCTTTTGCAAGGTGTCTTTTTCACTATTCTCTGGTGTCTGTTCAGTCCTTGCAGTCCCACTGCTCATTTCTTTTGCAGCGGTTGCAATGTCCACAGTTGGTGTACTTTCCTCGTTAAGTTTTAGTTCATTGATCTTGTCTTGGATGATGAGTAGGTAAGACATGCCTTGATCTTCTAACTTCTCCAGCTGATCACTTCTCAAGTAGTCTTCAATAAATTCAACGAGTTCCATTTCATTGGTACCAGTCACTGATGGAACGTCCACATCTCTTTCATCTTCCAGCGTAATAGCGAGGCTATGCAGCTGTTCTTCACTAAGCAGATGAAGTTGTTTCCGGATATCCCACATCAGCGCACGACGAGGAGACGCCATATCTGTTGCACCCTGAAGACTTGCACTCACAAGGCAGACGACATTCACGACTCTCCTTGTAGCTCTGTAGTAGGCTCACGCTTGTCTCGCGCTTCCCTCTCACTGGTAACAGAACGAATCCCGGCACACGAGCCCCCAAAATGTTACTGGCCTCAAAATGTGAATTAAGAGAGCCGATAATTGTAGACGTGATGAGATAAGGTGATCAGCTTGGCGTGGACTGCAAAGAATCACACAAACAGCATGAGACAAGACCACTGGGTTTTATGGCTGGAGATAGTTTGACTTTTACATAACAATACATCTTTTACATTTTTATAATCACATGTTTATAACTATTAACAATATATAATACAGATTTTAACTGAAGTATTTTAAACCGTAGTTACACAAAAAAACATTGTTATATTTTAATAACATATATATTCCTGTTATTCCGTGTCATAGATAATGATGCACATTGTAACTGTGCAATACTGCTTTAATACAAACATTATTTCGGTAGTTCTCTTTTTTAACCACTAGATGGTGCACCTGAAGCAATGCATAAGCTTTACATATAGGTTTTTCCTTAAGAATATCAGTTTTCAACATGTGCTTTTCTAACTTTATGGAACTTGCATAAACCAGGTTTCAATATTCCCACCTAGAATGGTTTAGTGCTTCCAATAGACATTTATTCTGACTAATGCAGTATTTTCATGTTTTTATGCCCTTTTCACTTGTTTCTCACACATGCTGTTCTAAACTTCTAATATCAGTAACACTATAGCATACAGTCTGCTGGAACTTTCCCTGCATCTGCTCCAGATGTCTAAGAATCTTTCTATTATAGTTTAATGCAGATTAGGAACGATTTAGAGTACATACCTGCAAAGAATCACATAAACAGCATGAGAGAAGACCACTGGGATTTATGGCTGGAGATAGTTTGACTCAAGTCACATGGTGGGTGGCCTTATATAAACTCTGTTTGTGTACCTTCTCTGCCATCTACTGGTTCTTGATAGAATAGCAGGAAGGTATTTCTTTGCTAGAAATAAAATAAAGAAAATGAATATGTACTTTGCTTTGGGGTGTCTGTTTTGTGACCATATAAACCCCAGTCTGTCACACTAGCCTCTCACCTTAAGGAAAGACTCCAATGGGTCTAATGATGCATCAAGGAAAACAGGGCACCGAACACAGTTGTTGTATCCTCCTCCAGATATCAGAGCTAGGGATCTCTGCGGCGGCTGTTAATCCAGTTTCTCCAATCTTTTCTCCATTGGGGATGTTGTCTCCAGACACATGCAGTCAGGGGCAAGCAAAAAAACACTCCATAGTGTATTAAAGCTTAAAAATCTTGCGTTTATTGTGAAAACGACAAAAAACACACAATAAAAATGGCTAAAAACGCCAAAAGAGTTCAAGGGCTTCCTAGTCACGGCCGTAACCGGAAGTAATGTCACAAAGCTCCTCCTCCTGACGTTGCGTCACTGCCATGTGACTTTATCAAGGGTAGAGGAGCTGAGTGACCATATTGAGCTTTTATAGTTATGGTAATCAGGGAGACAACATCACAATAGAGAACAGACTTGTCATATGAAAATAGAGTAGTGAGAGCAAAGGCATCTGGGAGTGAGTAAGTCACTCAAACTCTGACTAACTTTACCAGAGATAGCAAAAATAATGACATAAAGGCAACCATAGCTGTCACATGTTGAGATATATTAAGATAAACTACATAAACATATAAAATATATGGATATGAGAAAAAAAAAACGCGTTTAAATAGTTATCAGGTAGAGCACAACATAATAATCTGATTTGAAACAATTTAAATCGAATATCTTTTTTTGAATATTTCATTACCAGTTTTCTTTGGATGCACCTTACATACAGACTTTAGCACTGTCACATTACACTTGTTAGACTGTGATTCATCTATATATTTTTTTATTGTTATATTTATGAGTTTATTTCCCTATATTTTTGCACATTAGCACTCTAAAGCCCCGTACACACGATCGGATAACCTATGGATTTTCGTCCAATGGATTTGTCCATCGGAAATCCGATGAAACTGTTTTTCATCAGTCTTGGCCACACACCATCAGTCAAAAAACCGACCGTTCCAAACGCGGTGACGTAAAACACTCTGATGAGCCGAGAAAAATGAAGTTTAATGCTTCTGAGCATGCGTCGACTTGATTCTGAGCATGCGTGGGTTTTTTAACCGATGGACTTGCCCATAGACGATCGGAAATTCCCATCGGTTTTTTTATCCATCGGAAAATTTTAAAACAAGTTCTATTTTTTACAACCAATGGAAAAAAGACCGATGGGTACCATACACGATCGGTTGGTCTGATGAAAACCATCCATCGGACGGTTTTCATCAGTCAAACCGATCGTGTGTACGGGGCTTAATAGTTATTGTATACTGTCACATTATTTATTTAGTAGGTTTACTTTATTTATTAGGCTTGCTGTATTACATATACAATGCACATATAGAGCAATTAGCGCTACTTCACTATCTTACACAATTTATGGGTATTGGCAATACTACAGAAGTTTGGCTGCTGTTTGCACCTTTCACTCTATCACAGTAGCACTTTATGTATTATTAATTACTGTTGAACACGTTGGTAGTGCATTAGTATTTTACTGTTTATTCATATCAACTTACCACTTGTGCCGCCACCATGCAAGTGTTTGACTATATAGAGAGTAGATCCATTAACCTGGATGATGTCTTTGCCATACAAGACGAAAAATCAAAAGGTGATATAGAAGGAATTTTCAAAAAAATGGGACATCTTATGGAGAAAAAAAAATGAATTCATGGCGGGACATTGTGACGCATTAAAAATACATAAAGGACAAAATAGGTCTCCCGAGGAGACTGTGTTGAGATGTTCCTATCAATGATGGGCTATTGGATGATGATTCAATAGATGAATGGTTCTCTTTCTTTAATGGCTAAGGGTTAGATGTCCTGCATTTTTTGATTAAAAGGAAACAGCGGAAAATCAAGAAAATTGACGAACAGATAGTGGAACTAAAAGAAAAACTTGATCCAATGAAGGAATCACCAGAATTTATCACCTTGTCAAAACAACTGAATAAAGACATGGTGCAAAAAGACAAGGACACTGCAGCAAGGAAAAAGAGGAAATTTCTCAGAGATATTAAAGATTACCAAGAAGAAACAGCTTATAAGTGGCAAGTTAATGCCATACTGTAACTACGTCATCCACTTTTTCCACTCCAGAGAGGGAAAGTTAGAATGCACATTTAAATACGAACGTGGAGCACCCCATGAACTCCAACCAATGGGAAGACCATCCCAGGACCCCACAAAATCCACCTAAAAACCATCCATCTACATATAAAACACAGAATGGTCAAGGACGGAATAACCAGTGGAAAAAAACACACTGGAAAAACAATTGGAAAAACCTATGCATAAATGCCTGTATCATCAACAACCTCAGTCTCAGCATGAGCCACGCCATGAAAGAAGAACTCCAGACCGAGATCCAAATAGAGAAAGAAGAAGTCCAGCCCCACATTGGCAGGATCACCGACAATATCCTGAGCGTGGAGATGGGTCGAATTCATACTATCACCAAAATAGGAGGAGCCCAATACCAACCTTTAATAGATATGATACTCTTAGAGGGGACGATGGACAGTATAGAGCTCCATACTCTCAACAATACCAAGATGCAAAATGGGGGATAGGTGCTGAGGATAGTCTGTAGAGTAAAAATTCCCGCATCCCATTGGCTAAATGTACGGGAAAGGAGGGGTTTCCTCTTGGGGGACTTTGGAGGGAACTTTTACTCTGGTATTAAATGCGTAGTGCACAAAGGGAAAGTACAAAATTATTTTATTTCCACCAGGGTAGTGGTGGTGAGTAAGGATATCTTACAGGAGTAATGGGTATGAACATAGGAAGGATGCTAACACAAAAACATACAATACATGAAATGATACAATCAGGGACACCATATAGTTACAAAAAACATATAATGGTGAAAACCGACGCGTTTAGAAAGTACAGTAATTTTCTCCTTCAGGGAGATGATTGTGTCAAACAGGCATATTTAGTATGTCTAAAAAATGAGAAAAGACATTAATGAACAAAAAATATACATAAGGGAGTAGGTGTACAATGACATTGTTCATGTATTTAAAAGGCTGCTGACCATGTGTATGAACTTGGGGATCATAAGGTTGCATCCGTGTGGGAGGGATGGAAAACATAAAATCAAATCAAGAAACACCATGGAAGAAACCTCTTATTCCAGATGAGCCAAGTCCCACCGGCGTCCGGTGCCCAGGGTTCACCCGCGAGGGTGGGCACACACACCAACCCCAGCGGAGAGAAGGCTCCCCAACAAGGGGCACGTAGCGCTGAGAGTGAGGTCAAAGACCGGTATGTAGAGTATAAACTGCAGAGTGGAAAAACAGAAAAATTGGTACACACATATATATGCGTCTACTATTATGAAAAAATGATACAGAGTGACCTAAGGCCCTGTGTGTCAAACAAAAATACCACACTTGGGTCCGTAGGGTGGTGGTTGCTGTACCTGTAGGCTGGTCCAATGGTTGAGAGCTTGCTGTCATGCACTGAATCCTGATGTTGGAAGAGTTTGGAAAGAGCTAGGTGGTAGAGTCACCTCCGTTTCAATATTGATAGATGGACCGTTAGAGTAGGGGGAGGGGGTTGGTTTTACAGGGTAGATAAACACCCCCTTCTGACGGTACTCATCAGTGATGTTTGGAGGAGACGGAAAAAACCTTGGCCTGTATACAGATAATGGTAAAGGTTATATGGGGTTAAAAAAGGGGATTTGTCAGGACTGTATATAGGACTGGTACTGTGTTAATGAATGATGGGGGTATAAACAGATAGGTGTAAATCTAAGTATCACTACCCCTCTCAGGGAGGGGGGAAGGGTAAGGAGAAAAGGTATGCTTAGAACTGATCATGGGGCGATATGAAGTAGTATGAGTGATCAGCAAACAATCCTGATACTGGGTTGAAATTACAGTGTGAGCCAAAAAGAATGCAGGCAAATAAGGTTTGAACAGGCACTGGCAGCAAGAGACAATGAGAAATGAAAACAAACACAGAGGTTCAGGGGATTACCTTTTAGCAGGATCAGGGAGGCAGGCATGGAACACAGCAGCGTGTGTTGGAATGCGTTCAGCTGGTGGTGTAGGGCCAGCTGTGAACGGTGTCCAATTTAAGGTTTGAAGTAAGGGGGGGTGGGGGTCACGCTAACCAATCAGGCACAGGCCTGGCAGGTGATGCGCAGCTGTGCCTGATGTGCGCGCCCCTCGGGCCTTCGTCGCACGCACCCGCCCCCTCACGCCGGGCCGGTCACCATGGAGATGGAGCGCACATGGGAGGCACCGACATGCGCGCGCCCGACGTCGTGCTGACGTCAGGCGCACGAGGCTGGGGGCGTGGACCCGCGCCGGTGACCCGCGGCGCAGAGGGTGGTGGAACGCAGCCAAAGAGAACTCCGGCCAGTCCCTCCCACCTAAGGAGGAGGTGCCGCCCATGCAACTGACGCATGTGACGGCCCCCCTGCGCCGAGTGGGGAGACGCCGGAGGGGGAGGAGGTAGTGCCCAGAGTGAAATGCCCATACACTCGGGCGCAGGTGGGAGACCGCTCGGATGGTAGAGGAAACAAGAGGCTAGGCAATGTGAGGCAGGTGCCAATGGAAAAAAGGGGCACAAACAGAATACTTGTACTCGAGTCAAAGAGGAAGCACACATTTTGAAAAAAGGGAAACATTGGTTTGGATAAAAGGAACATTCAAAACCAAAAGGGTAAAGGTTTCTGAATATCAGAAAGGGTTGGGAATTTGTATGTATATACAAAATATTCAAGAGGATACTATATACAGATATACAGAGAAAAATAAATAAATAAATAAAGATTAACCCAAATAATGCATGAAGACCTTGAAAAGGCTAGATGTCGATGGTGGGAAATGGGGGAACATAAAGAGATAAAATATCTCGTTTTTTGGGATGTGGGCATGATGGGGTGGCCCGGTGGTGGGAGGTGGTGATTCCCACGCAAAGGGAAGGGCGTGTGTGGAGATGCTGGTAAAGCTGCATGGTGGTGTGTGGGGGGAGGAAGAAGGGAAGGGGGGGAGAGGGAGAGAGTGAGAGTGACCTGGGGAGGGGGGGAGGGAGAGGGAATAAAGGGGGGGAGAAATGGAGGGGTGGAATTGGGGGGCAAAAGGGGGGGGAAGGTGTGGAGCAGGGGGGGGGGATGGACGTGTGTGGGTAGGGAATTAATGTATGTATTCAGGTTCCCATTCAGAGCCGCCTGATTTGAAGCCCTCCAGGAACGGTCTATATGATATGGACCCGTTGAGTCCAGGGGGTTGGGTGGCATTGAGTCTGAAAATCCACTTTTGTTCAAGTTGTAAGAGGGTTTTGTTGATGTCACCCCCCCTCATGCCGGTATGGACCCTGTCGATGAGCAGAAATGAGAATTTGGGGCAGGTGCCCTCATGTACTTTAGTCACATGTCTGCCTAGAGGTAGGTTAGGGTTACATGTTCTCATTGCAGTGATGTGTTTGTATGCTCTGCGCCAGAATTCTTGGATAGTCTTGCCAACATAAAAACAGGAGCATTCACATATCATTAGGTAAACAACTCCGCTGGTCTTACAGTTCGCGAAGTGTCTTGGTGTATATGGTTTCCCGTTAGGCAAGATGACGTTCTTTGAAATGTTTATAAATTGGCAGTAATTGCAACCATCACATGTGAAGGTGCCTTTATTTTTGCAAGGGTCATGTTTGCCATCCGCTTTAAATTCACTGCAGACGAGTTGGTCTCTGAGAGACATGGCCCGTCTGTAGGTGAAAACCGGAGTGGTGGATACAAAGGGGCCAACTAATGGATCCATTTTTAGCATGTGCCAATACTTGGCAATCGTTCTTTTGATTGCCAAATGTTGGTTTGAGAACTTGGTAATGATGGAGATTGGAACAACTTTCGTCTTTTTGGATGCTGGGTTGTATAAAATATCGTCCCTTGTTCTGGCACTCACTCGTTTAAATGCCTTCTTTAGGCATTTGTTGGAGTAACCACGGGCCAGTAATTGAATTCTGAGGATGTCAGCTTCCTGTTTGAAAATATTGTCATCAGTGCAGTTTCTTCTAGTACGTAGGTACTGGCTATAGGGAATAGAGCAAATCGTGGGTTGTGGGTGGAAGCTGCTGGCATGAAGTATAGAATTGCCAGCAGAGGGTTTCCTGAACAAGCTGGTGGCGAGGTTGCCCTTACTGTCCTTATGTACAGTGACGTCAAGGAAAGTGATGCTCCCATGGCTCCAGGTCATAGTGAAGGTTAGATTGAAGTTATTATTGTTGAGGTGTTGGAGAAATATTGGTAGGGTGTTGGTCGGGCCCTTCCATATGAATAGAATATCATCTATGTACCGGAACCATGTGACCACGCTTTCCATGTAGGGGGCGAACAGTGTAGATTGACTGAGCATCCGTTCCCATTCCCCCAGGTACAGGTTGGCATATGAGGGGGCATATCCACCCCCTGTACCTGGAGTAAGTGGGATCCATTGAAGGTGAAGAAATTGTGACGCAGAATAAATTCCAGGGCTGCCACGAGGAATAAATTCATTTTTTTCTCATATTTGCTATTTTGCGCAATTATGTGTTGTGTACATGCTAGGCCTTTGTCATATAGAGCTATAAAGGGCCTCAACATCTAGTGCTACCAGCACAGATGCTGGGGGCATGGAGAGCCCTTCCAAGCTCTGTAGCAGATGTGGAGTATCTCTAATGTAGCTTGGAAGGCTGAGAACGTGGGGGCGAAGATAGCCGTCTACAAACCTACTTTGTTTTTCCGTCAAGGAGCCGTTTCCGGAGATAATGGGTCTCCCGGATGGTTCGGTCATGCTTTTATGTAGTTTGGGGAGAGAATAGAATGTCGGTGTACGTGGATGTACAGTACGGACAAAGTCCCATTCTGCCTTGTTTAGGATTTTTTCAGTGTATGCTCCATCCACCAGTTCGTAAAATTCCCTATGGTATCTCTCAATTTTATTGGCGGGGATTTTTAGGTACCAATCTTTGTTGTCAAGTATTGTAGAACACATTTCTAAATATCGGTCATTGTCCATGACCACGATGTTTCCCCCTTTGTCAGATGGTTTGATGGTCATGGTGGGGTTTTCTTTCAGTTGTTTTAGGGCCTCGCGTTCAGTCTTATTTAAATTATCGTTGTTGCGCTGGGGTGACTTTATTTTACGGATGTCTCTGCTTACAAGGTTCATAAATGCCATAACGTTGGAGTTGACATTGAGATTCGGAAAAAGGTCTGATTTCTTTTTAATGCATGGGGGTGGTGTTGGAAGGTCTGATTGGTCAAATCGGCCCAGCAACTGCTCAAGGTCTATTTGGTCAATCAAATCGGGTGTCTCGTTTTCCTCAAGGAGTGCCACTAAGGTATCTAGTGCTTCAAGTTCGTAGGGTTCAAATTCTGGTTGGCTGGGTGTCTGTTTTGAGTACATTTGCTTGAGAATGAGTTTCCTGGCAAAAAGCTGTAGGTCTTTAATTACCTCAAAGTGATCAAAATCTTGGTTTGGGCAGAAACTTAGGCCTTTGGCCAGCACCTGTCCCTGTATGTCAGATAGGGCGTGGGAGGAGAGGTTTACCACATTAAGATTTTCGAGTGCAGGATAGGTAAGAGAAGTAAATTGAGTTCTTACCTGATCCTTTGGTCTTGAGGGTTTCGGTATTTGGTGAAAGTCCAGCATTGCGATTACCCATGGGTACATTGAGTGGTAATGCTTTGGTGCCTGATAATGAGATCCTAGGGAGTAGGGGGTTAGAATTCACCTGAAACATACTGGGGGGGGGGGGGAACAGGGGGAGCACAACCAGACATATCATTACCAGACAAAGGTGGAGTGTGTGATTCGGTAATTCTAATTTTATTTGTTTTTTCTTGAGAACCTGAGGGCTCAGGGCCCCTCTTTGGTTTTCTGGATCTGTTTGGGTTGGGGCGCCTCTTGGAGGAGGTAGACGATGCCGATGAGGCATCTGAAAAGCCTGGGTCCTGGGTGTTGGGTTTGGGTTTAAATTGGGTCCTAGTTCTGAAATTGGAGTTGGGGTTCTTCCAATTGTAGGCTTTTTGGTCTTGGAAGGCCTTGGAGTCCCTCAAAAATTTATTTTCTTTTTTGATCAGAATATCTCGGTTGAACCGTTCTAGGTGTAGGTTCAAATCTTCATTATATTGATCATATTGAGCATGGGTTTTAAAGTTCAATAATTGTGTATATAGTAGTTCTAGTTCCTTATCTGTTTCCTTAATTGTTTTAGTGTACACCCCAATGAGGAGTAACATCATATTGTTGGAACATATAGAAAGGGTATTTTCCCACTCTTTTTTGAAGGTGGGTTCAAGGTTATCCATGGGCGGAAAAATTTGAATCCTGAGACCAAACGGGTTTATGTGGTTGGTCATGGATTGTTCAAAAGAATGGATGTGCCAGTGATTTAATGATTTTTTTTCCAGCAATTTTCTAAGACTAAAAAAGATAGAGGATAGTTCAGTATCCTTTTGTTCCTTCTGGGTAAAGTTAATGTAGTGACCAGACATTGCGCTGTCCCAGTTTTGATTTGTATAGTTGGTCATATTGGCGATGGTGATCTTTATATTAAAGATGATCAAAAAATTTAAAAAAATGAAAAAAATGAAACAAATGATACTTATAGCCCTGAACAGGGGAAAGTAATGAAAATGGGTGGTTTTTAGACCTACTCTGTCTGCACCTGGCGAGGAAAAAGGTATCTACTACCTGGTAAATATGCAAAATGGGGGATAGGTGCTGAGGATGGTCTGTAGAGTAAAAATTCCCGCATCCCATTGGCTAAATGTACGGGAAAGGAGGGGTTTCCTCTTGGGGGACTTTGGAGGGAACTTTTACTCTGGTATTAAATGCGTAGTGCACAAAGGAAAAGTACAAAATTATTTTATTTCCACCAGGGTAGTGATGGTGAGTAAGGATATCTTACAGGAGTAATGGGTATGAACATAGGAAGGATGCTAACACAAAAACATACAATACATGAAATGATACAATCAGGGACACCATATAGTTACAAAAAACATATAATGGTGAAAACCGACGCGTTTCGAAAGTACAGTAATTTTCTTCTTCAGGGAGATGATTGTGTCAAACAGGCATATTTAGTATGTCTAAAAAATGAGAAAAGACATTAATGAACAAAAATTATACATAAGGGAGTAGGTGTAGAATGACATTGTTCATGTATTTAAAAGGCTGCTGACCATGTGTATGAACTTGGGGATCATAAGGTTGCATCCGTGGGGGAGGGATGGAAAACATAAAATCAAATCAAGAAACACCAGGGAAGAAACCTCTTATTCCAGATGAGCCAAGTCCCACCGGCGTCCGGTGCCCAGGGTTCACCCGGGAGGGTGGGCACACACACCAACCCCAGCGGAGAGAAGGCTCCCCAACAAGGGGCACTCAGCGCTGAGAGTGAGGTCAAAAGAACGATTGCCAAGTATTGGCACATGCTAAAAATGGATCCATTAGTTGGCCCCTTTGTATCCACCACTCCGGTTTTCACCTACAGACGGGCGATGTCTCTCAGAGACCAACTCGTCTGCAGAGAATTTAAAGCGAACGGCAAACATGACCCTTGCAAAAATAAAGGCACCTTTACATGTGGTGGTTGCAATTACTGCCAATTTATAAACATTTCAAAGAACGTCATCTTGCCTAACGGGAAACCATATACACCAAGACACTTCGTGAACTGTAAGACCAGCGGAGTTGTTTACCTAATGATATGTGAATGCTCCTGTTTTTATGTTGGCAAGACTATCCAAGAATTCTGGCGCAGAGCATACAAACACATCACTGCAATGAGAACATGTAACCCTAACCTACCTCTAGGCAGACATGTGACTAAAGTACATGAGGGCACCTGCCCCAAATTCTCATTTCTGCTCATCGACAGGGTCCATACCGGCATGAGGGGGGGTGACATCAACAAAACCCTCTTACAACTTGAACAAAAGTGGATTTTCAGACTCAATGCCACCCAACCCCCTGGACTCAACGGGTCCATATCATATAGACCGTTCCTGGAGGGCTTCGAATCAGGCGGCTCTGAATGGGAACCTGAATACATACATTAATTCCCTACCCACACACGTCCATTCCCCCCCCTGCTCCACACCTTCCCCCCCCTTTTTGCCCCCCAATTCCACCCCTCCATTCCTCCCCCCTTTATTCCCTCTCCCTCCCCCCCCTACCCAGGTCACTCTCACTCTCTCCCTCTCCCCCCCCCCTTCCCTTCTTCCTCCCCCCACACACCACCATGCAGCTTTACCAGCATCTCCACACACGCCCTTCCCTTTGCGTGGGAATCACCACCTCCCACCACCGGGCCACCCCATCATGCCCACATCCCAAAAAACTAGATATTTTATCTCTTTATGTTCCCCCATTTCCCACCATGACATCTAGCCTTTTCAAGGTCTTCATGCATTATTTGGGTTAATCTTTATTTATTTATTTATTTTTCTCTGTATATCTGTATATAGTATCCTCTTGAATATTTTGTATATACATACAACTTCCCAACCCTTTCTGATATTCAGAAACCTTTACCCTTTTGGTTTTGAATGTTCCTTTTATCCAAACCATTGTTTCCCTTTTTTCAAAATGTGTGCTTCCTCTTTGACTCGAGTACAAGTATTCTGTTTGTGCCCCTTTTTTCCATTGGCACCTGCCTCACATTGCCTAGCCTCTTGTTTCCTCTACCATCCGAGCGGTCTCCCACCTGCGCCCGAGTGTATGGGCATTTCACTCTGGGCACTACCTCCTCCCCCTCCGGCGTCTCCCCACTCGGCGCAGGGGGGCCGTCACATGCGTCAGTTGCATGGGCGGCACCTCCTCCTTAGGTGGGAGGGACTGGCCGGAGTTCTCTTCGGCTGCGTTCCACCACCCTCTGCGCCGCGGGTCACCGGCGCGGGTCCACGCCCCCAGCCTCGTGCGCCTGACGTCAGCACGACGTCGGGCGTGCGCATGTCGGTGCCTCCCATGTGCGCTCCATCTCCATGGTGACCGGCCCGGCGTGAGGGGGCGGGTGCGTGCGTCGAAGGCCCGAGGGGTGCGCACATCAGGCACAGCTGCGCATCACCTGCCAGGCCTGTGCCTGATTGGTTAGCGTGACCCCCACCCCCCCTTACTTCAAACCTTAAATTGGACACCGTTCACAGCTGGCCCTACACCACCAGCTGAACGCATGCCAACACACGCTGCTGTGTTCCATGTCTGCCTCCCTGATCCTGCTAAAAGGTAATCCCCTGAACCTCTGTGTTTGTTTTCATTTCTCATTGTCTCTTGCTGCCAGTGCCTGTTCAAACCTTATTTGCCTGCATTCTTTTTGGCTCACACTGTAATTTCAACCCAGTATCAGGATTGTTTGCTGATCACTCATACTACTTCATATCACCCCATGATCAGTTCTAAGCATACCTTTTCTCCTTACCCCCCCCCCCTCCCTGAGAGGGGTAGTGATACTTAGATTTACACCTATCTGTTTATACCCCCATCATTCATTAACACAGTACCAGTCCTCTATACAGTCCTGACAAATCCCCTTTTTTAACCCCATATACCCTTTACCATTATCTGTATACAGGCCAAGGTTTTTTCCGTCTCCTCCAAACATCACTGATGAGTACCGTCGGAAGGGGGTGTTTATCTACCCTGTAAAACCAACCCCCTCCCCCTACTCTAACGGTCCATCTATCAATATTGAAACGGAGGTGACCCTACCACCTAGCTCTTTCCAAACTCTTCCAACATCAGGATTCAGTGCATGACAGCAAGCTCTCAACCATTGGACCAGCCCACAGGTACAGCAACCACCACCCTACGGACCCAAGTTTGGTCTCTTTGTTTGACACACAGGGCCTTAGGTCACTCTGTATCATTTTTTCATAATAGTAGACGCATATATATGTGTGTACCAATTTTTCTGTTTTTCCACTCTGCAGTTTATACTCTACATACCGGTCTTTGACCTCACTCTCAGCGCTACGTGCCCCTTGTTGGGGAGCCTTCTCTCCGCTGGGGTTGGTGTGTGTGCCCACCCTCCCGGGTGAACCCTGGGCACCGGACGCCGGTGGGACTTGGCTCATCTGGAATAAGAGGTTTCTTCCCTGGTGTTTCTTGATTTGATTTTATGTTTTCCATCCCTCCCCCACGGATGCAACCTTATGATCCCCAAGTTCATACACATGGTCAGCAGCCTTTTAAATACATGAACAATGTCATTGTACACCTACTCCCTTATGTATAATTTTTGTTCATTAATGTCTTTTCTCATTTTTTAGACATACTAAATATGCCTGTTTGACACAATCATCTCCCTGAAGAAGAAAATTACTGTACTTTTGAAACGCGTCGGTTTTCACCATTATATGTTTTTTGTAACTATATGGTGTCCCTGATTGTATCATTTCATGTATTGTATATTTTTGTGTTAGCATCCTTCCTATGTTCATACCCATTACTTCTGTAAGATATCCTTACTCACCACCACTACCCTGGTGGAAATAAAATAATTTTGTACTTTCCCTTTGTGCACTACGCATTTAATACCAGAGTAAAAGTTCCCTCCAAAGTCCCCCAAGAGGAAACCCCTCCTTTCCCGAACAATACCAAGTTGGGAGAAATTATGTGAATTATGAACATAACTCTCAACATTTTTTAGAGGAGCGCCATCAGAGGCCCCCAAGAAATCTAGATGGAGGAAACGGAGGAAGGAGATCCCCCAGACCAGAGCTAAGAAGAAACAAAGATATAGAGGATGTAGAGCTGGGCTGAAAAACAAAAGAAAAATAAAACAATAGGGAATGGTATTATCAACATTAGTGGCATTGACATAACTCAAGAAGAAATTAGGACCCTAGATAAAGGGCTCAAGTTTTCCCCAAAGCAGAATTTTAACAAATTCAATGCTTATGTTGACATACAAAAATTTACAAGGAAACAAAATATAAAAAAATAGGATTTTTGTACTCACCATAAAATCCTTTTCTCTGAGTTCATGGATGGACACAGCCTTAATCTTGACAAAGTGGGTATTAGCCTTCATTCAGGAATGACTAGGCAGAATGTGTTAACAACATCAAAGCTGAACAGCCCCGCCCAGGGGGCGCTCCTACTGGCTATATCCCCTCAGCCTGTACTAAGCAGCTCAGTTCCTCAAAAGCAGTACAAACTTAAAAAGGAGGGGTGGGTGTCTGTCAATGAACTCAGAGAAAAGGATTTTACGGTGAGTGCAAAAATACTATTTTCTCTTTCGTTCATGGATGGACACAGCCTTAATCTTGACAAAGTGGGACGTCCCAAAGCAGTGTCAAAAAACGAGCATTAAAACAACTTCATCACAAAACAAAACAGAACAGAGCTCCTCAACGGAGGAGTTGCAACCCTAAAAGGCTACCATGAGGCCCAGGACTCGCATGCAAAAGCGGCGTGACGACCCTCTTTGGGATGTCAACTGCCGCACCACAGCCCGAAGGGTCTGCAACTTTCCCATAGGGAGAAAAACTTTCACCTCCAAGGAGTCCAGAATCAACCCCCGATACACTAGGAGTTGAGTCAATACCAATACTGACTTCTGAGTGTTCAGCACCCAACCAAAGTATCGGAGGGTCTGACAGGTTATAGACACGCTCACCTCTAATTCTGAGCTTGAAGTAGCCCTCAGAAGAAGATTGTCCCAGTAGCCCACGATAGCGATGCCACGCTGTCTTAGTAGGGCCAGAATCGGGGCGAGCACCTTGGTGAACACCCTCTGTGCCGATGCCAGGCCAAAGGGGAGAGCCACAAATTGGTAGTGGTCTTCCCCGGCCTCAAAGTGCAGACATCTCTGATGCCTGGTTCATATGGGGACATGCAAGTATGTGTCCTTGATGTCCAAGGATGCCAGAAAATCCCCCGGATAGAGGGCAGCGACAACAGAGCGAACCAACTCCCTCCGGAATCTTTGTACATTCACAAAGCAATTGAGGGCCCTGAGATCCAATTTGATGAACCCCCTCCTTCTTTGGTACTACGAACAGATTTGAGTAAAAACCCCTGAAACACTTCCTGTATTGAAACAGGAATGATCACCCTGCGTATCAGCAGAATGGTGAATGGTGATACAGGATTTAAACAAAATACAAGTGAAGAAAGCCTGGGACCCCAATCTCAATAAGAAAGGGAATAAAGCAACTTGAAGAAAAAAAAGAACATCGTCATAAGACCTGCGGATAAGGGGGGGGGGGGCAATTGTAATATTATCAAGAGAAGCTTACCAAAAGGAAATAGAGAGACAACTTGAGGATACACTTACATATCAGAAACTTCTAAGTAATCCTACTCTATACTATAAGAAAGACCTCTGTAAATTGATAGAAAAGGGAAAAGAGAAGAATTTTCTCAAAGAAAAAGAGGCACTCTATCTCATACCAAATACCTGTCGGATACCAGTTATATACATACTCCCAAAAATTCATAAAAATAAAGAAAATCCACCTGGGAGACCGATTTTGAATGGGATAAATTCTGTGGGAGCCAGACTGGGAGAATATTTAGATTCATTTTTGCAATCGGTGGTGAAGGAAACAAAATCATATCTAAAAGATACAAAGCACCTTATACAAATATTAGAAGAAGTCACACCAGATGGGAAACAAATATACTTGGCTACAGCAGATGTAGCCTCGCTATATACTAACATTAGTCATCAGGATGCTATATCAGCCACAAGATGGGCCCTAAGGGAGTATAGTAGCTTGAAGTGCAAACAAAGAAAGTATCTTTTGGAGTGTCTGGAGTACAGTCTCAGTCGCAACTACTTTTTGTATCAGCATAACTACTATAGACAAACACAGGGGGTAGCAATGGGGGCTAAATATGCCCCCAGTGTTGCTAATTTGCACATGGCACTTTGGAAAGAAGATTCGATATACAAGAATTGACGTAGTCAATTGCTTGTTTATAAGCGTTATATTGACGATATATTTATAATTTGTAAAGGTGACAAAAAAAGTCTTATTCAGTTCAGTCAAGACTTTAAGATAAATGACAAAAACATCAAACTGTCGTGGGAAATACATGAATCAAGAATTAACTTTCTGGACCTACAAATCTGGCATGAAGAAAAAGAAATTAAAACTAAAATGTTCTTCAAAATAGTTGATAGAAACAGCTATCTTCCCATCGACAGTTGTCACTAGGGATGAGCCGAACACCCCCCAGTTCGGTTCGCACCAGAACCTGCGAACGGACCGAAAGTTTGCGCAAACTTTAGAACCCTATTAAATACAATGGACTCGAAAGTTCGAAATCAAATGTGCTAATTATCAAGGCTAATATCCAAGTTTTTGTCCTAAAAAGGGTTTGGGGACCCGGGTCCTGCCCCAGGGGACATGTATCAAACTGACGTTTTTTCGGGAGCAGTGATTTTAATGATGCTTAAAGTGAAAAAAAAAGTGAAATACTCCTTTAAATATCGTACCTTGGGGGTGACTATAGTATGCATGTGAAGTGGCATGTGTTTCCTGTGTTTAGAACTGTCCCTGCACAAAATGACATTTCTAAAGGAAAAAAAGTCATTTATAACTGCTTGCGGCTTTAATTTAATGTGTGGTCCCAGCAATATGGATGAAAATCATTGAGAAAAATGGCATGGCATAGGTACCCCCCCCACCCATTCCCCCCCCCCCCCCCAGCCCATTACCAGACCCTTTGGGTCTTGTATGGATATTAAGGTGAACCCCGCACCCAAATTAAAAAAAAGGCTCTATATACTCTGAACAGCAGTATACAGGGACTGTAGGTTTGTTCTTAAGTAGAATCTGTTTGTAATTTGGAACAGGTACATTTTTTTAAGTGTAGCTCCAGCCAAAAATCTATTTTTAAGCTTTTTGGAAAACATAGGGAAGGGTTATCACCCCTGTAACATTTGTTTTGCTGTCTGTGCACCTGTTCAGAACATTTCACCTCACTTTCCGTCCCAATGACAAATGTTTTTTGAAAATTTCGGGTTTTTATTGAAACAAGGATTGGTGAAAAAGCATCAGTGGAAAGGAAACACCTCTTTCCCATATTAACTCTTACAGGAGAGATTTTCCCTTCCTAGGGGTAAATTTCCTCTCACTTCCTGTTGTCTCCTTCCGTTTGCAAGTAGGAGTCGTTTGTAAGTTGGATGTTTGAAAGTAGGGGCCTGCCGTATATACTCTGCAGAAATTTGGCCCTTAGGTGTTGGTGTTGCCACAACACTGTAGGCCCTCACAGTTACTCTTGGTGGGCGCTGGAACACCCTGCTGTGAACTATTATCAAGAATTGTAATTACATGCCATTGTTGAACAGTGGTAGAAAAATTGGGCCTTTGGTGGTGGTGGTGCTGGTGCCACAACACTGTAAGCCCTCACAGTTACTCTTGGTGGGCGCAGGAATGGGCCCAGCTGTGAAATATTAGATCAAGAATTGTAACTACATGCCCTCGTTGAACAGGGGCAGAAAAATTGGGCCTTTGGTGGCGGTGGTGGTGTTGCCACAACACTGTAAGCCCTCACAGTTACTCGTGGTGGGCGCAGGAATGGGCCCTGCTGTGAATTATTAGATCAAGAATTGTAATTACATGCCCCTGTTGAACAGGGGCATAAAAATTGGGCTTAGGCACTGGTGCCACAACACTGCAACCCCTCACAGATACTGTACTTGGAGCGTAGCAATGAGCCCTGCTGCAAAGTATTGTATCAAAAATTGTTATTACACGCCCCTGTTAAACAGAGGCTGAAAAATTGGGCCTTAGCCACTGGTGGCGGTGCCCAGAACCAAAAATGTTCTTACAAGCTATCAGCAGGATCATTGAGGAGGAAGAGGATAGTCACTCAGCATAATAGGATAGTCACTCAGCATCAGCATAGGCAGTCTTGAAGGAATCTGACATTTAAAAAAAAAAAAAAACGGTTACATCAGCATCAGGTGCTTGGTAGCTGGTGGTGATCCAAGACGAATTCATTTTTATGAAGGTCAGTCGATCGACCGAGTCGGTGGACAGGCGCACCCTGTGATCGGTTACAAAGCCTCCAGCAGCAGTGATAGTGCATTTCGAAAGTACGCTGGATGCAGGACTGGCCAGTAGCTCAATTGCATACTGTGCAAGCTCTGGCCAGTGATCCATCCTCAAGACCCAGTAACCCAGAGGATTTTTGGTGGGAAAGGTGTCCAAGTCTGATCTTGCCCCTAGGTATTCCTGCACCATGTTAACCAGATACTGGCGATGTTTGCTGGAACCGATCATACCTTGGGGCTGCGGACTAAAAAATTGTCTGAACGCATCGGTCAGACGGCCACCTTCTCCACCGCTCCTTCTTTGACTGACCGAAGCCTCAGCAACACGTTGTCCAGTACCAGGAATTTGTAACCTCCCAGTCTCTGGAACGCGTTGCACAGACCTTTCTGCAAGGCCTCCCGAAGATGCTTCATCCTCTGCTCCCTCTGCGACGGCAAGATAAGGTCCGCAAACTTACCCTTGTAACGTGGATCAAGGAGGGTTGCCAGCCAGTAATGATCCTTCTCCTTAATCACACGAATACAGGGATCCTTCCGCAGGCTTTGCAGGATCAGGAAGGCCATGCAGCGTAGGTTTGCTGAGGCATTCGGTCCAGAGTCCTCTGGGTAACTCAGGATGACATGATCCGCAGCCACCTCCTCCCAGCCACGTACAAGTCCATGGGTTTCTTGGGACTGTAATTGATCCCTTGAAGACTGCTGCTGATGCTGAGTGCTAGGCTCCACCTCCATGCTGACACAATCCTCCTCCTCGTCGTCCTCTTCCTGTGTGATAGGCGGGCCAGCAGGAACACTGTCTGGATAAAGGGGGCCTTGAGAGGTAAGGAAGTCCTCCTCTTCCTGCCTCTGTTCTGCCTCAAGTGCCCTGTCCATTATTCCACGCAGCATGTGCTCCAACAGGTGGACAAGAGGGACAGTGTCAGTGATGCATGCACTGTCACTGCTCACCATCCTTGTGGCCTCCTCAAATGGTGCCAGGACAGTGCATGCATCCCTGATCATGGCCCACTGGCGTGGGAAAAAATCCAAGCTCCCCTGACCCTGTCCTCGTGCCATATTGCAGCAGATACTCATTGATGGCCCTCTGCTGCATGTGCAGCCGCTGCAGCATGGCCAACGTAGAGTTCCAAAAAAAATAAAATAAAAAAATTGCGCTAGGATCTGGAAATGGCAATTAATAGCTAGGACAAAAATTGCCTATGTTTTGGTTGTAAGCAGCTACTAACCTGAAAACATAATCAGTGAAAACACAATAGAAAAATATATATAGTTACGCTAAACTCAAAACAAAAATAAATAGACAAAAGAATTTGTCGTGGTATGCTCCACAACACATACAAAATACAGAAGTCCACTAAAAATGACACGTGGACTGGTGAATTATTGTGGGCAAACTTGGGACATGAAATAAAACATAGACCAACACACAATAAATATGCAAAATCACATAAGAAATTACATGCATAAAGTGTCTTCCAAATATGATACACTAAGGCATCAGTTCATAAGTGCAAAATTATCAAAAAAAGTCCAAACATATGCTGTGATAAACACCCGTGCAGAAACAAAATCCAAATCTCCACTGTGATAACTGAAGCCCGGAGTGAAATCCACCACCATGAGCAAGTAAACTGCTTACCAGAACCATTTGGTCCCCTGTTACAGAGGACCTAAAACCGCATGTAAACAATCCCAGCTGAATAGTAATGGCTTCTATGACCACCGCCTCTTCACTCAGCGCTTTCCACAATGAGAGCAGCTTGAACGCAGTTGAGACATGCAAGAGAAACAGGATGCCTCGCTGGTGTAAAATCTTTGGGTTTATTGAATTAAAAATGTAGATAACACACTTACATATAGGTGAAAAAGGTACAGCCTTAAGCCCGAGGTGCTGGCCGGACACCAACGAGCAAACCCATCCTATGGAGATCAAGCAGTTAGGGGATGACGTCAGCACGCCGCTCGGTCCTCCCTACGCGTTTCGTGATAGGTCACGTCGTCTCGGGGCACGGGCGGCGTGCTGCATCACCCCCTCTTATGGGAAAACAAAGCAAACCAAACCTCGCTCTGGGGGGAGGCGCAGGCACACATCCAACAAAAGCTTCAAGCCTCTGTTTAGATGTGTCAACAGAGGACGTCTCTACCTACGGCACAGACGGCTCATGCTGAGCCAATGGACCAATGAGGTATTAATCCAGCAGTCCGCGCATGCACAATCCCTTCCAAAGAGCGAGAGAAGGAAAAAAATTATAAAATTATGATAAAAAAGAGAGGAACCACTCCGGTGGTCACTTGTGTCGCGCCAATCGCGGAATGACCCCGCAGAGACCAATCGAGCAACCGGAAGGACACTCATGGAATAGTACAACACATAATGTGAACAGTTTATAACATGCTAAATTGCATTACCACTCCCAAAGGGGTAGTTCATCCGAACATCCCCCCTTGAGGGTAGATGGAATGGCCGCAAAAACATACATAAACAGTAACGAAAAAGCATATAATAAAAACTGGTGAGTTAAAAATTTGACATATATAAAAATACATACTTGGGTTAGCTGCCAAAGGGTTATAAGTCCAGTGGATTGTAAACAATTATATAAACAAATATGAAACTCTAAAGTTACATGGGTATCTTAAACCAAAAAATCTCAACACATCCCCCCCTCCACACCTAAAAAATTCTGTGTGGAGGGATAGATAGTCAGGGACGACCAGTCGGTGGGTGAGCCTGAGGCAATCTTAGAAATTCGTCACAGGCTGATCCCCGAGAAGTCGCCTCGCCTAGACCCAATGACAACTGATATATGTAGTAGTAAACCACACCACCAGGTACATAATATTAAAAACACTCTGAATGAGTGACAAAAGTAAAAATATTGTAAAATTTACGAACTTGATTGTGCAAGGAAACCAATAGGTCAAAATAATCCCAAGCTCTAATGCAAGGACCAAGAAATAGAAGAGAGGATAAACATCGAAACAAAATAAATGGTGATCTCAGGGCCCACAGACATCAATGCATAAACCAACTAAGAATTATTAATGAAGGCATTGATGTCAGTGTCAACATTAAGGCCATATGGTACATAAATCTTTAATCGGTAGACCCAAGCCATCTCCTGTTTTGATATCTCCCTTTACAATTGAGCTACCCTTCCAGTGGGGTCTGTATTTATCAATAGCCACAAGTAACGTTTTAGCTGCTTAGGAGGAGAAGAGGGAAGAAGACGCCGATGGGAAGACCGGGCCTCTCCACTAGCAAAAGAGCTGGAAGAAGATAGTGGAGGGGCCGGCAGAAGGACAACGGAGAGCCGGACGAGACGATGGGGAGACCGGGCCCCTCCACTAGCAAAAGAGCTGGAAGAAGATAGGGGAGGGGCTGCAGGTCGCCCCCCTGCCCCAAAGCACCAAACCCCCCCATGTTGAGGGCATGCGGCCTGGTACGGTTCAGGAGGGAGGGGGGCCGCTCTCTAGTCCCCCCTCTTTTCCTGCAGCCTGCCAAGTTGCGTGCTCGGATAAGGGTCTGCTTTTGATTTTGAGGGGGACCCCCACACTGTTTTTTCGGCTTAGGGGATTCCCCTTCAAATCCATACCAGACCGAAGGGCCTGGTATGCTCCTGAAGGGGGAACCCATGCCGTTTTTTTATTTAAAAATTGGCGTGGAGTTCCCGCTCAGGATTCATACTAAACACAGTGCCTGATATTGGCGGGAATCCACGTTGGATCGCCGTCTACCGGCCTCAATGTCAGCAATGCGTGTCGCTCATTGCGAAAGGAAAAACAACATTTTTCCTTTCCCGATGACGAGACAGCTCGGCGCTGGCTCTCGCGGCGGGGCTCGTAGGGTGTCAATCTTGCCGCTAGAAGAGGCCAGATTGACACAAAATCGGCGGCACCTACTGTAGGTAATCAGGCAGCAGGTACGGATCAGGGCACGAGGACGATACCAGGGCAGTGTGTGTGTGTGTGCACTTGCCGGGTATTTATACTACACCTGCTAACAGGCTCTGGTGACCCCTGATTGAAGGAAGTAACATCTGCACCACACTGCCAGGATCCATCCGCTGGTGGACGCCAGTACTGCGGCCCAAGGATGACATAACACCAGCAGAGAGAAGTTCCCCTGACAGTTCAAAACTGCCAGGAGACACCTGCTTGTGGACCTCAGTACTGCACGCCAGATGATAGATATTACCAGCGGATGGAACCTTTCCTTACACACTGGCCAGAGCTTGCACAGTATACAATTGAGCTACTGGCCTGTCCTGTATCCAGCGTTCTTTCGGAACGCACATTCAGTGCTGCTGGAGGCTTTGTAACCGATCACAGGGTGCGCCTGTCCACCGAATCGGTCGATTGGCTGACCTTCATAAAAATTAATCAGTCTTGGATCACCAGCTACCAAGCACCTGATGCTGATGTAACCGAATAATTGTTTTTTGAATGGGAGATCCCTTCAAGACTGCCTATGCTGATGTTCATGCTGATAGCTTGTAAGAACATTTTTGGTTCTGGGCACCGCCACAAGTGGCTAAGGCCCAATTTTTCACAGGGGCATGTAATTAAACATTTTTATGCAATACTTTGCAGCAGGGCTCATTCCTGTGCTCCAACTATAGTATCTGTGAGGGGTTGCAGTGTTGTTTTCTGCCCCTGTTCAACAGGGGCATGTAATTACAATTCTTGATCCAATATTTCACAGCAGGGCCCGTTCCTGCGCCCACCAAGAGTAACTGTGAGGCCTTACAGTGTTGTGGCAACACCAACACCTAAGGCCCAAATTCCTGCAGAGTATATAGGGCAGGCCCCTACTTCCAAACATCCAACTTACAAACGACTCCTACTTGCAAACAGAGGGAGACAACAGGAAGTGAGAGGAAATCTACCCCTAGTAAGGGAAATTCTCTACTGTAAGAGTTAGTATGGCAAAAACCTGTCTCCTCTCCACTTATGCTTTATCACCAATCCTTGTTTCACTAAAAACCCCAAATTTTCAAAAACCAATTGTCATCGGGACAGAAAGTGAGGTGAAATCTTCTGAACAGGTGCACAGACAGCAAAACAAATATTACAGGGGTGATAACCCTTCCCTATGTTTTCCAAAAAGCTTAAAAATAGATTTTTTGGCTGGAGCTACACTTTAAAAATGTACCAGTTCTAAATTACAAACAGATTCTACTTAAGAACACACCTACAGTCCATGTCTTGTTTGCACCGCCTGTATACTGCTGTACAGAGTATATAGGGCCTGAGGGCCCCACGCCTTTCCTTTTTTTAATTTGGGTGCGGGGTTCCCCTTAATATCCTTACAAGATCCAAATGGGCTGGGGGGCGGGGGTACCCATGCCGATTTTCTCAATGATTTTCATCCATATTGCCGGGACCACACATTACATTAAAGCCGCAAGCAGTTTTAAATGACTTTTTTTCCTTTAGAATTGTCATTTTTTTTTGAGCAGCTGGGGGGGCGTGGTCTAGAGATGGAGGAGTAGAGAGCAAGATGTGTGTGTGAAGCTCCGTCCCTCCACCCCGTCTCGTTACCCCGATAGCCGGCTAAAGAGGGAGATTCCATAACGCTGCTGCCTATACCAGTCATAGTGGACCTAATCTGGGTATGAAGAGGAGGAGGGGGAAGGGAGTACGATACCTGGGGACACAGTCGGAACTCGAGCGTTACTTCCCGCATACGCGAGCTGCCACAGCAAGGAAACAACAAGCAGAGTCACGTGACACGACTCGAGACGTGACAGAGGAGGACGCGATAGAGGAGGAGAAGGAAGCAGCTTCACACATGAGACAGGAGCCTCGGTCGGAGCCCCGGCTGGTCGAACGGCAGGTCGAGCGGAGCAGTAAGGGTGAAATAGATACTGTTAAAGAAACACCATGTATAATACAGGCCCAAGAGAAGATGGAAGGGGGATCGTATGGCAATCAGGGGGAGCGTCAGATTAAACCTCAAGGGCCCCAAGAGCCCCAAGGTCGAACCCCAACAAAACCTAGTGACATAGGACGTACAGGGGATACAGGAGAGACAGAAATGGGCATCCTGAGAGCTCTTATTCAAGCACTCCCAACTAAAGCAGATATTGAGGCAATGATGTCACGGATGGAGGAAAACCACTGTAAGGAGCTGAATCAGGTTCATACGGAGATACACCATCTGTCGGAGAGGCTAAAAAGTAAGGAGGGACTGATGGTGTCCCTAGAAGCTCGAGTACAGCGCCTGGAACAGGTAGAGAATACACAAACCCCATTTATTATTGATATGCAGTTACAATTAGAAGAATTTGAGGACCGTAGCCGACGCCAGAACTTAAGGTTTAGGGGAATCCCCGAAACCATAGGGCGAGAGGCTTTGCAAGCAACGGTCCTAGCAATATGCCTGCAACTGCATACACCTATCCCACCCCAGGCTCTGGAATTTGAAAGGATACATAGAACCATGGGACCCCCCTCTGGGAATTTGGACAGACCACGAGATGTTATTTGTCGCTTCCACCGTTACGCACACAAGGAACTGATAAGCTGTAAGGCATGGGAGGTGGGAGTAATAGAGCATGAAGGGGTTAAAATAAAAATACTACCAGACCTGTCCCGGGCGACATTACAACGCAGGGCAATGTTACGCCCCCTCCTGGATAAAATTAAAACAATAGGCGGGACTTATCGATGGGGATATCCGATTTCACTGATAATAAAGAAAAATTCCCTTACATTTATCTTACGGCACCCAGGGGATCTCCCAGACCTGTTTAACTTTCTGGAGATGGAAAATATGGCGATCCCGAATTGGTTACAAGTAATACCAGGACGTTCAAGAAATAAAGAGAATCCAGGGAGAAGCAAACCCACAGCATCAAAATGAGACAGAGAAAGAAGGACTGTACCCCCATAAGTGAAAAGGAAGACAGGAGAGAAAAGAAAGTTTATTCTGGAGTCCCCCCGCCCCATACCCCCACCCCATCCCCACGCTAAAGATTACTACGTAATGGACTTAAGCATTGGGGACCCCCCCAAGGTCCACTTTTGATCTTCTTTTTTTTTTTTTTTTGATGACCGTCCCCGCTCTCTTCCTCTTGTTTTTTTTTTCCTTTTGGGAGGGGTGAAGACTCCCCAAAACACTCAGAAGACATCAGAAGAGGACTTAGAGGGAGAGGGGAGGGGAGGGTGGAAGAGGGAGGGGGGGAGAAAGCTCCCTATATAGATAATAGGATGTAATGATATGTTGGTATGTTTATGAAATAAGAAAGAGGTAACAGGGGGAGGAGGGGACAGAGGGGAGGGTTCGGATCCCTCTGATCCCTCTGACTGCCCACCCCCTGGGAGACCCTCGAGGTACACATTCTAAGATTGAAGAGAATATGGGGAGATTATGGGGAAGCGCGGAGGGGAGGGGAATGGGGGGGTAGGGATGAAAGGGAAGGAAAGGGAAGGAAGGGTGTAAGGGAAAGAGGGGGGAGGGAAGAGGGAGAGAAGGGGAAAAAAATAGATAAGGAAAAGTCGTAGGTTCCATACCAGGATAGGCTATGGCCACTTAAAATCACAAAAGGGTAGTAAAGGGGCACATTAAAAGGACACACTTAAGGGGACACATCAATAGACAGAAAGAGATAGAGTGACAGAAGTATACGAGGTACCAAGGGGAGATAATGATATTTAATTACTCCCTTTGTTTTTGTTTTTTTGTTTTTTTTGTTTTCCTTGTTTTTTCAGACAGGAGGAGTACACAAAAGGGTAGAAATAAGTAGTGAGAGATAAGGGGTATATAAAGGGGACACAAAGGGGACATAAGGGGATATAAGGGGAGTAATGTGAGGGAGGGGGGTGGGGAGAGGGAGGGAAGGGTTTGGTAAAGTAGAAATACTCACAGAGACACTATAATACTTTTGGTGGGTGTATGCACAGGTATGGAAGGAGAAGGAAGGAAAGGAAAAGGGGAAAGAAAGGAGAAGAGAAAAGAAAACGAATGAAGGAAAATTTCATGGATAGAAGGGGTGGGTAAGGGGTAGGACCCATAGGAAACAGGAGTAAGAAAGATTTATTAACAGATCAAATGAAGGGGAACGAGTGGGGGGCGGTGGGAGGGAGGGGGGATGGAGGGACTCAGGGGATGGGGAAAGTTTGAAATTGTGGTAACTGTGGTGACGGAAAATGAAACTTAGAACGTGCATGAAAATTCCTGTGATATTGTTGAAAACTTGTAACAGAGGAGCTGATAAGAAGAATTTGGGAAAAGGGAAGATCGGGGGAGATGGGGAGGGAGGGAAAGGGAGGGGAACACTCCGTCCATCTTAAACCAAGCCCCCAAATAGGTAAGCACCCACTGGGGCCGTAAGACTAAAGGCTTAGAAGTGGGTGCCTCTCTTAGGGGTGTAAGGGTAAGGGTAGGGAGGGAATAGATTTATTAGAGGGAAAGGGAGTGTGGGAAGGGGATTTATTTAATAAAGGGGTTTAAAACTTTTTTTTTTTTTTGTCTCTTCCTCCTCGCGGGTCCCACGGCCGCATTCACTCCCTCTGCCTCCCTCCCAGGATGGAGGGGGTAAGGGTAACAACTATTAATGTTAAAGGGCTGAATACCCCAGAAAAAAGGAGGATCCTACTAAACGAACTTAAACAAACCCGAACAGATGTAGCATTTATACAGGAGACACATCTTAAGAAGAATACATTTCCCTATTTGCAAAATAGATTCTTTCCATGTGCGTACCACGCATACAATCAAACATCGAAATCTAAAGGGGTGTCCATCATAATTTCTAATAGGATGTCATGGTCCCTGATAGATAAAAAGATAGATGAAGAGGGACGGTATCTGTTCTTGAAGGGAAATATTGGAGAGGTGAAAGTTACTCTGGCAACCTTGTACACACCAAACATACACCAAGATACTTTTTTAAAGAAAACACTGGCTCGACTAGATATGTTTGCAGAGGGGAAATTGATTCTGGGAGGGGATTTTAATATACCCTTAGACCCTAGAGTAGACACATCAGCAGGGTCCTCATCGGTACCAGGAGGTATCAGGAGAGGTATCCTGCGAAAGTTACAGGAAATGCAGTTAGTAGATGCTTGGAGAGCGATGCATGTGGGGGAAAGGGACTATACGTTTTTTTCCAACCCACATCAAGTATACTCGCGAATTGATTTTTTTTTTGTTACCACATTATCTATTAACTGCAGTACTTCATGTCACTATAGGCAGTATCACGTGGTCAGACCATGCCCCGGTGACGATGTGTATTTCTCTGTCCGGCACGGTTCCCTCCTCGGAGTGGCGATGGCGTCTGAATGAGGGTTTGCTGCAGATCCCCGAAATTAGGGAAGATGTGGTAAAAGAAATGGAAGCTTATTTTCAGACGAATGACACACCGGGGAGTGACCCCGGCATGATATTGTCAGGGTCACCTGTGGCCAGGTGACAGATGCACACCGTAGGGGGACAGGAGTGCACCGCGAGGTAGTGAACCCTATGGCTGGCTTCTGCGGATAGGAAACTGGGTGGTTGTGGAAAGCGGGACCAGAGGAGCACGACCGGGATCCCAACGGAAGCGAGAGCCAAGATTCCCCAGGGCGCGGAGTCTAAGACCCAGCTGGTCTTCTCCAGGGCCTCTAGTGGTGAGGATGTTACGCTGCAGGCTGGGACCAGGTCGCAGCCCCTGGAGTTTCCTAGCTCACGCCCCGTAGGATAAGGGGAAAAGAGGGGAAGCAGCAGCACACGATAGAGAGAACCGAATAACAAGCTGAAGGTCAGGGGCCACAAGCAGACAAGGATAACGAAGAACGAGCCGAAGGTCAAGGGTCACGAGCAGACAGGGATAGTCGGGGACAAGCCAATAACGTAACAGAGAGACAGACGTAGCACACGGCAGGCAGGAACCCAAACACACAATGCCTAACAAACACGTTGATCAGCAAAGCAGGCTTGCAGTGCACAGGTTAATATAGTGTTCAATGATAGGGCCTGGGGTGGAGTCAGGCTGGGAGGAGATTATAAAGGAAGCCAGGTGAAGGAGGTCTGGTCTCTAGATGAACACATGAGGAGGAAGGTAAGATGGCAGACAGACATTAATGCATATCCATGACAGTACCCTCCCTCTTACGAGGCCTCCCCCTTCCCCGCCTGGGCCCAGGTTTAGAGGGAAACTTCAGATGAAACTCCTTTAACAGACGAGGTGCAAAGACCTCAGATGCAGAGATCCAAGACCTCTCCTCAGGACCAAACCCTTTCCAATGAACGAGGTACTGAAGAACGCTTTTACAGAGTCGGGAGTCCAGAATTTGACTGATCTCGTACTCCTGATTATCCTCAGAGACAGGCGCCACGGTAGGGAGAGGACGAGAGAATTTATTGAGGACTAAAGGCTTTAGAAGAGCAACATGAAAGGAGTTAGTGATTTTAAGGCTCTTAGGAATCTGGAGTTTGAAACAAACCGGATTCAGTTTAGCAGTTACCGTGTATGGACCGATGAACCGTGGAGCAAACTTCAGAGAAGGAACTCGGAGCTTGATGTTCCTGGTAGAGAGCCAGACTTTGTCCCCTGGCTGAAGAGAAGGCGGTTTACGCCTGCGGCGGTCGGCAAAGCCTTTGAATTTTTCAGCAGCTGCCCGGAGGGAATCATGAACGTGACCCCAAATGGAATTGAGAGACTCCTGAACCGAAGCCAAAGCTGGAATGTCTGGAGAACAGATCATGGGAAGAGGAAGTTGAGGGTGTTTTCCATAAACTGTGAAAAAGGGTGTCTTCTGCGAACTGGTATTCACATGATTGTTATGGGAGAATTCTGCCCACGGGAGTAGAGAGGACCAATCGTCATGGTGAGAAGACACAAAGGTGCGAAGAAAGACCTCTAACTCCTGATTAACCCTCTCAGTCTGTCCATTGGATTGGGGATGGTAAGAAGAAGAAAAATCCAAGACAATATTGAGGGATTTGCAAAAGGCTCTCCAAAAACGAGACGTGAATTGGACTCCCCTGTCGGAAACAATATGAGAAGGGACCCCATGTAGGCGGAGAATTTCCCGAATGAAAATGGGAACCAAGGCAGGGGCAGAAGGAAGACCAGGAAGAGGAACAAAATGAGCCATCTTGGAGAATCGATCGATTACCACCCAAATGACTGTATTATTCTCAGACAGTGGGAGATCGGTGATAAAATCCATGGCAATATGGACCCAGGGTTCCTTAGGAATGGGCAAGGGCATGAGGAGACCAGCAGGAGCTTGTGTGGAGGATTTGGACTGAGCACAGACATGACAAGCTTTAACGTAGTCTTTGACGTCTGAGCGGAGATTAGGCCACCAGTAGTGACGACTGATGAGTAGGAAGGATCGGAGGAATCCAGAATGCCCTGCCACCTTGGAATCATGTCCCCAACGAAGGATCTTAGCTCTTAGCTCAGTGGGGACAAAGGTCTTACCAGGCGGAATTTTAGACTTCAGGGTTGTAGAGTGGGCAACAATGCATGAGGTGGGAATGATCGGCTCAGGTTCAGGGGCGGACTCCTCGTCCAAAGTGTCAAATGACCTAGAGAGCGCATCAGCCCGACCGTTGCAGGAACCAGGTTTGTAGGTAATCGTGAAATTAAAACGGGCAAAGAAGAGACTCCACCTGGCCTGTCTAGGATTCAGACGTTTAGCATTCTGTAGATACTGTAAATTCTTGTGATCGGTAAAGATCGTTATGGAGTGAGGGGAACCCTCCAAGAGATGACGCCACTCCTCTAATGCCAATTTAATTGCGAGAAGTTCCCGATCACCGATGGCATAATTTCTCTCTGCCTGAGAATTTTTTTTGGAGAAGAACGCACATGGTTGGCGTCTCTTCTCAAAGATTTGAAGAAGCACAGCTCCCACCCCCATTGAAGAAGCGTCCACTTCAATAAAAAATGCATTCCCAGGATTTGGTCTCCTCAAGAGGGGGCCAGAAACAAAGGCCTGTTTCAGGTTGTGAAATGCAGAGACAGCTTCGGGAGGCCAGTCTCTGGCATTCACACCCTTCTTGGTCAAAGCGATAATAGGCGCGGCAATGGAAGAGTAATTCCTTATGAACTGCCTATAATAATTAGTGAAGCCAAGAAAGCGCTGTGTGGCCTTGAGGCTAGCAGGAAGAGGCCAGTTGGTGATAGCCAAGACCTTCCCAGGGTCCATACGAAGCCCCGAACATGAGACGAAGCACCCCAAAAACAGGACCTCAGAACATTCAAAGGAACATTTCTCCAGCTTGGCATAGAGATTGTTCTCTCTAAGACGTTGAAGTACAGTGCGGACATGGTTCCTGTGGATGAGCAAATTCTCAGAAAAGATCAGAATGTCATCCAGATAGATGACAACAAACTGGTACAGCAGATCTCTGAAGATTTCATTGACAAAGTTTTGAAACACGGCTGGAGCATTACACAGACCAAAAGGCATCACCAGATATTCGTAATGCCCGTCTCTAGTGTTGAATGCAGTCTTCCATTCGTCACCCTCCCGTATTCGAATGAGATTGTACGCGCCTCTGAGATCCAACTTGGTGAAAATGGAGGCACCCTTCAACCTATCGAATAGCTCAGATATTAAGGGTAAGGGGTATCGATTTTTAATAGTAACCGCATTTAAACCCCGATAATCGATGCAGGGTCTTAAGGTACCATCCTTTTTGGCAACAAAAAAGAACCCTGCCCCTGCAGGCGATGAGGATTTCCGGATGAAACCTCTCTCCAGATTCTCTGCTACATACTCCGACATGGCCAGGGTCTCTGGGATGGACAGAGGGTAGGTACGACCCCTGGGTAGAGTTGCTCCGGGGACAAGATCAATAGCACAGTCAAAAGACCTGTGGGGAGGAAGCACCTCAGCTGATTTTTTACAGAACACATCCCGGTAATCGCTGTATGCGGCGGGAAGATCAGAAGAAACAGAAGTGGCAGCAACCCGAAGACTCTCCTTGGGGGTCACCTTGAGAAGACACGACGAGAAACATGAGGAACCCCAGGCCAGGATCTGCCCAGAGACCCAGTCCACATGTGGAGAGTGGAGCTGTAGCCAAGGGAGGCCCAATACAACTGGGGTAGAGGCCTTGGGTAGAATAAAAAAGGATATCCACTCCTGGTGGAGAATCCCTACCGACATCCTAATGGGTAGCGTCTGGAAGCGAATAGGGCCCCCTGGGAGAACAGTGCCATCAATTGCCGAGACTACCAATGGGGTAGTGAGAGGTGAAAGGGTAAGCTTCATAGAAGAAGCAGTTCTCCAATCCATAAAATTGCCGGCAGCCCCGGAATCCAGGTATGCAAGGGTTGACTGAGGAGAAGTGCCTACATGAAGGAACACCGGCAAGAGCAGGCGAGAAGGTGATGTTTCTGGGTCCAATACTCCACCTTCCAAATGTATTAGACCCGAGCGTTTCCCGGACGAAGCGAGCAGGAGTCACGAAAATGACCCTTGCCCCCACAATAGAGGCACAAGCCCAGAGTTCTGCGCCTAGCACGTTCTTCGGGGGTTAGTCTGGTCCGGCCCAGCTGCATAGGTTCTTCAGCAGGTAGAGGATGCTCCACGGAATGAAGGGAGGGGAGCTCAGACTGGCTAGGACCCAGAGAGTGCTGGCGTCTTTTTTCTAAGGACCTCTCTTGAAAACGAATGTCGATCTGGTTGCATAATGAAATTACATCGTCCAGACCGACGGGAATGGCTCTTCCCGCTAATTCGTCTTTCACTCGGTCAGAGAGGCCATGTAAAAAGGTAGCGACCAGGGCCTCATTATTCCAGCTCAATTCAGCTGTGTGGATACGGAACTGAAGAGCATATTGCCCCACTGAACTAGATTCTTGGCGAAGACGTAAGACAGCACTAGCCGCTGAAGAAGCCCGAGCCGGCTCTTCGAAGATATTACGAAGGAGCTTCAAGAATTCGACAGACTGGAAACCACCGGATCGTTCCTCTCCCACAGGGGGGCAGCCCAGGCCAAAGCTTCACCGGAGAGGAGGGAAATGATATAGGCTACCTTAGCCCGGTCAGACAGGAAGCTTTGAGGCTGAAGCTCAAAATGAACAGTGCATTGGCTGAGAAACCCTCTGCAGGCCTTGGAGTCCCCAGAGAAACGGAACGGAGCTGGCAGTGTTAGTGAGTGTGTGGCTGCGACTGGTGCGATAGGTACAGCCGCTGGTTGTACTTGGGGTTGCGGATTCGGGGTTCCCAAGGAGACCTGAAGCTGCTCGAATCGAGAAGCCAGATCCTGGAGGAATCGCATCACCTGGGTCTGATTTGATTCCTGGGTCTCAAGTCTGCGAACTATGCCCTGCAATGGATCATCCGCGGGAAGCGGGATGTCAGCCGGGTTCATGGCTGATCAAACTGTCAGGGTCACCTGTGGCCAGGTGACAGATGCACACCGTAGGGGGACAGGAGTGCACCGCGAGGTAGTGAACCCTATGGCTGGCTTCTGCGGGTAGGAAACTGGGTGGTTGTGGAAAGCGGGACCAGAGGAGCACAACCGGGATCCCAACGGAAGCGAGAGCCAAGATTCCCCAGGGCGCGGAGTCTAAGACCCAGCTGGTCTTCTCCAGGGCCTCTAGTGGTGAGGATGTTACGCTGCAGGCTGGGACCAGGTCGCGGCCCCTGGAGTTTCCTAGCTCACGCCCCGTAGGATAAGGGGAAAAGAGGGGAAGCAGCAGCACACGATAGAGAGAACCGAATAACAAGCTGAAGGTCAGGGGCCACAAGCAGACAAGGATAACGAAGAACGAGCCGAAGGTCAAGGGTCACGAGCAGACAGGGATAGTCGGGGACAAGCCAATAACGTAACAGAGAGACAGACGTAGCACACGGCAGGCAGGAACCCAAACACACAATGCCTAACAAACACGTTGATCAGCAAAGCAGGCTTGCAGTGCACAGGTTAATATAGTGTTCAGTGATAGGGCCTGGGGTGGAGTCAGGCTGGGAGGAGATTATAAAGGAAGCCAGGTGAAGGAGGTCTGGTCTCTAGATGAACACATGAGGAGGAAGGTAAGATGGCAGACAGACATTAATGCATATCCATGACAGATATGGGAAGCACATAAGGCAGTGATAAGAGAGGTATTGATAAAGCACGGATCCCGATTAAAAAAATTAAGAGAAGCACAGATGATAAAATTGATGAAGGAAATCCAGGCACTAGAAATCAAACATAAAAAAGTACAAACACAGGTGGAAGGGGAAAGGTTGAGGGACTTAAGGAGACAGTTAACAGAACTGCTGAGGTATAAAGCGAAAGCGGCAATACAAAGGGTAAAGAAAACAACGTATGAATTAGGAGACAAATGTAGTAGAATTCTTGCAGGGAAGCTGAAAGAAAA
Source organism: Rana muscosa (assembly GCA_029206835.1). Taxonomy (NCBI): domain Eukaryota; kingdom Metazoa; phylum Chordata; class Amphibia; order Anura; family Ranidae; genus Rana; species Rana muscosa. Next base: position 12,106,604 of record CM055118.1, read on the forward strand.
AGGGAAGTCAGTATATGTGCCCCAGATAAAGGGAAAAAAGGGGCAATTAATATCACTCCCCAAAGACATTGCTCAAAGATTTAGGGAATACTATTCCTCACTGTACAACTTGACCCCCATATCTACATCTCAAGCAAAGCTAGAAGACTATCTTAAGTCTGCAGGTTTGATTAAGATGACCGTAGAGGAACGCAATAGTCTGGAAAAACCCATATCAGTAGAGGAACTGAGGGAAGTGTTGAAAGGAGTTAAGCAGGGGAAGGCCCCAGGCCCAGATGGGTTCACGACTCAATACTATAAGAATTTCTTCCCTATATTAGGGGTACACATGACTAACATGTTCAATGGGATCGGCCGGGCCTTCACACTACCGCCGGATGCACTGAGGGCATATATATCAGTTATCCCGAAGGAAGGGAAAGACAGGAAGAAGGGAGCCGCTCAGGTGTGGAGGTCCCTGGAATTGCCTCCTCCCAGCAACCAAGGGTGCAGGCAAATGCAAATGCAATTGAAGAAAGAAAAGAAGGTCTTCTGGACGCAGCACTCCTTTTAAAAGGCCTTTATTCCAAAAAAAGGGTTTCAGGAAACCAAAAACACTCTGCACAACACAACAAACTGATCTTAGGAAGGGAAAGACCCGGCGGAGTGTGGGAGCTACCGCCCGATTTCATTGTTGAACATAGATCTAAAGCTCTTTACAAAACTGCTGGCCACACGTCTTCAACCGTTAATAAATCAATTAGTACACCTGGACCAGGTTGGGTTTATCCCAGCCCGGGAAGCCAGGGATAACACTATCAAGGTTCTCAACCTGGTTCATTGGGCAAACGTTACAAAAACCCCCAGTATTTTTTTGAGCACCGACGCAGAGAAAGCGTTCGACAGAGTGAACTGGCGGTTTATGTTCGAGGTATTGAGACAAATGGGACTAGGAGAGCGAATGATAAATTGGATAGTGGGAGTATATACATCACCTGAAGCTTCCGTTAAAGTTAATGGGATATATTCTGAATCATTTAAAATTTCAAATGGGACGCGACAGGGATGCCCACTCTCCCCTATGCTGTTTGCTCTCTCCCTCGAACCATTATTAAACAAAATTAGGCAAAATTCAGACATTAAGGGCCTACAAATAGGAGATCATAATTATAAGATTTCAGCCTATGCAGATGATTTGATGTTCTCTCTAACTAGTCCACATGTCTCGCTGCCAAACCTAATGAAAGAAATAGAGGAATATGGAATACTTGCAAACTTAAAAATTAATTATGCTAAGTCAGAAGCAATGGGGGTGGCCCTCCCCCAATTAGTGCAGGAAAGTATACAACCTAACTTTAAGTTTAAATGGGTAAAGACAGCATTAAAATACTTAGGAATACAGATACCATCAAAAATAGAGAAGACCTTCCTGATTAATTTCCCGCCGCTGTATAAGGTAGCCTGCTCACTATTGGAGAGATGGCAGCAGGGATCCCACTCTTGGTTCGGCCGTTGCAATACAATCAAAATGAATATATTACCAAAGTTTTTGTACTTATTCCAAGCCCTGCCGGTGGAAGTTCCTGCTGCCTTTTTTCGCCAAGTAAATACACTTTTCACCAAATTCATATGGGCAAAAAAAAGACCACGGATTAGCCGCAGTCATATGACCCTCCCCAAGAAGTACGGAGGACTGGCGGTCCCAGATGTTTATAAATATTATCTAGCCGCACATCTGGGAAGGGTCATAGATTGGTGTAGACATGCAGAATGGAAACAATGGGTGGAACTTGAGCAAAAGATCAGTAAGGTACCACTGGGTAGAGCACCTTGGTGCTATGCAGAACTATCGGATCCTATAAAAAAACATCCTTTTATAGGACCAACCCTCCGGATGGGATACAAAACATGTCAGAATTCGAAATATTCCTCCTTACAGTCTCCACTGTACCCAGTAATGGGAAACCCAAGTTTTGGCCCAGGGATGGAGGGAGGGGAGTTTTTGAAGTTGAGGGAGAGAGGCTACACCCAGGTTTCACACTTCCTGGATTCAGACAGTTGGCCGACAATAGAGACTTTAACCAAGAGGGGAGGTAGGTTTGAAGTAGGAAACTGGCAGGCAATACAACTCCGCCATTTTTTTAACTCACTAGGCCCAGCAAAAACATATAGACGAGACTTGACAAAATTTGAGATATATTGTGAAGAGAAGGAACCGCTGGCCCGAAAGATATCTAAAATCTACATGATGTTAATTTCACCCCCAGATAATTTTGAGATTCCAGCAATAGGGAAATGGGCAAGAGACATGAATAGGATGTTCACACAAGCCCAAAGTCAGAAGATAATATATCTCTCACTGAATACATCAGTCTGTACCAGAACTCAGGAACTGAATTATAAAGTAATGACCAGATGGTATTACACACCCTCCAAAATTTGTAAGTTTAATCCAGAAGTTTCTGACCAGTGCTGGAGATGTAACAATGGATGTGGAACTTTACTACACATATTCTGGACATGTCCTAAAATCAGACAATACTGGTCAGAAGTGCGAAGGATACTGCAAAAATTTACAACAGAACAAATACAAGATGATCCTGCTTTTTTCTTACTACACCTCTCAGAAATACCAATATAGATATATAAAAACTCAGTACTATGTCACATGGTCAATGAGGCAAAGGCGTGCATCGCACGCTGCTGGAAGGATCCCAGACCCCCCTCAACTGCAGAATGGCTAAATAGGGTTAGGAACGTAGGGGCCATAGAGGACTTGGTCCTGTCGGCCCAAGATAGAAAAGAGCAACATACTAAAATCTGGACTAAATGGAACCTGTTTATGGACTCGGAAGAAGGGAGGAGGCTGATGAAAGGGGAATAGTCCGGTTAAGGAAAGGGCAGAGGGGGGGGAGGAAGGAGGAAGGAGAGAGGAAGGGGATAAGGAGAAAAAGGGAACTCGGCCCAAAACCAATGGGGGAGGGGCGGTGGGAGAGGCGGAGGAGAGACGGGAGGTAGGAAGAGGTATGTGTAAAAATATATATATATATATATATATTTTTTTTGGGGGTAGGGGGGCGGGGGGGGGTTGTAAAAGAAGTAAAGGAAAAGGGGCAGGTGGGGGTACTGATAGACAGGCGGGGGAGGGGGAGAACAAAGAGAAGTTGCTTGATGGAAGTAACAACAAAGGCAGACCCTGAGGAGACTGAATAAAGCCTTTATTATGAAAGATTAACGGAGACAAAAAAGGCGGAGAATATGAATAAGTATAGTTCAAAAGTACTCCATGGGCCCAATGGGATATGTGGAAATAATATAGTTTGACCATGTTAACTGAGGAAGATATGCCCACTGGGTTGCGGGGGACTGGAACGTGTGTTTGCCTTTGTTAGGTTGGTCTTGGGGTACCTCCCTCCCCGCCTTATGTTTATTTTTCGCTTCCCTTCCTTGCTGCCCCCCCCCGCCCGTATTTGGGGGGGGGGGGGATTGGGGGTTGTTGGGGGGACGGGAAATGGAATACGTATAAAATGTAATGAAGAGCTGTACCGTATAACCTGTTCCTTATCTGAAATATAAATAAAGAATATAAAAAAGAAAAAAAAAGAAATGTCATTTTGTGCAGGGACAGTTCTAAACACGGGAAACACATGCCACTTCATAGGCATACTATAGACACCCCCCAGGAACTATATTTAAAGGAATATTTCACTTTTTAAAAAAATTTAAATCATCATTAAAATCACTGCTCCCGAAAAAACGACATTGCATTCATACATGTCCCCTGGGGCAGGACCCGGGTCCCCAAACCCTTTTTAGGACAATAGCTTGCATATTAGCCTTTAAAATTAGCACTTTTGATTCCGAACGTTCGAGTCCCATAGACTTTAATGGGGTTCGATAGTTCACGCAAACTTTCGGTCCGTTTGCAGGTTCTGGTGCAAAACGAACCGGGGGGTGTTCGGCTCATCCCTACTGGCGAGGGAGCAACAAAATAATTACCCTCAGTAAGTCTGAATCCTGCTGGATTTTCGAAATGCAAACACTTGCCCCTTTAGGTCTTAACATAGAATTATATTTAAATTGTTTCATTTCAAATTACCGTATATACTCGAGTATAAGCCGAGTTTTTCAGCACATTTTTTGTGCTGAATATGCCCCCTCGGCTTATACTCGAGTCACCTTTTTGCGCCTGATCTCCTGGATTTTTAGGACCCGGTATCGGCCGGCCATAGGTCCCCTGGCCCCCAAACTTGGCACACAGGTAGCCCCACTTTTCCTGTACAAGTGTGCAAAGCTTGTTGTCCGGAGGACCTACGGCCTGGGAGCACCGATTTTTCAAAGCCGGGCACCTCTTCCATAGACTCCCATGTTAAACGGTAATTTCTCTGGTGACTTTGGGGACCCGATACCGGCCGGTCGTAAGTCCCCTGGACGCAAAACTTGGCACACATGTAGCCCCATTTCTCCTCTACAAGTGTGAAAAACATTTTGTCTGGAAGACCTACGGCCAGGGAGCACCGATTTTTCAAACCCGGTTACCCCTTCCATAGACTCCCATGTTAAACATCAGTCTAGTCATGGGCACAGTGAGGCATGGGCACAGTGAAGCATGCACATGGACAAAGTGAGGCACAGTGAGGCATGCAGATGGACACCCTAGGCTTATACTCGAGTCAATACGTTTTCCCAGTTTTTTGTGGTAAAATTAGGTGCCTCGGCTTATATTCGGGTCGGCTTATACTCGAGTATATACGGTATTAGATTATGTTGTTCTCTACCTGATAACTATTTAAACGTGTTTTTTTTTCTTCCTTCTCTCTTTTTCTTTTTTTTTCCTCTCCCTTTCTCTTTTCTTTTCTCTTTATTTTCTCTTTTCTTTCTTCTTCTTTCTTCCTTCTTTCTCTTTTTTTTTCTTCCTTCTCTCTTTTCCTTTCTTTTTTTCTCCTCTCCCTTTCTCCCTTTTTTTTCTTCCTTCTCTCTTTTCCTTTTTCTTTCTTTTTTCTCCTCTTCCTTTTTTTTCTTCCTTCTTTCTCCTCTCCCTTTCTCCCTTTTATTTTATTTTTATTTTTATGTTTATGTTTATTTTAATTTTTTTTCTTTTATATATATATATATATATATATATATATATATATATATATATATATAATCCATATATTTTATATGTTTATGTAGTTTATCTTAGTATATCTCAACATGTGACAGCTATGGTCCCGAAAAAACGGCGTTTAAAAAATAAAAAAAAATAATTACATTGATACATATCCCCTGGGGCAGGACCCAGGTCCCCAAACACTTTTTATCACAATAGCTTGCATATAAGCCTTTAAAATTAGCACTTTAGATTTCTTCCATAGACTTTTACAGGGTGTTCCATGGCTTTTCGAATTTTCCGCGAACACCCCAAATTGTTCGCTGTTCGACGAATGGGCAAACAAGCAATGTTCGAGTCGAACATGAGTTCGACACGAACTTGAAGCTCATCCCTACTGATTACCATTACTATAAAAGCTCAATATGGTCACTCAGCTCCTCTACCCTTGATAAAGTCACGTGGCAGTGACGCAACGTCAGGAGGAGGAGCTTTGTGACATTACTTCCGGTTACGGCCGTGACCAGGAAGCCCTTGAACTCTTTCAGTGTTTTTAGCCATTTTTATTGTGTGTTTTTTGTCGTTTTAACAATAAACGCAAGACTTTTAAGCTTTAATACATTATGGAGTGTTTTTTTGCTTGCCTTTGACTTCATGTTTCTGAAGACAACATCCCCAATGGAGAAAAGCTTGGAGAAACTGGATAAACAGTCGCAGAGATCCCTAGCTCTGATATCTGGAGGAGGATACAACAACCGTGCTCGGTGACTGTTATTCCTTGATGCATCATTAGACCCATTGGGGTCTTTCCTTAAGGTGAGAGGCTAGCATTACTGGGGGAGGATCCATAGAAGGATATTTTGCACTTCCTACCTTCCATTTGTAATTTGGACTCCCTTACCTCTCCCTTTCCCCCTCATCTCCGTTTGCTTGCTTTGGAGGTGAACCTTTTTTGGATTTTAGAACTTTATTGGTCAGATATCCAGTTCATTGTTGGATGCACTTTACAAATGGACTATATCATTGTTTACCAGTTTACTTTGGATGCACCTTACATACGGACTTTAGCACTGTCACATTGCACTTGTTACACTGTGATTCATCTATATATTTTTTTATTGTTATATATATGAGTTTATTTCCCTAGATTTTTGCACATTAGCACTCTAAGAGCCGGTTCACACACAGGCGACTCGGCAAGGCGATCTGAAGACGACTTCAGAGGCAACATGCAAAATGACTTCTGTATTGAAGTCAATGCAAGTTGCCCCGAGTCGCCCCCAAAGTCGTACAAGAACCTTTTTCCAAGTCGGAGCGACTTGCGTCGCTTCTATTAGAACGGTTCCATTGAAGAGAGCGGAGCGTGACTTGTCAGGCGGCTGAGTCGCCTGACGAGTCGCCCCTGTGTGAACCGGCTCTAATAGTTATTGTGCACTGTTTGCGTCACATTATTTATTTAGTAGGTTTACTTTATTCATTATGCTTACTGTATTACATATACAACGCACACATAGTGCAATTAGCGCTACTTCACTATCTTACACAATTTATGGGTATTGGCAATACTACAGAAGTTTGGCTGCTGTTTGCACCTTTCACTCTAGCACTGTAGCACTTTATGTATTATTAATTACTGTTGAACACTTGGTAGCGCATTAGTACTTTACTGTTTATTCATATGTAAACAGCAATGGCACCATGCATGTGAGGTATCACCGTGAAGGTCAGATCGAGGGCAGTAATTTTAGCAGTAGGCCTCCTCTGTAAATCTAAAATGATAACCTGTAAAGGCTTTTAAAAATGTATGTAGTTTGTCGCCACTGCGCGTTTGTGCTCAATTTTAAAGCATGACGTGTTTGGTATCCATGTACTCGGCCTAATATCTTCTTTTTTATGTCATCAAACATTTGGGCAATATAGTGTGTTTTAGTGCATTAAAATGAAAAAAAGTGTGTTTTCCCCCCAAAAAATCGCTGCGCAAATACTGTGTGGAAAAAAAAATGCAACACCCACCATTTTAATCTGTAGGGCCTTTGCTTTAAAAAAATACATAATGTTTGGGGGTTCAACGTAATTTTCATGTAAACAAAAAGTGTCAGAAAGGGCTTTGTCTTCAAGTGGTTAGAAGAGTGGGTGATGTCTGACATAAGCTTCTAAATGTTGTGCATAAAATGCCAGGACAGTTCAAACCCCCCCCCCCAAATTACCCCATTTTGGAAAGTAGACACCCCAAGCTATTTGCTGAGAGGCATTTTGAGTCCATGGAATATTTTATATTTTGACACAATTTGCGGGAAAAGGACCAATTTTTTATTTATTTTTTGCTCAAAGTTGTCACTAAATTATATATTGCTCACACATGCCATGGGCATATGTGGAATTACACCCCAAAATACATTCTGTTGCTTCTCCTGAGTATGGGGATACCACATGTGTGAGACTTTTTGGGAGCCTAGCCGCGTACGGGACCCCAAAAACCAAGCACCGCCTTCAGGATTTCTAAGGGTGTAAATTTTTGATTTCACTCCTCAATGCCTATCACAGTTTTAGAGGCCATGGAATGCCCAGATGACACAAACCCCCCCAAATGACCCCATTTTGGAAAGTAGACACCCCAAGCTATTTGCTGAGAGTGAGTGAGTATTTTGCAGATCTCGCTTTTTGTCACATTCTTTTCTTTCTTAATTTTCAAAAACAAATGACAGCTGCAAAATACTCACCATTCCTATCAGAAAATATCTTGGGGTGTCTACTTTCCAAAATGGGGTCATTTGGGGGGGTTTTGTGCCATCTTGGCATTTTATGGCCTTCAAAACTGGCCATTTTATGGCCTTCAAAACTGAGCTAGGCTCCCAAAAAGTCCCACACATGTGGTATCCCCATACTCAGGAGAAGCAGCAGAATGTATTTTGGGGTGCAATTCCACATATAACCATGGCATGTGTGAGCAAAATATAATTTAGTGACAACTTTTTTTTGTCATTATATAATCACTTTGGACAAAAAAATAAATATTCAATGGGCTCAACATGCCTCTCAGCAATTTCCTTGGGGGTCTACTTTCCAAAATCGGGTAATTTGGAGGGGTTTTGTACTGCCCTGCCATTTTAGCACCTCAAGAAATGAGATAGGCAGTCATAAACTAAAAGCTGTGTAAATTCCAGAAAATGTACCCTAGTTTGTAGACGCTATAACTTTTGCGCAAACCAATAAATGTACGCTTATTGACATTTTTTTTACCAAAGACGTGGCTGAATACATTTTTTCCTAAATGTATGACTAAAATTGAGTTTATTAGATTTTACTTATAACAAAAATTAGAAAATATATATAAAAAAAATTTTTTTGGTCTTTTTCCGTTTATATCGCAAAAAAAAAACACAGAGGCAATCCAATACCATCAAAAGAAAGCTCTATTTGTGGGGAAAAAAAGGACGCAAATTTTGTTTGGGTACAACATTGCATGACCGTGTAATTACCAGTTAAAGCAGCGCAGTGCCAAATTGTAAAAAGTCCTCTGGTCCTCAGGCTGCCTAATGGTTCGGGGCTAAAGTGGTTAAAATGAATGGGATTTTGCTTGTTGAGCGTTTTGTAGCTTCCGAGCTGAGCGTTTTACAAGTTGAAAAACGCTCTGGTGTGAATGGGGCCTAGGGGTTTTAATAACATTTCCTCAAAGCATGGCCTCAGTGACCCCAAACGTAAAAAAACAAACAAAAAAAAAACCCCATCGACACATAATATAAACTATATATAAAAACTAAAAATGAAAGCTCTTGAGCACAGAGGCGAGCACAAAAGGGGAATGCACCACTACTGCTATTCACACAATTCAGACATAGTTTAATTATGACTGATCTCAACTCCTCCCTCCACTCCCTTATAATATAGTGAGGGACTGGGTCAAAGACTGTGCAAGGAATTGCGGGGGAGAACCACATTTTGCTGACACCAAATAAATCCTTGAAATTTGCTGTTATTTCAAATATAGGCAAATACAAATCTCTTTGCTAATCCATCAGTATGACACCATTATTTCCCTTGTAAAGGTTGCAGCGTGTGGGAAGAATTGAGTATAACGGTGGAGATACTTTGCAACAAGATCGGTTTTGGGTAGAGTTGGTCTTCATAGTTTTATATTTTATCAGCTTAGTTGTTCCTTACTTTTAACCTTTCTCCTCCTTCTTTGAAAGTTATTTTTATTTTTTATTTCTTTGAATTCTAACACTTGTCATTAAAAAATAAAAAAAACATGTCGGTTTATTCTGGGATATGCACATTGAAATAATTTAACACAGTTCTGTGCTTTGTACATCTGTCACTAATAACATGTGTTTTGAATACTTGCTGTTACAATTGGTATCAGACTTTTTGCATTATTTACTGCTTAAAGTGATATTAAAGTCTCTTTTTTTTTAAAAACAACAAACATGTTATACTTACCTGCTCTGTGCAGTGATTTTGCACAGAGAAGCCCAGATCCTCCTCATCTTCGGTCCCCGATGGGACTCCTGGCCCCTCCCTCCTGACAAGTGCCCCCACTGCAATCAGCTTGCTATGGGGGCACCCGAGCCGTGCCACTGCTCTGTGTGTCCATTCAGACACGGAGCTGTGGCTCAGCCCCCCCTCCGCTTTTCTCATTGGCTCACTGACTTTGACAGCAGCGGGAGCCGATGGCGCACCTCTGCTCTCTCAGCCAAAGAGGAGGGAGAGTCCCGAACAGTCAAGGCTCTTGTGCAACATCGATGGATCTAGATGGGGCTCAGGTAAGTATTAGGGAGGCTGCAGCACACTGAACGTTTTTTATCTTAATGCATAGAATGCAATAAGTTAAAAAAACTTCTCCCTTTAGAATCACTTTAAAGTGGGCTGAAAGTCAAAAAAAAAAAAAAAAATTCACAGTCCCTTGCAACCTACCGCCAGTCCAACTTACATAAAAAAATAAATAAATTAAAGTGACCATAGATATGGAATGATCAACACTTGATCCAACGATCAAGGTTAGATTGGACAATAATAACATACAGTAGGTAACCGACAATAATAACATACAGTAGGTAACCTCCCAGCTGACCATTGTGGGAGGAAGAATTGAAGTGTCACAATTTTTCTGGACAAATGTTCTTCAGAAGTGATGTATGTTCATGAACTTATTTCTTTAAATACCGTATATACTCGAGTATAAGCCGAGGCACCTAATTTTACCCAAAAAAACGTATTGACTCGAGTATAAGCCTAGGGTGTCCATCTGCATGCCTCACTGTGCCTCACTTTGCCTCACTGTGTCCATGTGCATGCCTCATTGTGCCCATGCCTCACTGTGTCCATGACTATACTGACGTTTAACATGGAAGTCTATGGAAGGGGTGCCCGGATTTGAAAAATCAGTGCTCCCCGGCTGTGAGTCCCCCAGACAATAAACTTTGCACACTTGTAGTTTCGGGTCCAGTTTCGGGTCCAGGGGGCCTAAGACCGGCCGGTACTGCGTCCCCAAAATCACTGCAGAAATGGCCGTTTAACATGGGAGTCTATGGAAGGGGTGCCCGGGTTTGAAAAATCGGTGCTCCCCGGCCGTAGGTCCCCCGGACAACAAACGTTGCACACTTGTAGAGGAAGAGTGGGGCTTCATGTGTGCCATGTTTGGGGTCCAGGGTAGCGGGTCCCCAAAGTCCGGGAGATCGGGTGCAAAAAGGTGACTCGAGTATAAGCCGAGGGGGGCATTTTCAGCACAAAAAAAATGTGCTGAAAAATTTGGCTTATACTTGAGCATATATGGTAATTATCACTGGGGGCATGGCTTTGATGGTGAGATGCTAAATGGCGCAGTTCTGACATTTCCTCCACACCTGACCTCAGAGCCATCTGCTATGCTGCACCAAAATCGCATCACCACTGGACACACCAGCTTGGTGAGAATTGGGCACAGCAGATGAAAAGCTTCCCCACTTCCACCACACCCAAGATGGCAGCAATATCCCGATAAAGACGCCATTTAGGTCAAAGGGACAGCATTTTTTTAAAGGGGCCTCCTCATCCTAATTATACTTGCATTACCAGGAATCCAGTACCACCTTGGCTTTACAGCACCTCGCAAGGGAATTCAATGTGTTGCATGTGTTAGAAGTTAGGAAAAACAGTGATGTCTTATCAAGCGTCAAGTAACCGTGCTCAGGTCTAGTGATTAGTGGGGATGGGCGAACAGTTTGGCCTGAGCATAAGTACGGCAAACAACCAACCTTATGCGGTGTTTGCGGCAAATTCGAAAGCCGTGGAACCCCATTAAAGTCTATGGGACACTAACATGAAAAACCAAGTGCTCATTTTAAAGGCTTATATGCAAGTTATTGTCATAAAAAGTGTTTGGGGACCTGGGTTATGCCCCAGGGGACATGTATCTATGCAAAAAAAAGTTTTAAAAACAAATGTTTTTTCAGGAGCAGTGATTTTAATAATGCTTAAAGTAAAACAATAAAATCAAAATATTCCTTTAAATAGCGTGCCCGGGGGTGTCCTTCGTATGCTGATGAAGAAGGTTAGGCCGTGCCTTCGAAACGCGTTCTGATTGGCCAGACAGCGTGTGGGCGGCTCCCCAGTTTTCAGCCCTAGACCACACCCACCCAGAGACACACAGCCGACATCTCCATGAGGCTTATCAAGGCTCCAGCTGCGGCTAACACACGATGCTCGTGGATCCCTCAATAGAGACTTTCCGGCGGCCCTCCTGTGACACTGCATGTGGAAGTTCCTACCCGCTCTAGCACTCTGCAAGTGCTCCAACATTTTTGACTCAGGTTTTTAGTGTTGTTTTATACTTATATACTGAATAAATTCCTAAGCTGTTTAAAGGATTGGCTTGGCGCTTCTCTCTCCTCCCCTGCTTTCCTTTTGTTCACAGTGATCGGGTTCCCCAGCTCGTGCCTAAAGCAGCCTCACTCCCTTTACAGCCTCCATTTAGAGTAGTGGTTCTGAACCTTACTTGTGCCGTGACACATTGATAAAATTTCCCAAGTTGTGGGGACCCCTAACAGTAAAATTATTTTCGTAGCGTGGGTTGTCCGCACCCAAGGCAAGACAAGGAATTTTGAGCCCCTAATCCACGGACATTTAGCGCTCCCTGAGTCCCTTCTACTCGTACAGTATTAAAACCCCCTATGGTATATTGTAGGATGTACCACTCTCTTTGTTCTCCTTTCTTTCCCTTTTATCTCTCTCTATCCTCTCTTCTTTTCTTTTTTTCCCCATCCCTCTCTCTAGCGATCTTTCTTGTTCTTTCCCTTATTCTTTCTTTCCCCCCCTCTTTTCCTCTCCCTTCAATGTATTCTCTTATTTTTATTCCTTCTCTTACTCCTTGGTGGGGGGGATGAGTGGTAGTGCTGGGTGGAGTTCTGATCAGCCAACTTAGGTGCTCATGATCAAGGTCATCTGCTGATCTGAGAACTGTAGTGGGGACTTTGAATGGCAATTCTAATCACAGATAGTGTTACTCACTGTGTCTCCAGATTCACTGTCTCCATCTCTGTGGTGTCTCGCAGCAGTGACACCTATGCCGAAATCAGGAGATAGGGTCTCCTCCAGCCCCTCCCACTTCACATTCCTCACCAGTCAGCTGACCTCTAGTCTCTGCCCCCCAGCTATGTCGTGAACTGAATGGGCGGCTGTGAAGAGGCTGAGTGGGCAGCTGCGGGCTCCAAGAACAGCCCAGCTGGGCAACCGTGAAAAAGCTGGGAGAGCAGTGCGGGCTTCAGGAACAGTCCAGGATTCGGTGACCCCTGGAAAATCGTCATATGATCCCCGAGGGGGTCCCGACCCCAGGTTGAGAACCACCGATTTAAAGACTTTTTTAGAGACTAATTTTTAGGGGTTCATCCCCCAGAACTTTCAATTCACTCACCATTCACATGGTTGCACCTTCATGTATCAGCTTGCAAATGCATGTCTTTTCATTTAAATTTTAAACTTTAATCTTTTTCATAAGATGTTTTAGCGCTGAACATTATACCAATATTGTGTATGTGTTTCCTCCTGGTGTCCTTAGTATGCCTGTAAAGTGGCGCAGTTTTCCCATGACATTTCTAAGGTAAAAAAGTAATTTAAAACCGATCGCGGCTGTAATGAATTGTCATTGAAAAAAACGGCATGGATTCCCAGTCCAATACCAGGCCCTTTTGGGTCTGATATGAATTTTAACCACTTCCTGCGGGACGTATTGTAATATGACGTCCACAAGAACCTCTCGTCCCTCCGGGCGGACGTCATATGACATCCGCATTGCTCGGGACCCGGTGCGCATGCCTGGCGGCCGCGATGTCCGCAGGGCACCCGCGATTGCTCACAATCAAGGCAGGACCGTGGATCTGTGTGTGTAAACACACAGATCCATGTCCTGTCAGCGGTGAGGAGACCAATGGTGTGTTCCCAGTACAGAGGAACACACATCAATCTCCTCCCCTTGTGAGTCCCCTCCCCCTAAAGTTAGAATCACTCACTAGGGAACATATTTAACCCCTTCAGCGCCCCCTAGTGTTAACCCCTACCCTGCCAGTCACATTTACACAGTAATCAGTGCAATTTTATAGCACTAATCGCTGTATAAATGTGAATGGTCCCAAAAACGTGTCAAAAGTGTCCGATATCTCCGTCGCAATGTCACGGTCACAATAAAAATCGCAGATCGCCGCCATTACTAGTTAAAAAATAAAAATAAATAAAAATGCCATAAATCTATCGCCTATTTTGTAGATGCTAGAACTTTTGCGCAAACCGATCAAATGTGCTTATTGCGATTTTTTCACCAAAAATATGTAGAAGAATACGTATCGGCCTAAACTGAGGAAATATTTTTAATTTTTTTTTTAAATTGTGATATTTATTAAATCAAAAAGTAAAAGATATTGGGGCTGATTTACGAAACGTTAGCGCCATGAGTATCGGCGCATCTGCATGTGCAAAGGCAGTTTTGGTATTTATGAAACATTAGCGCAGGTAATGCAGCCCTATTCCCCATTTACTATAGTGTTCTCGGCGCACGGGAGGAGGCACTCAGTGCGCTAATATGGACCTGGCGCACGGCAACTTCAAATAAAAATATAAAGAAGCTGGAAGTGCCAATATAATGGGGGTGATGTGGGGTGATGTGAGGAAGTATAGTGACAACTGCCCAGGTAACAAATATGGCCAAAATAGAATGAGAAAGTAACTTTTTCTGAACCAGCCCGCTGGGCCGGCAATTACGTTTAGAACTGCAAGGGTTTTTTTTGTGCTCAGCGCGGGAATTTCACTCGTTCAAACGTGCCGGGTCACTGCGCCGGAAAAATCTTAGTAAATGTCAAGTCACGTAAATCAATTTGCATAAGTTGAACAGGCGCAGCTCTGAACTTGCCGTTATATAACAGTCCGCCAGCAAAATGACATTTCTAAAGGAAAAAAAAAAAGGCATTTAAAAGCACTCGCGGCTATAATGAATTGTCAGCTCCCGTCAATATAGAGAAAAGTCATTGAAAGACTTTGAAAAAAAAAAAAAAATTCCATTACCAGGCCCTTCAGGTCTGGTATGGATATTAAGGGGAACTCTGCGCTAATTTTTTTTTTTAAATTACGTGCGGGTCCCCCTCAAAATCCGTACCAGGCCCTTCAGGTCTGGTATGGATTTTAAGGGGAATAACCGCGCCAAACTTAAAAAAAAATAGTGTGGGGGTCCCCCTAAAAATCCACACCAGACCCTTTTTACGAGCACGCAACCTGGCAGGCCGCAATGTTACCCCTACCATTTCACAAAGAAAGGGTTAAAAATTACAATAGCCGGTTTTTGACAATTCCTTTCTTAGTGTCTTCTCCTTTCTTCCATCTTCTTCTTCCATCTTCTTCTTTTCTCCATTCGGGTTTCTTCCTCCATCTTGTTCTTCCTCTTCATCTTCATCTTCCTTCTGTGTTCTCGTCCGCATCTTGCTCCGGCTTCTTGTTCCCCTCTTCTTTCTCCGGCCGCTCCGCTTGAATTCGAGGTTCCCACTGTGTGACGCTTCAGTTCATCAGTTCACCTCTGGGTCCGCTGCCACCCGGTGACCCCGCCCCCCTCTGACACCACGGGGAAAGTCCCCGTGAAATCCATGTGCATCAGAGGGGGGGCAGGGTCACCGGGTGTCAGCGGACCCAGAGGAGAACTGATGAACTGAAGCATCACACAGCGGGAACCTCGAATGCAAGCGGATCTGCCGGAGAAAGAAGAAGGGGACAAGAAGCCGGAGCAAGATGCGGACGAGAACACCGAAGGAAGAAGGAAGATGAAGAACAAGATGGAGGAAGAAACCCGAATGGAGAAAAGGAGATGGAAGAAGAAGGAAGAAGATGGAAGAAAGGAGAAGACTTTAATAAAGGAATTGTCAAAAACCGGCTATTGTCATTTTTAAAATTTTTGACACTTTTTTTTTTAGAAATGGTAGGGGTACATTTGTACCCCATTACTGTTTCACACAGGGGGGGCGGAATCTGGGGGTTCCTTTGTTAAAGGGGGCTTCCAGATTCCGATAAGCCCCCCACCCGCAGACCCCCACAACCACCGGCAAGGGTTGTGGGGATGAGGCCCTTGTCCTCATCAACATGGGGACATGGTGCTTTGGGGTCACAGACCCCCAAAGCATCCTCCCCATGTTGAGGGCATGTGGCCTGGTACGGTTCAGGAGGGGGGGCACTCTCTCGTCCCCCCCCTCTTTTCCTGCGGCCTGCCAGGTTGCGTGCTCGGATAAGGGTCTGGTGTGGATTTTTAGGAGGACCCCCACGCCATTTTTTTAAGTTTGGCGCGGGGGTCCCCTTAAAATCCATACCAGACCTGAAGGGCCTGGTAATGGAATTTAGGGGAACCCCCACACATTTTTTTTTCAAAGACTTTCAATGACTTTTATCTGTATTGACGGGAACAATTTATTACAGCCGCGAGTACGTTTTAATGACTATTATTTTACTTTAGAAATGTCATTTTGCTCTCGGACTGTTATAAACATGGAAAACATGCGCTACTTTACAGGCATACTATAGACACCCCCCAGGTATGATATTTAGGGCCAGTTCACACCGAAAGCAGTGCAGTGTGTTTTTTTGATGCATGAAAAACGCAAAGAAAGTTGATCACATTAATGCCAATGGCATAGTTCACACCACTGCAGTCCGTTCCAGTGCGTTTCAGAAAGGAAAAAAAAAATGGTCATGCTGCATTTTTTTATGTACAGAACTGTACTGGACCGCAGTAAAACACATCAAAAACGCAACAGAACGTACCAAAAACGCACTGGAACGCACCGGAACACACCTAAATGCACCAAAGACGCACTGCAACACAAGGTTAAGTGAAAAGAGGGGGAAAAAAGCACTGGACTGCATCACTCTTTTTTATTAACCATAGATAAGGACAAGTGTGTTGCAGTGCGTTTTTGGTGCATTTAGGTGTGTTCCGGTGCGTTCCAGTGCATTTTGCTGCATTCCAGTACAGTCCAGTGCAGGTAAAATGCAGCATGTTCTACTTTTTTTGTGGAACTGGAAATGGCCCTTAAGCAATTTGGCATATTTAAAGGCACTTCTCCTTGTTTTGTTTTTGGTGTTGTCCAAATTGGTGACATTGATATATGTCCCTTAGGGTGGGACCTGGGCCCCCATTTTAAGGCCAATAACTAGAAGAAAAGCCAGCCAAGTGGGGACTAGCTAAATAAATAAGTCAGTTCCCATAGACTGCAATGGTATTTGTTGTTGGGGGGGGGGGGGGGTGGGTGATTGTCCCGTCTCTAATTTTGAAGCATGCTGGATGATGTGCTTCATTTTGGACAGGGGAGGGGGGGGGCTTATTTTCTGCTAGCTGCATTTGTGTTGGTCTGAGCATGCCCAGGCACTTAGTTTCTTTTGGTGCTTTTTGTGTGTCAACAGCACCTGGATATTTCTGGGCATGCTCAGAGAGTGTTTTTATGGGTTAGTAATTGAAGGACATCCTTAACAGGTGTACCCACTTTGAAGTTCAGTCTCTACATTGGGTGAACTTGCATTTTGGGTGTTTCATGGACTGTGCATATGTTTTCAATTGGCTCATTAGCACACAAACCTATGCTATATAAATCTTGCAGATAGCATCCTCTCCCTTGCCCTGAAAAGAGGCAAGTGTGTGTGTGTGCGTGCGTGCGTGTCTGGCAAAAAGTAAATTTTTGTGTCCTTATCGAGTTTGTAACACATGCATTTTATTTGTTATGTCTTTGCAAAACAGATGTTTGTTTTACTTTTGTTGATTGTATTTTTTTGTGTGGGGGATATGTTCCCCTGAAATATTTTTGATGTTGTTAATGTGTGTTGTTTGTTCATTTTGATTTAATTGTCTGTGCTGCATTATTTTGCTAAATCTTTCTCAAGATGTGACTAATGTTTCAAATTGACTATGTTTTTTATTTTGGCTTCCCTTTGTTTTGTTGACCAATAAAATTTGATGCAAAATTTTGATGTTTGTTTTGTGTTTTCTATGCAACAAATGTGACAGCTGATTGGCATGTCAAAACAAAACAGGTGTGATTTGTCTAACCTGGTGCCTTCATGGTAGCATATGCATGTATTGTGTGCTGCCATGGATAGTCACCAGGAAATGAAAAATACAGAGCGGTAAGTATTCAATTTTCCTTTTTACTGCAGTGGTTCTCAGCCTCAGCCTCAGTCCTCAAGTACCCCCAACAGGGCATGTTTTGTGAATTTATCTTATCGAGAATTGCTGTCCAAAATACCAAACCATTGACTGTGACTTAAAGCACATGTGCAAGATGAAGGAAAACCTGCAAACATGGCCTGTTGGGGGTACTTGAGAAGCACTGATTTAGAGCACTGCACTTAAAAATAGCTCAAGGCAATACGATTCTAATTGTGGGCATTGAGGGAAACCAGGTAAGTGTTAGAACCCCTGCTTGTTTTTTGTTTTTTTAGGTTGGGCTTTGTGTCCCTTTTAGTAAAATTGGCTTCACTTCCTGTCACACAGCTAAACAGGAAGTGAAGGTAAAACCCTACCAATGTCTTTTCTTGGGGACACACAGATCAATCTAACTAGTGTCACCATTAAGCAAATTGCACTCTAGCACTTTGTTGTGTACACCCCAAATCATTGGGTAGTTTGGGGTTTAGTAAAGGCAAATGCACTCTGCAGTACAAGTGTAGTTGCTGAAAATCTGAGGGGAAGCACTGGTGATTGTAACATCCAATCATGTAAAAGCAAAGATGGTGTTTTTTTGGTTTCCTTGCATGTCCCCCTCGGATATCCAGCAAGTGCTCTTGTAGTGCAAAGTGGATTTGCCTTTAGTAAATAAACCCCAAAGTACCTAATAATTTGGGGTGTACCCAGCAAAATGCTGGAGTGCAATGTATATAATGGGGAAAGTATTTAGATTGACCTGTGTGTCCCCAAGGAAAGACATTGGTAGGGATTTACCCTCACTTGCTGTGTGGCTATGTGACAGGAAGTGAATTATTTGGAAGGATAAAGTGGCCAAATTTGGGAGTTGTCTTCACCCTATCAGGGGTGCAGACATCCCCAAAAACTGTCTAGACTTGTAATCCCTCTACACTCTATCCCCAAGCAAAAATAAGAAAGGATTTCAATTAGTTTAACTTTGCAAGACACATTCCTAAGTTGAATTGTGATGCATGTCAATGGCCCATTTAGACCCTCTTTAATCACTTGAGATCAGCGCTATAGCTGATCGACGGCCACAGCACGGTCCTCAATTGCCGGGAGTCCGTCAATAGACGTCCTCTCCTTCGCGCGTGCGCGCTGTAGTCACTGAGACTCGGGTGATGACAGATCCGAGTAAGGGGCCGATCCCTGCCCCTTACCATGTGATCAGCTGTCAGCCAATGGCAGCTGATCATGTGATGTAAACAAAAGCTCAGTAATTTTTTTTTCTTCTTGTGCTGACAGCGGGAGCATAAAAAAAGGCAATCACCGGCTTATGTACAAGGGACATCGGGCCCGAAGAGGAAGAGGCAATTCTGCGTCATCTGTGACAATCAGTAGCCCCTGCCAGTGCCACCTATCAATGCCCACCACTGGTGCCAATCAGTGCCACCTAGCAGTGCTGCCTATCAGTGCCCATCACTGCCAACTATCATTGCCACCTAGCAGTGCCACTTCTCAATGCCCACCAGTGCCAACTAGCAATGCCACCTCTCAGTGCCCACCCTTGCCACCTTATCGGTGCCCATCAGTGCAGTATCATCAGTGTACATCAATGAAGGAGAAAAATGACCTTTTTTCTAAATTTTCGAACTACATATTAACCACTTCCCTACCGTCAAATGACGTCCTTGGCTTTGTGCGGTGACATCTGAATGATGCTACAGTTGCAGGCATCATTCAGATATCATTCTTTTCAACCGGCGATTCTGTGCACGAGAAAAATGATCATAGCGGCAGTTCCCCTGCTTGATCGTTCTCATAGGCGGCGGGAGGGGACGTTCCCCCCTCCCGCCGCCATCCGGTGCTTCTCCGGGCTCTCCCGTGCCATCTGGGGCTCGGAGAACGAATTGGCCGGCGCCGGATGGGAAGCATAGAGATGACTGGTGACCAGATGGTCACCAGTCATCTCTATGACCGTCGGAGGCCCGGGCGCGACGTTATGACATCACGACGGGTTCCCGTATGTAAACAAAGCCGTGATCTCGGCTGTCAGCATGAGATCGGTGAATTTTTTTCCGATCTCATGCTTTCCAGCCTGGAGGAGAGATGTGGGGTCTTATTGACCCTGCATCTCTCCATAAAGAGGACCTGTCACAATAGATTCCTATTACAAGGGATGTTTACATTCCTTGTAATAGGAATAAAAGTGATCAAAAAAACTAAAAAGTAAAAAAAAAAAGAGTAAAAAACAAAAAAAATAATAATAAAAATAAAACGCCCATGTGCCCGGTAGCTCGCGCTCATAAGCGAACACACACGTAAGTCCTGCCCACATATGTAAACGCCGTTCAAACCACACATGTGAGGTATTGCTGCGTGCGTTAGAACGAGTGCAATAATTCTAGAATTCTAGCACCAGACCTCCTCTGTAATGCGAAAATGGTAACGTGTAAAAAAAAATTAAAGCATCGCCTATGGAGATTTTTAAGTACCGAAGTTTGGTGTCATTCCATAAATGTGCGCAATTTTAAAGCGTGACATGCTAGGTATCTATTTACTCAGCATAACAACATCTTTCACATTATACAAAAAAAAATTGGGCTAACTTTTACTGTTTTGTAATTTTTTAATTCATGAAACCATTTTTTTTCCAAAAAAAAGGCGTTTGAAAATGTATTGCGCAAATACCGAGCGAGATAAAAATTTGCAAAGACCACCATTTTATTCCCTATGGTGTCTGCCAGGGATGAGCCGAACACCCCCTTGTTCGGTTTGCACCAGAACCTGCGAACAGACAAAATGTTCGTGTGAACTTTAGAACCCTATTAAATACAATGGACTCAAACGTTCGAAATCTAAAGTGTTAATTATAAAGGCTAATATGCAAGTTATTGTCCTAAAAAGTGTTTGGGGACCCGGGTCCTGCCCCAGGGGACATGTATCAATGCAAAAAAAAGTTTTAAAAACGGCCGTTTTTTCGGGAGCAGTAATTTTAATAATGCTTAAAATGAAACAATAAAAGTGAAATATTCCTTTAAATTTCGTACCTGGGGGGTGTGTAAGATATGCATGTGAAGTGGCGCATGTTTCCCGTGCTTAGAACTGTCCCTGCAAAAAATGTCATTTTTGAAAGAAAAAAAGGCATTTAAAACTCACTCGCGGCTATTAATGAATTGTCGGCTCCCGGCAATACATTCAAAAGTCATTGATAAAAAAAAAAAAAAAAAGCGTGGGGGTTCCCCAGAATTCAATTACCAGGCCCTTCAGGTCTGGAATGGATATTAAGGGGAACCCCGCCGCAAATTTAAAAAAAAATTGACGTGGGGTTCCCCCAAATATCCATTCCAGGCCCTTCAGATCTGGCATGGATTTTAAGGGGAACTCCACCCCAAATTTAAAAAAAAATGGCGTGGAGTCCCCCTAAAAATCCATACCAGACCCCTTATCCGAGCACGCAACCTGGCCGGCCGCAAGGGAAAAGGGGGGGACGAGAGAGCGGCCCCCCCTCCCTCCTGAACCGTACCAGGCCACATGCCCTCAACATAGGGAGGATGTCCCCATGTTGATGGGGACAAGGGCCTCATCCCCACAACCCTTGCCTGGTGGTTGTGGGGGTCTGCGGGCGGAGGGCTTATCGGAATCTGGAAGACCCCTTTAACAAAGGGGACCCCCAGATCCCGGCCCCCCCCTATGTGAATTGGTAAGGGGTACATTGTACCCCTACCATTTCACGAAGAAAGCGTAAAAAAATGTTTAAAAAAAACACACAAACACCTTGAAAAAGTCCTTTATTTAAAAAAAAACAAAAAAACATTCCAGCGGTGAAATCCAGTGTCCCGCGGCGATCCCGATGTCTAGCGCTGTCCTTCATTGGTTGTGCCTGAGCGGACCTGATGGGGAACTCCCTCTCAGTGTTTTAAATGTATAGACCCGCCCCTTCTAAAGTTCCCCATCAGGTCCGCTCAGCGGACCAGATGCGGAACATGAGAAGGGGCGGGTCTATACATGTATTACCAAAGTGAGAGCAGTTCCCCATCAGGTCCGCCCCCTCGGTATGTCGGACCCGCCTACGTCATTGGCTTGAGCGGGGAACTTCCTTCACTATGTAAATTTAAATTACACAGTGAAGGAAGTTCCCCGCTCAAGCCAATGACGTAGGCGGGGTCCGACATACCGAGGGGGCGGACCTGATGGGGAACTGCTCTCACTTTGGTAATACATGTATAGACCCGCCCCTTCTCATGTTCCGCATCTGGTCCGCTGAGCGGACCTGATGGGGAACTTTAGAAGGGGCGGGTCTATACATTTAAAATACTGAGAGGGAGTTCCCCATCAGGTCCGCTCAGGCACAACCAATGAAGGACAGCGCTGGACATCGGGATCGCCGCGGGACACTGGATTTCACCGCTGGAATGGTTTTATTTTTTTTTATTTATTTTTTATTTTTAATAAAGAACTTTTTCAAGGTGTTTGTGTGTTTTTTTAAACTTTTTTTTACGCTTTCTTCGTGAAATGGTAGGGGTACAATGTACCCCTTACCAATTCACATGGGGGGGCCCGGATCTGGGGGTCCCCTTTGTTAAAGGGGTCTTCCAGATTCCGATAAGCCCCTCGCCCGCAGACCCCCACAACCACCGGGCAAGGGTTGTGGGGATGAGGCCCTTGTCCCCATCAACATGGGGACATCCTCCCCATGTTGAGGGCATGTGGCCTGGTACGGTTCAGGAGGGAGGGGGGCCGCTCTCTCGTCCCCCCCTTTTCCCCTGCGGCTGGCCAGGTTGCGTGCTCGGATAAGGGGTCTGGTATGGATTTTTAGGGGGACTCCACGCCATTTTTTTTTAAATTTGGGGTGGAGTTCCCCTTAAAATCCATGCCAGATCTGAAGGGCCTGGAATGGATATTTGGGGGAACCCCACGTCAATTTTTTTTAAAATTTGCGGCGGGGTTCCCCTTAATATCCATTCCAGACCTGAAGGGCCTGGTAATTGAATTCTGGGGAACCCCCACGCTTTTTTTTTTTTTTTTATCAATGACTTTTGTATGTATTGCCGGGAGCCGACAATTCATTAATAGCCGCGAGTGAGTTTTAAATGCCTTTTTTTCTTTCAAAAATGAAATTTTTTGCAGGGACATTTCTAAGCATGGGAAACATGCGCCACTTTACATGCATATCATACACACCCCCCAGGTACGAAATTTAAAGGAATATTTCACTTTTATTTTTTCATTTTAAGCATTATTAAAATCACTGCTCCCGAAAAAACGGCCGTTTTTAAAACTTTTTTTTGCATTGATACATGTCCCCTGGGGCAGGACCCAGGTCCCCAAACACTTTTTAGGACAATAACTTGCATATAAGCCTTTATAATTAGCACTTTAGATTTCTCCCATAGATTTTTTGAATTTGCCGCGAACACCCCAATTTGTTCGCTGTTCGGCGAACGGGCGAACAGGCAATGTTCGAGTCGAACATGAGTTTGACTCGAACTTGAAGCTCATCCCTAGTGTCTGCTAAAAAAACATATATAATGTTTGGGGTTTCTAAGTAATTTTATAGCCATGTATGATTTTTACATGAAGGAGAGAAGTGCCAGAATAGGCCCGTCGCTGAAGTGGTTAAATGATCCTAATTTTTTTTTTTTGTAGTCGGTCTTTTGTATTTATAGAAAAAAAAAAAACGCAGAGGTGATCAAATAGCACCAAAAGAAAGCTCTATTTGTGTGCAAAAAAATAATACATTTTCATTGGGTTACAGTGTTGTATGAGCACGCAATTGTCATTCAAAGTGCATCAGCGCTGAAAGTTGAAAATTGGTCTGGGCAGGAAGGGGGTTTAAGTGGCCAGTAAGCAAGTGGTTAATATAAGGCTACATGCACACGGACGTTTTTCCAGCCGCTTGTTTGAGCGTTTTTTGCAGCTTAAAAACGGCTCTCCATGTTAGACTATGGCCTCATGCCCACCATGGCGTTTTTGAGCTGTAAATGGCATGTACACAGGACGCTGGTGCAAAGTCTTCAGAACTAAGGTCGAAAGCGGCGTTTAGAAAGGCGCGCTTTGTGGTGTTTGCATGCCGCGTTTTACCACATTTGCGTCTATATGCGTTTAGTTAGGAAACATCATCAGTGCTTTTTTTCTCCCTTTTTTCTTAGGCCTCATGCCCACGGACGGACGTTTTAAAAAACGGTCTGTAAGGCTCGATTCCCACGAATGCGTTTTTTGGTGCATTTTGCACAAATGCAGGTAAATTTTTTAACATGGGTTCCTATGGAACATGTTGACATCAATGCATTTTTGTGTCTCTGCGTTTTCGGAAAGGGTTGCAGACTTTTTTTTCCAACCAAAAAACAGCATTTTGGATGTAATAGAATTCAATGGACCCACATCCAAAATGCAAGTACCGCGATATTGCGGCGATTTGCGTTTTTTTTAACCTGTTTAGCTAGTTGTTAAAGGAAATGTAAAAAAAATAAACATTGCCGACTCTAAAAAAAATTGAGAAAAAAAAACAGCGTGGGGTCCCCCCCCCAGGTCCATACCAGGCCCTTGGGTCTAGTATGGATTTAAAGGGGACCCCCCACCAAAATAAAAAAAAAATGGCGTGGGGTCCCCCCAAAATCCATACCAGACCCTTATCTGAGCACGCAGCCGGCCGGTCAGGAAAGGGGGGGCGAGCGAGCGCGCCCCCCCTCCTGAACCGTACCAGGCCGCATGCCCTCAACATGGGGGGTGGGTGCTTTGGGGCAGGGGGCGCCCTGCGCTCCCACACCCCAAAGCACCTGCCCCCATGTTGATGGGGACAAGGGCCTCTTTCCGACAACCCTGGCCGTTGGTTGTCGGGGTCTGCGGGTGGGGGGCTTATCGGAATCCAGGAGCCCCCTTTAATAAGGGGGGGCTCCAGATCCCGGCCCCCCACCCTATGTGAATGAGTATGGGGTACATCGTACCCCTACCCATTCACCTGCTGGCAAAAAAATGTCAATAAAAAACACAACACAGGTTTTTAAAGTAATTTATTAGGCAGCTCCGGGGTCTTCTTCCAACTTCGGGGGCCTTCTTCCAACTTCGGGGGTCTTCTTCCAACTTTGGGGGTCTCTTGTTCTGCTCTTCGGTTCTTTCTGCCGGGCGCCTTGCTATCTTCTTCCAGCTCTTTTGCTAGCGGGGTCCCGTTCTTCATCGTCGTCTTCTTCCCTCTTCTCTCCGCCCGATGTTGCCTCGTCGCTGTCTGCCGCTACAATGCTGTGTGCGCGGAGCGCAACCACTTATATTGGCATGGGGCGTGGTCACCGGGTGATGCCCCCCGCTGACCCCACCCCCGTGTGATGTCACAGTCCCATCATTCCCCCGTGACTGTGACGTCATACAGGGGCGGGGTCAGCGGGTGGCATCACCCGGTGACCACGCCCCATGCCAATATAAGTGGTTGCGCTCCGCGCACACAGCATTGTAGCGGCAGACAGCGACGAGGCAACATCGGGCGGAGAGAAGAGGGAAGAAAATGACGATGAAGACCGGGACCCCGCTAGCAAAAGAGCTGGAAGAAGATAGCGGGGCGCCCAGCAGAAGGCAGAAAGAACCGGAGATTGTGGAGAAGGCACCGGAGAGCGGGAGAAGAACTGGAAAGCGCGGAGACGACACCGGAGAGCAGAACAAGAGACCCCCGAAGTTGGAAGAAGACGACGATGAAGACCGGGACCCCGCTAGCAAAAGAGCTGGAAGAAGATAGCGGGGCGCCCGGCAGAAAGAACCGGAGAGCAGAACGAGAGACCCCCGAAGTTAGAAGAAGGCGACGATGAAGACCGGGACCCCGCTAGCAAAAGAGCTGGAAGAAGATAGCCGGGCGCCCGGCAGAAATTACCAGAGAGCAGAACAAGAGACCCCCGAAGTTGGAAGAAGACCCCCAAAGTCGGAAGAAGACCCCGGAGCTGCCTAATAAATTACTTTAAAAACCTGTGTTGTGTTTTTTATTGACATTTTTTTGCCACCAGGTGAATGGGTAGGGGTACGATGTACCCCATACTCATTCACATAGGGTAAGGGGCCGGGATCTGGGGGCCCCCTTATTAAAGGGGGCTCCCGGATTCCGAAAAGCCCCCCGCCCGCAGACCCCGACAGCCAATGGCCAGGGTTGTCCGGAAGAGGCCCTTGTCCCCATCAACATGGGGGCAGGTGCTTTGGGGTGGGGGAGCGCAGGGTGCCCCCTGCCCCAAAGCACCCACCCCCCATGTTGAGGGCATGCGGCCTGGTACGGTTCAGGAGAGGGGGCTTTCCTGACCTGCTGGGCTGCGTGCTTGGATAAGGGTCTGGTATGGATTTTGGGGGGACCCCACGCCGTTTTTCAGCGTAGGGGTTTTCCCTTAAAATCCATACCAGACCTAAGGGCCTGGTATGCTCCTGGAGGGGAACCCATGCCTGTTTTTTTATTAAAAATTTTGCGCGGAGTTCCCCTTCATGATTCATACCAAACACAGGGGACAGCGAGCGCGAGGCTTGCAGTACCCTGTCGCCGAGAACCAGCGCGATGGCATCGCGCTGGAGACATTCTCGGGCAGGTAGTCGCCTCTAGGACACGACTTGAGCGGCTGCTTCACGCTCAAGTCGTATCCAAGTTGACTCGGAAAGTCGCGCTGTCCCTGTGTCAACCGGCACACGAGTCGCCCCGCAAGTCGGATCGTCTTGATCTGACTTCCCGGGCGACCTCTGTTCAAATCAATAGGCTCCCATAGGGAACCATTAATTTTGAATAGAGCGCCGCTGACATTTTTATTTACTATAACAGTGCGCCGCTGGTTCACGCGCCCAATTAAGGATTTATCCGGCGCACCTATTAAGGTATGAACCGGCGCAGCGCACTGTTGTTAGTAAATCACCCCACTGTGTTTTTTTCAAAATTTTTGCTCTTCTTTTGTTTATAGCGCAAAAAATAAAAACCGCAGAAGTGATCAAATACCACCAAACGAAACCTCTATTTGTGGGGAAAAAAAACATAAAGATTTTATTTGGGTACAGTGTTGCATGACCGCGCAATTGTCATTCAAAGTGCGACAGCGCTGAAAACTAAAAATTGGTCTGGGCAGGAAGGGGTGAAAATGCCCTGTATTAGTGGTTAAGGGGAACCCCGAGCCAAAATTTAAAAAACAAATTGTGTCCCAAAGTGTCTCCTGTCATTTTTACTATTTTTAAAGGAGGCTTCCAGATTCCGATAAGCCCCCCGCCCGCAGTCCCCCACAACCACCGGGCAAGGGTTGTGGGGATGAGGCCCTTTTCCCCATCAACATGGGGACAAGGTGCTTTGGGGGTGACTCCAAAGTATCCTCCCCATGTTGAGGGCATGTGGCCTGATACGGTTCAGGGGGGGCGCTCTCTAGGCCACCCCATCTTTTCCTGCAGCAGGCCAGGTTGTATACTCGGAAAAAGGGTCTGGTATAGATTTTAGGGGGACACCTATGCCTTTTTTTTAAAATAATTTGGCACAGAGTTCCCCTTAATATCCATAGCAGACCGGAAGGGCCTGGTATGGATTTTGGGGGGACCCTCACGTAATTAAAAAAAAAGATTTGGTTCGAGCTTCCCCTTAATATTCATACCAGAACCAAAGGGCCTGGTAATGGACTGGGCTGGGACCCATGCCGTTTTTTCCAATGGGTTTTATCTATATTGCCGGGACCCAACAATTCATTACAGCCGTGATCCGTTTTAAATGACTCATTTTCCTTATTTTCCTTTAGAAATGTAATTTTGCTATGGTACTGTTCTAAACATGGGAAAACTGCGCCACTTTACAGGCATACTATAGACACTCCCCAGGCAAGATATTTAAAGGAATATATTTTATCTTTATTGTTTCACTTTACGCATTAATAAAATCACTGCTCCTGAAAAAACGGCAATTTTTAAAACTTTTTTTTGCATTGATACATGTCCCCTAGGGCAGGACCCGGGTCCCCAAACACTTTTTATGGCAATAACTTGCACATAAGCCTTTAAAATTTGCACTTTTGATTTTTCATGTTCGTGTCCCATAGATGTTAACGATGTTCGTCCAAATTTTTTGCCTGTTCGCAAGTTCTGGTCCGAACCAAACTGGGGGGTGTTCGGCTCATCCCTAGTGATTAGCTGCTAAACCTGTGTACTGTTAATAGGAAGAGGTTACATGCCTCCTATCCCCATACCCAGAAGCACTAACAACTACGGATGAGCTGCGAGTTTGAGTCAAACCCATGTTCGACTCGAACATCGCCTGTTTGCCGAATTTCGAACATAATGGGCCGTTCGTGCCAAATTCGAGTGGCGCGTCACGGCCCATAATTCACTGCGGCATCGCAGTGCATTGCTGGCTGATGATTGGCCAAGCATGCACTATGACCCGCATGCTTGGCCAATCACAGCGCCGTAAGTACAGAGAGCCGTAATTGGCCAAAGCCAGGGTGGCTTTGGCCAATCATGGCTTAGAGGAGTAGGTACACGCCCCACACTATATAAGGCCGCCGGCATGGCGGCCTTGTGTAGTGTGTTGCGGCGTTGGTTAACTTAGAAGACAGAGAGAGAGAGAGAGAGAGAGAGACAGTGTAATTTGATTTGAGTTAGATAGAGCAGGCAGGCGAGTCAGTTAGCTGCAGTTACAGTGTGTAGAGGATATATATTTGGTGTTGTATATATATTTACACACTGTATTCAGTTTAGCTAGATCCATTCCTGTTATTCTCTATACTGACAGGCAGGCAGGTGATTGTGCTAGCTGCATTATTTTCACTTAGTTTACTGTGTCCTTTGCACAGCGTTCACCTAAAGGTACCTGAATATAATTGGTGTTGTTCTCATACTAATACCACAGGCATGGAGCTGCATTATTTTCATTTAGTGTACTGTGTCCTTTGCACAGCATGCATCTAATGGTACCTGAATACAATTGGTGGTGTTCTCATACTAATACCACAGGCAGGGAGCTACATTATTTTCATTTAGTGTACTGTGTCCTTTGCACAGCGTGCACCTAAAGGTACCTGAATACAATTGGTGGTGTTCTCATACTAGAACCACAAGCAGGGAACTGCATTATTTTCATTTAGTGTACTGTGTTCTTTGCACAGCGTGCACCTAAAGGTACCTGAATACAATTGGTGATGTTCTCATACTAATACAACAGGTAGGGAGCTGCAAATATTTTCAGTTAGTGTACTGTGTCTTCTGCACAGTGTGCACCTAAAACTAACTGAAGACAATTGCTGGTGTTCTCATACTAATACCACAGCAGGCAGTTGATTCTGCTAGCTGCAGTATAATATATATATATATATATATATATATATATATATATATATATATATATATATATATATATATATATACACTAGAGGTCGACCGATATGGGTTTTTCTCTGGCCGATGCCGATATTTGGAAATTGGGGCGGCCGATGGCCGATATATGTTGCCGATTTTTACGCCTGATATTTTAGGCCGATTTTTTTATTTTTCCTTCATCTCAGAAAACCTAGGGTGGAGAGGTGGGGAGGAGGTTATTGTTTAGGGTGGAGAGGTGGGGTGCAGCCTATCAGTGTCCATCAGTGCCACCTCATTAGTGCCTACCAGTTCAGCCTGTCAGTGTCAATCAGTGCAGCCTGTCAGTGCCACATCAGTGCCCACCGGTGCAGCCCATTAGTGCAGCCTATCAGTATTCATTAGTGCCCACCAGTGCAGCCTGTCAGTGCCACATCAGTGCCCACCAGTGAAGCCCATCAGTGCAGCCTATCAGTATTCATTAGTGCCCACCAGTGCAGCCTGTCAGTGCAACCTCATCAGTACCCACCAGTGGAGCCCATCAATGCCACCTCATTAGTGCCCACCAGTTCAGCCTCTCAGTGCCACCTCATCAGTGTAGCCCATCAGTGTCCATCAGTGCACCCCATCAGTGCCAACCAGTGCCCCCTCATCAGTGCCCACCAGTGCATCTCACCAGTGCCAACCAGGGTATCACATCAGTGCAAACCAGTGCATCACATCAGTGCCCACCAGTACAGCCTAATAATTTCATTTACTGCCACCTCATCAGTGCCCACCAGCAGAGTGCTCCCGGCTCCGTTCCATCCCCTAGCCTAGCCAAAGAAAGCTCCATTCGTCTCCTGACGTGCTGCGCTCCCCCTCTCTGCCTACAAACCCCAGAATGCAGCGCGGCCCGGTAACAGCCATTCGGCGCCCGCCGCTGTCTACTTCCTCCACTGGAAAGAAAACATCCCCTGACGTGCTGCGCGCCCCCCGCCTTTGCCTACAAACCCCAGAATGCAGCGCGGGCCGGTAACAGCCAATCAGCGGCCGCCGCTGTCTACTTCCTCCAATGGAAAAAAAAGTCCCCTGACGTACTGCGCGCCCCCCCGCCTTTGCCTACAAACCCAAGAATGCAGCGCGGGCCGGCAACAGCCAATCGGCGGCCACCGCTGCCGAATACCTCCACTGAAAGAAAAAAAAAAGTCAGCGGCCCTGATAGCAGCAGACGGTGAACGGGCGGGGGGGCAGGAATTCCACCCAGCACGCCCCTGCCTCATCCCAGACAATCGCCCTTTTTTACAAAATAATCGGTCGATGCCGATTTCTTTAAAAAGTCTAAATATCGGCCGATATATCGGCCGGCCGATATATCGGCCGACCTCTAATATATACATACATACATACATCCCACCTTTGTGCAGCTACATCTCACTGCAGGCCATTAGTATGTCTGGAAGGCAAACAAGGAGAGGCAGACAGTCACGAGCCAATAAAAGAGGGCAAGCAGGCTCTCTGTCTAGAGGCAACAGTGCTGGTTGTGGACACGGTGCATCCTCATCAGCACGTGGCCGTGGGACACGCTTGTCCTTCTTTTCGGCAGCTGGCCATGTTGAGCCGCAACATGCCGAAGACTTGGTAGAGTGGATGACCAAGCCGTCCTCATCCTCCTCATCCTCTCTGACCCAGGCTCAGGGTACTTTGTCTGGCAAAGCAGCTGCCAACGCGGCCTCTTTCCTCGGCTCAATGGAGTTAGTCACTCCTTCCCTAGCCCCACCATGTCCTCCTGAGGAGTCCCCAGAACTGTTTGACCACAGTGTTGGGTACATGCACCAGGAGGATGCCCAGCGTTTTGAAGTCTCCGATGATGGAACCCAGCTAGAGGAAGGCAGTAACGTGAGCCCAGAGAGAGGGGGTAGTAATGTGAGCCCTGAGAGAGGGGGTGCCCAACAAGGACAGCAATCTGGCAGTCATGTTCCCCCAGCTGCAGCATACTGCCAGGTTTGCTCCAGTGATGAGGAGGGAGTTGATGATGAGGTCACTGACTCCACGTGGGTGCCTGATAGGAGAGAGGAGGAGGAGGAGGAGGAGGCACATCTCCAACAAGGCAGGATGCCCTCCAGGGGCCAGCTTAAGGGCAGCACACTGACTGCATCACACCGCAGAGCTCCGCATGTGCAGGGCGCTGCTGTCTCTGCACGTTATTCCAAAAGTTCTTTGGTGTGGGCCTTTTTTGAGACGAGTGCATCAGATCGCAGCGCTGCTATTTGCAACATATGTCTCAGGCATATCTCGCGTGGCCAAAACATGAGCCGCTTTAGCACCACGTGCTTGACCAGACATATGTCGACCTGCCATGCAGTCCATTGGCAAGCATACAAAAAAGACCCACACCAAAGAACAAAGCGGACCTCTCCTTGCTCCGCATCAGCTGGGATCTCCAACCCCACTATACCTTCAGTCCTCTCTGAAACCTGGACTGAGAGGAATGAAGGTGTAGAATTAGGTGTGTCACAGCCAAGTACTTGCGGGCAATCTGCTATCGGTACACAGATTGTACCAGGCAAATTTCCCTGCCCCAGCTGCTGCACCGCTGAAAGAAGTTCGCTCCCAGCCATCCACATGCCCAGCAGTTGAATGCTAGCTTGGCTAAATTGCTAGCACTTCAACTGCTGCCTTTTCAGTTGGTAGATTCTGCCCTCTTCTGTGAGTTTGTGGAATGTGCGGTTCCTCAGTGACAGGTTCCCAAACGCCACTTTTTCTCACGGAAGGCGATTCCGGCTCTCTAACGGCATGTGGAAGGCAATGTCTTGGCCTCGCAGGACAGGGCGGTCAGCGGTAAGGTGCATATTACCGCTGACTCATGGTCCAGCAGGCATGGACAGGGATGTTACCCATCTTTCACGGCGCATTGGGTGACTCTGATGGCAGCTGGAAAGGATGCAGGACAAAGTGCAGTAGTGTTGGAGGTTGTTCCGCCACTACGCCTCCAAAATGCTACTACTGGTGATTCTGACACACCTCTCTCCTCCACCCCCCCCTCTTCTTCTTCCTCCATGGCCTCTTCCTGTGCTTTGTCCTCGGAACCATTGGTGCTCCGTAGGCATTCAAGGGGCTACGCAAGTACGCAGGCCGAAAGATGCCATGCGGTGCTTGAGCTGGTGTGCTTGGGGGCCAGGAGCCACACTGGGGCTGAGATTATGTCAGCTCTGCAGGGGCAGGCTCAGAGGTGGTTGACGCCACGCCAGCTTAAGCCAGGAAAGGTGGTTTGCGACAATGGCACCAACCTCCTCTCCGCCCTCTGACAGGGACAACTGACCCATATGCCCCGTTTGGCTCACGTCCTTAACTTGGTGGTGCAGCGGTTCTTGGGCAGGTACCCGGGCTTACAGGATGTCCTGAAGCAGGCCAGGAAACTCTGTGGGCATTTCCACCGGTCATATAATTCCAGTGCTCGGCTGGCTGACCTCCAAAAGGAATACAACCTACCCAAGAACCGCCTAATCTGTGACATGCCTACCAGGTGGAACTCTACGTTGGCCATGCTGCAGTGGCTGCACACGCAGCAGAGGGCCATCAATGAGTATCTGTTGCAATATGGCACCAGGACAGGGTCAGGGGAGCTTGTTTTTTTTTCCCCATGTGGGCCATGATCAGGGATGCATGCACTGTCCTGTCACCATTTGAGGAGGCCACGAGGATGGTGAGCAGTGACAATGCATGCATCAGTGACACTGTCCCTCTTGTCCACCTGTTGGAGCACACGCTGCATGGAATAATGGACAGGGCACTTGAGGCAGAACAGAGGGAGGAAGAGGACTTCCTTACCTCTCAAGGCCCCCTTTATCCAGGCAGAGTTCCTGCTGGCCCGCCTATCACACAGGAATAGGAGGAGGTGGAGAAGGAGGAGGAGGAGGAGGATTGTGTCAGCATGGAGGTGGAGCCTAGCACTCAGCATCAGCAGCAGTCTTCAAGGGATCAATTACAGTCTCAAGAAACCCATGGACTTGTACGTGGCTGGGAGGAGGTGGCTGCGGATCATGTCGTCCTGAGTGACCCAGAGGACTCCCTTATCCTGCAAAGCCTGTGGAAGGATCCCTGTATTTGTGCTATCAAGGAGAGGGATCATTACTGGCTGGCAACCCTCCTTGATCCACGTTACAAGGGTAAGGTTGCGGACCTTATCTTGGCGTTGCAGAGGGAGCAGAGGATGAAACATCTTCGGGAGGTCTTGCATAAAGGTCTGTACAATGCGTTCCCAGAGAGTGGGAGGTTACAAACACATGTCACTTCACAGGCATACTATAGACACCCCCCAGGTACGATATTTAAAGGAATATTTCACTTTTTTTTCACTTTAAGCATCATTAAAATCACTGCTCCTGAAAAAATGGTAGTTTTTGAAACTTTTTTTTGCATTGATACATGTACCCTGGGGCAGGACCCGGGTCCCCAATCCCTTTTTAGGACAATAACTTGCATATTAGCCTTTATAATTAGCACTTTTGATTTTGAACGTTCGAGTCCCATAGATTTTAATAGGGTTCTAAAGTTCGCGTGAACTTTCGGTCCGTTCGCAGGTTCTGGTGCGAACCGAACCGGGGGGTGTTCGGCTCATCCCTACTAACAACTGGGGAACCTTTCTATTCTCAGTATAAAACTCCAATTCATAAGGAGAATTTGTTAGAAAGTTATTTTGAAGCAATAGTTCATCACCTTGTTGGGAGACCCTATTCTGTTATCAATGACACTGTACATCAGCCTTAGAAGAATGGACAAAATGCCCGACAATTTTGTCTTAACGTTTCGTTTAGAAATGTAAGCTAGACATGAAGAGACCATATGCTATATAGCAGTATTTTTACAGCATAAGGATGTGGCGCATATGCAAGATGTAATAGTTAAATTATTCGTTACCTTCTTGTTGAATAGATGCACATTGGTTTAATGACCCAAGTTAAATACCCTTTTGTGGCTCTAAAACTGTTTGATTTTGATTGTGACAAGTCATATAATAAGCAAGTCATATAATAAGCAAAAACAATAATTATTGCCCTCCCCATTATGTCAATAATTATAAACCATACATTTTAGAATACAATACTTCCTTATTTAACACAAAAAGGTACTTTTAAAGTATCAAAAATATCTTATACCTGCTATGAATTCTCAATATGAAAGGTACAACAGTGAAGTTTACTTGTATACACAGAAGTAATGCTAAAGTAAAACATTTATTAACATTAAAAATTATAATATAAATGTCCCGTATAGGAAAATGCAAAAAAACTAATTAGTTGTTCGCTTTCCTTCGTGAATGTGGCAAAGCTCTGCTGACTTCCATCATCCAATCATGTGCAAGCAAACATGTTTTTGTTTTTTTTGTATTACTTTTCCATTTTTACGTCACATGACTGGGTATACTCATTGCATTCACTAAACTATGTGAAAATGTTCCTGTAAAGTGCAAATTCTCTTGCAAAGTGAACAGCCTGTAAATTACCCCATTGTCTCACCCAGGTAGGCAATACATACCTTAACATTAGATGTTAATGGTATAACTATCACAGTTATGATTTGTTGTGACTTACAATATGTATTGTACAGTATATTCTATTGCAATATAACCTTGTATGTCATATTACTGTCTATTAACATTTTTAATATGTTCAACAATTTAGTTGGAAACATTTGATCATACAAGCCATAAATCTTAAGTGACCTTTACAATGTTCAATTCGATAGTTTTGTAGATTAACCACTTCCCATCTGGCACATGTACATATGGCTATACAGGACAAGTGTGGATGCTGGTGGACATATATGTGCGTCCTCCCGCGTTGGCTGCTCGCTCTTCAAAGAAAATCACAGAGTGGAGTACAGGACCAATGAAAATAGGATTTTTATACTCACTGTAAAATCCTTTTCTCTGAGTTCATGGACGGATGCAGCCTTAATCTTGACAAAGTGGGTATTAGCCTTCATTCAGGAGTGACTAGTCAGAATGTGTTAACAACTTCAAAGCTGAACAGCCCCGCCCAGGGTGCGGTCCTACTGGCTATATCCCCTCAGCCTGCACTAAGCAGCTCAGTTCGTCAAAAGCAGTACAAACTTAAAAAAGAGGGGTGAGTGCTGTGTCCGTCCATGAACTCAGAGAAAAGGATTTTACCGTGAGTATAAAAATCTTATTTTCTCTTTCGTTCATGGACGGACTTGACAAAGTGGGACGTCTCAAAGCAGTGTCAAAAATGAGAGGTGGGAACAGCACTAAAACAACTTCACCGCAAAACAAAACGGATCTCCTCAACAGAGGAGTTGCAACTCTAAACAGCCGCCTGCAACACCTTGCGGCCGAAAGAAGCATCCGAAGATGCACTAACATCAACTTGTAAAGTGAAAGTGTGAACGGATGACCAGGTCACCGCCTTACACACCTTGGAAACAGATGCTTGATGTCAGAAAGCCCAAGAGGCACCTCTTGCCCTGGTCGAATGCGCAGTGACAGGAAAGGGAGGCGCCCCACCCTTTATGGCGTAAGCCTGATCATGATCTGTCGGATTCAACTCCGGAATGGTGGCAGACGAGACCGCTGGGCCCTTCTTGGGACCAGCCATCGAAACAAACAGTGAGTCTGAACTCCGGAACGGAGCAGTAACAGACAAGTATACTGTCAGAGCTCAGACAACGTCCAAGGAATGCAACGCCGTCCCCTTAGGATTCGACGGAAGAGGACACAAGGATGGCAGTACAATGTCTTCCTTGAGATGGAAGGTCAAAACGACCTTAGGAAGAAATGAAGGCTGCGGACGCAGCACCACCTTATCCTTGTGGAAGATCAGATAGGGAGCCTTGCATGATAAGGCTGCCAGCTCAGAAACCCGTCTTAACTGACACAACAGCCACCAAAAGGACCACTTTCTGAGAAAGTGTCAACAAGGGAATCTCCCTAATGTTCTCAAACTGTAGTTTCTGAGGCACCTAGAGGCCATGCCGTTAAAGCCATTGACTGTAAAGCAGGATGGCGTATGGGACCTTGCGACAGCAGGTCCTCTCGTAGCGGTAGAAGCCAAGGGACGTCTGCTAAACAAGCCCCACGGAGGTAGTGGAGGGCAGACCGGAGGGGCCGCATGACGAACCCCATGTACAAATGTTCTCACTAGAGAGTGAGCCGCCCGGGGTCATTGAACAAGGACAGCCAGGGCAGATATCTGCCCCTTAATCGTACTTTTTTTTTCCAAAAGAAAACAAAGTTTATTGATTCAAATTTAACACTTACAGTCCAAAGTACCATAATCTCTTCAAATACAGTCAACATGACCGTACTACTTACAATACATGCATTGAATTTTAAACACAATTGTCACCATCCTGAGTATTCATACTGCCATGAGCGGCCACCGCACCTCCCCCAAGTCACTGTCCGTGCCCGGACAATCTGCCCACTATACTCCAGTGCCTACGCACTTAAATAGCATATCAATCCACATTTAGTCTCAAAAGTCTGTCCATAATTAGGTCGTCCGGAGCTAGCCCCGGTGTTCCCAACCACAGGTCCCATAATTTTTCAAACTTTCCAGAGCATCCCCTGTTGGTATATAACCTTTTCCATTCTCAGTGCATTACCAAGTGCAGTAATCCATTCCCTGACTGTGGGGGGTGATTCAGACTTCCAATGTTGCATAATCATTTTGCGGGCCATGAAAAGGGCCCTAGTGAGGGCTTCCCTAATATGGGGTTCCCATTCCAGCTCATCTAGCAGATTCAGAAGACATTGTTTCGGATCTAATGGGACTGACACCTGGAATACTGTGTTCAGCGTGTCTATCACCCCCTTCCAATAGGTATGCAACTTGGGGCAGCGCCAGAGCATGTGTATCAGGTCCCCATGGTCCCTTTTACATCTCGTGCAGGTCGGTGCGGGCAACAGTCCCATACCATGTAATCTGTGAGGCGTGTAGTATACTCTCAGGAGTGTATATAGTTGCGTCAGCCGCTGTGTCACATTGAGGGAGCATATGGTAACCAACTGCAGGGCCTCCTCCCACTGATCCTCATCCAGGGGTCCTACATCTGTTTCCCATTTCCCTTTAACAGTCAGGGGGTGTTTTGTGAGAAATTTACAAAGCAGCGTACCGTAGCTCTGGGAAATGAAGCCCTTAGACGTCTCTGCACCCCTAAGCTGCAAGAGAAGTGGAGGGGAATCTACATGCCACTCTGAGACCCTTGACTGAGCTGTAAATGCATGCCGAAGCTGCAGATAGTAGAAAAGCATGTTCGCAGGCAAATGATATGCCTCCCTTAAAGTCTCAAAGGGCAGTAACTTACCGTTCCCAATAATTTGTGTCAGGTAGCAGACTCCATATCTCTTCCACCTGTCCCCATGCTGTAATTTGGCTAGCTCGGGATAGGAATCATTTGCCCAGATAGGGCTGAACTCTGTAATACCTGAGGCCCCCTGTAGATATTTAGTTTTATTCCATATCTTCTGTATTAAACTGTACGTAGGGAAGCTTTTGTGAGGCCTTCCAAAAGCTAGGGCCTCAAGCGCTGTCGGAACTGACTTTCCCCCCACTGTCCAAAGCATAATATGTTCAGAGGCGCCATGGCTTCTACCCGCTGTGTCACCCTCCAAAACCATGGTACCTATCAGATGCTGCAATTGCGACGCCAGATAGTACAACCACGGATTCGGCAAAGCAAGGCCACCTTCACCCTTGGGGCGTTGCAAGTGCTCTAATTTTATCCTGGGGGGGGCGATTTTTCCAGATCAGTTTGCCAAATATGGTATTCACTATTCTGAAGATCTTCAGTGGGATCACTACCGGGGAATTGTGGAGCATGTACAGCAGTTGGGGCATAAGAATCATTTTAATTAGATTCACTTTGCCCGCAACCGACATACACAGAGTGTTCCACGTTTTAACCCGAGATCAGAATCTGGCCAGCAGCGGGGAGATATTGAGCTGACTGTATTCCCTGATATGCGGCGTCACTTGCATCCCCAGATATTTGAAGGAGGTGGCTACAGGGATACCCCCCACCCGGTCTCCGTGATGTAACAGGACATCATCCAGTGGCATTAAGGCTGACTTGGTCCAATTTATTTTAAGGCCCGAGAACTCCCCAAACTGAACCACCGTCTCCATCGTCTCGCTCAGGGATTGCTCTGTATCACCCAGCAGAATCATTGTATCGTCTGCATAAAGCATCACTTTCTCCTGTCTTTCCCCATAGCAGAAGCCAGTGATACCTCTATGGTCTCTAATCCGAATCGCCAATGGTTCTATAGCCAAGGCAAACAGCAGGGGGGACAATGGACAACCCTGCTGCGTACCCCGGCCCAGAGCAAAGGCTGGAGACACTCTCCCCGCCTCTCTAATAACCGCCTGGGGGCAGTGGTACAGCAAACGCACCCAAGAAATGAACACCTCCCCGAAACCAAATCGCCTCAACACCTCCCAAAGTTACGGCCACTCAACGCTATCAAAAGCTTTCATAGCGTCAAGCGACAGCAGAGCTCTCTCCCTTAATCGTACTTAAAGCAAGCTTTTGGTCCGCCCCACGCTGTAAGAACAGCAGGACTCTGGAAACCAAATAAGTACGCGGATGCCACCTCATTTCCTCACAAATGGATCTGTAGGTCTTCCAAGTGTGATGGTAAATCTTCCTAGAGGACAATTTCCGAGCACTCCTCATGGTAGAGATTACTAAGTCTGACAGGCCCTGGTCTCTTAGAACCTTGTTCTTAATAGCCGTTAAAGCCATTGACTGTAAAACAGGATGGCGTATGGGACCTTGCGACAGCAGGTCCTTTCTTAGCGGTAGACGCCAAGAGGCGTCTGCTACCAGACTCACTAGATCGGCATACCAAGGATGCCGAGGCCAATCCGGAGCAATTAGAATCATTGGAATCCCCTCTGCCTCCACTCTGCGAAACAGATGAGGAAGGAGCTTTAGAGGAGGGAAGGCGTAGATTAGCCGGTACTGACTCCACGGTGCCACTAACGCATCTGTCGCAAATGCCCATGGGCCTCTTGACCGGGCCACAAACCTCAATACCATCCGATTGAGTCGAGAAGCCAGGAGATCTACGTCTGGCGTGCCCCCCCTTTGGCAAAGGAGCTAAAACGCCTCCGGGTGTAGAGACCATTCTCCTTGGTCCAGCATCTGGCGACTCCGCCTGCCAGTGGAAGTTTGCCGGGAGCGCTGGTACAATGACTTTGTATGGACCCACATTCAGGTCCCACACACCCGCAGGTACCTCGCGTGTTCTCCCAAGGCATCTCAGCGTTTCAAAGACTGCAAGGCAGAATGGATGCTGGGGCGGCAAATCCACGCGGACAAGGTGCTGATTCGACGCAAGGAAAGGGAAGATGTTGAATACCATCTAGAAACCATGGATCAGCATTTGAAACCACTTGTCCTGCCGCACCCTCGTTTCTATCTGTAGGAGATAAAAGACTCCGTTTGCCATTTAATGTTGCTGAACTCTCCGGGTTTGTTGTTTGTTTCCCGGGAGAACTCAGTAACTGTACCCAAGCTAATGGGTGTTTGTGCTCTTCGGAGGAATTGAAGGACTGTTCCTGTTGTTGTTCTTCATTCTCCAACAAGTGATCTTGGACTCTGGGGTAGAGAGGGCCAAATAAGAAGAGGTCTCCACAAGTGCAGTTACCGCGACGCTGTCACCAGGTGGCAGTGTCGTGCATCGGCATTCACTTTTCAAACACACACTTTTAGAAGGAAAGGATTTCTTTACGGAGAGGTTCTTTCATTCTCACATGAACATATGTGTCAGGAATTTGTGTGTTTAATATTTATTTTCCCCTCTGCAGGAGAACATCCCATCAAGACCGCTGAGAGTGGGGCGGGTCTTAGTCAGTGATGTGGATGGGGGAAAATGTCAATGATGTGACTTTTGAGATGTTTTACAGTTATATGTTATTTGTTTCCCTCCCCCTCCCTTTTTATGTGAGGCTCAGGCACAACTGCTCTAGTTAGTTTAGTTTTTAAAATTTTTCAATTTTTTAAAATTTTCAGTTGGTTTATGGACTGGGCTATGTCAGCCGTTAAGGGCATAGTTTATTCCAGACACTGGCGACCAGTGTCAAACAACCAGGGGGAGAGTGTAGCGGGCATGTAATTTTCTATCATGTTTGAAACTGGCAGAGACACCAGTGATGTGTAGTTCCCTGCGGCCCAGCAGGTGGCGCTGTCCCTGTGGGCTGGGGTTGAACCATTGCTGAGTGCCGTACCCCTTTTTGGCTTCTTTTGGCGGTTGTATGGTGGGGCGGGGATACCCGTCGTGCTTGCTGTGAGAGGGTATAAAGGGGCCGGCCATCTTTTTCACGGGGTCGAGTCCCAGGCACCTTCAGCCTGAGGGCTGTGGTTCGTGGTTGGTGTCCAGGCGGCCTAGGCCTGGACGCCCGGAGCTCGTGTTCCACCCCAGGCACCTTCAGTCTGGAGTGAGGTACTCGGTTGGAGGCCTGGGGCCCAGTTTCCTTCGTTGGGTCCTGCGAGAGAAGGATTTCCTAGGGGGCCCCGGGAGTGGGGTGCCCGAATCCAGAGGCGTAATGGACCGGAGGAGCTACTCACCCGAAGACCTGGTGCAGCAGATTGCCAGTGCCGGGTGAGCCACAGGAGACCGCCCGGAGGGGTATCTTTCCGAACAGGGGCCGAGTTCAGTCAGGAGGAAGGTTCACAGTTCACCCGGTCGGTGGCAGCGACCAAAATATTCACGGTTGGTGGCAGAGACCATACGCCAAGCCTATTCGCTGATAGAGGAATAGGAGAGTTCATTGTGCCTGGGCCTACTCGTATCCACACCCCCTGTCTGTTCATTGAGGGAGTCCAACTGATTGTGTTTCATCCTGACATTGGAAAATAAAGGAGTGTTGGACTTTTATTGGTGTGGGGCTCATTTACTGGCAGACACTGTTCCACAGAAGAAGCAGAGGCTCCAAACACCGAACACCGACCTGAAGGTAAAGAAACTTTGCTCACACCACACAAACATCTGCGGTGAAAGCTTGGCGTGGTGACCCCGCACTCTCTCCTCCAAGGTACCCCTAGACAAAAAGCCAGAGAGAAAGAAACCGATACAAGAGAGAGAGAGAGAGAGAGAGAGAGAGAGAGAGAGAGAGTGAAGGCCGCTACACAATCATACCAAACATGGCCGCCGAATAGCATTACATAGAAAACCCTAGCAAACATGGCCGCCGCATTGCATAACATTGCGGTCTACAAGAAAATGGCCGCCAATTATATCTAATAGACTCCACTATTTAAAGACACTTCTAGTAACCTAATACATCTCCTGATGAAGTCACGTG
The DNA here is from genome assembly GCA_029206835.1 of Rana muscosa. Lineage (NCBI taxonomy): Eukaryota > Metazoa > Chordata > Amphibia > Anura > Ranidae > Rana > Rana muscosa. Next base: position 12,147,882 of record CM055118.1, read on the forward strand.
ACCGTGATGCCACGCGTAGAGACAAATCTAGGAACTAGAAGTGACGCTCAGCAGACGAGCTCGCAGCTCGTGGAGTCTTTTACATTGTGTTACTGCCAAATGTGAGTACCACTGCTTTTAACGTGTTGAACAATAAATGTTTTAAAAACGTACTACACTATATAGTATCTTCCCTCTTCATTTCTACTTACACAACGGCTGGCATATGAGTGCATACTCCAGAGGGAAACCCCAATTACCCCGGCATCCAGCTATTAGGAGACAACCATCCCAAACAACACACGGACCCCTATAGGAACCAGGCAAGAGGAACACAGAGCATCTTGTTTGCTACATGCTGTTACCTCTCTACCTACAGGTAAGAGGCCACCTTTACCAAAAAGTCACCACCACCGGAGTGCACCAGCACAGGAAGAGGAATACGATATTCCCATCACACAACCACCCCCCCCCCTCTCGGCCCTCCTGCGTTCCATGCATCACTGCACTTCCTGCACAGGATAAATTAACTGCTTTCTTTTTTCACCATTCACGATTGACCAAATTAACTCTACCTGCACTTGATATAGTCGCATATACTGCAATTTTTTGTACGATCGCTTTGCAATTTTCTGTGCGATCGCCCTGCAACATTTATAACTTAAAGACGCATGTTACAATTCACCTGGTTATCGTAGCTCGTGAGGATATTCAGAGACCTGTCGCACCGTGCACTTTTTAAAGTGCAACATCCCCTCGGATTGATTTATGCGTTTATGCATCTTTTGCACTGGTTGCACGTATGCTTTGTATTTCACATTTTCGATTTCATTGTCTATGATTTACTGTCACAGTTCATTATTTATTTTGCGATTTGCACAATCTTGATTTCTTGACACAGTGTTTAGACCTGTTGCACATTGTTTACTAATCTAGAAGATAGTATTTTATGGTCACCACTTGAAGATTATTTATTGTGCGTTTTTCACATCTTAGAAGATCTTGCTATTTTATGTGCGTTTTGCAATAATTGTTTATTTGCATTTGTTTTATTATCTTACACAAAGTTTTAGAAGAAGTTCACTTAATTTATTTCACTAAACAGCGCAGCACCACCCCCCTCTTTATACACTTAATTTCCGTAGGTATGATCTGACCCCTCCTGGTGTTTGCAGCAGTTTTATATCACTAGTAGGGATGAGCTCGGTGTTCGAGTCGAACGCATGTTCGAATCGAACATCGGCTTTTCGCCTGTTCGGCGAAACCAGAACTTTGTGGGCTGTTTGCGCCAAATTCGTGTGACGCGAACGGCCCACAATACACTGCGCCATCTCAGTGCATTGCCGGCGCTGTGATTGGCCAAGCATGCACTGTAACCCCGCATGCTTGGTAAATCACAGCGTCGGCAGCGAGGAGAGCCATAATTGGCCACAGGCAGGATGCCTGTGGCCAATTATAGCTCAGGGGGATTTAGTACACGCCCCACACTATAAAAGGCCGCCAGCGCGGCAGCCTTGTGTAGTGTGTTGGCGTGCAGGGAGAGAGAAGGATAGGCAGGGAAAGTGTCAGTGATTTTCTTTGCTAAACCTTGTGTGCAGGGAGAGAGAAGGATAGGCAGGGACAGTGTCAGTGCTCTTTGTTCATTAACCTTGTGTGCAGGGAGAGAGAAGGATAGGCAGGGACAGTGTCTGTGATATTCTTTGCTAAACCTTCTGTGCAGGGAGAGAGAAGGATAGGCAGGGACAGTGTCAGTGATATTCTTTGCTAAACCTTCTGTGCAGGGAGAGAGAAGGATAGGCAGGGACAGTGTCAGTGATATTCTTTGCTAAACCTTGTGTGCAGGGAGAGAGAAGGATAGGCAGGGAAAGTGTCAGTGATTTTCTTTGCTAAACCTTGTGTGCAGGGAGAGAGAAGGATAGGCAGGGACAGTGTCAGTGCTCTTTGTTCATTAACCTTGTGTGCAGGGAGAGAGAAGGATAGGCAGGGACAGTGTCTGTGATATTCTTTGCTAAACCTTCTGTGCAGGGAGAGAGAAGGATAGGCAGGGACAGTGTCAGTGATATTCTTTGCTAAACCTTCTGTGCAGGGAGAGAGGATAGGCAGGGACAGTGTCAGTGATATTCTTTGCTAAACCTTGTGTGCAGGGAGAGAGAAGGATAGGCAGGGACAGTGTCAGTGCTCTTTGTTCATTAACCTTGTGTGCAGGGAGAGAGAAGGATAGGCAGGGACAGTGTCTGTGATATTCTTTGCTAAACCTTCTGTGCAGGGAGAGAGGATAGGCAGGGACAGTGTCAGTGATATTCTTTGCTAAACCTTCTGTGCAGGGAGAGAGAAGGATAGGCAGGGACAGTGTCAGTGATATTCTTTGCTAAACCTTGTGTGCAGGGAGAGAGAAGGATAGGCAGGGACAGTGTCAGTGATATTCTTTGCTAAACCTTGTGTGCAGGGAGAGAGAAGGATAGGCAGGGACAGTGTCAGTGTCATTTTTGCTAAGCCTCCTGTACAGTATACACCTGAAGCTAGCCCTTATTGCTGTGTTTTCCTGTTGTGTAACACAGGCAGGTATCTGCAGCACTTACAGCGGGCGAAGTGTGCCTCCTGCACAGTATACACCTGAAGCTAGCCCTTATTGCTGTGTTTTCCTGTTGTGTAACACAGGCAGGCATCTGCAGCACTTACAGCGGGCATAGTGTGCCTCCTGCACAATATACACCTGAAGCTAGGCCTTATTGCTGTGTTTTCCTGTTGTGTAACACAGGCAGGCATCTGCAGCACTTACAGCCGGCGTAGTGTGCCTCCTGCACAATATACACCTAAAGCTAGGCCTTATTGCTGTGTTTTCTTGTTGTGTAACACAGGCAGGCATCTGCAGCACTTACAGCGGGCGTAGTGTGCCTCCTGCACATTATACACCTGAAGCTACCCCTTATTGCTCGTGGTTTTTTTCTTTTGTGTTACACTAACAGGCATCTGCAGCACTTACAGTGAGCGTAGACTGTTTCCTGCAAAATATACACCTGAAGCTAGCCCTTATTGCTGTGTTTTCCTGTTGTGTTACACTAACAGGCATCTGCAGCACTTACAGCGGGCGTAGTGTGCTTCCTGCAAAATATACACCTGAAGCTAGCCCTTATTGCTGTGTTTTCCTGTTGTGTAACACAGGCAGGCATCTGCAGCACTTACAGCGGGCGTAGTGTGCCTCCTGCACAGTATACACCCGAAGCTACCCCTTATTGCTGGTTTTCCCATCTCCCTGCAGGCCATTAGAATGTCTGGAAGGCCAACAAGGAGAGGCAGACAGTCAGGAGCCAATAAAAGAGGGCAAGCAGACTCTGTGTCTAGAGACAACAGTGCTGGTCGTGGACGCGGTGCATCGTCATCAGCACGTGGCCATGGGACATGCTTGTCCTTATTTTTGGCAGCTGGACGTGTTGAGCTGCATCATGCCGAACACTTGGTAGAGTGGATGAACAAGCCCTCCTCATCCTCTCTCACCCAGGCTCAGGGTACTGGCAAAGCAGCTGCCAAAGCGTCCTCTTCCCTCGTATCAATGTCATCATCAGTCACTCCTTCCCTAGACCCACCGTGTCCTCCTGAGGAGTCCCCCGAACTGTTTGAGCACAGTGTTGGGTACATGCTCCACGAGGATGCCCAGCATTTCGAAGGGTCTGATGATGATACCCAGCTAGAGGAAGGCAGTAGCGTGAGCAGAGAGAGGGGATGCTCAAGAAGGACAGCAATCTGGCAGTCATGTTCCGGCAGCTACAGCATACTGCCAGATTGGCTCCAGTGATGAGGAGGGAGGGGATGATGATGTCCCTGACTCCACGTGGGTGCCTGATAGGAGAGAGGAGGAGGATGAGGAGGAGGCACACCTCCAACGAGGCAGGATGCCCTCGGGGGGCCAGCGTAAGGGCAGCACAACGACTGAATCACGCCGCAGAGCTTCGCCTGTGCAGGGTGCTGCTTCTGCCCGTTATTCCAAAAGTTCTTTGGTGTGGGCCTTTTTTGAGTCGAGTGCCACAGATCGCACCACTGCTGTTTGCAACATATGTCTCAAGCGTATCTCGCGTGGCCAAAACATCAGCCGCTTGGGCACCACATGCTTGACCAGACATATGTTGACCTGCCATGCAGCTCGTTGGTAAGCCTACCTTAAAGACCCACACCAAAGAACAAAGCGGACCTCTCCTTGCTCCGCATCAGCTGGGATCTCCAACCCCACTATACCTTCAGTCCTCTCTGAAACCTGCACTGAGAGGAATGAAGGTGTAGAATTAGGTGTGTCACAGCCAAGTACTTGCGGGCACTCTGCTAGCAGTACACCGACGTCCGATTCTACCAGGCAAATTTCCCTGCCCCAGCTGCTGGACCGTCGAAAGAAGTTCACTCCCAGCCATCCACATGCCCAGCGGTTTAATGCTAGCTTGGCTAAATTGCTAGCACTTCAACTGCTGCCTTTTCAGTTGGTAGACTCTGCCCCCTTCCGTGAGTTTGTGCAATGTGCGGTTCCTCAGTGGCAGGTTCCCAAACGCCACTTTTTCTCACGGAAGGCAATTCTCTACCGGCATGTGGAAGGCAATGTCTTGGCCTCGCTGGACAGGGCGGTCAGCGGTAAGGTGCATATTACCGCTGACTCATGGTCCAACAGGCATGGACAGGGACGTTACCTTTCTTTCACGGCCCATTGGGTCACTCTTTTGGCACCTGGGAAGGATGCAGGACAAGGTGCAGTAGTGTTGGAGGTTGTTCCGCCGCCACGCCTCCAAAATGCTACTACTGGTTGTGACACACCTCTCTCCTCCACCCCCTCTTCTTCCTCCATGGCCTCTTCCTATGCTTTGTCCTCGGAACCAGCGGTGCTCCGTAGGCATTCAAGGGGCTACGCAAGTACGCAGGCAAAAATATGCCATGCCGTGCTTGCGCTGGTGTGTTTGGGGGACAGGAGCCACACTGGGGCAGAGGTTCTGTCAGCTCTGCAGGGCAGGCCGAAAGGTGGTTGACGCCACGCCAGCTTAAGGCAGGAATGGTGGTTTGCGACAATGGCACCAACCTCCTCTCCGCCCTCCGACAGGGACAACTGACCCATGTGCCCTGTGTGGCTCACATCCTTAACCTGGTGGTGCAGCGGTTCTTGGGCAGGTACCTGGGCTTACAGGATGTCCTGAGGCAGGCCAGGAAAGTCTGTGTGCATTTCCGCAGATCATATAATGCCAGTGCTCGGCTGGCTGAGCTGCAAAAGGAGTTGAACCTGCCCAAGAACCACCTTATATGGGACATGCCCACCAGGTGGAAATCAACGTTGGCCATGCTGCAACGGCTGCACATGCAGCAGAGGGCCATCAATGAGTACCTGTGCGACTACGGCACCAGGACAGGGTCAGGGGAGCTCAGGTTTTTTCACCACGCCAGTGGGGCATGATCAGGGATGTATGCACTGTCCTGGCACCATTTGAGGAGGCCACGAGGATGGTGAGCAGTGACAGTGCATGCATCAGTGACACTGTACCTCTTGTCCACCTGTTGGAGCATACGCTGCGTGGAATAATGGACAGGGCACTTGAGGCAGAACAGAGGCAGGAATAGGAGGACTTCCTTGCCTCTCAAGACCCCCTTTATCCAGACAGTGTTCCTTCTGTCCCACCCATCGCACAGGAAGAGGAGGAGGATGAGGAGGAGGAGAAGGATTGTGTCAGCATGGAGGTGGAGCCTGGCACTCAGCATCAACAGCAGCAGTCTTTTAGGGATGATTTACAGTCCCAACAAACCCGTGGACTTGTACGTGGCTGGGAGGAGGTTGCTGCGGATCATGTCGTCCTTAGTGACCCAGAGGACTCCGGACCGAATGCCTCAGCTAACCTATGCTGCATGGCCTCCCTGATCCTGCAAAGTCTGCGGAAGGATCCTCGTATTCTTCGGATCAAGGAGAGGGACCATTACTGGCTGGCCACTCTCCTTGATCCACAATACAAGGGTAAGGTTGCGGACCTTATCTTACCGTCGCAGAGGGAGCAGAGGATGAGACAACTCCGGGAGGCCTTGCAGAAAGGTCTGTGCAACGCGTTCCCAGAGACTGGGAGGTTACAAACTCCTGGTCCTGGACAAGGAGTTGCTGAGGCTTCGGTCAGTCATAGAAGGAGTGGTGGGGAAGGTGGCCGTCTGACCGATGCGTTCAGACTATACAGGCCAGATTTGTGGCATGCAGGACTAATAGTTGTTTTGTGGACAGAGTCTCCCTGCTGAGCTGTGGATCTCTGCAGCTCCTCTATAGTTACCATGGGCCTCTTGGCTGCTTTTTTGATTAATGCTCTCCTTGCCTGACCTGTCAGTTTAGGTGGATGGCCATGTCTTGATAGCAGTGCTCTGACAGATGTTCAAAGCTTGGGATATTTTTTTATAACCTCCACAACTTTATCCCTGACCTGTATGGTGTGTTCCTTGGCCTTCATGATGCTGTTTGTTCACTAAGGTTCTCTATCAAACCCCTGAAGGCTACACAGAACAGCTGTGTTTATACTGAGATTAAATTACACACAGGTGGACTCTATTTAGGTGACTTCTGAAGGCAATTGGTTCCACTAGATTTTAGTTAGGGATATCAGAGTAAAGGGGGCTGAATACAAATGCATTCCACACTATTCACCTATTTGTTTGTAAATAATTCTGAAAAACATTTATAAATTTTCCTTCCACTTCACAATTACAGTAAAACCTTGGATTGCAAGCATAATCCATTACGGAAACATGCTTGTAATTCAAAGCACTTGTATGTCAAAGCGAATTTCCCCATAACAAATAATGGAAACTCAGATGATTGCTTCCACAACCATTTATTCATAAGTCCTTAAGTTTTATAGTCCATATGAAAAGATTATAGCAATGTAATAGGTTGTAACCATAAAATGTCCATCCATAAACGGCAGCCTCCACAAGGGGATTAGAAGCAAAATCCAGCAGGAGCTACAGAGTATAAAAGAGATGAGAGGGGCCTCCAAGTGTGGCAATATGGTTACATTTATTGAAGGTACAACATTTAGCAACTCACATGGTTGATGATTATAAAAGGGGCACATCTAAGTATGGAAGCACCTGGGGTAAAGCTGTCCACAGACCGTCCTCCGCACCGCCGGCTTTTACCGCTGTCAGTCTGCAATCGTGACCAGGAAGACTTCCCTGCAGTAGAGCGATTTAAAAGCGAGGCTTGAAGCGCTTATGGAGGGCAGCGTAGAAGGGAGGACGTTGATGGTGGTGTGGACAGCTTTCCCCTGGATGCCTGCATACTTAGATGTGCCTGTTTTAATCATCAACCATGTGAGTTGCTAAATGTTGTACCTTCATTAAATGTAACCATATTGCTACACTTAGAGGCACCTCTGTTCTGTTTTTTACTCCGTTGTGACATGACGCTACTTATATATCAAGACATCGCTTGTATATCAAGTCAAAATGTATTCAAAAATTTTGCTCGTCTTGCAAACCTAGTTACTCTCAAACCAAGGTTTTACTGTATGTGCCACTTTGTGTTTGTCTATTGCATAAAATCCCAATAAAATACTTTTACCTTTTTAGTTGTAACATGAGAAAATGTGGAAAATTTCAAGCGGTGTGAATACTTTTTCAAGGCACTGTACAGTCCCCATGTTACAAGCCCCGTACTTTGGATATGCCATGCAATGCACCACTAAGGAGAGACTTCAGACCAAAATAGTTAATGGTAGCTTTACTGAAGAAAGGCTATTTACAAGAACAGTTCTTATCAGGCAGCTTCTCACATGAACTCCTGTAGAAGGTGCTTTAGTGACCATAGGGTAATCATACCAGAATAACAACAGAGAATCCTTAGTGTTCATTAGAGGCAGAGTCCATGATTGGAAAATAATCCACAAGAGGTAGCACAGCGTCCATATAGTCCATGTTTTGCAAAGATCCTTAAAGGCAATAAGTCCATCCTTTGTAGTTAAGAGTCCTCAGGCTCCCAGTCCCTCAGGAAAGCCCAAATGTCCAGCAGCAAAATGGCCTAAACTTTAACAGTGTTTCGAGCAGCTCTCGCTAGGGGCACTGAAGAGCCCCTTTTTTATGTGGATATGTAGAAAATTGGCAGGAAAAACTTGCCAATCCATCCCTCAGATCCACCATACATCTACATTGTCACGGTTTCACAGGAAAGACAGCAGACTTGACTCAGACTTGACTCAGATAACTGCAGAACATGAGTCAGCACAGAAAAAAAATATTAACCCTTCTGTGGGCACTTGCTTATACTTGAGAAGTCCTAAATAAATCAAGAGCTTGACATAGGTCACCAGAAGGATTTGTTGAAATTCACTGTACAAGAATAATCTAGATTTTGGACTGCTGCTAATATAAATTAACAAGCTTGTTCTAACCTGGGAAAGACAAATAACCTCTTCCAGAGGTCTTTCTGAGATAATGTTCTCTGTAGTGCACCTTTATAACGCCTAAACTTAGTAGACAGAGCTAGGTATTAAAATGCAAAGTCCTTAAAGTGGTTGTAAAGCCTTAAGGTTTTTCACCCTATGCATTAAGGTGAAAAACCTTCTGTGCTGCAGCCCCCCATTTTCTTACCTGAGCCTGATCTGATTCATCGATGTGCACAAGCACAGCCGCTCCAACCGCTGTCCCTCTCCTCATTGGACAGATTGATAGCAGCAGGAGCCATTGGCTCTCACTGCTGTCAATTAAATCCTGTGACACGGGAGTGGGGGGTGGGGCCGAGTCCCGCAATAGACGCAGCAGCGGTACTCGAGAGCGAGCCCGCACAAGTGCCCCCATGGAAAGCGGAGGAGGAGCCTGGAGCACCAGTGCGGGACCCCAGAAGAAGAGGATCGGGGCTGCTCTGTGCAAAATTGATGGCTCTTCATTGCCACCCTCTTCTAAAGCCTGTGCTGTCTCAGAGGTCCAAAAGACAGCCCATTCACGTCACCCAGCTTAGGTTTCAAGAGTTGCAAAGCAGAGAAGATTGATGTACAGCATGAACCAATGGGTGGAAGAGGAGCGTCATCAGGAGCTTAGTAAAGATGAGAACTGCTTTGTAGTTGAAAGTCACTCAGCTTGGAAGTTGGGCAGGTCTAAGGATGGGTCCTGCATATTCTTTGCATATACTGCTAAATAAAGAATATACAGGCACAGAGAAGTATAAACTCCTTCCCACAGAGCATATGCATATGTAGCACCACCCTCTCCTCTTAGGGTAAAGGAGAGGCACCCATGCCACGAGCCCGTGTCCTCTAGTTTAGAGGTCAGGCGGTGTATATGTTCCTGGGTCCCGCAGCGAGTTACCTCCTTCCACTGGTTCCCATCTCCAGAATGAAGAGACAAGTCTGTACTTTTCCCTCTTTAACCACTTGACCACTGGGCACTTAAACCCCCTTAATAACCAGACCAATTTTCAGCTTTCGGTGCTCTCACATTTTGAATGACAATTACTCAGTCATACAACACTGTACCCATATGAAATTTTTGTCCTTTTTTTCACACAAATAGAGCTTTCTTTTGGTGGTATTTAATCACTGTTGGGTTTTTTATTTTTTGCGCTATAAGAGAAAAAAGACTGAAAATTTTGTAAAAAAATGATTTTTTTTTCGTTTCTGTTATAAAATTTTGCAAATTACTATTTTTTTCTTCATAAATTTTGGCCAAAATTTATACTGCTACATATCTTTGGTAAAAATAAGTACAAATTGGTGTATATTATTTGGTCTTTGTGAAAGTTATAGAGTCCACAAGCTATGGTGCCAATATCTGAAAATTGATCACACCTGAAGTACTGACGGCCTATCTCAATTCTTGAGACCCTAACATGCCAGAAAAGTACAAATACCCCCCAAATGACCCCTTTTTGGAAAGAAGACATTCCAAGGTATTCAGAAAGAGGCATTGTGAGTTTTTTGAAGTTGTAATTTTTTCCCACAATTCTTTGCAAAATCAAGATTTTTTTTTTCTCTTTTTTTTTTTTCACAAAATTGTCATATTAGCAGGTTATTTCTCACACACAGCATATGCATTCCACAAATTACACCCCAAAACACATTCTGCTATTACTCCCGAGTATGGCGATGCCACATGTGTGAGACTTTTACACAGCGTGGCCACATACAGAGGCCCAACATGCAGGGAGCACCTTCAGGCGTTCTGGAGCACCAAGGCCAATTCTGACATTTCTCTCCTACATGTAAAAATCATCATTTATTTGCTAGAAAATTACATAGAACCCCAAAACATTATATATGTTTTTTTAGCAAAGACCTTAGAGAATATAATGGTGGTTGTTGCAACTTTTTATCTCGCACGATATTTGCGCAGCAATTTTTTTAACGCGTTTTTTACGGAAAAAAAATGTTTTGTGCTTAAAAAAAAAAAAACAGTAAAGTTAGCCCAATGTTTTTGCATAATGTGAAAGATGAAGTTACGCCGAGTAAATAGATACCTAACATGTCGCCCTTAAAAATTGCACACACTCGTGGAATGGCGCCAAACTTCGCTACTTAAAAAATCCCCATAGGCGACGCTTTAAATATTTTTACTGGTTACATGTTTTGAGTTACAGAGGAGGTCTAGGGCCAAAATGATTGCTCTCGCTCTAACGTTCGCAGAGATACCTCACATGTGTGGTTTGAAAACCGTTTTCATATGTGGGCGGGACTTATGTATGCGTTCGCTTCTGTATGCGAGCTCACGGGGACAGGGGCGCTTTAAAAGAAAAAAAAAAAAATTATTCTTCATTTTACTTTATTTATTTTAGTTTGACATGTTTTTCCGCCCTAAACATTTTTTTTGATCACTTTTATACCTATTACAAGGAACGTAAACATCCCTTGTAATAGGAATATGGCATGACAGGTCCTCTTTACAGTGAGATATGGGGGGGGGGGGGGGTGTCAATAAGACCCCACATCTCACCTCTAGGCTGGGAAGCCTGAAAAAAATACAAAAAAAAAAACAACAATCCTGGCTTTGATCGTAGCGGTGAGTCGGTAGAAGCACCGGAGGGCGGCGGGGGGACATCCCCTCTCGCCTCCCGTAAGAATGATCAAGCGGCGGAACAGCCGCTATGATTGTTCTTATGGTGTAGGGAATCGCCGGCTGAAAAAGCCGATATCTGAATGATGCCTGTAGCTGCAGGCATCATTCAGATATCCCCGCACAAAGTCAAGGACGTCATATGACGGCCGGAGGGCGGGAAGTGGTTATTGCCGGGCATTGCGGAGTATTGCCGGGCATTGCGGAGTATTGCCGGGCATTGCGGAGTATTGCCGGGCATTGCGGAGTATTGCAGGGCATTGCGGAGTATTGCGGTGTATGGCAGGGTATTGCGGTGTATGGCAGGGTATTGCACGGGTATTGCACAGGGTATTGTGGAGGGTATTGCAGAGTATTGTGGAGGGTATTGCAGAGTATTGTGGAGGGTATTGCAGAGTATTGTGGAGGGTATTGCAGAGTATTGTGCAGGGTATTGCAGAGTATTGTGCAGGGTATTGCAGAGTATTGTGCAGGGTATTGCAGAGTATTTTGCAGAGTATTGCGCAGGGTATTGCAGAGTATTTTGCAGGGTATTGCAGAGTATTGTGCAGGGTATTGCAGAGTATTGTGCAGAGTATTGCAGAGTATTGTGCAGAGTATTGCAGAGTATTGTGCAGGGTATTGCAGAGTATTGTGCAGGGTATTGCAGAGTATTGTGCAGGGTATTGCAGAGTATTGCACCAGGGTATTGCAGAGTATTGCACCAGGGTATTGCAGAGTATTGCACCAGGGTATTGCAGAGTATTTCGCAGGGTATTGCAGAGTATTTCGCAGGGTATTGCAGAGTATTTCGCAGGGTATTGCAGAGTATTGCACCAGGGTATTGCAGAGTATTGCACCAGGGTATTTTGCAGAGTATTGGCAGGGTGTATTGCAGAGTATTGGCAGGGTGTATTGCAGAGTATTGCACAGGGATGGCTGAGCAGGGATGGATGGCTGGATCTGTGACTGCAATTGTCACAGATCCAGCCCACAGTGCTGCTGCTGCCATCCGCTCCCTCCCCCTCCCCTCTCACACTGTACCGATCGGTACAGAGAGGGGAGGGAGGAACCGGCGTCATCAAATGACGCCGGTCTGTTTACAAGTGATTGCTCCGTCATTTGACGGAGCGATCACGTGGTAAACGGCCGCTATCAGCGGCGATTTACCGCGATTCATGATCCGCCGGGTCCTCTGGACCCGGCGGTCACGGAGTTTCCCGTGTGCGCGCCCCAGGGGGCGCGCGGGAGCGCGATTCTGGGAGGACGTTATATAACGTCCTCCCAGAGTTAAGCAACCACCCTGCCGCCGTTATTTGTCGGCAGGTGGTTGTTAAGTGGTTAATAAAGTCAATGTCCAAACCACTTAAACTCCAACGTTAAGTTTATTTTGTATCTTTGCTTGATAGGTAAGAGAAAGAGTAGGTGAGAGATAATAGTTGAACTAGAGCAGATTCAGGCACAGAACTCCCAGATTCATCACCCCTCGGTCCCGAGTGGGTACAGCTCACCCAGATAGTCCCTCAATGGTCCTAGCAGCCGGTGTGGAGCTCGAACAAGCAATTTAAATCCTCCAAGGACAAGTTCAGTCTGTCCTCAAAGAGCAGCAGCACTCCGCAGGGTCAGTTCTGCGGAGCATAGGATCCTTCCCTCCGACAGGTCACCAGGCCTTTCCTGAGACAGCAATCTAACCATCACTCATCTCCTGTTATGGGACCGATCCTCCCCTGGCTTCCTCTTGGTCAGAGTGGATACCCTTACCCAGGTATCCTGGGACTGCTAAATTCTGCCTGTAGACCCAGTTGAAGGTACTGGGCCTACCCGGAACGTTGCGGTCTCGGACCGAAGGTGCCTGAGACTCCTCAGTTGGGGGTACGCACCCGCCTCCTTAGGGGGCACACTCCTCCGGGTACTGGTCCCCGGGTCTCTCTCCAAATAAAATGGCGTCTGCCTCTTTTATATCCTCTCCCGGCATGCACAGCAGGCAGAACCAGCCCACTGCATGGTAGCCGAGAGAGGACATCCAATAGCACCAATGCAACCTATGGTTCAACCCTGACCCAGCATGGCAGCGCCACCTGCAGGCCACAGGGAACTCCACATAGGCACACAGCAATAAAGCAGAGTCCAGCACAATTAGAAGGCCCGAACCATACTAGTGCTCGGGTCATCCCCCTAAATTTAGAGATAGGCACCCCCTAAATTTGGAATACCCGCTACACACACCCCCCTCCTTAATAGACACTGTCCCCAGTGTCTGGAAAAGGTCAGAAGACCCCCCTCAATCCTGAGTGGGCTCTGGCCTTTTCCAACTATGTACAATAGGATTCGTTCAGTGCCTGAATCAAAAAGGTTTTCCTTTTTTTTTTTTTCCACAAGAAAGAAAGAACCAGCAAGTAATATACATTACAATCATTTCACAAAACAATCCCTTTTTCTTTTCTATCCTATCTTTCCACCCATTCTCCGATGTACTTGATAGGCGATCACCTGCAGAGGGAAAAAGAAAAAAAACACAGCACACAAATAACATCTTCTAACTTTCTGGGAGTCAGAAACGAATACTGACGCAATTCCGCTGCAATTCCGACATTATATTGCCGCTAAAAATAGCAGCGCTATACCGCCACCGCACCTCCCGCCCCAGTGTGAAAGGGGCCTTATATGGCATGTTTATCCCTTTAAGGGCAAAGTCTTTGCGTGAAATCCACAACAAATAATTATGCAGTAAGAATAACAGCAATTACTCCACCAAAATGCGTCCACATCTATGTATCACACCAGCCTAATGCATCAAGCCTTGCTTACTGGATATACAGTAAAGTATCTCAGATCAAATGTGCATAAGATGTATATCCCGTAGCATCACCTTGCAGCATAAGCGAGCCAGCAAGAAGTAGTATACTCAATAAAGGAGACCACATATACCATGGGGGAGAAGACACAAAAAGCAAACTTCAGAGTGTAGTATTTAAAAATGCATAGGTTTTATTAAAATTAATGTCATTCTTATGCCGCGTACACACGATAGGACATTCTGACAACAAAACCGTGGATTTTTTTCCGACAGATGTTGGCTCAAATTTTGTCTTGCATACACACGGCCATAAAAAAGTTGTAGGAAATTGCGAACGTCAAGAACATGGTCACGTACAACACGTACGACGGCACTATAAAAGGGAAGTTCAATACCAAGTGCGCCACCCATTGGGCTCCTTCTGCTAATCTCGTGTTTGGTGAGAGACAATTCACGCTTTTCAGCCTCGTGCTTTTCAGTCCGTTACTGCTCTTTGCAGCGTGACGAATGTGCTATCTCCATTACGAACGCTAGTTTTACCAGACCGAGCGCTTCCGTCTCGTACTTGATTCAGAGCATGCATGGAATTTTGTGCGTGTTCAGGATATCACAAGCATATACAGCGCTCCACTGCTATGCAGCTGGTGGGCATGATCACGTCACCAAATGTAACCCCGACATACGCATTTCATCACACCCAGACATTGTCACGGGTAGAGAGTCCTTTTTTTTACTTATTTTTTTTAAAGTGAACTTATCCTTTAAAATAAATATGAAGGCTGCAGTTGCCTTTATGCTGAAAATACTAATAATTTGGCTTTAAAGTGGTTCGAAAGCCTACATTTTTTTTAGCCCTAATTCATTCCTTGAATTAAGGTAAAAAATGTTTAGGCATCAGCATCCCCCCGTTTAATAACCTGAGCCCTCATTCGATTCAGCGTTTTCACTTTTGCAACTCTTGTCTCCCCTCACTTCTAGGTTTCACTGGCTTTGCTGGGGCACCGGAAGCCATTGGCTGCTGCGGTCAATCAAAGCCAGTGATGAAGGACCGGGGGGTAATGTCGAGTCCCGCTGTCTGTGTCAATGGACGCACCAAGGGGCTCAAGAGTGAGCATGCACGAGTGCCTTCATGGGAAGTGGCTTCCCATGGGGTCACTAGACAGAGAGGAGGGACTAGGAGCACCGGTGGGGGACCTGAGAGGAGGATGTTCATGGCCGCTCTGTGCAATTCTCCCTTAGCAACAGGCCGTCATTGATTAAGAAACTGCCAGGCAATTGTTCCACGCTTTTGGACCCTATATAAACCCGCTGGCAGCTTGCTGAATTTGCCCCAGCTCCCCTGGACCATGGCTCTCTTCTTCTATCTGCTAGCTGTCGTTGGGTTTTTCAGTATGGGTTTAGTCATCCAGTATATCTGGATGGACAACGTGACTGTATTGATAATTGATATTTTGGTTTCAGCCAAGATGGCTAGATATTTTCCTTGATACGCTATTCATTAATAAATTAAGGTTACCCTTTAACACCATGGCCAGTAAAATATCCAAAAAAGATTTAAGAGTTAAAACATCTGGCATGTTATGTTATTATTTTGTTTTATTAATGTTCTATATGGCTCCAGAGGAGTATCTAGTGATAATGGCGCCTATGGCAAGCATTGAAACTGCGCCCCTGTCAAAAGATTTTAAGTGTACAGGGCTGTGTTTTCACTGCATGAGATGCACACAGATATGCAGTACATCCACGGGCAGGCAGACCAATTCAAATCAATTGGGATGCAGCAGCTGCATGAACACAGCTCCTGCTCTCACCTTAATATCCGTTTTGGTGCAGGAACATGCCCCTGAGCACAGACAGTGTGCATTCAAGGACATGCACCCGCACCCAAATGGATGTCAAATGCCAAATGGATGTCAAATTGGGAACAATAACCCTCCCTTACTCCATCCAACCACTCTAGTTCTACTTGAAGTATGAAGGAGACCTGCCCCTGCCCCAGGAAAGGTGCCCTCCATGACAGGTACCTGAGCAGGGTTTGGAGGTCTCAAAGAGCACAGTGCCAGTCTCCAGGTCCCGGATCTTGAAGCAAGTGAAGTCAATCCTGAACACATTCTCAGGTCTGCACAGATAATCTGATGACAGACGACAAGTGATGTTAATGACACACAGCGCCTAGCACAGGCCGGTAACAGGTCTCCTGACAATAAGATTCCTTTCACAGTGGGGCATTTTTTAAGGCGCTTTTGGGCTAAAAATAGCGCCTGTAAAGCGCCTGAAAAATGGCTCCCCTGCAGTGTCAGTGTGAAAGCCCCGAGGATTTTCACACTGAGGCGATGGGCTGGCAGGACGTTAAAAAAAATGTCCTGCAAGCAGCATCTTTGGAGCGGTGTGTATAACGCTCCTCCACCGCTCTTGCCCCCTGAAATGAATGGGCAGCACGGCCGACCCACCGGCAAAGCGCCACTGCAGCGGTGCTTTGCGGGTGGCTTTAACCCCTTTTCGGCCGCTAGCGGGGGTTAAAATCACCCCACCAGCGGCTGAATTCCTCCGCAAAAATGACGCCCCGTGCCCCAGTGTGAAAGCAGCATAACTCACCCTCTGTGACCCGGCTCAGGCCTAGGACATGCTTCCGGTCTCAGCTCCTTCAGGCCTAACAACTCCTGTTTGGTGACCGCAGCCACTCCCCAGAGCTCCCCATCACCATCCTCCCTCTAATGCATGCGCCTTTATCCCAGTCAAAATGAACTGCCATTGGCAGGGTAGCAACAAGGCTGCCAGTTGGTCCCTCTGGAATCACTCCCATTGCTAGTGATCAAGATTCTGTAGTATTCTGAGAGGAAGCAATTCCATAGAGGTAGGTGGAAGGTTCTCTGCCACTGAACCGTTGTCACTAGCAACAGAGTCTCCCACCTGAGAGGAAGGGGCTTCTGTGTCAAAACAGAAATGCATTCATACAGACTGGGAGGTAGAATGTAAGCTCTGATCCTCTGCACTGCACTGACCATATCACTGCCTACCTGACTCTCTATCCCTCTCTGTCCTCCTGAGTCTATATCCCTCTCTGTCCTCCTCAGTTCAGAACCTCCAGGATCCTGCTAGCTTCTTCCTCCTGTAGGAAGCCGAGTTCCAGCCAGTCTATGCCTGGATCAGTCATATCTGTGGGGGGATCTTTCTATGTAAACACATAACTTTGATGCACAGAGCAGCCTCAGCCATGGAGGGGGAGTGATAAGCAGGCACGTCTACAGGGATCCCGGGCATGCCAAGCTCCATATAAGCTGGGCAGTGTTATCACTGTGATTTGTCCCAGTCCTGCCATTCTGTGTGCTGGGATGCCAGACCCGGGCTTTATTACCTCCCCCTCCTCCGATCTCAGCCTCCCTGCACAGGCAGCTTCTATAACTTTTCTCCAGCAGCCAGGACACTCTTCAGACTGACAGTCTCCACTGCCAATCTGTGTGGAGTTCGGCACATGCAGCCACGCTCCCCTCTGGCTGTTACTTGTCAGAAGCACTCGCATCTCAGCACCTGAGGACGGGAGCAGGGCAGAAAATCACTCCGCCAGCCGGGACTATTTGAGTAGCGGGGAGGCTTGATGTACATGCGCCCCGAAAATGAAGAAAAAGTCCCCCCTTTACGCTCACTTCCTGGGCCCCTATTTTGACCTGATGGGACCCAGGAAACTGTAATTGCTTCCCCCCATAAGCAAGTAGGAACTGGGAGAAGTTGAAAAAGCTCTAGTTTTAAATTCAGTGAAGAACTTTAATGCTGGCGTCCCTGCTCACTAGCGTCCATTGCTGCCATACCCTAGATACGCCACTGTATGGCTCCTTAGTGCTATCCCATGTGCAAATCCTATCCTATCTGAGGGCTTAAATTTACATTTGCAATCTGGAACATTGTAGTAATGCATGCATCAATAGATGTATTACCACAATGCACAATAACACTCGCTACATTACAGTGGCTGGCGTTGGATTTTTTTTGGGGGGGCAGCAAACAGTACGCTGCCATTCATGCTATGCATGAATCTATACATTGCATATAGGGGGTGGCATAGAGAGAGGGGGCGGCGCCCGGGTGCCCCTAATGGATGGGCCGGCACTGCTACATTACATTAATTTTGAATAGCATCCAATGCACTAAGGTGACGCAGCTCTGACACACATGCATAGCAGATCAGCAAAATGCATTGTAAGATGCTTGTTACGGAGATATTCCTAACCTCGCTTAAATGCTTAAAATAAGTGATTAAAAACCTTTTGTCTATATAAAATGAAATCAAACGATAGCGTCGGGAAACGAGAAAACAATGACATTTATTTATACAGAACTGGTACCACCTAATAGCAAGGTGATACCAATGTTGCACGATACATAATAGGAATATTGCTATGACAAACATGATACCAATGTTACATGATAATAGGAACAAGAGAGCAAACGCAAAGTAATATTAATCTTAAACATGGGAGAGAGAGAGAGAGAGAGAGAGAGAGAGGCAGAGCGAGAGCGAGAGAGAGAGAGAGAGGCAGAGCGAGAGAGAGAGAGAGAGGCAGAGCGAGAG
This sequence comes from Rana muscosa, assembly GCA_029206835.1. Lineage (NCBI taxonomy): Eukaryota > Metazoa > Chordata > Amphibia > Anura > Ranidae > Rana > Rana muscosa. Next base: position 12,166,244 of record CM055118.1, read on the forward strand.
AGAGCGAGAGGCAGAGAGAGAGGGAGAGGGAGAGAGGGAGAGAGGGAGAGGGGGAGAGGGGGAGAGGGGGAGAGGGAGAGAGGGAGACAGAGGGGGACAGAGGGAGAGGCAGAGGGAGAGAGACAGAGAGAGGGACAGAGGGAGAGGCAGAGGGAGAGAGACAGAGAGAGGGACAGAGGGAGAGGCAGAGGGAGAGAGACAGAGAGAGGGGCAGAGGGAGAGAGACAGAGAGAGGGGCAGAGGGAGAGAGACAGAGAGAGGGAGAGAGACAGAGAGAGGGACAGAGGGAGAGGCAGAGGGAGAGAGACAGAGAGAGGGACAGAGGGAGAGGCAGAGGGAGAGAGACAGAGAGAGGGACAGAGGGAGAGGCAGAGGGAGAGGGACAGAGAGAGGGACAGAGGGAGAGGCAGAGGGAGAGAGACAGAGAGAGGGACAGAGGGAGAGGCAGAGGGAGAGAGACAGAGAGAGGGACAGAGGGAGAGGCAGAGGGAGAGAGACAGAGAGAGGGACAGAGGGAGAGGCAGAGGGAGAGAGACAGAGAGAGGGACAGAGGGAGAGGCAGAGGGAGAGAGACAGAGAGAGGGACAGAGGGAGAGAGACAGAGAGAGGGGCAGAGGGAGAGAGACAGAGAGAGGGGCAGAGGGAGAGAGACAGAGAGAGGCAGAGCGAGAGAGACAGAGAGAGGCAGAGCGAGAGAGAGAGAGAGAGAGAGAGAGGCAGAGAGAGAGTGAGAGGGGGAGAGGGAGAGGGAGAGAGACAGAGAGAGGGACAGAGGGAGAGGCAGAGGGAGAGAGACAGAGAGAGGGACAGAGGGAGAGGCAGAGGGAGAGAGACAGAGAGAGGGACAGAGGGAGAGGCAGAGGGAGAGAGACAGAGAGAGGGGCAGAGGGAGAGGCAGAGGGAGAGAGACAGAGAGAGGGACAGAGGGAGAGGCAGAGGGAGAGAGACAGAGAGAGGGACAGAGGGAGAGGCAGAGGGAGAGAGACAGAGAGAGGGACAGAGGGAGAGGCAGAGGGAGAGAGACAGAGAGAGGGACAGAGGGAGAGGCAGAGGGAGAGAGACAGAGAGAGGGACAGAGGGAGAGGCAGAGGGAGAGAGACAGAGAGAGGGACAGAGGGAGAGAGACAGAGAGAGGGACAGAGGGAGAGGCAGAGGGAGAGAGACAGAGGGAGAGGCAGAGGGAGAGAGACAGAGAGAGGGGCAGAGGGAGAGGCAGAGGGAGAGAGACAGAGAGACAGAGAGAGAGAGAGAGAGAGCGCTTATTACGTCACCATGTCGTCTGCATCAGATCTTCATTCGCAAGGCCTCTAGCCATGAGTGTATCTGACTTTTATACCCCCTATGCCAACCAGAACCCAAAATCCTGTGGTCTCATTGGTTTAAAGCTGACCACCTGATTGGTTGAAATCTCAAACCTCTCTACTTAGCCTTCCAAATCTAAACCAGAAATACTTGCTGCTTTTATCAGATAGGTGTGTTCCTTTGATGCTCTGTTCAACAAGTTTCTCACATTAGCAAGCATGCTAAGATAAATTTAAGTCATCTTAATAATAAAGTATTGTAAAAACATATACAACCATATATACACGTAGCTTCTTGTTATAAATATGGATTTGAAAAATCTCCACCACAGTCCCCCCTGAAGTTCATTCTTGAACTTATGAAGTCCCTTAATGATTTTGTACCCACCCACAACGGCCCAGAAGCCCTGACCCTTCCCCCACCACCACTGCGGCCTCTTCCTTTCTTGAACCCGCCGTAACCCATCAAGGTAGACTTGAGACAGTTCTGGTGCCTTTGAGACTTCACACCTGACCCATGAGAGTCTGTACTGCAATGCTTCATCGCCCCGCTGCATTGAAGGAGCGGAATTCAAACATTACTGGCGGGATCCTTGCATATTTAGTCCTGTAGCTTGGAAATATGGTGTTATGATTGTCACGATTGGATCGGACCGCGAGACAGCACTTTTCAGCATGGTGAAGGAAAGTTTCAGAAGAGTCTTATTCGTGGCACGTTTTTCTTAAGACATGCGTTGCTTCTTCAGGTGGTGGTTGGGCCGGCCTCTTGACAGTCGTGCATGAATACAAAAAAAAAAAAAAGAACAAAAAGGAGAATGTCAGACAGGAGTTATTGGCGGAATGTCAGACAAGAGTAGTGGCGTGGCCATTAAGACTAAATACCTATGAGGGGTACAATGTGTACGAGTAAGGTGGGATCCCCACAGGGTACCGAGACCGAGCCACGGCCAGTATCATCCATTGCCCTTGATGGTAGGGATAGTCAACACTGCCTGCTATTGTTAGGTCCCTGGGTTCACCACATCTGCTCACGGGGCTCAGGTTAAAGCAGTGGGCAGATTAGGGGAGGTAAAATTACATTAAGACATGGGACCTGGATGTCCAGGGATACTTTGTGAAATATGGTATTTGTGTGTTTCAGGAACCCATTCTATGGAACCCACTGGACTCTTAAAAAAATGGAGTCAGGCAGAGACGGTAAACCCTTACAATTCACAACTCATCTCTGATATTCAAACAAACGTTCCAGAAGATGAATACATTTATTTCCCAAGATAAAGCAGAATATGAACCAAAGAAAGTAGGAAAGAGAAAAGAGAAAAAAAGAATATAATAAGCAACAAAACATACAGGTTCAATGCTGCTTCGACCCAGACCGTTTGTCACCCATTTCCCTTTATGTCAAAGAGCACTGACTCTGCATTCATAAAAACAAACAAACAATATATAACTGTCCTGAAACAGTGCCTCGAAAAATAATATATTGTGGCTGTTGCAGCAGCAGCTTGGCAGAAAAAAATAAAAAATAACTAAAAATAAAAATAAAATAAAGGAGGAAAAAAATAAAAATAGATAACTCTTCTATCCTATTAGTGATCAACAGGTGAACAGGATCACTGTCACTAACCATTTACAAGTCGGGTAGAAAAACAAAAAAATAAAAATATTTTAAAAAGGAGAGGCTAAACCAATGGTTGCCAAAAAACCTTTTTTAGAATTTAGTCACCCCGACTGTCCTTTAATATTACAGATTGAACAGGCTTATCCCTAGAACAAAAACAAGAAAAATATAGTTCTAGGGTCCTCTCTTAAATGCGCAAGCTACTCTCTTAATAGTGACCCGCATTGGGACCGCAACAGGGTGGAGTTTACTAAAGTTTTTGGCCCCAGAACATCCTGATTTCCATCTCCCTTGTTATCTCCTCCCATGCTCCACCTCAGGACTGCTCCAGAACCTCTGGACCTCCCCACCTTTAAAACCATACGCCCAGCCAGGCGCTCCCCTTTCCACACCTACATACTCTTTTATTCCAGGAAGCCTACCCCGCCTCCACCTAAAATGTTACCCCAGCCCGCTCCATATCAGATAATTCCCAGCGGCTATTATTTTTGTTCCACCCCCTCCTCTTAGATTATCAACCCCTAGAGAAGGGCCTTTTTATTCACGCCTTGCCCTAACTGTTGGCACCAATTAAATCCTGTTGCCCAAAGTTTAACTACCCATCTTTTAACTCCTCCCCGAATCCCAACGGAAGTTTCACTAAGTGTAAGGGGATGTCAGGTTTTATAAAAAAACTTTCTTTCGGGGCTATAGGGGTGAAACCCGGGGTTCCTTCTATATCCCTCCCAAGGACAAGAGTGTAGGTACAATAGACTCCCCGAGGTAGTGTACCCTGCTGAGTACAATTCAACCTGATGCTGAAAACAGTGTATCATTAGCCATGTGATGTCAGCATCAGTACCCCAGCATCCGGTATTGAGTCTAACACCTACACCATCGAAGCAATGACAAAAACCCACACAATTCTATCCCAGTGACCATGCCCAGGGTATATCATGCACCCCTACCTACTGTTAGGCATGGAACAAGGGTGTTTCTTGAACCTAACGCCACATCAGTATCCACTAGGTCAAATAACCAAACTCGCCTATATCCCAAATAATACCCAGGTGCTTCCTTCCCAGCAATGATCTCCCCATCCAGAACACAGCGTGAAATACATTCACCACTGTGTATTGGCCGTGCAAGGGACATTGTGTTCACACCTCTGACAGAGGGAAATATCAACCTGCCCCCAGCTTCCGTACCCTCTGATCACAGGTGGGTTCCTTAGCCACAAATGCAACAAGATAGAATCCCCAGTCAGTAAGCCACTGGTGCCCTCAACTCTACCGACCGAGTCTGCATTTCTGTAACACCTTTCACAATCCAAACCAGTACAGCCCATCCAGGCATTCGACTACCACTTTGGATTAGTGTAGGCGACGTGTTTTGGCACAGTCTCACTGAGTGGTGATGCTAACTCATCAGGCCACTGCCCCTCATAGAGAGATTTGTACAATCAGCTTGATGCTGGTTGATAACTCCACCTGCCCATGTGTGCACGCCAGAGCCAATGACATATATCTGCCCTGTACCATCTCACACTCTCTACCAACCTCTCACCATGGTTGATGAAATCTTGAGCCACTTTACACTGTGGTTCTCTTTCCCCCCCATATAGTGCTGAACACATCCCTCCTCTTCCGGTTATTCCTCCGAGATAAGCGTCCTGTACTCTGTGTCCGCACATCTCTGGGAGCAAGCCACTGGTACCATGACCGCGCTTGATTCAGTGTGTATTCAGTACATATAGGATATTAGGTTTTCATCAACCATTATAAGATGCTGGAGCGCCATGTGGTGATGGAATACTGTAGATACCTGCACCATATTCAGTGTCCCACCTGTCCCCCAAAAAACATTTCCTCCTTTCCCTGATATGTAGCCCAGGACCTCCCAATGTGTTCCTGATTATCTCCAGCTCCATGGTGTTTATGGTACCCAGTGACCCGCCTCCCGTTCCGAAGACAGTCGCCATCAAGCCTCTTTTTTTTTCCTAAGTTATGGGATATGGTCTGGATACCCGGATTGAAAACCACCTGCCACCAGGTACACCCAATCCCTCATATAGACTGCACACCTTCTCCCTCCTCTTTCAATTCGGTATTCAGACAATGTTATACTTCACCCCTACAACACAAGCTGCCTACACTATTCCGACAGGACTCACATGAATGACAGGAGCCTAGTGCCACACTGGGGCACTGGTCTTCTTGGCCTGCAAGACACAGACAACTAGTTAAGGTACACAAGGACTCTAGGACCGGAAGGACACCTATGGGTGTAAACTGAGGAGAATACGGCATGCCCACACCTCTATCTGATAATACCTCGGACGTGAGGGCTCTTGGAACAGCCAATCGCTGGTAACACCCCATACAACCTTCCTGCACAATTTTTCCCCAGACTCAACCAAAACTATACCCTCTCAACTTGTATGCAATCAGGTAGGCCCTCATACCACACATCTGCAGGTAAATCTAAAATAAATGGGAAAACAAAATTGCATAATGTGTATCCAGCTTGAGAAACTGCTGCTACCAGACACACCTGACCAGCAGACTAAGACAAATCCCTTGCACCACTGAGGCGCTGGGGCCACTGAACAGTAGGGGGTACCTGAGCCGACCGGTGTGCCTTGAAACACAGATATTTATTAGGCATTGGTAACAAATAGCCACATAAACAGTCCCAGCAGGAAACTATGAGAAGGGTTGGTTTCCCCTATTTCAGAGAGATGGGATTGCTTGGTGACACGGTAGGAAAACAGGTTTGAACTACATTTGGGGACACACAGATAGCTAGGGACATTAGCATACCTTAGCTTCAGGCAATGAGCCAAACTCGTACAGCCAGGTATGGTTGGGCGTGTACCTAATTACAATGACAGCGAGGGGGGGTGTAAGCAGTCCTACTCCTGAACACAAGTTCGCCCAAAGTAACATCAGACCATTACCCTTTTACCACTAAGTGCAGCACCCCTGGCAGAGATTTATAATGCTCCTTAGCCTCACATATGTGTTAGAGTGCCAATTATCCCCAGCAGTCTTACTCAACTTTTATGCAGACTTCAGTTAATTGGTTCTGCTACTCAGTAGATCAGAACATACAACACACGCTGGGTGGTCCAAAACACAACCGAATGGACTGACAACTAGACATTCCAACTAGATAATGGTGGCGACAACCTAAAACATTTTACATGTGAAACCCGACCAACCAGGAAAAAACACTTTTTTATCACGTTGTTCTCTGGAGGCTACGATTTCCTCTTGTTCTGAAAGCCAGAAAACCCAATTATCGACTCTGAGGGATAAAATTCCAATAACAGTTAGTGATAAACATTCCATTTTTCGCAATTTACAAAAAACAATTCCAGTAACAAGACATTAGCATATGAAACACAAATATACATTACATTACATAACCCGTGCACTTTTTTTTAAAATACCAAAAATTGTTGAGCTCAACTTTTAATTAATATGTATTACATAATACACATTAATACCACGTGGTTTTGGTTTCCCCAAAAAAAAATTATTCACCATGGTGAGAAAAAAATTAGCAACTTGTACTGTGCTGGAAAAAAACTGTCACTCTTACATTTATCATTCTCCTCCCATTTTCTTCCTCATTACAGACTGACGGAAGAAATGCGTGGTGCAGGAAAAAAGAAACAATGAAATAGCCTATGATACTTTTACCTCCCTTTAGACTCATGTATTTATCCATATGTACCGCTGTCTACATACACCTGTTCTCTGAGTACAAAACTCCTTGGACCTGAAAAATACTTATAAGCAAAATCATTACTCTATCCTTCATATTTGACCTGCAAAGAATGGTAAAACAATAATGACATTCCTGTACATTGGTAAATTGTCAATGACATTCTTTCAAAACCGATTCAAACAAAACCCTCTGTAACCCTTACTTTTCCCGTTCCTACAAACATACAACAGCCGCGACGCATCGGAGGATCGCCGCGGTAAGTTCGAACATATTCACGTTACTACATACAAACATTCCGATACAAACGTGGGGGAGATACTTCATAGTTTCCAAAACCACAAATGAAAAAAAACAAAAACAGCCAGCATTCTACCTTCACTCTTTCAGCAACAGGAGAAAAAAAATAAAAAATACAATGGGAAAAACATGAGAGCAGCTCGAGAACCTGGCCTGGACCAGCCATACAAAGTTCAAACAAATGGGCATGAGAATCTAACCACCGTTCCGCCTCTGAGAATCACGAAAGCGTGTACTACACCTCCATCAACACTCATCATTACAGATTTCTGAAGCCACAGCTCAACTACATCCAAGGTACCTTTTATTCTGAGGTCTCGTCCTCCAGACATCAAAAGTACCTTCCAAAAGGAGTACACCTTACTGTACCCTCTGACCAGATATGTCATCCTTTAAGGGGTCTCATGTCCGGAGCCCCAAACCCAGATCTCATGTGCGGTGCAGCTGTCTGACTGGTGGGGAGCCTAATTTTTTCCTCCCAAGCATGGACGGCACATTACCCATGACGATTCGAATCGCTTATGAAGTGTCCCGCGTCCAGGACACCCTTGCGCTTTATTTTCGGAGCGATTATGGTTTACGGCTTTATTACCATAATCGACCCCCGGAATCCCGGTTATTTTACACGGCCTGACCGGGGCTGTTAGCGTACTACTCCTCCTCACGTTTATGTTAATCGTAGGAATTCCGATTATTCTACACGGCCCGACCTGTCTCGCGATAAACGTGTTTGTCAGACGAGCTGCAAAGCACCATGAAATCCTCCACTATTCAAAACAATATTATGGCTTCTTTCTACCTGCATCTAGATGTTACAATAATGGTGATGCCTCCTGTTTGCTCTCCACCCAAAACTGTATTACAGTACAAAACTTCACAAAATTGGAACGAAATGTCCTAAACTTTTTAACGGTACCATTTATCAACCAATCATAATACTTCACCACAAAATCCCTTGCTGAATCGTCTTCTGTAACACAAACACATTTTAGTAAAAGCACTTTCACAAAAAACTATTACAGCCTGGCTCAGGTCATTTGCATGTCAATACAATTCGTTTTACATTCTCACAGATCTGGTTGGAAAGAAAGGGGGGTCATTTCGGGCTGTCAGCAGCTGAGAACATAATGTCACAGATCCGCACTACACCTCTCGCATAGTCTCCACACACACATATTCACACACTTGGTCAAAGATGATCTCTAGACATCACACAAATCAGAATCTTTTCTATCATAACCTGTACTTCTTAAACCCATAACATCTGTTTGGTCAGGTTTCCTCCTTGTCCCCCTGTTCATCATTATTCTACCATCCATGCACAATAAGCATCTCTTTCCCAAGCATTTGGCTTGACCGTACCATTTTTTTTTTTTTCAAAATACAATTTCCCAGTCCACCATTCCCAACATTGCATATTTCCCAACTCAAGGCCCCTGTATCAATCCTTTCTTCCTTCGGGGTCAAGTGGTAAGGTTCCCCACGGTTAGACTCCCTCTTTGAAGCGATTTTATTACCCATCCTTTACGGACGAAAGACCTTGAACTGTTTCCCAGAGTTAGCTACTCTCTGACCAATGATTGGGTCGACAGGTACCGCCCCTGTCGCCGTTGCAAACCTTTTTTCACTACTCTGCCAGAACAACCACTGCTCTGACTATAGTCCTTCAAAAAATAAGCCTGGAAATCTTCCCAACTAAATAAATAGTTTAATCTCCCCGTGGACTTCTCCAAAGTATTCCAAAAAAAAAAAAAATGACTATCACAGGGCTTCCCAAGCGTTAAGCTTGATTAGACCCTCTGATTGCTTGTAGTGCAGGAGGCAGTTTTGTTTGCTAACCTGGAACTTCCCATCTCAAACTCTAAACGCCTCTCAAGATGGCCGACAAGCCAAGCCACCACAAAATGGTGGATGACCACCGCACATCTCATGGACATGACAAAATGGTGGATGATGCCCAATTTTTCCCGCCAAAACCAGCTTGGCACATACCACATGGGTTCCCACACACACAGGAAAACAAAAAATAGTCTCCATCAGATTGCAACACCGAAAAAAAAACGCACTACTCCATTCGCACCAAACATCAAAATCTGCCCCAAAAGCTTACAATCCCCCCGTTAGTAGTTTACACAGAAAGATAGATTCGCATACATCCAGCTAATTCAGTGTGATTTAGTCTCAGTTTCCACTGATGCAATTCGCCATGCGACCTTGGACACAAAGTCGCATAACAAATCGCTTACCATTGATTTCAATAGCACCCATTCCAATCTATGTGACTCAAAGCTGCAGTGACTATCAAAATCGCATTCAACACCACACCACAGTCGCACTAAAGCTGCATTTCAACGTCACACGACATTGGAGTTGCGCCAGTGGAAACGCAGCCCTATACGCACAGGTTTGTTTCAATCCCAAAGATTGGCCTAATCTTAATCAAAGGGTCAACTGAAATTGATTCCAAACAGAGCCCTCATCATTCATACCGATACCCTGCTGCAATTTCATTCTATATACATACATTATTCAAAAATCAGTCTCATCAAAATATTCGCCTAGACACGGGGCACCATCTGTTAATGTAATTTTACCTCCCCTAATCTGCCCACTGCTTTAACCTGAGCCCCGTGAGCAGGTGTGGTGAACCCAGGGACCTAACAATAGCAGGCAGTGTTGACTATCCCTACCATCAAGGGCAATGGATGATACTGGCCGTGGCTCGGTCTCGGTACCCTGTGGGGATCCCACCTTACTCGTACACATTGTACCCCTCATAGGTATTTAGTCTTAATGGCCACGCCACTACTCTTGTCTGACATTCTCCTTTTTGTTCTTTTTTTTTTTGTATTCATGCACGACTGTCCGGAGGCCCGCCCAACCACCACCTGAAGAAGCAACGCATCTCTTAAGAAAAACGTGCCACGAATAAGACTCTTAAACTTTCCTTCACCATGCTGAAAAGTGCTGTCTCGCGGTCCGATCCAATCGTGACAATCATAACACCATATTTCCAAGCTACAGGACTAAATATGCAAGGATCCCGCCAGTAATGTTTGATATCCGCTCCTTCAATGCAGCGGGGCGATGAAGCATTGCAGTACAAACTCTCATGGGTCGGATGTGAAGTCTCAAAGGCACCAGAACTGTCTCAAGTCTACCTTGATGGGTTACGGCGGGTTCAAGAAAGGAAGAGGCCGCAGTGGTGGTGGGGGAAGGGTCAGGGCTTCTGGGCCGTTGTGGGTGGGTACAAAATCATTAAGGGACTTCATAAGTTCAAGAATGAACTTCAGGGGGGACTGTGGTGGAGATTTTTCAAATCCATATTTATAACAAGAAGCTACGTGTATATATGGTTGTATATGTTTTTACAATACTTTATTATTAAGATGACTTAAATTTATCTTAGCATGCTTGCTAATGTGAGAAACTTGTTAAACTGAGCATCAAAGGAACACACCTATCTGATAAAAGCAGCAAGTATTTCTGGTTTAGATTTGGAAGGCTAAGTAGAGAGGTTTGAGATTTCAACCAATCAGGTGGTCAGCTTTAAACCAATGAGACCACAGGATTTTGGGTTCTGGTTGGCATAGGGGGTATAAAAGTCAGATACACTCATGGCTAGAGGCCTTGCGAATGAAGATCTGACGCAGACGACATGGTGACGTAATAAGCTCTCTCTCTCTCTCCCTCTCTCCCTCTGCCTCTCCCTCTCTGTCTCTCTCCGCCTCTCTGCCTCTCTCCCTCTCTCTCTCTCTCTCTCGCTCTCTCTCCCATGTTTAAGATTAATATTACTTTGCGTTTGCTCTCTTGTTCCTATTATCATGTAACATTGGTATCATGTTTGTCATAGCAATATTCCTATTATGTATCGTGTAACATTGGTATCACCTTGCTATTAGGTGGTACCAGTTCTGTATAAATAAATGTCATTGTTTTCTCGTTTCCCGACGCTATCGTTTGATTTCATTTTATATAGACAAAAGGTTTTTAATCACTTATTTTAAGCATTTAAGCGAGGTTAGGAATATCTCCGTAACATGCTACAACTGACAAATGCTGCTATGCCTGTTTTTTTTTAATCCATTCCTGTGTATTGGCAGCCCATTCAAAATGAATAGGCTGCCTTTATGCATCACATATTAATATGTGTAAGTTAATGCTAGGCCCCTATTACAAAGGTTGGCAATAGATGAATAGATATATCTCTCATGCTATGCATTAAGGTGAAAAACCTTCTATGCTGCAGCTGCCCCCAGACCCCAACCCCCCTCTGCTTACCTGACCCCGATCCAATCCTGCAATGTGCACAAGCACAGTGGCTACAGCTGCTGTTGCTCTTCTCATTGGACAGATTGATAGCAGCAGGAGCCATTGGCTCCTGCTGCTGTCAATCAAAAGCTGTTACACAGGGGCGGGCAGAGTCCCACTGTCTGTGTTAATGGACGCAGCAGCGGGACTCGGGAGCGAGCACACATGGATGGCCCCATGGAAAGCAACTGTCTGTGGGGGCTCCCAATGAAAAGCAGGGACTTGGAGCGCCCCAGAAGAAGAGGATTGGAGCTGCTCTGTGCCAAAACTATGGCACAGAGCAGGTAAGTATAGGCATGTTTGTTATTTTTATTTTTTTTAAAAGCAAGGGTTTACAATCACTGTAATGCAATTGTTATTTTTTTTTAATGAAGACTTATATGGCATTATCCAGAGGTGCTCAAGCCTGTAATAATACTGTGTGCAAATATTGGTCTATTTATTGCCACCCTTATGACGTGTACACACGACCGTTTTTCCTGTCATGCAAAACACCGACGTTTTTCTCGACGTGATTCCTCTCAAGCCTGCCTTGCATGCACACGTTCAGGAAAAAAAAACGCTTGAGCAAAGCGTGGTGACGTACAACACGTACGACGGCACTATAAAGGGGAAGTTCCATTTGAATGGCTCCACCCTTTGGGCTGCTTTTGCTGATCTCGTGTTAGTAAAGTTTGGTGAGAGACGATTCGCGCTTTTCAGCCTCGTGCTTTTCAGTCCATTACAGCGTGACGAATGTGCTGTCTCCATTTCAAACGCTAGTTTTACCATACTTGATTCTGAGCATGTGCGTTTTTTTTTCCCCTCGGAAAAGCATACACACGAGCGGTTTTCGCGACGAGAAAAAGAATGACGGGAAAAACGACGAGAGAAAAAAATAGAGCAGGTTCTAATTTTTTTGCGGGCAGTTTTCTCATCGAGAAAACTGCTATGGAGCATATACGACCGTTTTTCATGACCAATCTTAAAAATGGCAGTTTTCTCATCATGAAAAACGGTCGTGTGTACGCGGCATTAGGCCTCCTGCACATGGTTCTAAAAGTAAAAAAAAGATGCATTTTTACAATTACAATTTTTTTTTAAGGTTTTAATCGCAGGTGTATTGTTAGCTCGATATACATAGCTGTGTAAAGAACTTGGGCTGTGTTCAAATTCATAAAATCAAAACAGAAAAATTTGTGGTCAGTAATTTATGTGTGTAGACATCTAAACACGAGTATTGAGGAGAAATGCAAGAAGTTTTTAATTTACAAATGTTTACACGTCTATACATATGTAATTATGGACTAATACATGTGTTTTTTTTTTGTTTTTTGTTTTTTACATAGGATCTCTCTGACAGAAAAGTCCTGAGTATCTGGATGATCTGTAATATCAATATAGTTATGTGAATGAGCCCTTAGAAAAATATCTAAAATATTTGTTTTTTTATTTTTGAAAAAGTAAAAACTGTTCCCACTTTTTCCCCTTGTTGGGCAGTGTATTTATGTTTACAAGCTCTCTGCATAGTTTGGTTAAAGAACAATGTTTATCAAGGTAATGCATGGTAAATTGATCAATGCTAACATACACTACACTATTTACTCTTTCATTACAACACCTTTCATTTGGATTTATAGTGATCAGGTTGTAACTTGTATGAACATAACAGGCGTCCATGGCTGACCTCCGGCAACTGTACACATATTGACTAAAGGCCACCCAGGTTTTCATTAATCTGCTTTGAAGTTGAGAGACTCCCCACCTCCAGGCTGTAACAAGACCCTGTGATGTTTCCTCACCACAGTGCACATTTCCACAGTATGAACCAGATATGTTTATTAATGCATGTAAAGCTGCAAATATCCTTGTATTTTAAAGGAGTAGGGAGATAATCTGAAAAGTGTCATACAAATAGGTTAACTGATAACAAAAGAGAATGTACAAATATGACACAATAGCTCTTACAAACATTTTACCATTGCTTTCCCATAATCACATTACACATGGCATAATGATTAGGTAGTAATTTTAGTATTTTCCACAAAATTTTACTTAAATTTTGTACATTTTCTAGTAAGTACCGTATTTATCGGCGTATTACACGCACAGGCGTATAACACGCACCCTAACTTTAAGAGGGAAGTTTCAGGAAAAAAACTTTCCACAGCCCCCTGCGTATAACACGCATGCACAATTTACCCTCTATTTTTATTGTAAAGAAGTGAGTGTTATACACCAATAAATACAGTATATATAATGAATATTAATATTTAATGATTTTGTTCCAAAATACATGGCATTTTTAATACTAATGTTTCATTGTTAAATTTCCAGCAAGTAAGTGATATTCAGCCTCCATATGTTTGCCGACCTCATCTTAGATGCTTTGCTTAAGAAAAGCCTGTTGATTACAAAGCTCAGTAGCTGAAGCTTAAAGCGGAGTTCCACCCAAAAAGGATCTTCCGCTTTAAGTGCTAGTGACCCTCTGACATGCCACATGCCGCGGCGCCGGAAAGAAGATCACCTCTCCCCCCCTCCCTGAAATCTTCTGGGACACGTCACAGATCCCAGAAGAATGCCCGGCCATTCATATCATGCAGCGCGGCTCGCGCATGCTTAGTGTGCGCTCGGCTGTGAAGCCACACCTGGGCACCCACAGTTAGAAGGCCGGCACCGCGGAGAGTAGGGGGAGAGGAGATGGGCTTTGTGCGCCCGCATCGCTGGACCGTGGGACAGGTGAGTGTCTGATTATTGAAAGTCAGCAGCTACACTTTTTTTAGCTGCTGACTTTTAACCACTTGCTTACTGGGCACTTAAACCCCCCTCCTGCCAAGACCAATTTTCAGCTTTCAGCGCTGATGCACTTTAAATGACAATTGCGCGGTCATACAACGCTGTACCCAAATTAAATTTTTATAATTTTTTCTCCACAAATAGAGCTTTCTTTTGGTGGTATTTGATCATCTCTGAGGTTTTTATTTTTTGCTAAACAAAAAAAGATGGAAAATTTAGAAGAAAAAAAAAATCATGTTTTATATTTTGTAAATTTTTTTTGCAAACAGGTAATTTTTCTCCTTATGGGCTCTGATAGGCTGAACTGGTGGACACTGATTGGCTGTAATGGTGGGCACTGATGGGGGGCACAGATAAGGCGGCACTGATGGGGGGCACAGATAAGGCGGCACTGATGGGGGGCACAGATAAGGCGGCACTGATAGGTGGCACTGGTAGGTGACAATGACGGGCAACACTGTTTGAGGCACTGATTAGTGACTTTTATATTTTGCACTGTGGGTACCGATAGGTGGCACTGATAGGCGGCGCTGGTGGGCACTGGTAGGTGGCACTGACAGGTGGCACACATCGGCACAGATGAGCTGTCTGCAGCTCTCCCTGATTGGGACCGATGTCCCGCTGTCTTCGGCCAGTGATCAGCTTTTTTTCCCTCCTCACGCTATCAGCGTGAGGAGAAAAATTAGCCGATTACCGGCTATGTTTACATCACATGATCAGCTGTCATTGGCTGACAGCTGATTACGTGGTAAGGGGTCAGGATCGACCCCCTACTTCGATCTGTGATCCAGCGAGTCTCATAGACTCACTGATCACAGAGTGAGCCGCCTGTGCCCTGCAGGGGCCGCACAGGCCGCTCTAGCACGGGAGGACGTCTATTGACGGCCTCCCGGCAATTCAGGTTTGCGCTGTAGCCGTCATTCGGCTATAGCGCGGATGGGAAGTGGTTAAATGGGTTGAACGTCGCTTTAAATGGCCAGATACTGTACAACTGAATAGCCAGAGCAGTCATGCTTGCTGTGTTCAGATAGGGCTGTAAGGATACAACCTGGAAAAAACAACCTCTGCTGTGCTCTCATATTAGAAAAGCTTTGTAAAATCATCATTATGGCTGCACCTGCATCAAATGTTTATTTAAAATAAACCTTTTATGTACTGTACATATAATATATAAATATATGAAGTATTTGTGTATAAAAACTTAAAAAACTAACCTAAACCTATTATAGTTTCCCTTTAACCACTTCCCTACCGCCCATAGTCATATGACGTCCACAGATGGGATCTCCCATCCTGGGTGAACGTCATATGACGTCCTCGGCTTTGTGGGGGGATATCTGAATGATGCCTGCAGCTAGAGGCATCATTCAGATATCCTTTTGTTGTGCCGGCGATTCTGCGCACTATAAGAATGATCATAGCAGCAGTTCCGTCGCTTGATCGTTCTTATAGGCGGCGGGAGGGGACATCCCCCCCTCCCGCCGCCATCTGGTGCTTCTCCGGGCTCTCCCATGCCATCGGGGACCCGAAGAGAATCGTCCGGCCCCGGTGGTGGGTCACATGACGAGCATAGAGATGACTGGTGACCAGATGGTCACCAGTCATCTCTATGATCGTTGGAGGCCCGGGCGCGATGTGATGACGTCATGCCCGGGTCCTCAGATGTAAACTAAGCCGCCATTACGGCTAGTAAGTATGAGATCAGTGAAAAAAAATTCACGATCTCATGCTTTCCAGCCTGGAGGAGAGATGTGGGGTCTTATTGACCCCGCATCTCTCCATAAAGAGGACCTGTCACACACCATTCCTATTACAAGGGATATTTACATTCCTTGTAATAGGAATAAAAGTGATCAAAAAAAAAAAGTAAAATAAGTGTAAAAAAAATAAATAAAAATTAAAACGCCCCTGTCCTTGGTAGCTCGCGATCAGAAGCGAACGCACACGTAAGTCCCGCCCACATATGTAAACGCCGTTCAAACCACATATGTGAGGTATCGCCGCGTGCGTTAGAGCACGTGCAACAATTCTAGCACTAGACCTCCTCTGTAACTCTAACCTGGTAACCTGTAAAAAAAAAAAAATCGTCGCCTATGGAGATTTTTAAGTACCGAAGTTTGGCGCCATTCCATGAGTGTGCGCAATTTTAAAGCGTGACATGTTAGGTATCTATTTACTCGGCGTAACATCATCTTTCATATTTTCCCCAAAAATTGGGATAACTTTACTGTTTTGTTATTTTTTAATTCATGAAACCATTTTTTTCCCCAAAAAAAGGCGTTTGAAAAATTATTGCGCAAATACCGTGCAAGAAAAAAAGTTGCAATGACCGTCATTTTATTCCCTAGGGTGTCTGCTAAAAAACATATATAATGTTTGGGGGTTTTGAGTAATTTTCTAGCAAAAGAATGATGATTTATACATGTAGGAGAGAAGTGCCAGAATAGGCCCGGTATTGATGTGGTAAAAAAAGCCCGGTGTTGAAGTGGTTAAAGTGACCCTGTAGGGAGAAAAAAAATAGCCTGCTACTACATAACCCAGCCTTTTTCAACCAGGGTGCCTTCAGGTTTCTTCAGGGGTGCCTTGGCAAAATTCCGATCCACCCTTTGGTTTACAAACCGAAGAGTGGATCAAGCCTGCCTTTTACAACCTTCTATTCGCTGGTCTAACAACTAATGACATCGGTTGAAAAGGAGGACATCAGGCACCTGCATAGCATCCTCGTTTGCCCCTCCTCTGCCCCTCTGTAAGCACTGAGGTCACATTAGCTGAGTGAGGAATAGAAACATTGCAATACTAGTCATTACCTGTGTGCAAAAGTGTGTTTTGCTTTGTAAGAATAAATCACCTTTAACGTTGGGTGTCCTACGTGTGTGGATGTCGCTGCACTATGTAAAACTGTGAAGCCCTGTACACACGATCGGATTTCCGATGGATTTTAGTCCGATGGATTTGTCCATCAGAAATCCGATGAAACTGTTTTTCATCAGTCTTGGCCACACACCATCAGTCCAAAAACCGACTGTCCCAAACACGGTGACGTAAAACACTCCGATGAGCCGAGAAAAATTAAGTTCAATGCTTCTGAGCATGCGTCGACTTGATTCTGAGCATGTGTGGGTTTTTTATCCGATGGAGTGCCCCACAGACGATCGGTATTTTCTATCGGTTTTTGATCCATCGGAAAAATGTAAAACATGTTCTATTTTTTAAAACCGATGGAAAAAAGACCGATGGGTCCCATACACGAACGGTTTGTCTGATGAAAACAATCCATCGGACGGTTTTCATTGGTTAAACCGATCGTGTGTACGGGGCTTTAGTGTAGGTTTTCAGATTTTAAAGGGAACCTTGACTGAAAATAGGTTAAGAAACACTGCCATAACTGATGCAGCGTACACACGACCGTTTTTTATGACGAGAAAAGTGCCATTTTTTAAATTGGTCATTAAAAACGATTGTGTGTAGGCTCCAGTGCATTTTTCGCGACGAGAAAAATGGGCATTAAAAATTTAGAACATGCTCTATTTTTTCTCGTAGTTTTTCACGTCGTCGTTTTTCTCATCGTGAAAAACGGCCGTGTGTACGCTTTAATGACGGGAAAAAAAACACGCATGCTCAGAAGCAAGTTATGAGACGGGAGCGCTCGTTCTGGTAAAACTAGCGTTCGTAATGGAGATAGCACATTCGTCATGCTGTAACGGACTGAAAAGCACGGAGACTGAAAAGCGCGAATCGTCTCTCACCAAACTTTTACTAACACGCGGTAACACGAAATCAGCAAAAGCAGCCCAAAGGGTGGCGCCATCTGAATGGAACTTCCCCTTTATGGTGCCGTCGTACGTGTTGTACGTCACCGCGCTTTGCTCGAGCATTTTTTTTCACAATAGTGTGTATGCAAGGCAGGCTTGAGAAGAATCACGTCGAGAAAAACTTAGTTTTTTTCCATGACATTAAAAACGGTCGTGTGTCCGCGACATGACACAATACCCGCATATATCATTGCATCACTTCAATGCCACAGAGACCCCACTGCTGTAGGCCCTGAAATTTACCCCCACATAGCAGTGCTCCTTGCATGGCAATTGGTCACTAAGGCACTGAGCATTACATTCTGGAAAGATAGATAGCTGTACATTTGTTCCCCACATCTGGATTTTTGGGGTATTTTTGAGAACTCAAGGGCAGCAGATCCTGGTAGCTGGGCAGCAAATTGGAGATGAGAGCACTTAATGTTGCCTGCTCTCTCATTGTTATTAGGGCTTTAAACTTATAATAAGTGACGTTTAGCTATGTCACTGCATGCCCTTGCTTTTTGTAATAATTTTTAAAATAGGCCAAAAGTAATATAATTTTTGGGTTACTATAAAGAATTTTGTTTTGAATTCTTGTTCTTTGTATTCAGAGACAATCATGTCACTGTAGATCTGCTTGCTGCATTCACTATTGATCACCTACTAACATAGCTCCAATCACACCCCCTAACCAAGAACTACAAGATTGTTCCTTGTTATGTCAATACTGTATGATGCATCAATGCCACGTCAAAACCGCAATATGTATAAATACATTGCGGTTTTTAAGTGGTTTACCGGGGCTATGGCTGTAGCTGTCAGCCATAACCTTGGTAATGTTTTCTTTTCTGCAACATTTCTCTTTCTGCTAAAAGCAATCTGATTTGCTAATTAGCCGCTGGATCACTTTTTGAAGCTGTGGGAGGTGTCGCCCCCTCCTTCCCGCCGCTCTCCGGTATTTCTCGGGCTTACCCATCTCACCAGGTAACCCGGGATCCAATCTAGCAGTTCGTGCAGCTGGCCATAGAGGTGAACAGAGACTAGAAGAAAGTATGATGTCACTTCTAGTTTAGGGCCAGATGTAAGCGCTGCCATTTTTTATTAAAAAATATAAAATTATATAAATATGTAAAATAATTTAAAAAATACATTTTTAAAGCACCTCTGTTCCCCGTGCTCATGCGCAGAGACAAACGCATACGTCGGTCATGCACGCATATATAGACGGTATTCGTATCACTGCAAACGTTATTGTGAGAGCAGTAATTCTAGCTTTAGACCTCCTCTGTAACGCTAAACTGGTAACCTGTAAACATTTTTAAACCTTTCCCTAAGTATCCTAGTAGAGTGTGCGCAATTTTAAAGTGTGACATGTTAGGTACCCATTTACTCAGTGTAACATCATCTTTTATAATCAACCAAAAAATTGGGTTATATATTGTGAGGTTTTTTTTGCATTCAAATTCATTTAGTGTATTGTTTCCCAAAAAAACTTGTCTTTTGAAAAACTGCTGCGCAAATACGATGTGACATAAAAAATTGCAATTGCAAAAATATAATTTTTGGGGTTCTAAGTAATTTTTTAGCTAAACAGATTTTTACTTGGAAATAGTGTTGAGTGAACCCGAACTTTAAAGTTCGGGTTCGCACCGGACTTTTGGGTTTTTGGTACCCGGACAATTTACTGTATGTTCGAGTTCGGTGTTCGGCAATGTAATGTCGCATTTTAAAAAGCTGCAGGGCAGCCAATCAAAATTTGTTTAACTAGTATGCACTTAGAAGCCATCACAGCCATGCCTACTAATGGCATGGCTGTGATTGGCCAGTGCAGCATGTGACCCAGCCTCTATATAAGCTAGAGGCACATAGCACAGCACATCACTCTGCTTTAGAAAGTGTAGGGAAAACGGAAAATTTAATTCAAATACTTACCGTAATTTTCCTTTCCTGACGAGCTCCATGTCAGCACAGCTGGGTGAGGCTCCGCCCACCCCTACGTGATCAGAACTTAACTATACATTTTTCACTCACCTCAACCTCAGCCTTTCGTAACTATTACTACTTAACTGGGCGGGTTCTGTGCTGGCATGGAGCTCGTCAGGAAAGGAAAATTACGGTAAGTATTTGAATAAAATTTTCAGTTTTCCTGACGGCTCCATGTCGGCACAGCTGGGAATTAACTAGCCAAAACAAGGGAGGGATAATGCTACACACTCCAATTCTGACTAAAACGGTAACAGGAACCATAATGCCTCTGACAAACCCAACTGTCATGAATATGAATATTTTGTATTGCGGATAGTTTGAGACACCCGGCCTGCTGTCACCCTGAAGATCTGGACCCTTCTAGTGAGAATGCCGTGACTCTCCTGGCACAGCCAGCCTTACAACCTGCAGGCCAAGGAGATGAGGTTATCAACCAAGAGATAATAATTTTACGGCTCCCAGCAAGATTATTATGTGTTCCACCTGAAAAGGACAAACAGATGTACAGAGCTCCTGATGGCAGGAGTCGCCTTGATTAAATATTTTAGCGCTTAGCCCACATCCGATGGGCTAACTTTTTGAGAACTCCCCAAAGGGAATGTAGGAGGGAACCCTCGTGTGATATGAACTCTAAAGGTCACAGCAGGTACATATTAGAGCATTGGCATGAGCACCATTCTGTCTGGGAAGTACGCGAGTATGGGTTCTTTAAACCCAAGGACACCAATGCTGATGTAAATGCCACCAGTAAATCAGTTTCAGCGAGAAAGTACCACAGGGTGATTAAAGGCATCCGATGAAATAACATCCATCAGCATTGGCATATCTCATTCCGGAAACAAGTTTGAGGTTTCAACCAAATTGAATCTTGAAAAACTGTATAGTTAAGCGTTGGAAGCTTGCTGAATGCCGGTGAAGACAGCGATAGCCAAAATGCATTTCTATAGCATGCTTGCATATAGAATTAAGTCAAGCCATGCCTGTAGACATTTGACGCAGGCTTCTGAAGAGTCCAGCGTAAAATCTTGATCAGCGAATATACTGGGCATATATGCCCTGTTCTACTATAGGCATGCTTAGCGTTGACCTTTCTCGTTTCGTAGAACTGTTCAAATCTTCACAGAGCATTCAACATCCATTAGGCTCTGCCTCTCTCGACCCAGGCCATCAGCCTGAGTCTGTCAGATGCTGGATGAATGGGACTGGAGAAGATTTGATCTACCAGGCAGAGGGCGTCACTCCTTGACACTCATCAGGATGAGTAGCGGGTACCAAAACTGTCACCTTCCCTCGCCCCAGCCTTAGCTGGAAGCTGAAAATCAGAGGGAGCAGCTGAAAAAGGCATCAGCAGTCTTGGCGATCCATTCTGCGGTCAGCACCTCTTCTCCGAGCGCTTGCGGCTTCTGGGCCCTGGAATGGAACTTCAGCAACTCAGTGCCGACTGGGAATGTAAGAGGTCTACCTCTGGCAGACAAACACCAAGCTCTGTTAGTTCTCAAAAGACTCGCAGTAGTCTGGATCATCCATTGTCGTCAGACTTGACCTGAACAAAATAGATCGTCTGAAGATTCTTCCGACCAGGCACATAGGTCGCAAATCGTTGGGAGGATTGACTTGGGTGAATCCTAGAATTAGAGAAAACTTCAGAAGTGAGAGACTGAGCCTTGTTTCCAGATGTAGGCCACAGTCGTAGTGCTGTCCAACTTTCCCAGGACAGGCTTACTCTGGATGAGATGACTGAAGGCTAAGAGCCTGAAAAGGCTGCCCTCAACTCCAAGATGGAGTCTTGGATCCTTGACAAAAGACCATTGGTCCTGAGCTCATTGTTCCTGAAGTAGGGCTCCCCTAAACTGGCTGGTATCTGCCTGTACCACCAGATCGTCTGGCCTGCTGGGGCGAGGCGATTTCTATGGCTCAATCTGAGACGTGAAGGATGAAGGGTCTCCAAATTTGGCCCAAAATGCTTTCCTTAGGGGACCACGTGTCCATCCACAAGCCGTCCCTATGTTCACAGAGGAACCACATAGTGCCCCTAGGGCATGTATGGGTGGCACAATCCCAAAATAACAGAGAGCATCCTGACATGGAAGTTCTAATTGACTTCTTGGACTAAGCATTTGCATCCTGGTCTTTCCTGGATTCCCATCCAGAAAAGCGCAGGAGCTACGCTCTCTGGCGTGAGCGTGAGCGTGGACAATAACTCTTGAGTTTTCGGTCTTTAACTCAGTAGACCTTCATCTTGAGGCAGGAGGCCAAACTGGCCACTATTTAATTTAGGCTTGTCCTTCTGCGATTAAGAAAAAAATGCAGTGACCGCGTTTGTCCTTGAGGGTCGCACCTTCTGATGGTAAGGTCATGTGAATGGCCGATCGCACAAGGGACACATACTAACCAGCGGGGTGGTCCCAACCCCTGGACCTCTATTCGTTCCAAAGGGCATAACTTTGACATCCTGCTGTGACGATATCCTCCAATCTTGACGAACAAGCACTTGATCCATTCAACAGCCAGCCGTCTTCTGGAGGTATTTAAAATACTTCCAAAGTTTCACCTCTATACATAGGCATTTCACCGACCTTAGCAATCTGGACACAGGTCGTCCTCTTTCTCCTGTTCAGAAGAGACTGGAGAGAATTGATTGGACCAAGAAGGCCCTGAAAGAAGGCTGGACATTGCCACACAGACAGTCCCCATACGAGAAGAATCTAGTCATTCCTTTAGAGTGTCTTGACCATCTGCTTAATTGTGACAACTGGTTAGGTGTCGTCATCTTTATCCTAGGTTGCTTGAACTAGGTAACATCCTTGCCGTCTGTTTCTTTATGGAAGGATCTGAAGCGGATTGTTTGCTTGGGAAGGCTTGGAGAATTCACAGGGTGAGTGGAAACACTCTTTTAGAGCGTATTGACCACATGTTTCATTAGTGACCACCTGTTAGGCGCCGCCATCCATATCCTTGGTTGCTTGACAAAGCAGACTGTGTGCAGTCCTGTCCATCCGGAAGTTTGGAGAATGGGCTGCTTCACCTGGTATGGACAGGCAGCTTCTCATTATCAGAGCAGATAACCCCTTTTACAGGGTGAGCCAAAAACACCCCTTTAGAGTGTATTGGCAATTTATTTATTGGGTGTAACTCCTTTTAGGTGTCACCCTCCTCTCTGGCTGTTTAAGCCAGTGGGATACATACTGTCATGCTCATCCGGAAATTCAGAAAATTGGCTGTTTCACCTGGTGTGGACAGGCAGCTTCTCATTGTAAGAGCAGATGACCCTTTCACAGGGTAAGCCAGGAACACCCCTTTAGAGCGTATTGGCAATTTGTTCATTGGGTGTAGCACCTTTTAGGTGTCACCCTCCTCCCTGGCGGTTTAAGCCAGTGGGATAAATACTGTCATGCCCATCCGTGTATTCCTCTTATAGAGCTTGAGGAGGGATGTTTGCTTGGGAAAGTCATGAGACTGCTCCTTCATGTTCATCCATGTCTTCTTATTGAAGGGCCTGAAGCATGTTCGTTCTGAGATTGGTAAACACTAATAGATAACCTCACCACAGGGCTTGTGCACCATTCAGCAAACCAACCCATAGACCCGGATCACACTGGTGCATCTTTAACATGCGACCCGACCAGTCAAATCACATGAAAATAATATGCGGCAATCGCACCACCCTAATCGGTGCAATGCTGCATCAGCGGCGCCACGCCAACTTAAAAAAAAGGCAGTTTTGTACTACCTTGCGATTTCGGGTTGCGACCTATATTGACATCCGCACAGAGACTTGCACAGATGTCTCTGAAAATTGCGACCACAACCGAGACTGACCAGCGGGAGACAAAGCTGAATAGCACAGCTTTATTCCCGCAACCCAGTGCGACCCTGGACTAGGGGAAAAAAAAAAAATGGTTAAATGCAGTAGATTGCTTAGTAACAAACCCTGAGGGGTTAAACACAGCTAGAGGGAGGCAGAAGATTCCATCTACAGCCCTGTTAACCAGATGGGAGGTTAATTTGGCAAGGATCTAATCCTGGGAATCAGGTTATGATGAAAATGTTTGTTTCAGAACAGCAACACAAAGGTAGGAATTTGTAACAAAATTACAACCATCTGCAGTGTACACAAACCAAGGGAATTGTAGCCATCACAAAACATGCTTCTCCATACTCTTTTTTTTCTTCTTTTTTTTTTTTTTTTTTTTTTTAAGGAAGACCAAGATCACATAGAAAAATACAAGGATATCCCATGTCTCCAAAGGCCATGGCTGGATTCAGTAGACATTTTTCAGGTGTGCTCCACATACCTTCTCTGAAAAATGCTGGTCTTTGGAGGGGTTTGGCATAGTGGCATGACAGTAAGACAAACATGAGCAGCCTCCAACAGATTATATCCATGTGTGAACAGACAAAGTGTTACTTTGTGTATCTGTTATGCAGAGTACTCCCTGTCCTGTACATTGGATACAAAGCATTTAGCTCACCCAACCTCCGTCATCCGACCGTCGATGTTGGCACAGTGCGGGTGCACGTGCATAGGGGAATACTCTGCCACAACCGCTGTCCATCTTGTTTGGACCAAGCGGACCCCAGACACGGCTGTTAGCCATGATAAAGCCGCCCGAGGACCAGCAGCGGGGCTCCCTGGATTATGGTCATTTAGACTAGACACCAGGGACTTCGTCCAGCTTCATCCACACGTATGGACGGTCCGCCAGCCATTTAGACCGGCTAGGTAGAGGAGCACACCTCCGTCCTGCACGTAGGAGGAAAAGAGAAGAACGCTGAGGTTGAGGTGAGTGAAAAATGTATAGTTAAGTCCTGATCATGTAAGGGTGGGCGGAGCCTCACCCAGCTGTGCTGACATGGAGCCGTCAGGAAAGGTTGCTGCTGCTGCTTTGAGGGAGAGAATTAGATAGGAGTCCTGATTCAGAAATCAAATTACTCAGCGATCTACTTTGATTTTGTTGTGTGGGTGCAGTGCACAATCTTTTTACCCTGCCCTGAGCCCAGTGCCAGAGAAAAGATAACTTTTATCCGTCTGTTAGGTTGGTGTCGGCAGGCATTTTATGCAAGCTCAGTGCACCAGCACTGCATATGTTACTGTGAGATACACCCTTTAGATACTGTTGGTCTATTCTGCTATTCTAAAAACACCCATTTAGGGCAAAAAATATATATTTTGCTGCGTTTCCTGCATATCTGTATTTAGTGACATCCACACTTTAGATATTATTTTATTCTGTTATTCCAAAAAAAAAATTTAGGGCAAAAACATTTTTTGGGCAACGTTTTCTGCATATCTGTACATGTGAGATACACACTTTAGATACTGTTGCTCTATTCTGCTATTCAAAAAAAAAAACATTTAGGGGAAGAATCTTAAATTGCGGCCTAGTCTGTATCTGTACGTGTGAGATACACCCTTTAGATACTGTTGTTCTATTCTGCTATTCAAAAAAATAATAATTTATCTAAAAAAAAATTTTTGGTGCGTTTTCTGCATATCTGTACCTGTGAGATACACACTTTAGATACTGTTGCTCTATTCTGCTATTCAAAAAAAAAAACATTTAGGGGAAGAATCTTAAATTGCGGCCTAGTCTGTATCTGTACATGTGAGATACACCCTTTAGATACTGTTGTTCTATTCTGCTATTCTAAAAACACCCATTATGGGCAAAAAAAAAAAATTTGCAGCGTTTGCTGCATATCTGTACATGTGAGATACACCCTTTAGATACTGTTCTTCTATTCTGCTATTCAAAAAACACTCATTTAGGGCAAGATCCTAAATTTGAGAAATATGAGGAGAACGTCAAATATCTGTATTATCTGAACGTGTATTTAGCACGACAGGGGGCGTTATTACAGACAAGCGCAGCCGCCTGCCCAGAGCCAATGTGGACAAGCAGGACTTGTCCGTACCTTGTGCAGAATAGACATGTATACCGGCCTTACCCAGCCATTGTTGTATTTTTGATCTTTCTCACTCTTAGGGTACACCCCAGTACCCTAATAAAAAAAATAAAAAAATAAAAACAAAAACCAGTGTTGGCTACCTCGTCCTTCTCCACCGCCGCTTCCACCTACACCGCCACATCCACCGCCACCTCAATCTCCTACTCTATATGGATCTTTATTTTTATGTTATTTTAAGTTATTTACCTAACTTGCCATGCTCTTAACAACATTGTGCTGCCATTTGCAGCCCTCTAGCCCTTTTCATTACTTTTTTAGAGCCATTTTAGTCCTCAAAAGTTCGGGTCCCCATTGACTTCAATGGGGTTCGGGGTCAAGTTCGGGTCCCGAACTCGAACTTTTTTGCGAATTTCGTCCGAACCCGAACATCCAGGTGTCCGCTCAACTCTACTTGTAAACAAAAAGTGTCAGAAAAGGCCTGGTCTTAAAGTGAATACAGATCAAAAAATCATCAGCGCTAAGAACCAATGACAGTGTTAAACAATGTAAAATGGATGGGAGGGGGGGGGGGGGGTGTGGAAGTGTGGTGTGGCAAATAAAAAATAGTCAATAGTCAGACCGTCCAGTGCTGCATGGTAACATATGGCTGGACCGCAAACATAAACATACAGAAAAAATACCTCAAAAACCAGCGCACAATAGGCTTCAATGCAATTATGAAAATGGCAGATGGCCCTTTATTATATAAAAATCAAGTTAGTCAAGCAGGGGACTTGGCAAGTTCCTGTGTAAATGTACAACATACAAAAAAGTCAAAAACGGAATGAATATAAAAACAGGAGATAATATATAAAAAGAATGTATAAAATTGGGACCTGACATCCACTGACGAGAGGAGCTGAATCCAGGCTGTAGAAGATCAGCATATGTGCCTGCAGCGGGGGAGGGGGAATGAGAACACAGCCACCTGGCTCACTGAAGCTCAAGTGAGCCTGTAGATGAAAAACCCACAGGAAAACGGAAGGTACAGGGACTTGTGGCAGCCATCATCAGCTTGCAGCGTGACATTAGAGCTATCCAGAAGCTCCTCCAGCCACCATCCCCCCAGGACACGATACCATCCGGGTGACACTGTCCTTTCACCATCAGTGCTTTGTCTTCCTGCCTTGTGGATTTCTCCCTTCCGGAGTCACGGATTTGCGGCTTCCAGCCCTCCCCCCTGCTTCCTCCCGCTGGCCACGCAGCTGGTCTGCTTTCACCAGTGGAAGTGCTGCCTGATTGTGTTCACCACACACCGCACAGAGTGCTCTCCTGGATCGTCCACCCGCAGAGGACTGCAGACCTCAGCCTGTCTGTTCTCATGTACCTTGTGCCACCCTGCTTGATTCCATCACGGCTTCCATATCATCGAATGACAACCTGCCGTCTCAGTTGCACTACAAGTCCCTGTACCTTCCGCTTTCCTGTGGGTTTTTCATCTACAGGCTCACTTGAGCTCCAGTGAGCCAGGTGGCTGTGTTCTCCTTCCCCCTGTCCCCGCATGCTGCAGGCACATATGCTGATCTTCTACAGCCTGGATTCAGCTCCTCTCGTCAGTGGATGTCCGGTCCCAATTTTATACATTCTTTTTATATATTATCTCCTGTTTTTATATTCATTCCGTTTTTGACTTTTTTGTATGTTGTACATTTACACAGGAACTTGCCAAGTCCCCTGCTTGACTAACTTGATTTTTATATTATAAAGGGCCATCTGCCATTTTCATAATTGCATTGAAGCTTATTGTGCGCTGGTTTTTGAGGTGTTTGGTCTTAAAGTGAAATGTCTGTGAAGGTTTTTATTAGCGCAGATCATGGCATCTAGTACTTTTTAGTCTCAGTCAGCCAAACTTGTTTTGTAATGTTAATGATTGTCAAGAACAAACACCAGCACTTATAGCCACACTAATAACTCAGTCATCTTAATCAAATCACCCTAGAAAATGTCAGGGCAGATTTGATTGTCCAAGAACATAGTACGGTAGGATGTGAAATTTTAGAAACCATTACATTATTGATTTTAATTTTTGTCAAATCACTGAGGTAGTGATGTTAAAATGTATTGTAGCAGCCTCCACTCTCTCTCCCTGATATCACATCATCTGTCTCTGGCTTTTGTCTAGGGGTACCTTGGTTGAGAGAGTGTGGGGTCACCACGCCAAGTTCCCACCACAGATGTGTGTGTGGTGTGAGAAGATCCTCTTTACCTTCGGGTCGGTGTTTTGCATCAGAGCCTCCTCCCTCCTTTTGCACAGTGTCTGCCAGAAAATGAGCCCCACGCCATTAAAGTCCAACACTCCTTTATTCTTCCAATATCAGAGTAAAACACAGTCAGTTGGACTCCCTCAACGAGTAGAACAGACAGGGGGGGTGTGGATACGAGTAGGCCCAGACACAATGAACTCTTCTTCTCTCCTTCTAAAAGTGTATTGCGGTCCCTTGGCGAGGGAGATATCCCTCCGGGCGGTCTCCGGAGGCTCACCCATCACTGGCAATATGCTGCACCAGGTCTTCAGGCGAGTACCCCCTCCGGTCCCTTACGCCACTGGATTCGGGGAGCCCACTCCCAGGGTTCCCCTAGGAAATCCATCCCTCGCGGAACCCAGTGAAGGACACTGGGCCCCAGACCTCCATCCGAGCACCTCACCCCAGGCTAAAGGTGCCTGGGATGGAACACGACCTCCGAACGTCCTCTAGGCCTAGGCCACCTAGACTCCCGACACGAACCACCGCCCTCAGGCTGAAGGTGCCTGGGACTCGACCCCATGACAAAGATGGCCGGCCCCTTTATACCCTCTCCCAGCAAGCACGGCAGGTTCTCCGCCCCACCATACAACCGCTGAGAGAGGACAAAAAGGGGTACGGCACACAGCAATGGTTCAAACCCCAGCCCAAGGCGACAGCGCCACCCGCTGGGCTGCAGGGAACTGCACATTACTGGTGTCTCTGCCAGTTTTAAATACACTGGGAAAGTGCATGCCCGCTACACTCTCCCCCTGGTGGTTTGACACTGGTCCCCAGTGTCTGGAATAAACTATGTCCTCAATGGCTGACATAACCCAGTCCAGAAACCAACTATAAATTTTACTAAAACAAAACCTTTGGAACTAACTAACTGGAGCAGTTGTGTCTGAGCCTCACATGAAAGGGGAGGGAAGGGAAACAACAACACTTAACCATAACACTGAAAATCACAATTTCACATAACACTTCTCCCCACCCATCCTGGCTAAGACCCACCCCATTCTCAGTGGTCTTGATGGGATGCTCTCCTGCAGAAGGGAAAAGAAAGGTTAAACACACGAATCCCTGACAAATATGTTTGTGTGAGAACGAAAAAACTTCTCCGCAGAGAAATCCTTTCCTTCTAAAAGTGTATGTGTGAAAAGTGAATGTTGATGCACGACACTGCCTGGTGACAGCGTCGCAGTAACTGCACTTGTGGAACTTTCCTTCTTCTTTGGGCCCTATCTACCCCAGAGTCCATGATTGCTTGCTGGAAAATTGAAGAACAAACAGGAACAGTCCTTCAACTCCTCTGGGTAACAAGAACAACAACCCCGGAAAGTTCAGCAGTGTAAAGACAACAAGAACGGAGTCTCTTTTCTCCTACAGATAGAAACGAGGGTGCGGCAGAACAAGGGGTTTCAAATGCTGATCCAGAGTCTCTATTTGGTATTCGGCATCTTCCCCTTCCTTGCGTCGAATCAGCACTTTGTCCGCGTGAATATGCCGCCCCAACATCCACTCTGCCTTGCAGTCTTTGAAACGCTGAGATGCCTTGGGGGAGCACGCAAGGTACCTGCGGGCGTGTGGGACCTGAATGTGAGTCCACACAAAGTCATTGTACCAGCGCTCCCGGCAAACTTCCACTTCGTATAACAGTTCTTTGACCAAGTATGGGTACTGCCACCCATACTCAGCAGCAACCTTCTGGCAAAATAGGCGTTGTAGTCTCGCCAGTGGAGGCATAGTGGCTTTGTCCCCTTCGCCTGGCAAGACTATAGCATCTGGGTGACGAGGGACCTTGGCCACATCCAATCTGGGCACAGGTGCCCGCAACAACAGTCTCTTCTCCCCGGCACTGGCTGCAGGTGGCACCGGGGATGTGAGAGTAGGCTGGGGACAGGACCCCTCCTCAGGCGCTGGTGCCTCCACCCGGGGTGTACTGTCCCCTGTAGACATGGGTGGGTCTTTGGTTCTGCGGGACGAAGCAAGAGGTACTTTGTCCCAGCCCTTTTGAGTAAACAGCCCATCTATGGCCACATCGTCTCCCAGATCGGAGAGCGACTCCAGGTCGGAGGTGTCACACTCCTCCGCGGGCAGGTAGCCTGCAGTAGAGACTGAGCTGCCACCTCCGCCCACACACCAAGTCCCTCCACCCAGCTTACCTCGGCCTTTACTTGAGAAGGGATGTCCGGAACTTCTCTCAACGGATCCATCCGGGCCGGGCGTAGGCGGGCGGGATGGTCCACTGCAACCGCTGGACGGGGCTACCATGCCGATCTTTCTCTTCGGCGGTGGACGCTGTGAGACCGTGGTGACCGAGTCAGCATCCTCGGATTTCTCCCGTATTTGAGTGATCGCGACCTCCCCCGCGGTCGCTGCAGTGCGCACAGGGATGGCTGTCAAAGCGGTGATTCCTCCAACTTGAGTGGTGTTGCCTGTAGTGCGGCCGGGGTAGATGGTTCTTGGCTTTTCGATGACTGAATCCACCTCGAATAAGAACTCCCCGCAGGCCTCGCATCGCCCGAACGGCTCCAGCTGATACACCAGTCCCGAGCAGCCGGGACAAATCACACCCAGGGCCTCAACGTCCATGCACGAATACAAGGCGAATCGTTCCCGGGGCTTTAGCTAAATCCCCGTATCGGTCACCGGAGCAGCAGCAGTCAAAGTCGTGGTAGAAGGGTGAAGTGAAACCCACGATGTATGTCCAAACATGGTGACTTGCTGCTGATCCATTGCGCACTGCAAGTTTTTGCGCCAAAGTCCCACGTGTAGTCCTTCACACGTATTGGACTCCCCCCCCCCCCGCACTGTAGTTCGCGGGCTTTTCTTCTTTCCTGAGTCACGCCCACGAACTAAGCAGGGAGGGTATGCCTGATGGCGCAGTGCAAATAGAAGCCCCCACGTGTAGTTCCTCACATGGCTGGGCTCCCCCCTCTTCTCGCTCTTCTGCGCGGGCCTTTCCCTTCACTGGGTCATGTCCACGACTTTGAGCAGGGATGCACTTTTGTCCACTCCTCCGGGCAGACACATCCAAACTCCGTAATAGCACGAACACTATCCCGGACCCGAGCCCCCACGTGTAGCGGCCCCCACTCTCTCTCCCTGATATCACATCATCTGTCTCTGGCTTTTGTCTAGGGGTACCTTGGTTGAGAGAGTGCGGGGTCACCACCGTAAGTTCCTACCACAGATGTGTGTGTGTGTGTGTGTGTGTGTGTGGTGTGAGAAGATCCTCTTTACCTTCGGGTCGGTGTTCTGCATCAGAGCCTCCTCCTCCTTTTGCACAGTGTCTGCCAGAAAATGAGCCCCAACACCATTAAAGTCCAACACTCCTTTATTCTTCCAATATCAGAGTAAAACACAGTCAGTTGGACTCCCTCAACGAGTAGAACAGACAGGGGGGGTGTGGATACGAGTAGGCCCAGACACAATGAACTCTTCTTCTCTCCTTCTAAAAGTGTATTGCGGTCCCTTGGCGAGGGAGATATCCCTCCGGGCGGTCTCCGGAGGCTCACCCGTCACTGGCAATATGCTGCACCAGGTCTTCAGGCGAGTACCCCCTCCGGTCCCTTACGCCACTGGATTCGGGGAGCCCACTCCCGGGGTTCCCCTAGGAAATCCATCCCTCACGGAACCCAGTGAAGGACACTGGGCCCCAGACCTCCATCCGAGCACCTCACCCCAGGCTAAAGGTGCCTGGGATGGAACACGACCTCCGAACGTCCTCTAGGCCTAGGCCGCCTAGACTCCCGACACGAACCACCGCCCTCAGGCTGAAGGTGCCTGGGACTCGAACCCGTGACAAAGATGGCCGGCCCCTTTATACCATCTCCCAGCAAGCACGGCGGGTTCCCCACCCCACCATACAACCGCTGAGAGGACAAAAAGGGGTACGGCACACAGCAATGGTTCAACCCTAGCCCAAGGCGACAGTGCCACCCGCTGGGCTGCAGGGAACTGCACATTACTGGTGTCTCTGCCAGTTTTAAATACACTGGGAAAGTGCATGCCCGCTACACTATTTTAATGATATTTGGGTTACAGATGCTGTTGATGGCCCCCGCACCTGGTTTTGAATGGCTGCCCATGATTACACAGCTTTGAACCAAATTTTTATTGAAATACACCCCCAAACCTATGCTGTATTTGAGGATTCAATTGACATCCTCATTAGACACTTTAGATCAGGGGTCCGCAATCTTTTTCCACTTAAGGGCCGGATTCAATGTATGTGAATGCATGGAGGGCTGCATTCACCTGCTAATAAATGAAAATATTAATAATCTTATGTGGCACTTAGAAGGCCTCTAAATCAGACAATTTATACAATGTGATATAAATTATGTGACTATGCTGTGTGTCCTGAAATCGTACATAGTTATGATTACTTTTGTTGGTGGTGACATGATGATGTACGTTTTGGATGAC
Source organism: Rana muscosa (assembly GCA_029206835.1). Taxonomy (NCBI): domain Eukaryota; kingdom Metazoa; phylum Chordata; class Amphibia; order Anura; family Ranidae; genus Rana; species Rana muscosa. Next base: position 12,198,651 of record CM055118.1, read on the forward strand.
TGATAGAAATTTACTGTATGTCTTTCTGAAGTTGTAAATGTAAACTGATTGAAATGTAATTACCAAATTTATCATATTTATAACACGCACTTTTTCCCCCTGAAAACAGAGGGTAAACAGTGCCTGCGTGTTATACGCCGATATCATGTTTTACCAACAGGGGGTGGGGATCGGGTGGTCCGCCCTAGGAGCCACCCATTAAGGGGGTGTCAGGCCGGTGGTCCCGCCTCTCCTGGCCCTGGGACAGCGCTCCCTGCATAGTCTGTAGTTGAGAAAAAAATCACGTGCCAGCTCCTTCTACACCGCTCCTCCTGTGTCAGTGTCATTGTAAAAGGAAATTGTAAAATATCTCAATAGCTCAGTTTTTTCTGGCTGCTCTCCTCCTCCGAGTGTAGCTTTGATTGGAGGAGGAGAGCGGTCACATGACCATCTATGTAACATCAGAGGAGAGCAGTCATGTGACCAGGTCAGTGGAAAAAAACGGAGCTGTTGAGGTATATGGAAGCTTCGTTTGGAATAGGAGTGACACAGGAGGAGCAGTGTGGAAGGGGCTGACAGTGATTTTTTTTCTTAACTGTAGAGAATGCTGGCAGCGCTGTCCCAGGAGACTGGGGGTCTCCTGGGAGTGCAGGGGGCTGTGTACTGTATGGGGGCTGTATACTGGGGAGGAGGGCTGTGTACTGGATGGGGGAGCTGTGTACTGGATGGGGGGATGTATACTGGATGGGGGGGCTGTGTACTGGATGGGGGGGCTGTGTACTGGATGGGGGGATGTATAATGGATGGGGGATGTATGATGGATGGGGGTTGTATACTTGGGAGGGGGGCTGTATAAAGGATAGGGGGCTGTGTACTGTGCAGGGGGAGGGGGCTGTGTACTGTAAAGTGGGCTGTGAATTATTTTTCCTTAAACTTCCCTCTTAAAATTGGGGTGCGTGTTATATGCCTGTGCGTATTATACGCCGATAAATACGATATCTATAAATCTTAAAAAAGGGCCTGCTTTTTGTGGGCTCAGAAATTTTTAGGGTACATTTCTGAGATCCGAAATCTGACCTAACAAGCCAAACCTATACTGTTTTGTTTCACCAAAATACTTGTATGGGTACATTCTGAAATTGTGCAATCTCAGGACAGACCATTGAATGTGCTAGTGCTTACTAATAGTGAAAGTAACAATTTAACTATGAGCATGCAAACAGCAAGCTATACATGCCACCAGTGCACAAAGCAAGGTCCATAAACACATAGATGGGTGAGTTTGGAGTGGAAGAGCTTGACTGGCCTGCACAGAGTCCTGACCTCAACCCGATAAAACACCTTTGGGATGAATTAGAGCAGACACTGTGAGCCAGGCCTTCTCGTCCAACATCGGTGCCTGACCTTACAAATGCGCTGGAAGAATGGTCAAACATTCCCATAGACATGCTCCTAAACCTTGTGGACAGCCTTCTCAGAAGAGTTGAAGCTGGTATAGCTGTAAAGGGTGGGCCAACTCAATGTTGAATCTTACAGACCAAGCCCTGGTTCACACTGGTGCATTTTGACATGCGATTTGGCATATCAAATCGCATGTCAAAACGGCGGTATTTGCTGCAAATTGCCGGCAATGGAACCGTCCTAATCGGTGTGACGCCGCATCTGCGGCGCTGCACTGATTTCAAAAAGTCGTTTCTGTACTACTTTTTGTGATTTCGGGCCGCGATTTACATTGACATCTGTGCAGAAACCTGCACAGATGTCTTTGTAATCGCGGCTGAAATCGGGACTGCCAGCTGGATTGAAATCGTGCGAGTTCAGCTGAGCTCGCACCGCTTCACTCCCGCAGCCCAGTGTGTACCTGGGCTAAGACTGGGGTGCCTTTAAAGTTCATATGCATGTATTTGTATATACATCACTAAGCTTTTGACAATATAGTGTATATCATCTGCATGTCATGCAAGAAGAACAAGCCAGTGGAGCCACTGCAGCAGGAATGACAAGAGCGAGATATTGGCTGGAGAGAGGACAATAACCTGGTAAACAGGAAGTGCAAAGGCATGGCTAAAATAGGAAGTTCATGGGAGGAGCAAATGGTTCAATGTTGAAGAGAGGTAAGGTTGAAGGCAAGATCGTTTAGGAAATTGTCTAGGGAGCTGTCCAGCATCCTAGGTGGCTCAGCAAGAAGAGACATCGCTACCCCCACAAAGGTCGCAGGTTCAGACACAGGCACGTGTGAACCAGGCCTAATATACAAAGATATGAATATTGGGCTGTAACAAAAAAAATTTGTTTTTTAAAACAAAGTATTTATATATTAAACTAGGTTTTATGTGTAATAAAGTGTAATGTTTGGCACCTTAAACGTTCAGAAGCAACTTGGTGCCATTATTCAACCAGTAGTCTGAGAAATCATTTACTGGTTATCATGGTGGTCAATTAAGTACATAGCTGTCTTTTTGTACCATCTTTCACATAAAGTACAAAGACCTATCAAAAACAGCAATTAGGGATGTTATGCAATTAGTTATAGCAATTAGTGATCTTATGACCCAAAACTTGCTCTAATAGTACCCCCCCCCCCCGGAAATTGATAAATCATCAACATTAAAGCATTTAACAGTTTTTTTGTGAGGGTGCTATGCCCCCTTTCAATTTCCTAACATTCTGCACCATTTCTATACTTGTAAATGTTCCTAGAAAACATTGAAGAACTCGATAAAAATAGGGTAAAAGACCTGGTTTTGCTAATTGGGTTTTGAGACAGGATGACGTGATGGCTATGTAAAAGAGCAGCTATGGGGGTGGAAGAAATGCTGTTAGCTCTAAAATGTAGTCTCCATCTCAACAGTTACCAGCAGAGTTGGATAGTAATGATTGGCAATAATGACCCTGATGGTAATGTGTCTATTCTGTGGCACACAGGATGAGAAGCAGAATGTCTCAACTCATTCACATCTTCATTTAGACGGACATCAACATCTTATTTATGGACAACATGATGCACTTTTCATAGACGATGTTACTTGCTGTGCCTAATACTCTCCCAGTAAGGACGATAGAGGATGGAAAGAACAACAAAACAAACCGATATGAACAAAAATCATACATTTTTAATTTGCCCGAAGCACATCTGTGTCAAGTGCACAGGCCTGGCTATTACTTTATGGATATAATCATTTATTGCTCCCTACCTTATAAAATAATACATACTTTATTGCTGAACATCACATCATCGTACACCAAGTGCTTCCTTAAATGCACAAAAACGATAAAGCAACAGAAGAATCAAGTTTGTTTTATTTTGGATTCATTGTTTATTTAAAGTGATCTGTAGTAACCAACTAAAGTAAACTGTGCTTATAGGTAAAATTGGGGTATGGCAGTGATAGCAGACACTAGTACAAGAGCTCTGAAAGAGAGCAGTTGAGCGTGAACTTCTTTCATTCTTATTTTGCCCTACACATCCCTTCCTTTGTAAAGGTAAACTATTGGCTTGTTAGCCCCCAATGTTTACTCCCTTCCCTTCACCCCCACCAACAACACTGGTCTTTAACCACTTCAATATAGGGCACTTAAACCCCCTTCTTACCCAGACCAATTTTCAGCTTTCGGTGCTCTCACACTTTGAATGACAATTACTCAGTCATGCAACACTGTACCCAAATAAAATTTGCGTCCTCTTTTTCACACAAATAGAGATTTCTTTTGGTGGTATTTAATCACTAGTGGGTTTTTTATTTTTTGTGCTATAAATAAAAAAAGACCGTAAATTTTGTAAAAAATTGCCTTTTTCTGTGTTTCTGTCATAACATTTTGCAAATTAGTAATTTTTCTTCTTAAATTTTGGCCAAAATTTATACTGCTACATATCTTTGGTAAAAATAACCCAAATTAGTGTATATTATTTGGTCTTTGTGAAAGTTAGAGTCTACAAACTATGGTGCCAATCCCTGAAAATTGATCAATCTGATCACACCTGAAGTACTGACGGCCTATCTAATTTCTTGAGATACTAACAAGTCAGAAAAGTACAAATACCCCCCAAATGACCTCTTTTTAGAAAGTAGACATTCCAATGTATTAAGTAAGTAGCATGGTGAGTTTTTTTATGTTGTAATTTTTTCCCACAATTCTTTGCAAAATGAAGATTTTTTTAATTTAATTTTACAAAATTGTCATATTAACTGGTTATTTCTCTCACAGAGCATATGCATACAACAAATTACACCCCACAATACATTCTGCTACTCCTCCTGAGTATGGGGATACCACATGTGTGGGACTTTTACACAGCCTGGCCACATACAAAGGCCCAACATTGAAGTAGCACCATCAGGCGATCTACGAGCATAAATTGAGCACATCTCATTTCTCAACCACCTATTACACTTTTGAAGGCCCTGAAGCACCAGGACAATGGAATTGCCCACAAAATGACCCCATTTTGGAAAGCAAACACCGCAACGTATAATCTATGAGGCATAATGAGTATTTTGAGTGGTTATTTTTTTTCCAGAAGTTTTTGGAAAATCTGGAAAAAAATGAAAACGCATTTTAATTTACACAAAGTTGTCCATTTATAAGATATTTCCAACACATAGCAAATGCATAGCAAAAACGACACCCCAAAATACATTCTGCTACTCCTCCTGAGTATGGGGATACCACATGTGTGAGACTTTTACACAGCTTGGCCACATACAGAGGCCCAACATTCAAGTAGCACCATCAGGCGTTCTAGGAGCATACATTACATATACAATTTTTTGGCAACCTATCATTTTTGAAGGCCCTTCATATTTCTAACACATAGCATGTACATACCAAGAATTACAATCCAAAATAAATTCTATTGTGGAAAGGGTAAAAAAAAAAAGTAGGATTTTTAAAACAGCTTACCTGTAAAATCATTTTCTTGGAGTACATCACGGGACACAGAGCAGCATAGTCATTACTATGTGGGTTATATAGAATTACCTTCAGGTGCTGGCACTGGCAACTTCCAAAACAGGAAGTACCCTCCCCTATATAAGCCCCTCCCATCCGGGAGTACCTCAGTTTTGTAGCAAAGCAATACGTGTCCCCAAAAGAGGGGTGGGAGCTCTGTGTCCCGTGATGTACTCCAAGAAAAGGATTTTACAGGTAAGCTGTTTTAAAAATCCTACTTTCTTGTTCATACATCACGGGACACAGAGCAGCATAGTCATTACTATGTGGGACGTCCCAAAGCAATGCCACATGAGGGGGGGGATACACCATACATAAGCTGGGCGCCATCAGGCATGAGGATCTTTTGCGGCCTGCAACACACTGCGCCCAAAGGCGACATCCTCCTGACTTCTAACGTCCACCTGGTAGAACCTAGTAAACGTGTGTACTGAAGACCATGTTGCGGCCTTACAAATTTGCGCCAGGGAGGCCTGGTGATGCACTGCCCATGAAGTTCCAACTGCTCTCGTGGAGTGCGCCCTAACTTTGAACGGAGGCGGTCTACTTTTCAAGCCATAGGCTTGTATTATGACCTGTCGAATCCACTTGGCTAAAGTAGATTTTGATGCTGCCTGACCCTTTCTGGGGCCTTCCGGCAGAACAAACAGAGAATCCGTTCTACGAATCTGAGCAGTGGCTTTTAGATAAGCTTTAACTGCTCTTACTACATCCAAAGAATGCAATAACTTTTCCTCTACCGAGCTTGGTTTGGGGAAAAAAGAAGGAAGAACCACATCCTGGTTCAAGTGAAACCTCGATACCACCTTAGGAAGAAAGGCTGGGTGAGGACGTAATACTACTCTGTCCTTATGGATAACCAGATATGGCTCTTTACAGGACATGGCGGCTAATTCCGACACTCTTCTAGCCAAGCATATGGCTACTAAAAATATCAATTTTCTGGTGAGTAGAACCAAGGAAATGTGCCGCAAAGGTTCAAATGGCTGCTTCTGCAGAACTGACAGAACCAAATTTAGATCCCATGGGCATATGGGAGCCTTAATCGGTGGAATAATACGAGTCACACCTTGCATAAAGGATTTGACAAGTGAATGCATAGCCAGGGGCCTTTGAAATAGTATTGACAAGGCCGAAACCTGGCCCTTGATAGTACTTAAGGCAAACTTCCTGTCTACAGCCCACTGCAGGAAGTCCAGAATTCTGCCTATAACGTACTTACGTGGATGCCATTTTCTGGCCTCGCACCAAGTGATGTACGCCTTCCAAACTCTATAGTAGATCTGCCTGGATACAGGCTTCCTGGCATTGATTATAGTTGATACCACAGAGTTAGAGAGACCTCTCTTCTTTAGTAGGGATGAGCTTCGTGTTCGAGTCGAACATACGTTCGACTCGAACATTGGCTGTTCGATCGTTCGACGAAGATCGAACGATTTGGGCCGTTCGCGCCAAATTCGAGTGACGCGAACGGCCCACAATGCACTACGTCATCGCAGTGTCATCCAGGCGCTGTGATTGGCCAAGCATGCACTGTGACCCCGCATGCTTGGCCAATCACAGCGCCGGCAGCGAGGAGAGCAATGATTGGCCACAGGCAGGATGCCTGTGGCCAATTATTGCTGAGGGTGTTTAGTACACGCCCCACACTATAAAAGGCCGCCAGCACGGCGGCCTAGTGTAGTGTGTTCCGGAGCAGGGATAGAGTAGCATAGGCAGGGACAGTGACTGTTATTTCTTTCTTGCTTAACCTGGATTCCTTTAGTTTAGGGAAAGAGAAGGATAGGTAGGGAGAGTGTCAGTGTGTTTTGTGCTTCTGCTATAGTGTGCTTAAAAAAAAACATTTATTCTAGGGACAGAAAACTCTAGGTAGGGACAGTGTCAGTTTCTTTCACTCTGCAAGTCCTTGTTTCCAGGGACCTGGAAGGACAGTGAGTGAATTGTCCTTTTGCTATATTGTGATTAAAAAAAACATTTATTCTAGGGACAGAAAACTCTAGGTAGGGACAGTGTCAGTTTCTTTCACTCTGCAAGTCCTTGTTTCCAGGGACCTGGAAGGACAGTGAGTGAATTGTCCTTTTGCTATATTGTGATTAAAAAAAACATTTATTCTAGGGACAGAAAACTCTAGGTAGGGACAGTGTCAGTTTCTTTCACTCTGCAAGTCCTTGTTTCCAGGGACCTGGAAGGACAGTGAGTGAATTGTCCTTTTGCTATATTGTGATTAAAAAAAACATTTATTCTAGGGACAGAAAACTCTAGGTAGGGACAGTGTCAGTTTCTTTCACTCTGCAAGTCCTTGTTTCCAGGGACCTGGAAGGACAGTGAGTGAATTGTCCTTTTGCTATATTGTGATTAAAAAAAACATTTTTTTCTAGGGACAGAAAACTGTAGGTAGGGAGAGTATTTTTTTTCTTTCACTCTGCAAGTCCTTGTTTCCAGGGACCTGTAAGGACAGTGAGTTAATTGTCCTTGTGCTATATTGTGCTGAAAAAAACATTTATTCCAGGGACAGAAAACTCTAGGTAGGGACAGTGTCAGTTTCTTTCACTCTGCAAGTCCTTGTTTCCAGGGACCTGGAAGGACAGTGAGTGAATTGTCCTTTTGCTATATTGTGATTAAAAAAAACATTTTTTTCTAGGGACAGAAAACTGTAGGTAGGGAGAGTATTTTTTTTCTTTCACTCTGCAAGTCCTTGTTTCCAGGGACCTGTAAGGACAGTGAGTTAATTTTCCTTGTGCTATATTGTGATAAAAAAAAAACATTTATTCTAGGGACAGAAAACTCTAGGTAGGGACAGTGTCAGTTTCTTTCACTCTGCAAGTCCTTGTTTCCAGGGACCTGGAAGGACAGTGAGTGAATTGTCCTTTTGCTATATTGTGATTAAAAAAAACATTTTTTTCTAGGGACAGAAAACTGTAGGTAGGGAGAGTATTTTTTTTCTTTCACTCTGCAAGTCCTTGTTTCCAGGGACCTGTAAGGACAGTGAGTTAATTTTCCTTGTGCTATATTGTGATTAAAAAAAACATTTATTCTAGGGACAGAAAACTCTAGGTAGGGACAGTGTCAGTTTCTTTCACTCTGCAAGTCCTTGTTTCCAGGGACCTGGAAGGACAGTGAGTGAATTGTCCTTTTGCTATATTGTGATTAAAAAAAACATTTTTTTCTAGGGACAGAAAACTGTAGGTAGGGAGAGTGTTTTTTTTCTTTCACTCTGCAAGTCCTTGTTTCCAGGGACCTGTAAGGACAGTGAGTTAATTTTCCTTGTGCTATATTGTGATTAAAAAAAACATTTATTCTAGGGACAGAAAACTCTAGGTAGGGACAGTGTCAGTTTCTTTCACTCTGCAAGTCCTTGTTTCCAGGGACCTGGAAGGACAGTGAGTGAATTGTCCTTTTGCTATATTGTGATTAAAAAAAACATTTATTCTAGGGACAGAAAACTCTAGGTAGGGACAGTGTCAGTTTCTTTCACTCTGCAAGTCCTTGTTTCCAGGGACCTGGAAGGACAGTGAGTGAATTGTCCTTTTGCTATATTGTGATTAAAAAAAACATTTTTTTCTAGGGACAGAAAACTGTAGGTAGGGAGAGTGTTTTTTTTCTTTCACTCTGCAAGTCCTTGTTTCCAGGGACCTGTAAGGACAGTGAGTTAATTTTCCTTGTGCTATATTGTGATTAAAAAAAACATTTATTCTAGGGACAGAAAACTCTAGGTAGGGACAGTGTCAGTTTCTTTCACTCTGCAAGTCCTTGTTTCCAGGGACCTGGAAGGACAGTGAGTGAATTGTCCTTTTGCTATATTGTGATTAAAAAAAACATTTATTCTAGGGACAGAAAACTCTAGGTAGGGACAGTGTCAGTTTCTTTCACTCTGCAAGTCCTTGTTTCCAGGGACCTGGAAGGACAGTGAGTGAATTGTCCTTTTGCTATATTGTGATTAAAAAAAACATTTTTTTCTAGGGACAGAAAACTGTAGGTAGGGAGAGTGTTTTTTTTCTTTCACTCTGCAAGTCCTTGTTTCCAGGGACCTGTAAGGACAGTGAGTTAATTTTCCTTGTGCTATATTGTGATTGTGGTAGCCCTTATTGCTTTTTTCCCATCTCCCTGCAGGCCATCTATTAGAATGTCTGGAAGGCAAACAAGGAGAGGCAGACAGTCAGGAGGCAATAAAAGAGGGCAAGCAGGCTCTGTGTCTGGGGGCAACAGTGCTGGTCGTGGACGCGGTGCATTGTCATCAGCACATGGCCATGGGACACGCTTGTCCTTCTTTTCGGCAGCTGGACATGTTGAGCCACATCATGCCGAAGACTTGGTAGAGTGGATGACCAAGCCCTCCTCCTCCTCCTCATCCTCTCTCACCCAGGCTCAGGGTACTGGAAAAGCAGCTGCCAAAGCGTCGTCTTCCCTGGTATCAATGTCAGACAAATCATCAGTCACTCCTTCCCTAGACCCACCATGTCCTCCTCCTGAGGAGTCCCCCGAACTGTTTCAGCACAGTGTTGGGTACATGCTCCAGGAGGATGCCCAGCGTTTCGAAGGGTCTGATGATGAAACCCAGCTAGAGGAAGGCAGTAGCGTGAGAGCAGACAGAGGGGATGCTCAAGAAGGACACCAATCTGGCAGTCATGTTCCAGCAGCTGCAGCATACTGCCAGATTGGCTCCAGTGATGAGGAGGGAGGGGATGATGAGGTCAATGACTCCACGTGGGTGCCTAATAGGAGAGAGGAGGAGGAGGAGGATGAGGAGGAGGCACATCTCCAACGAGGCAGGATGCCCTTTGGTGGCCAGCGTAAGGGCAGTACACCGACGGAATCACACCGCAGAGCTCCGCCTGTGCAGGGCGCTGCCTCTGCCCGTCATTCAAAAAGTTCTTTGGTGTGGGCCTTTTTTGAGGCTAGTGCATCAGATCGCACAGCTGCTGTTTGCAACATATGTCTCAAGCGTATATCGCGTGGCCAAAACATCAGCCGCTTGGGTACCACATGCCTGACCAGACATATGTTGACCTGCCATGCAGCTCGTTGGCAAGCCTACCTCAAAGACCCACACCAAAGAACAAAGCGGACCTCTCCTTGCACCGCATCAGCTGGGATCTCCAACCCCACTATAACTTCAGTCCTCTCTGAAACATGCACTGAGAGGAATGAAGGTGTAGAATTAGGTGTGTCACAGCCAAGTACTTGCGCCCACTCTGCTAGCAGTACACCGACGTCCGATTCTAGCAGGCAAATTTCCCTGCCCCAGCTGCTGGACCGTCGAAAGAAGTTCACTCCCAGCCATCCACATGCCCAGCGGTTGAATGCTAGCTTGGCTAAATTGCTAGCGCTTCAACTGCTGCCTTTTCAGTTGGTAGACTCGGCCCCCTTCCGTGAGTTTGTGCAATGTGCGGTTCCTCAGTGGCAGGTTCCCAAACGCCACTTTTTCTCACGGAAGGCTATTCCGGCTCTCTACCGGCATGTGGAAGGCAATGTCTTGGCCTCGCTGGACAGGGCGGTCAGCGGTAAGGTGCATATTACCGCTGACTCATGGTCCAGCAGGCATGGACAGGGACGTTACCTTTCTTTCACGGCCCATTGGGTCACTCTTTTGGCAGCTGGGAAGGATTCAGGACAAGGTGCAGTAGTGTTGGAGGTTGTCCCACCGCCACGCCTCCAAAATGCTACTACTGGTTGTGACACACCTCTCTCCTCCACCCCCTCCTCTTCTTCTTCCTCCATGGCCTCTTCCTGTGGTTTGTCCTATGAACCAGCGGTGCTCCGTAGCCGTTCACGGGGCTACGCAAGTACGCAGGCAAAAAGATGCCATGCCGTGCTTGCGCTGGTGTGTTTGGGGGACAGAAGCCACACTGGGGCAGAGGTCCTGTCTGCTCTGCAGGGCCAGGCCGAGAGGTGGTTGACGCCACGCCAGCTTAAGCCAGGAATGGTGGTTTGCGACAATGGCACCAACCTCCTCTCCGCCCTCCGACAGGGACAACTGACCCATGTGCCCTGTGTGGCTCACGTCCTTAACCTGGTGGTGCAGCGGTTCTTGGGCAGGTACCCGGGCTTACAGGATGTCCTGAGGCAGGCCAGGAAAGTCTGTGTGCATTTCCGCAGATCTTATAATGCCAGTGCTCGCCTGGCTGAGCTGCAAAAGGAGTTGAACCTGCCCAAGAACCGCCTTATATGTGACATGCCCACCAGGTGGAACTCAACGTTGGCCATGCTGCAGCGGCTGCACACGCAGCAGAGGGCCATCAATGAGTACCTGTGCGACTACGGCACCAGGACAGGGTCAGGGGAGCTTGGTTTTTTTTCTCCACGCCAGTGGGGCATGATCAGGGATGCATGCACTGTCCTGGCACCATTTGAGGAGGCCACGAGGATGGTGAGCAGTGACAGTGCATGCATCAGTGACACTGTACCTCTTGTCCACCTGTTGGAGCACACGCTGCGTGGAATAATGGACAGGGCACTTGAGGCAGAACAGAGGCAGGAAGAGGAGGACTTCCTTGCCTCTCAAGGCCCCCTTTACCCAGACAGTGTTCCTTCTGTCCCACCCATCGCACAGGAAGAGGAGGAGGAGGAGGAGGAGGAGGAGGATTGTGTCAGCATGGAGGTGGAGGCTGGCACTCAGCATCATCAGCAGCAGTCTTTTAGGGATGATTTACAGTCCCAAGAAACCAGTGGACTTGTACGTGGCTGGGAGGAGGTGGCTGCGGATCATGTCGTCCTTAGTGACCCAGAGGACTCCGGAGCGAATGCCTCAGCAAACCTACGCTGCATGGCCTCCCTGATCCTGCAAAGTCTGCGGAAGGATCCTCGTATTCTTCGGATCAAGGAGAGGGACCATTACTGGCTGGCCACTCTCCTTGATCCACGGTACAAGGGTAAGGTTGCGGACCTTATGTTACCGTCGCAGAGGGAGCAGAGGATGAGACAACTCCGGGAGGCCTTGCAGAAAGGTCTGTGCAACGCGTTCCCAGAGACTGGGAGGTTGCAAACTCCTGGTCCTGGACAACGAGTTGCTGAGGCTTCGGCCAGTCAAAGAAGGAGCGGTGGGGAAGGTGGCCGTCTGACCGATGCGTTCAGACAATTCTTTAGTCCGCAGCCCCAAAGTATGATTGGTTCCAGCAACCATCGCCAGCGTCTGATAAACATGGTGCAGGAATATCTAGGGGCAAGGTCAGACTTGGACACCTTCCCCACCGAAAATCCTCTGGCTTACTGGGTCTTGAGGATGGATCACTGGCCAGAGCTTGCACAGTATGCAATTGAGCTACTGGCCTGTCCTGCATCCAGCGTTCTTTCGGAACGCACATTCAGTGCTGCTGGAGGATTTGTCACGGATCACAGGGTGCGCCTGTCCACCGACTCGGTTGATCGACTGACTTTCATCAAGATGAACCAGTCTTGGATCACCACCAGCTACCACACACCTGATGCTGATATAACAGACTAATTGATTTTAAAATGTCACATCCCTTCAAGACTGATGCTGATGCTGAGTGCCTGTGCTGTTATGTTGACTGCCTATCCTCCTCCTCCGAGTCCTCAATGATACGATTGATGATGATAGCTTGGAAGATCATTTTTGTTTATGGGTGCCGCCACCAGTGCCTAACGCCCAATTTTTCAGCCCCTGTTTAACAGGGGCGTGTAATTACAATTTTTGAAGCAATACTTTGCAACAGGGCTCATTGCTGTGCTCCAAGTACAGTATCTGTGAGGAGTTGCAGTGTTGTGCCACCAGTGCCTAAGGCCCAATTTTTCAGCCCCTGTTTAACAGGGGCGTGTCATTACAATTTTTGAAGCAATACTTTGCAACAGGGCTCATTGCTGTGCTCCAAGTACAGTATCTGTGAGGGGTTGCAGTGTTGTGCCACCAGTGCCTAAGGCCCAATTTTTCAGCCCCTGTTCAACAGGGGCATGTAATTACAATTCTTGATCTAATAATTCACAGCAGGGCCCATTGCTGCACCCACCAAGAGTAACTGTCAGGGCTTACAGTGTTGTGGCACCAGCACCACCATCAAAGGCCCAATTTTTACTACCACTGTTCAACAATTATATGTAATTAAAATTCCTGATATAATAGTTGACAGCAGGGCGTTCCAGCACCAACCAAGAGTAACTGTGAGTGCTTACAGTGTTGTGCCAACACCAACAACTAAGGGGCCTATTTCTGCAGAGTATATACGGCAGGTCCCTACTTTCAAACATCCAACTTACAAACGACTCCTACTTGCAAACGCAAGAAGACAACAGGAAGTGAGAGGAAATCTACCACTAGGAAGGAAAATTCTCTCCTGTAAGAATAAATATGGGAGAAAGGTGTCTCCTCTGTACTGATGCTTTATCAGCAATCCTTGTTTCAAGAAAAACACCACATTTCAAAAACAGTTGTCATTGGGACGGAAAGTGAGGTGAAATGTTCTGAACAGGGGCACAGACAGCAAAACAAATGTTACAGGGGTGATAACCCTTACCTATGTTTTCCAAAAAGTTTAAAAATAGATTTTTGGGCTGGAGCTACACTTCAACAATGTACCTGTTCAAAATTACAAACAGATTCTACATAAGAACAAACCTACAGTCCCTGTCTTGTATGCACCGCCTGTATACGGCTGTTCAGAGTATATAGGGCCTTTTTTATTTTATGTGCGGGGTTCCCCTTAATATCCATACAAGACCCAAAGGGGCTGGTAATGGGCTGGGGTAGGGGGGGGGGGGGTCATGGGGTAGCTATGCCATTTTTCTTAAAGAATTTCATCCATATTACCGGGACCAGACATTACATTAAAGCCGCAAGCAGTTTTAAATGGCTTTTTTTTCCTTTAGAAGTGTCATTTTGTGCAGGGACAGTTCTAAACACGGGAAACACGTGGCACTTCACAGGCATACTTTAGACACCCCCCAGGTACGATATTTAAAGGAATATTTGACTTTTTTTTTTTCACTTTATGCATCATTAAAATGACTGCTCCCGAAAAACGACCGTTTTTAAAACTTCTTTTTGCATTGATACATGTCCCCTGGTGCAGAACCCGGGTTCCCAAACCCTTTTTAGGACAATAACATGCATAATAGTTGTTATAATTAGCACTTTAGAATTCGAACGTTCGCATCCATTGTATTTAATAGGGTTCTAATGTTCGTTCGAACTTCCGGTCCGTTCGCGGGTTCTGGTGCGAACCGAACCCGGGGGTGTTCGGCTCATCACTATTCTTTAGGATGTGGGACTCAATAGCCAGGCCGTTAAACTTAGAGTTAGTAAGGAAGGGTGGTATATCGGTCCTTGCGAAAGCAGGTCCGGACGACGTGGAAGGGTCCAAGGACTCCCCACAGACATTTTGATGATCTCCGCGTACCAGGCCCTTCGGGGCCACACTGGAGCCACCAGGATCACCGGCTTCTTCTCCAACCTGACTCTGCGAAGGAGTCGAGGCAACAATTGTAGCGGAGGGAATGCATATATCAGTCTGAACTGATCCCAAGGGAACACCAGAGTATCCGAGCCGCAAGCGAGGGGATCCCTTGTCCGGGAGACAAATCTGTCCACCTTTGCGTTGAATCTGGATGCTAGCAGATCTACATCCGGTGTTCCCCACCGCTGACATATTGCTCGGAAGACCTCGGGATGAAGGGACCATTCCCCTGGGCATAACTGTTGGCGACTCAGAAAGTCCGCCTTCCAATTCTCTACCCCTGGAATGAAGACAGCTGATATACATGGGACATGCTTTTCTGCCCATTCCAGGATGTGACTTACTTCCCTCTGGGCTGCACGACTCCTGGTGCCTCCCTGATGATTGATATATGCCACTGCTGTGGCATTGTCTGATTGAATTCTGACAGGGGACCCTTGGAGTCTGGATGTCCAGGCTACTAGGGCGTACCGGGCTGCTCGTATCTCTAAGAGATTGATGGGCAGGGTTTTTACTACATTTGACCATCTGCCCTGGAGAGACCATTGCTCCAGTACTGCCCCCCAGCCTATAAGGCTGGCATCTGTAGTGACCACCTTCCAAGATATCGGGCTGAAGGGTTTTCCCTTCTGGAGATTCTGGGGGATCAACCACCAGCAGAGACTCTTCCGAACGGAAGGGGACAAAGCCATCGGGAAGTCTAGAGCCTGAACTTTTCCGTTCCAGGCTGACAATATGGCCCTTTGTAAATTCCTTGAGTGGAATTGGGCGTATGGCACAGCTTCGAATGATGCTACCATCTTTCCTAGCAGCCTCATGCACAGGCGTATGGACGGCTGTCTTTTTGCACAAAGCAGACGGACCAAGCCCCTCAAAGAGGATACCTTGTCTAGAGGTAAGAACATCTTCCTCTGGTCTGAATCCAGCCGTAGCCCTAGATATACCAGGTTTTTCACTGGCTGTAGGGCTGACTTGTCCAGGTTGATGACCCAACCGTGAGATTCTAGATACTTGATTGTATCGACAATTACCACTTCTAGCTTGGCAACTGAGTGGTCCATCAACAACAGGTCGTCTAGGTATGCCATTATCGTTACACCCCGTGTTCTTAGATCGGCCAACAGTGGGGCCAGAATTTTTGTGAACACTCGTGGTGCTGTGGCCAGACCGAATGGTAAGGCTCTGAACTGAAAATGGCGCCCTTCTACTGCAAAGCGTAGGAATTTTTGATGACCTGGAAAGATGGGAACATGCAAGTAAGCATCTTTGATGTCGATCGAGGCTAACCATTCCTCCCCTTGTAGGGCAGCGGTGACCGATCGGATCGACTCCATCCGGAAAGACCGGACGTTTAGAAATTTGTTTAGACTCTTTAGGTCCAATATGGGTCTTATGTCCCCGTTTGGCTTCGGGACTGTGAAAAGGTTTGAGTAGAAACCCAACCCCCACTCTTCCATAGGAACCTCCATAATTACTCCTTGGAGCAATAGTTGTTCTAACGCCAATAGGAGAGACCCTTTTTTCAGAGGGTCTCTTGGCATGCCTGACCACATAAAATGGGACGGAGGAGACTCTTTTAACTCCAACTTGTATCCCAGAGTTACTGCGGAGAGCACCCATCTGTCTTTGATCGTCTCCCGCCAGGTCTCTGCGAACAACTGAAGTCTTCCCCCCACCCGTTTGAGTGGGGGCAGCCCTTCATAGGCTTGACTTGGAGGCTGGTTTAGTACCTCTTCGGATCCAGGGCTTTTTATTACCCTGTGGCTGTCCCTGATTTTTACCTCCTGAGTTTGACCGAGGAGGCCGTCGGAACTGCTTAGTAGCAGACGTCGCAGGGATAGGAGAGGTAGTCCTCTTAAAAGATGGACCCCTAGACCTCTTTTTACTCGGTAAGAGAGTACTTTTACCACTGGAAATCTTCTGGATATACTTATCCAGGTCTTCGCCAAAAAGGCGTTCCCCATGAAATGGGAAGCTAACTAAGAGCTTCTTACAGGGAGCTTCAGCAGACCAGTTTTTGAGCCACAGAAGCCTACGCATATGTACCAAAGACAGCGTGAGGCGGGAGGCCTGATGGATAGAATCCTTGATGGCGTCAACCGCAAAGCATAATGCTCTAGGCAGATCAGCCAGAGCCTGGGCCTGTTGGTCTGGCAAATCCCTCAGGACCATTTTCATTTGATCCTTTAAAGCTTGGCAGACCCCAATAGCTGCCACTGCTGGCTGTGTAACAGCCCCTGCTGTGGAAAAAGCAGATTTTAATAAAGATTCCAATTTTTTATCCACTGGATCTTTGAACATTTGAACATTATCTACTGGACATGTCAGTGATTTGTTCACAGAAGAGATGGCTGCATCCACCGTAGGAACATTCCATCTCTGGGTGAACTTTTCCTCCATGGGATAGATCACCGGAAACCTTTTAGGCGGAACAAATAGTTTATCAGGATGTTCCCAGTCCTGGTATATAAGTCCTTCCAATAATGGATGTATTGGAAAGGAGCAATTAACCTGGGGAGCTTTTAGCGACCCCAATGAGGAGACAGCAGTAGTTGATGGTTCAACAAGAGGCATTTTAAATGCAGATCGAACCATGTCAGTTAGGGTCTGGACCCACAATCTTTCAGTCTGTGATGCTGAAAATGGTTCATCTACTGTCGATTCCTCAAAAACAGAGCTAACCTCCTCCTGATCCCCTTCAGGTAGGTCGGTCCCTTCCTGGGACTGTTGCTCTGCCAACAGGCACTCTAATGGAGGTGATGGAGATCTGGCGCGCTTTCTTTCCTGTAGAGAAGAAGCGATCAATGCAGCCAATCTCTGCTCCAATCCCTCCAGAGTTGAGGAAAAAACCTCCTCTGTTATATATGCAGGAGCAGGTGGACTGAGGACAGCCGCAGTACCTGGCACTCCCGGGGGTTCCTTATGGGTATTAACCTCTGATTTCTCAGGGGAGGAGGGTGCAGATGACTGCTCCAGATCCTCAGAGCCCGATGGAGACCCCCTACACTTCCTGAGAGGTATATCTCTGAGTTTTTTAGGCGGCATATTCCTTAGTTCAAAGCTGAGGTATTCCAGCCGCAATACACCCCTTATTGAAATAGTCTAATGCAATTTGCTGCTATGTACATCAGTGGGTGTCTACTAATGCGTCTTTCTGGGGATGCCTGTATTAACCGCCCGCTGTAAGCCCCTATACCATGCTACCAGCTCCTTTTCATGCTCTGTGTCCATAGCAAGCAGCGTGGACTGAGTCCTTTTATCTTGCTGGGACGCCCGCACATGCGCAGAAGCGCTGGGCGCACAGAGCGCGTCATCCGCCAGGCTCCGCCCCCTTTTTTGAAGCTAAACCTTATAAAAAGAAAGCATGTGTGCGCGCGCGTGCACGTGTGCGCTCTTGGCGCCATGTAGGGAGAGGAGCCAGGGTCCCTGTTTCACCAGGACTCGGGGATGGAAGGAAACTACTTGGCAGCATGACAGAGGAATGCAGCTTCCCTGATAGAGAGCTCACTCATCTGCCTGGACTTTCACCATGGAAGGAATAGTCCCAAGAAAAAAGACGTTCCACAGCGGCCTCTAGTGGACAAACACAGGTACCGCACTTTTTGTCTTTTTTTATTTTTATTTTTTTAAAACCTCCTTCATGAAAAATATTTCCAGGTTTACAGTTCTTTTAAAACTTCCCTTATGAAAAAACATTTCTAGGATTTCTTAGGCATATACAGCTATTAGCGGGAATACCCTTTAGGTAACAGGCAGAAAGACATATTAGGCTTGGGGGTCCCCTCAATAGAACCAAGTTCCTGAGGGGCCCCCACTTACCTTTTCCCCGCCGCAGGACTTTGTTTGGTCCACAGAAGCCCAAACTTCACCTCTCACGGCAGGCATTGTACTAGACCTTCAGGGACCGGGTTCCCAAGGATTCCACTCCCCTGGACCTGTATAGCACCCTGCACAGATAGCCTCTTGGTTTTGGGTATGACCAGAGCTCTGGATCCCAGGGTCCAGCCCTCCTAAGAGAGGCATTACAGGCAAAACCCTGCTCTTCTCTGCAAGGCCCGGGTACCGACCGTTTAGCTATGAAGCTTTTTTGGTCGGATCCGGAATAGCTTGCTAAGGCCCAGAGAACCTGTACACAAGCCCAGATGAATACATGTTAACCTTGGCCAACACCTTAGACACTGGCAAAAAACTGAGGTACTCCCGGATGGGAGGGGCTTATATAGGGGAGGGTACTTCCTGTTTTGGAAGTTGCCAGTGCCAGCACCTGAAGGTAATTCTATATAACCCACATAGTAATGACTATGCTGCTCTGTGTCCCGTGATGTATGAACAAGAAAGTATTACCTGTGCTTTTAATAGAGTCCACAGAAGAGAGCACTGGTCCAGGCAACAGTCAGGGATGTGCTTAGCGACAGTAATAGTAATTATCCAGGCAGCAGGCAGGAATATTGTCTATGGTCAGCACAAGGATATTGTCAGCACAGCCAAAGCATTTGTCCATAGAAATTGTCCAGGCAGAGACAGCCAGCACAGCCATAATATTGGTCCTGGTACGCTGTTACCTGCAGACACTCATTATTGTACCGCTCTCCAGCCCTTCATAAACATACTGCCTCTTGCTACAGCCAATTATTTGCATAGTCCAGGTAGCAGGCAGTGCTGTGGTCCGTTCATGCGGTAGGCAAAGGCATGATGGCAGTAAATCAGCAGCAAGCTGAGGGCCGCAATCGGGTAAGACCTGTGCACAGGGGCACAGGGGTAGAGGCTTTGACCCACCCAAATCTCTATGAAGCCTCTGAACTCCAGACCCTAATCCGGAAATTACGAAACCCGGAGAAAACAAAAAAAATGTTTTCTCCATCCGGAAAAACTATTCTGGAGCCCCTCACATATGGGAGACCCCTGTGTACTACAGTAGCAGGGCAACAGATCAGTCCAAGTGGTAGGCAAAAACATAGTCCATAAAACAGGCCAGGGTCAGTTCACGTGGAAGCAGTCCAAACGGTAGGCAGTGGCATAGTCACAAAACAGGCCAGGGTCAGTTTACGTGGAAGCAGTCCAAACAGTAGGCAGAGAAATAGTCAAAAAGCAGGCCAGGGTCAGTTCACGTGGAAGGCAGTGGCATGGTTATTTGGGGAGGCATGGAAAATGGCCAGCACAGATGATGAAAATGGGGGGGAAATGGTTAAAAATATGGGCTAATATTTTAGGGATGTATGATAAAGTTCGAAGCATTCACCAATGCAAAGGCCAGGTTGGGAGGGACACCGGGGACAATGGTAGCTGGTATCTTTTTGAAATCCTCCTTTGCTGCACACGCGACATCTTTTTTGCCGTCTTCGGCCTGCTTCGGATGGTGGGATGTTGTACAGGAAGTGGCGTTCATGAAGTCGGCTAACAGCATCAGAGCGAAGATTTTATGGAGGGGGGGGGGTCTTTGTTGATAGATGAGGAACGTGACTACTTCTTCTGAGAATTGTAGGAAGGCGGCGGGGCTTTCTGTGGATTTGGTGTAGACTATGTAGGAATTATAAATGGCCAAATGGATGAGATAAATTGCTACCTTCTTGGACCTCCTTATTGACAAAGAGGGCTGAATCATTTGGTCATTGAAATCCACCTCCCCATGTAGAGATTATAATCTTGGACACATGTCGGCTTTTCAATGGGACTTCGTCTTCGCTGAACTACAACTGCAGTGTCATAGTGAATGGTGGACATCATGTGCACGTCTCTGTTATCCTTCCACCTCAAGGCCAGCACTTCGTTGCACCTTAGGGTTGCTCTTTCCCCCCTTCGCAGCTTTTTGTTTACTATGGATTGTGGGAAGCCCTTCCTATTTTTTCTGGAGGTTCCGCAGGCCAGGGTTTTCTCGATGCATAAGTGTTTGAAAAGGGGCAGGCTGGTATAAAAGTTGTCAAGGCATATATGATATCCTTTTTTCAGAAGTGGGTAAGCCAGGTCCCATACAATTTTTCCAGATGTGCCCATGTAGGCCGGGCACTCAGGGGGCTGGAGCTGGGAATCTCTTCCTTCATATGTGCGGAAAGCATAAATATATCCTGTGACTCTCTCACAGAGCTTGTAAAATTTTACTCCGTATTTGGCCTTTTATATTGTTTTATTCCTAGCCAGCCTGAAAAGGGTACCAGGGACTCATCCACAGATATATGCTTCTCGGGGACATAGAGTTCTGCAAATCGATTGGAAAGGAAATTTATCAGTGGGCGAATTTTATATAGCTTATTGGAATCTGGATGATTGCGGGGAGGGCACTGGGTGTTGTCATTAAAATGAAAGAATCTCATTATCTCATATCAGGACATGGGCATTATGGCAGAATACATGGGCATGTGGTAGATGGGTTTGATGGACCAATAGGCATGTCCTTGATTTTTTTTTTGTAAGCCCCATGTTTATGGTGAGGCCCATAAACAATTTGAACTCCTCCAAATTCAGATCTCTCCACTCAAATGGACGGGCATAAGATGATTGGGGGTTGTTGGCAATATACTGCTGGGCATATAAATTTGTCTGGTCCACAATGAACTGCAGCAAAGTGTTGGGCAAAAACAGATGAAAGTAATCGATCTCTGTGAAATTTTGGGTGTTGGCCTGCACACCTGGCTGTGCTGTGAAAGGGGGAATAATTGGTGATCCTGAGTCGGAAGGCAGCCATGTTGGGTTGGCAAGACCATCTGGCATGTATGTAGCGGCCCTGGCTCTTGGGGGACATGACACAGTAGTTGGGGGATTTGAATTTCCTGTGCTGGTACTGGTACTGGGCCTGGGCATTTGTTTGCGGTGCCTTTCGCTGGCGGTAGCACTGGTACTGGGCCTTTGTTCCTGGGGCCTATTGCTGGCGGCAGCGCTGGTACTGGGCCTTTGTTCCCGGGGCCTATTGCTGATGGCAGCGCTGGCACTGGGCCTGGGAATATAATCCTGGTTGCTGGTGGCTGCCTGGTTTCCAGAGTGCCATGCCCTTTTAGGAGAGACCCAATCTTCATCCGAATCATTACTATATTTGATCGGTTCAAATTCCGAATTTGATTCGGAATCAGAATTGGAATCTGATGAGAACTCCCCGGTGCTCTCATCAGTCATGGAGAGGATCTGGAATGTCTCCTCACTGGTATATACTCTTTTGGACATCTCCTCACTGGTATATACTCTTTTGGACATGGCTGTGTGGCGGGTAGCTATGCAACGGGTGACAGATGGGTGGCAGGTGACGGTCACTGATGGGCTGTGCGATGGGTGGCAGGTGACGTTCACTGATAGGTGATGATGGTGTGACGGGAGATGGTCACTGATGGGTGATAGGCGATGGTCACTGATGGGTGACAGGCCACGGACGGTGACGGGTGATGGTCACAGATGGGTGACAGGCCACGGTCACTGATTGGTGACGGGTGATAGGCCACGGTGACTGATGGATGATGGGTGACAAGCCACGGTCACTGATGGGTGACGGGTGCACTGCTGATGGTCACTGATGGGTGACAGGGCAGGGTCACTGGTGGGTGACGGGTGATGGGTGACAGAGCAGGTCACTGACGTGTGACGGGTGCACCGCTGATGGTCACTGATGGGTGACGGGTGAGAGGGCACGGTCACTGATGGGTGATGGGTGACAGGGCACGGTCACTGATGGGTGATAGGGCATGGTCACTGATGGGTGATGGGTGATAGAGATGTCCCAAACTACTCTTCGGCGAATAGTTCCCGGCGAACATAGCTTGTTCGCCGCGGCGGGCGAACATATGCGATGTTCGGTCCGCCCCCTATTCGTCATCATTGAGCAAACTTTGACCCTGTACCACACATTCCAGCCAATCAGCAGCATACCCTCCCTCCCAGACCCTCCCACCTCCTGGACAGCATCCATTTTAGATTCATTCGGAAGCTGCAGTCTTAGTGAGAGGAGGGACAGTGTAGCTGCTGCTGATTTAATAGGGAAATCTATAGCTAGGCCAGTGTATTCAGTGTCCACTCCAGTCGTGAAAGACTCATCTGATCTCTGCTGTAAGGACAGCGTTCTGACAGCACCCCAAAAAGCCCTTTTTAGGGCTAGTACATCAGTCTACTTTTTTTTTTTTTCCTCTGTAATCTAATTGCAGTTGCCTGCCAGCGTGTGTGTATTCAGTGTCCACTCCAGTCCTGAAAGACTCATCTGATCTCTGCTGTAAGGACAGTGTCCTGACAGCACCCCAAAAAGCACTTTTTAGGGCTAGTACATCAGTCTGCTTTTTTTTTTTTCCTCTGTAATCTAATTGCAGTTGCCTGCCAACGTGTGTGTCAGGCTCACAGCGTATACTGTGCCCACTTGCCCAGTGCCACCACTCATATATCTTGTGTCACAGTAGATTACATTTTAAAAAAAAACAACAATTTTGTCTGCAATAGAATAGCAGTCAGTTGCCTGCCAGCGTGTGTGTCAGGCCTACAGCGTCTACTCTGCCAACTTCTGCCAGTGCACAGTGCCACTCATATCTGGTGTCACAGTAGCTTGCACGCATAGTACAACTAAACTAATCTAAAAAAAATGACAGGCCGAGGCAGGCCATCGTGGTCGTGGTGCTGTGATTCCCTTTGGCCCTAGAATAATGCCCAGTGTTCAGAGGCTACGTACCCTGAACTCGAAAAGTTCTGAGGACATAGTTGACTGGCTAACACAGGACACACAATCTTCTACAGCTTCCGCTCGGAACCTTGACGCACCATCCTCCTCCAGCTCAGCTTCGGTGTCAGGGACGTGCTGGGCTTGAACCTGGGACCTCTTCTGTGTCTGGCATTGACTCTTCCAGCGGAGCTATCTGAGATGCTGGACAGTTCCCTGCCTGATCTGCTGGATAACCTATCTGATCCATTAGACTACTCTGCTTGGTGTCTGATTACTGTTGAACTCTGAACCCCTTGCTCCTCCCATGTACTTCCTATAAAAGACATTCCAGAGATGTTGCCCCTTGCGGTTTGATCTGCTTCTGTTCCCTGAGTTCCTGATTCTGTGCTTGTATCCTGTTCCTGTGTTTGACCCGGCTTCCTGACCACGCTTCTGTCTCCAGTCCTGACCTCGGCTCGTTTGACCCTGCTCAGTTATCTGCCAGTCTGCCTGTTGCCAAGATTCGGCCTGGACTTTGACTACTCTCTGCCTGCCACTTGTGATGTTTACCTTGATGTGTATGACCCGGCTTGTCTGACTCTGCAAACCTGCACCAGCTTACCTGCATCCTCTGCTCTGCAAGCTGCACACGCTGACCTGCATCCTTTGCAATGCAAACCTGCACCTGCTGACCTGCATCCCTGCTCTGCAAACCTGCACCTGCTGACCTGCATCCCTGCTCTGCAAACCTGCACCTGCTGACCTGCATCCCTGCTCTGCAAACCTGCATCCCTGCTCTGCAAACCTGCACCTGCTGACCTGCATCCCTGCTCTGCAAACCTGCACTTGCTGACCTGCATCCCTGCCCTGCAAACCGGCACCTGCTGACCTGCATCCTCTGCTCTGCAAGCTGCACCTGCTGACCTGCATCCGCTGCTTCCGGAACCAGCTGTTCCAGTCTCCACTCGGCTCCACCACTCCAAGCAGTGAGGATCAGACAGGCACCCTTACCTCACCGTGCTCTTACCACCACTGTCCCCACTCCAGTGGTCTCCGAGCCGGGGTTGTACGGGAGGTCCCTCTCCGCACGTCAGGCTCACACCCAAGGTACGTTACATTCGGGCACCTCTCAATTTACCACTCACCCGCCTGCCGCCACCACCAACACTAGCACCACAGCTGCTTCACTTGATCTGTCAGAGGAGTTATTTACACATGAGTTGGAAGAAATGACTGATGCACAACCATTATTGCCAGAGGATGTAGATAAAAGGGATATGTCTCAGTCAGGCAGCAATACACACATGGACGTACGGTGTGATGATGATGATGATGATGTTGTACCCGCTGCTGCTTCCTTTGCTGAGTTGTCAGATACAAGTAAAGCGGTTGATGATGACGATGTGTCCGTGGATGTCACGTGGGTGCCTGCTCGAAGAGAAGAAGAACAGGGGGAAAGTTCAGATAGGGAGACAGAGAGGAGGAGGAGACGAGTTGGAAGCAGGGGTAGGTCGTCGGAAGGAGCTAGTGGCACTGTCAGACAGCATGTATCGGCACCCGGGGTCAGCCAGACAGCACGCCAATCAATGCATGCTGTTGCCACCACCAGAATGCCGTCATTGCAAAGCTCAGCAGTGTGGCATTTTTTTTGTGTGTCTGCCTCTGATAACAGCGATGCCTCTTGCAACCTGTGCCAAAAGAAACTGAGTCGTGGGAAATCCAACACCCACCTAGGTACAACTGCTTTGCGAAGGCACATGATCACACATCACAAACGCCTATGGGATCAACACATGATGACGAGTACAAGCAGCACACAAGCTCAAAGCCACCATCCTCCTCCTGGTCCAGCATCTTCAGCCACATCAACCACTGCTGTCCTCCTTGCCCCCTCTCATCCATCCGCCACTCCGTCTCTCACCTTGAGCAGTTCCTGCTCATCTGCCCACAGTCAGGTGTCTGTCAAGGACATGTTTGAGCGTAAGAAGCCAATGTCACAGAGTCACCCCCTTGCCTGGCGTCTGACAGCTGGCTTGTCGGAACTCTTAGCTCGCCAGCTTTTACCATACAAGCTGGTGGAGTCTGAGGCCTTCAAAAAAATTTGTAGCTATTGGGACACCGCAGTGGAAGGTACCCGGCCGAAATTTCTTTTCACAAAAGGCAATCCCCAACCTGTACTCTATTGTGCAAAAGGAAGTCATGGCATGTCTGGCACACAGTGTTGGGGCAAGGGTCCATCTGACCACTGATACCTGGTCTGCAAAGCATGGTCAGGGCAGGTATAACACCTACACTGCGCATTGGGTAAACCTGCTGACGGCTGCCAAGCATGTAATGCGTGGCTCTGCAGAGGAGTTGGTGGTGACACCGCCATGACTTGCAGGCAGGCCTGCTGCCATCTCCTCTACTCCTCCTACTCCATTCTCTTCGATAACCTCCTGGCTGAGTCCTCTTCTGCTGCTGCATCTTGCTCCACATTAGTGATGAGCCGAACACCCCCGGGTTCGGTTCGCACCAGAACCCGCGAACGGACCGAAAGTTCGCACGGACATTAGAACCCTATTAAATACAATGGATGCGAACGTTCGGATTCTAAAGTGCTAATTATAATGACTATTATCCATGTTATTGTCCGAAACAGAGTTTGGGAACCCGGCTTCTGCACCAGGGGACATGTATCAATGCAAAAAGAAGTTTTAAAAACGGACGTTTTCCGGGAGCAGTCATTTTAATGATGCATAAAGTGAAAAAAAAAAAGTCAAATATTCCTTTAAATATTGTACCTGGGGGGTGTCTAAAGTATGCCTGTGAAGTGCCACGTGTTTCCCGTGTTTAGAACTGTCCCTGCACAAAATAACATTTCTAAAGGGAAAAAAGTCATTTAAAACTGCTTGCGGCTTTAATGCAATGTCTGGTCCCGGTAATATGGATGAAAATCTTTAGGAAAAATGGCATAGCTACCCCATCAACCCCCCCCCCCCTACCCCAGCCCATTACCAGCCCCTTTGGGTCTTGTATGGATATTAAGGGGAACCCCGCACACAAAATAAAAAAGGACCTATATACTCTAAACAGCCGTATACAGGCGGTGCATACAAGACAGGGACTGTAGGTTTGTTCTTATGTAGAATCTGTTTATAATTTTGAACAGCTGCATTGTTTAAGTGGAGCTCCATGGCAAATTCCTTTTTTTTAGCTTTTTGTAAAACATAGGGAACGGTTATCACCCCTGTCACATTTTTTTTGCTGTCTGTGCCCCTGTTCAGAACATTTCACCTCACTTTGCGTCCCAATGACAACTGTTTTTGAAATGTGGTGTTTTTATTGAAACAAGGATTGGTGATAAAGCATCAGTAGAGAGGAGACACCTTTCTCCCATATTAATTCTTACAGGAGAGAATTTTCCTTCCAAGGGGTAGATTTCCTCTCACTTCCTGTTGTCTTCTTCCGTTTGCAAGTAGTAGTAGTTTGTAAGTTGGATGTTTGAAAGTAGGGACCTTCCGTATATACTCTGCAGAAATTGGCCCCTTAGGTGTTGGTGTTGGCACAACACTGAAAGCACTCACAGTTATTCTTGGTGGGTGCTGGAACGCCCTGCTGTCAAGTATAATATCAGGAATTGTAATAACATATAATTGTTGATCAGTGGTAGTAAAAATTGGGCCTTTGATGGTGGTGCTGGTGCCACAACACTGTAAGGCCTGACAGTTACTCTTGGTGGGCGCAGCAATGGTCCCTGCTGTGAATTATTAGATCAATAATTATAATTGCATGCCCCTGTTGAACAGGGGCTGAAAAATTGGGCCTTTGGTGGTGGTGGTGGTGGTGATGGTGGTGCTGGTGCCACAACACTGTAAGGCCTGACAGTTACTCTTGGTGGGCGCAGCAATGGGCCCTGCTGTGAATTATTAGATCAATAATTATAATTGCATGCCCCTGTTGAACAGGGGCTGAAAAATTGGGCCTTAGGCACTGGTGGCACAACACTGCAACCCCTCACAGATACTGTACTTGGAGCACAGCAATGAGGCCTGTTGCAAAGTATTGCATCAAAAATTTTAATTACACGCCCCTGTTAAACAGGGGCTGAAAAATTGGGCCTTAGCCACTGGTGGCGTCACCCATAAACCAAAATGATCTTCCAAGCTATCATCGTTAATCGTATCATTGAGGAGGAGGAGGATAGCCAGTCAACATAACAGCACAGGCACTCAGCATCAGCATCAGTCTTGAAGGGATGTGACATTTTAAAATCAATTAGTCTGTTATATCAGCATCTGGTGTGTGGTAGCTGGTGGTGATCCAAGACTGGTTCATCTTGATGAAAGTCAGTCGATCAACCGAGTCGGTGGACAGACGCACCCTGTGATCCGTGACAAATCCTCCAGCAGCACTGAATGTGCGTTCTGAAAGAACGCTGGATGCAGGACAGGCCAGTAGCTCAATTGCATACTGTGCAAGCTCTGGCCAGTGATCCATCCTCAAGACCCAGTAAGCCAGAGGATTTTCGGTGGGGAAGGTGTCCAAGTCTGACCTTGCCCCTAGGTATTCCTGGACCATGTATATCAGACGCTGGCGATGGTTGCTGGAACCGATCATACTTTGGGGCTGCGGACTAAAGAATTGTCTGAACGCATCGGTCAGACGGCCACCTTCCCCACCGCTCCTTCTTTGACTGCCCGAAGCCTCAGCAACTCGTTGTCCAGGACCAGGAGTTTGTAACCTCCCAGTCTCTGGGAACGCGTTGCACAGACCTTTCTGCAAGGCCTCCCGGAGTTGTCTCATCCTCTGCTCCCTCTGCGACGGTACGATAAGGTCCGCAACCTTACCCTTGTACCGTGGATCAAGGAGAGTGGCCAGCCAGTAATGGTCCCTCTCCTTGATCCGAAGAATACGAGGATCCTTCCGCAGACTTTGCAGGATCAGGGAGGCCATGCAGCGTAGGTTAGCTGAGGCATTCAGTCCGGAGTCCTCTGGGTCACTAAGGACGACATGATCCGCAGCCACCTCCTCCCAGCCACGTACAAGTCCACTGGTTTCTTGGGACTGTAAATCATCCCTAAAAGACTGCTGCTGATGATGCTGAGTGCCAGCCTCCACCTCCATGCTGACACAATCCTCCTCCTCCTCCTCCTCCTCCTCCTCCTCCTCTTCCTGTGCGATGGGTGGGACAGAAGGAACACTGTCTGGGTAAAGGGGGCCTTGAGAGGCAAGGAAGTCCTCCTCTTCCTGCCTCTGTTCTGCCTCAAGTGCCCTGTCCATTATTCCACGCAGCGTGTGCTCCAACAGGTGGACAAGAGGTACAGTGTCACTGATGCATGCACTGTCACTGCTCACCATCCTCGTGGCCTCCTCAAATGGTGCCAGGACAGTGCATGCATCCCTGATCATGCCCCACTGGCGTGGTGAAAAAAACCCGAGCTCCCCTGACCCTGTCCTGGTGCCGTAGTCGCACAGGTACTCATTGATGGCCCTCTGCTGCGTGTGCAGCCGCTGCAGCATGGCCAACGTTGAGTTCCACCTGGTGGGCATGTCACATATAAGGCGGTTCTTGGGCAGGTTCAACTCCTTTTGAAGCTCAGCCAGGCGAGCACTGGCATTATAAGATCTGCGGAAATGCACACAGACTTTCCTGGCCTGCCTCAGGACATCCTGTAAGCCCGGGTACCTGCCCAAGAACCGCTGCACCACCAGGTTAAGGACGTGAGCCATACAGGGCACATGGGTCAGTTGTCCCTGTCGGAGGGCGGAGAGGAGGTTGGTGCCATTGTCGCAAACCACCATTCCTGGCTTAAGCTGGCGTGGCGTCAACCACCTCTCGGCCTGCCCCTGCAGAGCAGACAGGACCTCTGCCCCAGTGTGGCTCCTGTCCCCCAAACACACCAGCGCAAGCACGGCATGGCATCTTTTTGCCTGCGTACTTGCGTAGCCCCTTGAACGCCTACGGAGCACCGCTGGTTCCGAGGACAAACCACAGGAAGAGGCCATGGAGGAAGAAGAAGAGGAGGGGGTGGAGGAGAGAGGTGTGTCACAACCAGTAGTAGCATTTTGGAGGCGTGGCGGTGGAACAACCTCCAACACTACTGCACCTTGTCCTGCATCCTTCCCAGCTGCCAAAAGAGTGACCCAATGGGCCGTGAAAGAAAGGTAACGTCCCTGTCCATGCCTGCTGGACCATGAGTCAGCGGTAATATGCACCTTACCGCTGACCGCCCTGTCCAGCGAGGCCAAGACATTGCCTTCCACATGCCTGTAGAGAGCCGGAATAGCCTTCCGTGCGAAAAAGTGTCGTTTGGGAACCTGCCACTGAGGAACCGCACATTGCACAAACTCACGGAAGGGGGCCGAGTCTACCAACTGAAAAGGCAGCAGTTGAAGCGCTAGCAATTTAGCCAAGCTAGCATTCAACCGCTGGGCATGTGGATGGCTGGGAGTGAACTTCTTTCGACGGTCCAGCAGCTGGGGCAGGGAAATTTGCCTGCTAGAATCGGACGTTGGTGTACTGCTAGCAGAGTGCCCGCAAGTACTTGCCTGTGACACACCTAATTCTACACCTTCATTCCTCTCAGAGCAGGTTTCAGAGAGGAGTGAAGGTATAGTGGGGTTGGAGATCCCAGCTGATGCGGTGCAAGAAGAGGTCAGCTTTGTTCTTTGGTGTGGGTCTTTAAGGTAGGCTTGCCAACGAGCTGCATGGCAGGTCAACATATGTCTGATCAAGCATGTGGTGCCCAAGCGGCTGATGTTTTGGCCACGCGATATACGCTTGAGACATATGTTGCAAACAGCAGCTGTGCGATCTGATGCACTCGCCTCAAAAAAGGCCCACACCAAAGAACTTTTTGAATGACGGGCAGAGGCAGCGCCCTGCACAGGCGGAGCTCTGCGGTGTGATTCCGTCGGTGTGCTGCCCATACGCTGGCCACTCAAGGGCATCCTGCCTCGTTGGAGATGTGCCTCCTCCTCATCCTCCTCCTCCTCCTCTCTCCTATTAGGCACCCACGTGGAGTCAGTGACCTCATCATCCCCTCCCTCCTCATCACTGGAGCCAATCTGGCAGTATGCTGCAGCTGCTGGAACATGACTGCCAGATTGGTGTCCTTTTGAAGCATCCCCTCTCTCTGCTCTCACGCTGCTGCCTTCCTCTAGCTGGGTATCATCATCAGATCCTTCCAAACGCTGGGCATCCTCCTGGAGCATGTACCCAACACTGTGCTCAAACAGTTCGGGGGACTCCTCAGGAGAAGGGCATGGTGGGTCTAGGGAAGGATTGACTAATGAAGATAATGATACCAGAGAAGAGGACGCTTTGGCAGCTGCTTTGCCAGTACCCTGAGCCTGGGTGAGAGAGGATGAGGAGGATGAGGTGGGCTTGGTCATCCACTCTACCAAGTCTTCGGCATGATGTGGCTCAACATGTCCAGCTGCCGAAAACAAGGACAAGCGTGTCCCATGGCCATGTGCTGATGACAATGCACCGCGTACATGACCAGCACTGTTGCCCCCAGACACAGAGCCTGCTTGCCCTCTTTTTTTGCCTCCTGACTGTCTGCCTCTCCTTGGTTGCCTTCCAGACATTTTAATGGATGGCCTGCAGGGAGATGGGAAAAACAGCAATAAGGGCTACCTTCAGGTGTATATTGTGCAGGAGGCTTAGCAACAATGACACTGACACTGTCCCCTGCCTATCCTTCTCTGTCCCTAAACACAAGGATTGAAAATATGGTTCAGCAAAATAGTTTTAGAACAGAATAGCACACTGACACTTTCCCTCACTGTCCTACTCTGTCCCTCCCTACAAACAAGATTTAGCACAGAATAGCACACTGATAATTTCTACGAGTGTCCTTCTCTGTCCCTAAACTCAAGGATTGAAAATATGGAACAGCAAAATTGGTTTAGAACAGAATAGCACACTGTCAGTTTCACTCACTGTACCTCTCTGTCCCTCAACTCAAGGATTGAAAATATGGAACAGCAAAATTGGTTTAGAACAGAATAGCACACTGTCAGTTTCACTCACTGTACCTCTCTGTCCCTCAACTCAAGGATTGAAAATATGGAACAGCAAAATTGGTTTAAAACAGAATAGCACACTGTCAGTTTCACTCACTGTACCTCTCTGTCCCTCAACTCAAGGATTGAAAATATGGAACAGCAAAATTGGTTTAGAACAGAATAGCACACTGACACTTTCCCTCACTGTCCTACTCTGTCCCTCCCTACAAACAAGATTTAGCACAGAATAGCACACTGACACTTTCCCTCACTGTACCTCTCTGTCCCTACAAACAAGGATTAGCACAGAATAGCACACTGTCACTGACACTCTCCCTACCTATCCTTATTTGTCCCTAAACACAAGGAATCCAGGAATAGTAAAGGAAAAATAATGACACTGTCCCTGCCTATGCTTCTCTTTCCCTGCTCCGGAACACACTACACAAGGCCGCCGCGCTGGCGGCCTTTTATAGTGTGGGGCGTGTACTAAACCCCATCAGCAATAATTGGCCACAGGCATCCTGCCTGTGGCCAATCATTGCTCTCCTCGCTGCCGGCGCTGTGATTGGCCAAGCATGCGGGGTCACAGTGCATGCTTGGCCAATCACAGCGCCTGGATGACACTGCGATGGCGTAGTGCATTGTGGGCCGTTCGCGTCACTCGAATTTGGCGCGAACGGCCCAAATCGTTCGATCTTCGTCGAACGATCGAACAGCCGATGTTCGAGTCGAACGTATGTTCGACTCGAACACGAAGCTCATCCCTACTCCACATCAACTGCACCCCCCCAGCTCCCCAGGGGCTATTCCACATCCCGGATACGACAGTGTCACGCCGTCTTGGGGTTGACTTGCCTGAAAGCAGAGAGTCACACCGGACCAGCACTCCTGTCCGCCCTGAACGCACAGGTGGATCAGTGGCTGACTCCGCACCAACTGGAGATCGGCAAAGTGGTGTGTGATAACGGAAGCAATTTGTTGGCGGCATTGAATTTGGGCAAGTTGACACATGTGCCGTGCATGGCACATGTGTTGAATCTGATTGTACAACGCTTTGTGCATAAGTACCCAGACTTACAGGACGTCCTCAAGCAGGCCAGGAAGGTGTGTGGCCATTTCAGGCGTTCCTACACGGCCATGGTGCACTTTTCAGATATCCAGCGGCGAAACATGCCAGTGAGGCGCTTGATTTGTGACAGCCTGACACGTTGGAATTCAACACTCCTAATGTTCGACTGCCTGCTCCAACAAGAAAAAGGCGTCAACGAGTATTTGTATGACCGGGGTGCTAGGACAGCCTCTGCGCAGCTGGGAATTTTTTTGCCACGTTACTGGATGCTCATGCGCAATGCCTGTAGGCTCATGCGTCCTTTTGAGGAGGTGACAAACCTAGTCAGTCGCACTTAAGGCACCATCAGCGACATCATCCCATTAGTTTTCTTCCTGGAGCGTGCCCTGCGAAGAGTGCTGGATCAGGCCGTAGATGAGCGTGAAGAGGAAGAGTTGTGGTCACCATCACCACCAGAAACAGCCTTATCAGCATCGCTTGCTGGACCTGCGGCAACGCTGGAAGAGGAGTCTGAGGAAGAGGAGTCAGAGGAGGAATGTGGCTTTGAGGAGGAGGAGGAAGACCAACCACAGCAGGCATCCCAGGGTGCTCTTTGTCACCTATCTGGTACCCGTGGTGTTGTACATGGCTGGGGGGAAGAACAGACCTTCAGTGAGATCAGTGAGGATGAGGAACGGGACATGAGTAGCTCGGCATCCAACCTTGTGCAAATGGGGTCTTTCATGCTGTCGTGCCTGTTGAGGGACCCTCGTATAAAAAGGCTGAAGGAGAACGGCCTGTACTGGGTGGCCACGCTACTAGACCCCCGGTATAAGCAGAAAGTGCCTGAAATGTTACAGAATTACGGGAAGTCGGAAAGGATGCAGCAGTTCCAAAATAAATTAAAAAGTATGCTTTACACAGCATATAAGGGTGATGTCACAGCACAATGGGAATCTAACAGGGGAAGAGGTGAAAGTAATCCTCCTCCTACCACGACCACGCCGGCAAGGACAGGACGCTTTACAGACGTGTTGTTGATGGAGGACCTGCAGAGCTTTTTAAGTCCTACGCATCGCCACAGCCCTTCGGGGTCCACCCTCAGAACGACTCGACCGACAGGTAGCAGACTTCCTCGCCTTAACTGTGGATAGCGACACTCTGAGGAGCGATGAACCCCTTGACTACTGGGTGTGCAGGCTTGACCTGTGGCCTGAGCTATCCCAATTTGCGATAGAACTTCTGGCCTGCCCCGCTTCAAGTGTCCTTTCAGAAAGGACCTTCAGTGCAGCAGGAGGTATTGTCACTGAGAAGAGAAGTCGCCTAGGTCAAAAAAGTCTAGATTACCTCACCTTTATTAAGATGAATGAGGCATGGATCCCGAAGGGACTGAAAGTGGGCGATACATTTGACTAAAAAAAGGCCTGATGAGATGAGCTGCCTTGGGCTAAAAATGGTCCACACGCTGCTGTATTTTATCTCTGCATGCCGGATGACTTGCGTGACTTATCCTTCACCAACTAGGGTTCAAGCCTGTCAGGTCACCTGTGGCCAGATGACAGATGCACACCGTAGGAGGACAGGAGTGCACCACAAGATAGTGAACCCTATGGCTGACTGCTGCTGATAGGAAACTGGGTGGTTGTGGAAAGTGGGACCAGAGGAGCACAACCGGAATCCACAGGAAGCTAGAGCCAAGATTCCCCAGGGCGCGGAGTCTAAGACCCAGCAGGTCTTCACCAGAGCCTCTAGTGGTGAGGATGTTGCGCTGCAGCTAGGTCCAGGTCGCGGCCCCTAGAGTCTCCTAGCTCACGCCCCGTAGGTTAAGGGGGAAAGAGGGGAAGCAGCAGCACAGGATACAAGAATAGCAAGGGACAAGCCGAAGGTCAAGGGTCACAAGCAGACAAGGATAAACGAAGGACAAGCCAAAGGTCAAGGGTCACGAGCAGACAGGGATAGTCAGGAACAAGCCAGTATCGTAACAAAGAGACAGGCGTAGCACACGGCAGGCAGGAACCCAAACACACAATGTATAACAAACACGTTGATCAGCAAAGCAGGCTTGCAGTGCACAGGTTATTATAGTGTTCTGTGATAGGGCCTGGGGTGGAGTCAGGCTGGGAGGAGATTATAAAGAAAGCCAGGTGAAGGGGTCTGGCCTCTAAGATGAACACATGAGGAGGAAAGGTAAGATGGCAGACAGACATTAGTGCATATCCATGACAAAGCCGCAATGTTTTAGGGCACTTTCTGCCTGGAAAACATCAATTTTTCTGGCCGCTGCTACAACAATACCTAATTTTTCAGGCATGTGTACATGCCTAATTTTTCTGGCCTCTGGTGCTGCACTGTGGCTGCCAAAACAAAACAAAAAAAAGCACATACATGTGTCAATTCCCCTTTGTGATAGTTACCTTGTTGTGGTGACTGGTGAAGGGGCTTGCGTATCACAATGAAGCGACCACCTCTATGAGTGTGTTGGCAATGGCAATGTTGCCACACCCCAGATGATAGGTCGTTGCTTCATTGTGAACAGAGCAAAAGCGATTGGCTGGATAATTTTGCATAGGAAAAACATGAATTTTCTTTGTGCTCATCTAAGGTGATCATTAAAGCCTTGCGTTTGTGCAAATGGACTGTTTGCGGTTGTTTGCGGTGCGTTAAACGGGGAATTTGGTCTGTCAGAGTTTGGTCTGTCACTGTGAAGCGGGCGTAACCCTTATGCCGCGTACACGATCATTTTTCCCGTCGGGAAAAATGTCATTTTTTTCCTTTTGGACGAGAAAAACGATCGTCTGTGGGCTTTTTGCCGTTTTTCCCGACGGGAAAAACGGCATTAATCACGATGAAAAAAATTAGAACATGTTCTAATTTTTCTCGTCGTTTTTCCTGACATTTCTTCCGCGGCAGTGTTTCCCATAGGGAAACACTGCCGCGGAGCCCATAGACGATCGTTTTTCTCGTCATTTTAAAAAATGACGAGAAAAATGACCGTGTGTGGGGAACAAGCTGTTCCCCCGTTTTTAAATGACATTATTCACGGCGTTTTTTTAACCGCCGTGAATAATGATCGTGTGTACGCGGCATTACACTACCTGATCGATACAACATCATACCTGATGTTTTAAAGCACGTTATTCCAAACAATTTAGGAATGTTAGGTGATTTATGCCCTTTATGGATTAAAACCCGACTCTGCGTCAACTACGTAATTTTCCATGGGAGTTTTGCTATGGATCCCCCTCCGGCATGCCACAGTCCAGGTGTTAGTCCCCTTGAAACAACTTTTCCATCACTATTGTGGCCAGAAAGAGTCCCTGTGGGTTTTAAGATTCGTCTGCCTATTGAAGTCTATGGCGGTTCGCCCGTTCGCGAACATTTGCGGAAATTCGCGTTCGCCGTTCGCGAACGGAAACTTTTATGTTCGCGACATCACTAATGGGTGACAGGGCACGGTCACTGATGGGTGACGGTTGCACCGCTGATGGTCACTGATGGCAGTCTCTTATGTGACAGGGGCACTTTTATGGGGTGACTGTTGGGTGACAGATGACAATTGGGGGGGCGATGGGACAAGTGTGGTGTTGGTGCAGACACTACTGAACATAGATCTGTAACTCACTGCTCCTGGCTCTTCTCTCCTCACACTGGAAACGGTGTGTGAGGAGAGAAGAGCTAGTAACAGTTAGTTACAGCTCTATGTCTACACTTAGTGATCAGGCTGTGAATGGATCACAGCCGATCACGTGGTACACAGCCCTGACCAATGGTTGTGTACTATTGTCGGTGACGAGCAGTGTTCCCGGGAACACGCTGCCACCGACGGACACACGTAGCGGGCTCACGATCGCGCACATGTGCAGCATCAAGTGGGGCGTTACCATCCATGATCAGCCATCGTGACTTCATCACGGCCGATCACATGGTAAACAGCACTTCCCAGCGGCTTTTCACCCCTGTCGGTGATGAGCGGTGTCTCGGTGACACGCCGCCACCGTCAGTACAGGAATGCACGCACACGATCGCGCGCATTCTTTGTTTAAATAGGCCGACATCATATGACGTCCGGTCAGAACAAGTCTTCCTCTCGCCGTCATTTGACGGTGTCAGGAATGGTGTCATTACTGGGCTCACCTGCTGGTGGCACTGTTGCATTCGGCAGCAGTGGGTGTAGTTCTGGTGGCCACCAGCGGGTGTCTCCTCACCAAGACTTTCCACCAGCCATCAAGCACACCTGATCTGGGTCTGCTGGACTATATAAACCTGCCCTTAACAAAGCTCATTGCTCCAGAATTCCTTCTGTAAGCCTGGTCCCTGCCTGAACCTGATCCGTTACCTGGTCCTGAACCTGATCCTGATCTGTCCCCTGCCTTGTCCTGGACTCTGATCCTTGTACCCTGTCCCCTGAGACCTGTCCCCTGATACCTGTCCCCTGATACCAGCTCCCCCTTGCTGATTGCTCCCAGTACCTGGCCTTCTGCTCCCCTTGTCTCTCATCCCTGCCTTGTTCATGTATGTGTGTTCCCTTTTGTACATATTAGTTAGCTAGTTAGATTAGGTTGTTTTTGGGGTTTGTTGTGTTCCTTTGTATTCGTTTCTTGCTTATGGTTTGCTGTGGTTTTGTTTACACGTGTGTCTTTATCTTTAATAAATATTTATATTTTTCACTTACTCTGTTCCTGATTCCTTAATGTGCAGCCCAATGATCTGACCACCTGTATTGGATGTCTGTGTATAGCATCCTCGTGACAGACGGTGGGCGGTGGACAAGTGGTTAAAATCTCTATATATTCTTTTTTATAGGTCTCCACAGCCAGGTTTAATGGTGTCATGTATCCTCTAATGCCCGTACACACGGTCGGACTTTTGACTGACCAAAATCACATCGGAGTTCCGACGGAATTCCATCGGAGTGTAGCACTACCCCCGTAGGAGCTGCTGGTTTAGATTTGGGCCTGTACTCTGCCTATCAACCCCTGTAATTTGGCTCAATTCCCCCTGGGCACAACTGGACAATAATGACAATAGTGTGATTGCGGTCCCCTAAGAGGCTATAGAGGGCTACAATGGTACCACACAACAATAAATGTAGTTAAATATTGTTACCTTTTTGTGGTTTGCCTGCTACACAGCTGCAAAAGACAGAGTTCCACACAAGCTGCAGTTCAACCAAAAGGCAATATGTTTACTTGGTAAAGAAATTGGAATAGAGATTACACATGTAACATTTGACTCAAACAGGTCCCTGTGAGAGTCACCCGATAGATATCTATCTATCTATCTATCTATCTATCTATCTATGTATGTATGTATGTATGTATGTAACAGTTCCAGGCTCTCGCTATAAAATAGGAGACCCAATTTACTTAACCCAAGGTTAGACCTAAGGAAGTGCACAGTGGAGGAATCTCCCACTGTAAGGATATCCGCAGTGGGGTACTTCTCCACCAAGTCCAACCCAGCTCCCTGAAACAGCACACTAACAATAAAACAATTTCAAACGGTTTGCCTACACATATAAGTTCAATAAGCTATCTGGCTCCCCCTTGTGGGCAGCTCAGCTGGTGCATGTCCCGCCGTATCAACCTAAGCAGTGAACTGAACGGATGATGGTTCCTAAAAGTTTCCAGTAATCTTCGGCTAGCTTTTGTTGGTGCACTTGAGTATTTGTAATTAGAGTTGAGCGGACACCTGAATGTTCGGGTTCGACGGTTTCGGCCGAACTTCTGAAAAAAGTTTGAATTCGGGACCGAACTTGACCCAAACTTGACCCCGAACCCCATTTAAGTCAATGGGGACCCGAACTTCTGAGGACTATTTACTCTTGTTTCC
The DNA here is from genome assembly GCA_029206835.1 of Rana muscosa. Taxonomy (NCBI): domain Eukaryota; kingdom Metazoa; phylum Chordata; class Amphibia; order Anura; family Ranidae; genus Rana; species Rana muscosa. The sequence goes on from CM055118.1 coordinate 12,236,467, forward strand.
CGTGCTTAGAACTGTCCCTGCACAAAGTGTAATTTTTGAAGGAAAAAAAGTCATTTAAAACTCACTCGCTGCTATAATGAATTGTCGGCTCCCGGCAATACATAGAAAAGTCAGGGGGCAGGGGGCTTATCGGAATCTGGAAGACCCCTTTAACAAAGGGGACCCCCAGATCCCGCCCCCCCCTATGTGAATTGGTAATTGGGTACATTGTACCCCTACCATTTCTCGAAGAAAGTGTAAAAAAAATACACAGACACCGTTGGGAAAGTCCTTTATTAAAAAACAAAACAAAAAACAAAACATTCCAGCGATGAAATCCAGTGTCCCACGGCGATCTGATGTCCAGCGCTGTCCACACGAAACGTCATTGGCTGAGCTTGAGCGGACCTGATGGGGAACTTCCTCCGCAGTGTAATAAATAAATAGACCCGCCCCTTCTAAAGTTCCCCATCAGGTCCGCTCAGCCTATGACATAGGTGTAAGGCTGAGGACCTGATGTGGAACGTGAGAAGGGGCGGGTCTATTCATGTATCAAACTGTGGAGGAAGTTCCCCATCAGGTCCGCCCCCTCGTATGTCAGACCCCGCCTACGTCATTGGATGAGCGGACCTGATGGGGAACTTCCTCCGCAGTATAATAAATGAATAGACCCGCCCCTTCTCACGTTCCGGACCTGATGGGGAACTTTAGAAGGGGCGGGTCTATTCACTTATTACACTGCGGAGGAAGTTCCCCATCAGGTCCGCTCAGGCTCAGCAAATGACATTTCGTGTGGACAGCGCCGGACATCGGATCACCGTGGGACACTGGATTTCATCGCTGGAATGTTTTCTTTTTTTTTTTTTTTTATTTGTAATAAAGGACTTTCCCAACGGCGTCTGTGTATTTTTTTTACAATTTTTTACACTTTCTTTGTGAAATGGTAGGGGTACAATGTACCCCATTACCAATTCACATAAGGGGGGGCCGGGATCTGGGGGTCCCCTTTGTTAAAGGGGTCTTCCAGATTCCGATAAGCCCCCCGCCCGCAGACCCCCACAACCACCGGGCAAGGGTTGTGGGGATGAGGCCCTTGTCCCCATGTTGAGGGCATGTGGCCTGGTACGGTTCAGGAGGGGGGGGGCGCTCTCTCTTTTCCTGCGGCCTGCCAGGTTGCGTGCTCAGATAAAGGGTCTGGTCTGGATTTTTGGGAGTACTCCACGCCATTTCGTTTTTTTAAACTTGGGGTGGAGTTCTCCTTTTAATATCCATACCAGACCAGAAGGGCCTGGTAATTGAATTTGGGGGAACCCCCACGCTTTTTTTTTTTTATCAATGACTTTTCTATGTATTGCCGGGAGCCGACAATTCATTATAGCCGCGAGTGAGTTTTAAATTACTTTTTTTCCTTCAGAAATGACACTTTGTTCAGGGACAGTTCTAAGCATGGGAAACAAGCGCTGCTTTACAGTACATGCATATTGCCGAACACCGGACCCGAACCCGAACATAGTCAATTGTTCGGGTCCGGGACCCAAAAACCCAGAAGTTCGGTACGGACCCGCACTTTACAGTTCGGGTCCGCTCAACCCTATTTGTAATCCAACAAACAAGGTGAAGAAAGATTGAACACTTAAACTGTGCAATATAAGGGCAAGTGGACTGCTGACCCTCCCAAAGAGCTAAATCACTCCCGAATGTAGCGTGGCTCCATTTAAAACACTGCAGCTGTCAGCAAGCACAAGTAAACTATGGAAGTCACCTTCCTGCAACCCAGTTAGTTATGCTGATGGGCAGGCGCCCTCTCACCACATGAGGCCTTGCCTCGCCGGTGTGCTTCGTCCGGACCCTCTTGGTTCTTGGCTCCTGGGTAAGTCGCGTCCCTGGTCTTCCGCCCAGCCACTCACGAGGTGTCAGTGGAAAGGTGACTCTGGATGCTTTGGAATGTAGAGCGGTTCCTCTCCTTGGTCCGATCAGCAGGCCCATGGCAGGAATCTCTCCGACAGGGGATCCGGTTTTCGTCACTTTAGGCCCAGGCTTCTCCGGCCTAAGTACGCTCGCTGCAGGCCTCTTGCCTGTTTGAAGATGGCGTCCCAAGAGGCCGCACAAGAGCCCCGCCTTGCCTTAAATAAGTTCTCCCAGCAGGCTGTGCGTGGCGCCAAAAACCTTGGCGGCACAGTGGTCTTGTGGGTAATGTAGTTTCATTTCTATCCACGCCAATAGAGTCTCTGTCTATGATTCCACATTATTCATATGCTCTATCCATGAATAACTGAACCAAACAACTTTTAATAGTCTAGCATAAACGGGCACCAGAGGGAGCTAAATTCTTATTAGGCACAAACTGTAGTCCATAAGTTACGTGCAAAAGTGACACCTTGCTACACACTCCCCCCACAGCAGTTTGTGACCTGTTACATGCTTTGTTCTGATACACGAGGGAGGAGAAAAAGGACCAGTTAGTGTATGCAAGCAATAAGGCAATTCACATTTTCATAAGAACTCGGCAGAGGAACACCCCACCATGCTTTGGAAAGGAGGTTGTTCTGCCTACAGGCCACCTTAACAGGTATAGCCCAAACAGATGTGCCAGGGGGTGAGCTGGGGTTGTCCCCCACCAAATGTGCGGTGGAGGGACCAGGCATCTCTGTTGTTCTTTTTGAGCCGAGCACGGTCTCTTCAGAACATTCACCCAATTAATTGTAAGTCAGTCTCTTGGGGGGGTGAATGACTCTTCTCTCTCTCTGCTCCTTAGGTGCCAAGGTCTCAGGTACACTAGACTCTTTTTCCTCCACGACTTCTTCTCCTTGTTCAAGCACACTTGACACCGTTTCTTCCCCAGCTTCCAGTTCTCCTTCTGTAAGGGATGGGACTTCTTCAGAGTCTTCCACTGTCAGGGAGACCTGTTCAATCTCCAGCTCTTCAGAAAACATACTTTGAGGCACAAACTCGGGGGCCTCTGGCCTGAGAGTTCCAATGTCAATCACTTCAGGTGGGCACAATGGAGGGGTTTTGGGCCCCAATAGTTGAGACGACCACAACCAGTCTGATTCTGCCTCTTCATCTTCAGTGTCTTCATCCTCCACATCTTGAGATGCTGACTGAGACCTAGTGACAGGCCGAAGCCCTTGAGAGGTTGAGGGAGTCGCCTGTAAATCTGACATTGGTGGCAGGCGAACTGCCTCTGAGAGGGGCAGCAGGTGATTTCGATGTCAAGTCTTTAATGGGCCTACATCCCCTTCTGGTCTGATCTGGTATACTGGGAGTTCTGGTAATTGCTTGCAGGTGACATAAGGCTGTGACTTCCAGCGGTCAGCCAGTTTGTGTTTGCCAGGGACACCCAGGTTTCTCAACAGTACTCTATCACCTGGTTGCAGATCCTGCACTCGGACTTTGAGATCAAAGTTCTTTTTGTTTCTCAGTCCCCTCCTGTACGAGGTAGCTTGGGCCTTGTCATAGGCGGTCTTTAGACTTCTCCACAGCTGATCAACATACCCTCTGTGGGAGGTTGCTGAGGTGTGATCCACGGATATGCCAAAGGCCAGGTCTACTGGTAATCGAGCCTCCCGCCCAAACAATAAGCAATAGGGGGAGTATCCTGTAGCATCATTTGCAATATTGTTATAGGCATGAGCAATGGCAGCTACATGTTTGTTCCAGTGTTGCTTCTTCTCCGAGTTTAAGGTGCCAAGCATGTTAAGAATAGTTCGGTTAAACCTTTCAGGTTGCGCGTCCCCTTGGGGGTGGTAAGGAGTGGTTCTGGACTTTTTGATGCCTAATAGGCCCAAAAGTCTTTTAATAAGTCTACTTTCAAAGTCTCTCCCTTGATCCGAGTGGATACGCTGGGGCAAGCCATAGTGGACGAAGAACATCTCCACTAAGACCTTGGCCACAGTCGATGCTTGCTGATCCTTAAATTGGGAATGCTTGGGCATATCTAGTAAAATGATCAGTTACCACCAAAATGTTTCCCTGTCCCCTCATATCAGGCAAAGAAAGTCAATGCACACCAGCTCCATGGGTCCCTGACGCTGAAGATGGCTCATTGGGGCGGCTTGGGAAGGCAGAGTCTTCTTTTGGATACATTGAATATAAGAGTGGCAGTAACCCTCGACTTCAGCCCGCATGCAGGGCCAGTAGAATCGATCCCTCACCAGATGGAAAGTTCTCTCTGGTCCTAGATGGCCATGGTTATCGTGGAGGGCCGTCAACACTGTCTCTGTGTTTCCTGGGTAAGAACAACTGCCATTTTTCTTCCAGACCATCAGAGGGGCCCCTTCGGTAGACCACCCCTTGATGCAACTGCAACCGATCCCATTCCCGGTGTAGCAGGCGAGCCTACTTTGGGGAATCAGTGAGGAGCATGTCAGGGCACTGATTCTCCAAAGCCTTCAATGCCAAGTTACCCAAAGGGTCTTCCAACTGGTCCCTTCTCAGGTCCTTCTTTGACAGCTTTGGCAAGCCTTCATCCCCTACTTGGGTCACATTGCAGTAACATTTGGGTACCCCAGCAGCAGAAACTCCAATCTCTTTGGCCCTAGATCCTTCTCCAGCTTGACGTTCAGCCCCCTGGTATAGGGCTTGCACTCCTTCTGGTGTCACTTGGGTCCACTCTTCAGGAGAGTCACTGGGGCCATGATGCCTTCTAGAAAGGGCATCTGCATCCCTGTTCCCAACTCCAGGCCGATATTTCAAACCGAAGGTTAAACCCAAGAGGACAGCCAACCACCGATGTCCTGTGGCATCCAGTTTGGCTGTAGTGAGGAGGTAGGTGAGTGGATTGTTGTCAGTCTTGACCACGAACTGTGCCCCGTAGAGGTAGTATCTCAATTTATCCACTACAGCCCACTTCAAGGCCAGGATTTCAAGCTTGTGTGCAGGGTAGTTCCTTTTAGCGGGGACCAAACTCCTACTCACATAGGCAACAGGGCGTAGGTGACCATCATGTTCTTGATATAGCACCCTGCCCAGCCCATCTCGACTGGCATCGACGTGTAATTCGTATGGCCTGGCGGTGTCGGCATAGGCCAAGACTGGGGCAGTGGTTAGGCTCTTTTTTAATTGACTAAAGGCCTCTTTACATTTAGAAGTCCACTGATCCTGGATGGACTCTTTAGATCTTCTAGACCCTTGTGTGGGCTTCACAGGTTTGACTGATTCTGGGACATCTTCCTCACCTTCACTCCTCAGTAGTTCATTGAGCGGGCGGGCTATCTTGGCAAATCCTTCTACAAATCTTCGGTAGTAGGAGCAGAATCCCAGAAATGACCGAAGCTCGGTCACATTAGTGGGTCTTGGCCAAGAGGTGATGGCATCCAGCTTCTCAGGGTCCTTGGCTATCCCCTCGGCAGACACGATGTGGCCAAGGTAGTGGACCGAGGGCTGATAGAACTGGCACTTCTCAAAGGAAAACTTCAGGCCTTCTTCATGAAGTCTCTTAAGGACCTTTTCCAACCGCTCTTCATGCTCTTCCAGAGTCCTGCCGAACACTATGATGTCTTCCAGGTACACCAGCACTTCAATCAGGTTCATGTCGCCCACTGTTTTCTCCATCAGCCTTTGGAAGGTGGCCGGGGCTCCTGACAACCCTTGAGGCATGCAATCAAGCTCAAAGAACCCCACTGGGGTAATGAAGGCAGTTTTCTCTTTATCCTCAGAGTGCATGGGGATCTGGTAATACCCACTCTTCAGGTCCATCAAACTGAACCACTTGGCTCCTGACAGGCTCTGCAGGGCGTCTTCTATCCGAGGGGTGGTGTACTGGTCAGGAATGGTCCTTCTGTTCAATGTTCGGTAGTCAATGCACAGCCTTAGTGACCCATTTTTTTTTCGCACCACCACTATTGGGGAAGCATAGGGGCTCCTGGATTCCCTGATGATCCCTGCTCTCTTGAGTTCTGCCAGTTATTCACGTAGGTCCTCCAAGTCTCCCAAAGGAACTCGTCGGACCCTTTCTCTGAACGGTTTGTCTAACCCCAGACGGATCTTGTGGCGAGCTGGGCTCTAACCCTTTCTCTCCATTCTGGCGGGAGGGTGGTGTCTTCTGGGCAGAACTCCTTGTGACAGGGGGGTCACTTTGGACACAGGCTGAATGGAAAAACCCCAATATGGTCTATGATAGCCATATTCAATCCTGCACATACATTGTATCTAGATTGGGTGTGTACTGTGAGAGGGGGGTTGTGTAATCATTGCTGTGAGGAATTAAGGGTTTGCATTCTATTGTTCATTGTGGCTTGGGGAGAATTAAGCCTATAATTATAGGCTGTGGAACTAGCAGCAGACAGGTCAATCACCTACCTGCTTGTGTTGTAAATGAGTCTCGGAAGGTCTGGTGTGAATAGAGATAATTAACACTATGCCTGTGTGTATTGTACTCGGCAGACGGAGCGTCTGCCAACCCTTTCATAAGATGTGTATTGAAGATCGTTATGTTCTATTGTGTAGGGTCTTTTGAAGCCTAACAGACGTCCAAATGATGTGTTGAGTCTTGTGATGTGTGGGTGGAGCTGGGCCATTGTCCATGTTAAACTAATGTGTATTGGATGTATATATAAGTTACAATGTTTCTCAGTAAAGATGTCATTCTACCCCAGAAAGATACAGAGCGTGTGTCTTGTTCTTCTGGAAGGATAAATTCCTATGGGAAGGGGTCGTCTGGCTGTGGAGAATCGACAGGAAATTTGTGTCCAGGAGAGGGAAGATATTTAAACGGCGTTAACCCCCTTTTCGTATTTGGGGTGCCGTTACACTCCTCTACTGGGATCTCACCCTTCTCCTTCTTCAAGTCAGATGGCGAGACTGGGGTGGCTGTGTTTACTTGGCCCAACAGCATTCTGGCCGGTACCGTCACAGGTGAGGTGGTCGTGTTGCGAACACTTACTGAGACTTTTCCATGATTCCTCCACAGAGCCTTTAATAGAACTACTTTGGGAATTATTTCTATCCCCCTTCTTTCCTTCCGTTGGTCTGTTTCAAGGACAATAAAGGGGCCTGGTTGCTTCCAAGTAGGCTTGACAGACGCTCTCAGACAAGTCACCTCCCCGGGCTGTAGTATTTTTTCTCCCCTTTCTAAACGCCAGATCTTGCCTACTCCTTCTGGTGAGGCCCTTTGTTCTAGCACTAGACGCTGGTATGCCTGTTTTAGCAGGGGGTGCATTCCTGTAGTTGAAGTACTCTGCTCCTGGGCCAGAGGTGTCAACAGTCTCCTGACTAGGTCAGTGTTAGTCCCTATAATAAGGGAACTTTTACTAGCTCCTGGCGGGCGAGGGCAAGCCACGGCCAAGGTGTCAAAAGTCTCTGTTTCTCCTGCCACTGAGGGGTCAAAGGTTAGTTTGATTGGCAAATAACCGTCATAGGGGAAATTTTGAGTTCCAATGCCCCATATCTCCAGTTCTTCCAACTTCTGCAAGGGCAAGTGTTTAAGTTGCTTGTCATAGAAGTCTCTGTACAGGAGAGTCACTTGAGCCCCAGTGTCCAGGAGGGCCTTGGTGTAAATCCCTTCTACCTGGATTGAGACTACTAGGGAGGGCCCCACTAACTTGACGGGAAACTTTCGGAGAGTGGCCTGCTTGGCCGGTTCAGTGGTTTGTACCCTTACTTCTTTCTTTCGGGAACTTTGACTGGATTTCGACCCCTGTTTGGTCTGGTGTGCACTGACTCTCCGCCGCCGAGCAGGTTGGGTCAAAGAGCGGGAGACATTAGCTCGCTCAGAGGCAACAACTGGAGCCCTAGGCGAGGGTCGGGACTCCTGATGTTGTCTCCTCGCGTCGCTAGATTTTATGGAGTTAGCTGAAACTGGTGGGCACCCGGTTGACTCCTTCACCGGGGCCCTCTGGAGTTTTCCGCCGGCTTGCGGTACTGGGCAGCAGCTTTCTCTGGGCTTGGACATACTTCCCGATAATGTCCGACTCCTCCACAGTTGAAACAGGTTATCAGTTTCCTTGGTTTCTGTACTTGTGCAACATTAGAGCTGAGAGACTTCTTGGAGTTTTTCCACTGGCAGGCCAGTGGGCTGGTTGGTCAGTATGGACATCATCTCTATTAGTTGGGACACTTGAGTTTTAAGAAGCTCAACCTGGGGGTCGAAATGGTAAGGTATTACCGCGCTACCAAAGAGGTAGGCAGGGGGAAAGGGAGAGGGTACTGCTGCAGCACTGGAGATATATCAAAAACCCAAAGTGATGTAAAAAAAGAGATAATGCTGCGCTGAGTGGGGGATGGGAAGAAGACAGATAATAATGATGAGTGCACCTAATAAACAAACAGGTGATGATCGATATCAAAACATTAACATCAGGAATCATATAAAACAAAAGGTGAATGCAAGGTGATAATGATAATAAATGCTGAGTGCAGCTGTGAACATGCACCAAACAAGTCCTCAGACTGATGCTGGAGTATCACAAAACATAATAACTATAATAAAAGTCATTCCAAATGGCAAAAATCAAAACAAAACGATGATCTGTGTTCTTGTGCAGAAAACTGTGACTGGTTTAGAAAACAAAGTGAAGTGACGTTGTTGAAAGGGAAATGTGGTGTCCCTGTGTCTGTTTTTACAGCAATCACCCATGCTTTCTTGTCAGGGGACAGTGTCTTCATGGCTTGACTCAGCTGGTCTTCACCCCAGGACTCTCCTGGAATTTTAAGCACCACATCGAACACCGAGCGGGCGTTTTCTTCCTTGCACCACGTTTTGACAGCAGCAGAATCCATTGTTGGTGCCAGTAGAGGTTCTGCCTAGGGGGGGTTTAGATTGCAGAGTCACAGGAATCCCGGATGAGCCCCCACGTGTAGCACTACCCCGTAGGAGCTGCTGGTTTCGATTTGGGCCTGTACTCTGCCTATCAACCCCTGTAATTTGGCTCAATTCCCCCTGGCACAACTTGACAATATTGACAATAGTGTGATTGTGGGCCCCTATGAGGCTATAGAGGGCTACAATGGTACCACACAACAATAAATGTAGTTAAATATTGTTACCTTATTGTGGTTTGCCTGCCACACAGCTGCAAAAGACAAAGTCCCACACAAGCTGCAGTTCAACCAAAAGGCAATATGTTTACTTGGTAAAGAAATTGGAATATAGATTACACATGTAACATTTGACTCAAACAGGTCCCTGTGAGAGTCACCCGACATATATATATATATATATAATGTGTGTGTGTGTGTGTGTATGTATGTAACAGTTCCAGGCTCTCACTATAAAATAGGAGACCCAATTTACTTAACCCAAGGTTAGACCTAAGGAAGTGCATGGTGGAGGAATCTTCCACTGTAAGGATATCCACAGTGGGGTACTTCTCCACCAAGTCCAACCCAGCTCCCTGAAACAGCACACTAACAATAAAACAATTTAAAATGGTTTGCCTACACATACAAGTTCAATAAGCTATCTGGCTCCCCCTTGTGGGCAGCTCAGCTGGTGCATGTCCCGCCGTATCAACCTAAGCAGTGAACTGAGCGGATGATGGTTCCTAAAAGTTTCCAGTAATCTTCGGCTAGCTTTTGTTGGTGCACTTGAGTATTTGTAATCCAACAAACAAGGTGAGGAAAGATTGAACACTTAAACTGTGCAATATAAGGGCAAGTGGAGTGCTGACCCTCCCAAAGCACTAAATCACTCCCGAATGTAGCATGGCTCCACTTAAAACACTGCAGCTGTTAGCAAGTTACCTTCCTGCAACCCAGTTAGTTATGCTGATGGGCAGGCGCCCTCTCACCACATGAGGCCTTGCCTCGCCGGTGTGCTCTGTCCGGACCCTCTTGGTTCTCAGCTCCTGGGTAGGTCGCGGTCCCTGGTCTTCCACCCAGCCACTCACGAGGTGTCGGTGGAAAGGTGACTCTGGATGCCTTGGAATGTAGAGCGATCCCACTCCTTGGTCCGATCAGCAGGCCCGTGGCAGGAATCTCTCCGACAGGTGATCCGGTTTCCGTCACTTTAGGCCCAGGCTTCTCCGGCCTAAGCACGCTCGCTGCAGGCCTCTTGCCTGTTTGAAGATGGCGTCCCAAGAGGCCGCACAAGAGCCCCGCGTTGCCTTAAATAAGTTCTCCCAGCAGGCTGTGCGTGGCGCCAAAAACCTTGGCGGCACAGTGGTCTTGTGGGTAATGTAGTTTCATTTCTATCCACGCCAATAGAGTCTCTGTCTATGATTCCACATTACCCATATGCTCTATCTATGAATAACTGAACCAAACAACTTTTAATAGTCTAGCATAAACGGGCACCAGAGGCTTCTTATTAGGCACAAACTGTAGTCCATAAGTTACGTGCAAAAGTGACAACTTGCTACAGGAGTAAAAGAGAACATGTTCTCTATCTAAACACAGACGGCATTCCTCGGAATTTCCGATGGAAAAAGTCAGATGGGGCATACACACGGTCGGAATATCTGATGAAAAAATTCCGTCTGACTTTTTCCATCGGAAATTCCGATCGTGTGTACAAGGCATTAGCCCTATTCTTTCTCTAGCGGTGGTTGGATCCTACATGCTGCAGAATAATTGTGTGTCAGGAGGGGGTTGATCCTTAATGCCTATGAATGACAGGATGAATGACAGGATGAATGACACTATGGGGGTTATTTACTAAAGGCAAATCCACTTTGCACTACAAGTGCAAAGTGCACTTGAAATTGCACTGAAAGTGCACTTGGAAGTGCAGTTACTGTAGATCCGAGGGGGACATGCAAGGAAAATAAAAAACAGCATTTTAGCTTGCACACGATTGGATAATAAAATCAGCAGAGCTTCCCCTCATTTCAGATCTACCCCTCAGATTTACAGCGACTGCACTTCCAAGTCCTCTTCAGTGCAATTTCAAGTGCACTTTGCACTTGTAGTTTGAACTTGTAGTGCAAAGTGGATTTGCCTTTTGTAAATAACTCCCTAGGTGTTCAACTCGGAAAACAAGCAGTGCTGGATTGGTGAATCTGCAGGTGACAGCACCATAGAGAAGGCTTTTTTTTTTTTTTTTTTTTTTACAGACTGGCAATGGACCAACTTTAACCTTAAAGCAGTATTAAACCCAACATACAAATTGTACTATATTTCAGCTTACCAATCATTAGATGTGGCTGCTGCATTTGTTTTATTTTCTTTGGCTTTTTCCACCTGGTGATCTGGCCAGTGACACCGCCTGTATTAGAGTGCTCCCACTCTGGATAAAGGAACACAGGGGGACCCTTTGTACAACAACGTTGTCAGTCTGGGGAAGAGGGAGTGGCAAATGTAGTAGCGGATTTAAATATACTAGCAAATTGAAGCCAACTCCAGCTCATGGTTTATAAGCCATTACAGTAAACAGTTTTTTTCCTTTTGGGATAACATTTTTACATAAATAGAAGTTTATCATTGCAAGCACCAATGAACAGTGGTAAATGGTTTGTCTCAGCTCTGTAACTGATACATTCTGCTGGAGAGCATCTTCTTTTGAAAAACAACTGACTTGTTGGCGAGATCACCAAATGAAAATAGCAGAATGAAAGCCTAAAAAAGAAAATAGCCACCACATCTAAGACATGGTAAACTACAATAAAACATTTTTTTGCTTTTTGGTTTAATACCACTTTAATATCCCAAACTAGAATTGTGTTTAATTATTATTCTATGTATCAGAATTATAGGGGTGGTCGTGGGCTCCAGGGGAAGCCTAGTGAGGAAAATAGGTCAGTCTTGCTTCAAGAGGCTGATCATAAAAGCTCATGGTTGGGCCTGGTGTTTTAGCTACAGAAGAAATTGAGTCTGCACCTTGCCCAGGTCCACAAGCCAGGATGCTTTGCTTGTTATAAAGGGCTGGGGAGAGGCTGTGCTATGGAGTTTGAAAACTCCATGGATTGTGAACTGTTTGCTGTGCAAAAGACATTTGGAGGTTTTATCCATCAGACTATGATTTGTTGAGGGCGGCTGAACAAAGGCCTACTCAATGGACTTTAGAGGTGTTTGCCTTTTACTGCTGAAGTGAAGCTGTACTTTCTGTACAAGTAATCTTTCAAAGACACTCCATTATATGGTATCTTCCCGCCACAGAGCCAACATTTAAGCACATTTTCTGTCACAAATGGTGGACAATCCAGGCCGAGAATCCCTGAAAAATATTTTTCTAGGGAAATTTAAAGGGGCAGACACCTGTTTTCCTGGGACTGATAATGCTGCTTCTAATAAGGTAGATGTGGTGGAAGGCCCTTGTCTAGGTTACAACTGCACAGCAAGAGGCCATCAATGAACAGTTGTGAGCCTCCTAGCAGCCCAGCTGGAGGTGCAACAGAAAGCCAGAGAGGAGGACAGCAGCCGCTTAGCCACCCTTCTAGAGGGACAGCAGCAAGCCCTGGAGTCATAGCAAGAGGAGTTCACTGCCCTCATGCAACATGCCAATACAAACGGACCCCAGAGCAATAATGAACAGTCCTACCTACGGTAATTTCCTTCAGAAGCAGACCCCACACAATGAAATAGAGTCCTTTCTTTACACTTTTGGGAGGATTGCAGACTGGGAACAATGTCTGTCCCATGGAGAAATTCTCTGGAGACGCTCAGGGAGCATAGTTCAAACTGACTCCAGAGGTGGTTGTGGATTATGAAAGCCTGAGGACCGAGATCCTCCGGGTAGATGTGACTATTATGATACAATGCATTGGGTCCAAGCCTGAAATATTCTAACATTCTACCACCTGGAAAAGTCAGCCGTGCTCAGATGCACGATTTGATCCCTACTTGTAATGAAATGGCTTTAGCCAGAACTGTTGACATTAGCCCAGTCACAGTATGAGCAACCATATACAGTTTCCTGTGGACCCTGCCATGGAAATTATAGTGGGGGTTAACCTGGTGATGGGCGTTGAAAGCTACCTTGCTTCTGAGTACTGGCCCCTGGACACTTTACTATCTATTCAAGGCCAGAGACGGCTCACCAGGCTCACACTGCTGAGCACTGGTCCTGTTCCCACATACACTGTTGGCATTGTGGGGATCTAGGTCACATCGCCAACTCCTGTCCATATGGGCGAGGTTAATTAACTGCAGCCTGACCATAACCTGTTTGCCTGACTGGGGTTTACCCTCAACCACGACCATGACTGTGCAGTAAAAATTGCAAGGTCTATGCTGGAATTAGTGGATTCTGGTAATGTAATTAGCTTGGCCAAGGTGGGTCTGGTAAACCCTAGAGACCTGCAGGGCCATAACATCAAGGTTGTCTGTATCCTATGCAGTTAGTTACCCCACGGCCTTGGTGTTGGGGCTGTTGGGAACGTGACCTATGAAGTGGCTCTGTTCTTTTTCTTAATACATAGTGATCATTGGAAGGAAATTCCATTTGTTTCAGAGATTGTAGAATGGGGACTGCTTTGTGTTGCACCTAAAACCAGAGAGCCAGAGGGATCACAGGACCTTCACTTGAAAACTGGTACATGGTCTGATGAGAAGATTCAGATGGAGAATCTACCAAATTGCTAGAAGTGTAATGGTGTAAAAAATGTGGTGTCCCTTGACAGACTTACAGGGGCAATGGTTTAAATGATTTGTCTACCATATTTCTGAGACTTTGGTAAACGGTCCAGGGATACAGATGCCTGTAGTAAATATTCTTAATACTGATAAGTTTCCTCCAGACATATCACTGGGAGAAATGAAGGAGTAACCGGTCACCATTGATGCTCCTCTCCCTGGGGGATATGGGAGTGTCAAGAGAAGCTTTCATATTGTTACAGTTAAATAGAACGTTAAGGACCTGGAATTCCCCAAGTCCCTGGGGTGATAGACATGTTTCCACAGATAGTAGTAACCTCCAAAATTAACTGGTAAACGTTTAAAAACCTTGTGGTGCCCCACCTTTTAGAAAGTTGGTATTAGATCTGACTTATCAACATCTTTCAGGGGGACACCTAGCTCAAGAAAAGAACAAAGATTATTCTGCCTGGGGATGGGTAAAGAAGTTAACCACTTAAGCCCCGGACCAATACGGGCCATTATGACCAGGCCCCTTTTTGCGATTTGGCACTGCGTCACTTTAACTGACAATTGCGCGGTCGTGCGATGTGGCTCCCAAACAAAATTGGCGTCCTTTTTTTCCCACAAATAGAGCTTTCTTTTGGTGGTATTTGATCACCTCTGCGGTTTTTATAGAGCGAAAATTTAGAAAAAAATGAAATTTTTTTCTATAATAAATATCCCCCAAAAATATATAAAAAATTTTTTTTTTTCCTCAGTATAGGCCGATACGTATTCTTCTACATATTTTTGGTAAAAAAAAAATCGCAATTGCCGTTTATTGATTGGTTTGCGCAAAAATTATAGCGTTTACAAAATAGGGTATCGTTTTAAGGCATTTTTATTAATATTTTTTTTTTTACTAGTAATGGCGGCGATCAGCAATTTTTTTCATGACTGCGACATTATGGCGGACACATCGGACACTTTTGACACATTTTTGGGACCAGTGTCATTTTCACAGCGATCAGTGCAATAAAAATGCACTGGTCACTGTGAAAATTACACTGGCAGTGAAGGAGTTAACCACTAGGGGCGCTGGAGGGGTTAAGTGTGCCTAGGGGAGTGTTTACTACTGTGTGGGGGCGTGGCTACGACTGACACGTCACCGATCTCCGCTCTGATTACACAGAGTGGAGATCGCTGACATTGTCGGTAGAGGAGCGGGGAGATGTTGTGTTTACACACACACATCTCCCCGCTCCGAGCCTCTGTGAGACGATCACCGGGAACCCCGCGGCGATCGAGTCCGCGGGACCCGCGGTCCCACTCATGGGGAAGGCAGCCGGCGGCACGCGCGCGACCCCGACGTCGGCAGTTAAAGGGCCATGTACAGGTACGTGATTGTGCCTGTACGAGCCATTCTGCCGACGTATATATACCGTGAGCGGTCGGCAAGTGGTTAAAGGGTTCTGTGAATCTTGTCCTATTTGTCAAAAAACTGCTTCAATACCAGATTACCGTGGTCCTTTGGTACCCCTGCCCATTATTGAGGTGCCTTTTTAAAAGATCTCTATTCTCATTATCTTGGATTATTTGACCCAGAATCCAGAAGCAATTTTTTTGAGAGAAGGAATACCTTGGTAAAAACCATCACCAAAGAACTATTTCTTATATTCACTTATGCAGGTATGACATTCTTTAGTTGAAAGTGAAACTTGCACATTTAGAGGACAGGTCTCGCTGAAATAACCTCAAAATCCGGGGCATCACGGAGTCTCTTCGGAGCAACTGTATACTTATGTAGCAGAGCCTCACTCTCCCTCTCTGTACTTCCTCGTGTGAGGGACTTGTGTCTAGGGGTACCTGGGAGAGGAGAGTGCAGGAACACTACGCCAAGCTCTCCCCTCGTATGTGTATGAGGTTTGAGCAGAGTTAGTTCAATTACCTCCGGGTCTGTCCACTGCATATGAAGCCTTAGTTGTTCTGTGGAGATGTGTCTGCCAATAATAGAGCCCCACACGTGTCGAAAGTCCAACACTCCTTTATTTCTCGTACAATACGGTGAACACAATCAGTTGAACTTCCAATAACAGACGAATAAGGGGGTGTGGGTACGAGTAGGCCCAGGCACAACTGAACTCTCCTATTCCTTTGCTAGCGAATAGGCCTGGCGCACGGTCTCTGCCACAGACAGTGAGTTTTGGTCGCTGCCACCGACCGGATGAACTATTGAGGCCCCTGCCACAGGCCTAATAGCAGGTCTCTGCCACTGACCTGATTGGAATAGTTGCCACCGGTCATTGAACATGGACTGAACTTCCTCTCTGAACTTGGCCCCTGTTCGGGAAAGATATCCCTCCGGGCGGTCTCCAGAGGTTTACCCGGCACTGGCAATCTGCTGCACCAGGTCTTCGGGTGAGTCCCTCCTCCGGTCCCTTACGCCTCTGGAATCGGGTACCCCACTCCCGGGGCCCCCTAGGACAATCACTCCCTCGCGGGACCCAGCGGAAGGTACTGGGCCCCAGGCCTCCGGCTGAGTACCTCACCCCAGACTGAAGGTGTCTGGGATGGAACACGAACTCCAAGTGTCCAGGCCTAGGCCGCCTGGACACCGACCGCACAGCAGCCCTCAGGCTGAAGGTGCCTGGGACTCGAACCCTCGTGGCGAAGATGTCCGCCCCTTTATACCCTCTCCCAGCAAGCACGGCGGGTTCCCCGCCCCGCCGTACAACCGCTGCGAGAGGTCACAAAGGGTACGGCACTGCAGCGATGGTTCAACCCAAAGTGACAGCGCCACTTGCTGGGCCACAGGGAACCATGCATCACTGGTGTCCTCACCAGATTTAAAAGTACATACCCGCTACACTTATATTCAAGAGATGTTCTGTACCATTTTCCCAAATATGTCTGCGACCAAATTGTTGGTAGACAGAATTCACTGTCTCCCAAAACCTTCCCATCTGCCTGACAATATCCTGAGGGATGAGATCCTCTGAGGGCACTTTTTCCATATAGAAACAAGTTCTGGCACTCTTTAGACTCCCTGACCTACCTTATACTGCTTTTAAAGTGTTTCTCGAACTTTCCCGCTACACTATGTAGCTGAGGAAGAATATGCTCACTGTCTGTGACTAAGGCACTGCATAACCATAAAGGGGCTTGTTCACACCAGGAGGTGCATCCGAGTGCACACGCTTCTTTGTGCGTTCCCACGCATTGCATTTTATTTCATGAGCTGCTCTATGCGTGTTAAACACACCAAAGAGTGCCAGCATGATTTTTAGAATTGTGCAGCACCAAAACACATGGTACTATGGTTCCATGTGTTTTAGCAGGTGCAAACATACGCGCATTTGCTAAATGCGTAGGGATGTCATTAAAAATGAATGGCAGACATGCACATCTGCAAAAGGCAGCACATTTTTGTGTGGTATGAGAAAACCTGCAATTTCTCACCTGTTACCATACAGCACTTAGTGTGAACAAGCCCTAAAATCTACTCTGTGAGGCAGAGTCCAGTGGTCTGTAGGTTGTAAACCCCTATCCCCCCAATTCCCCCCTCCTAAATCCCCAGTCCTTGGACATCCCCCCGCCTAGCACACCCCCTTCTCACCCAAATCACCCTCCCAACACAACCTCCTTCCAAAATCCCCCTTCCTAGCACACCCCCCTATCCAATTCAGCCTCCCAGCACAACCCCCCCAAAAATCTTAACAGCACAACCCCCCTTCCAAAATCACTCTCCTAGCACAACCCCCACCTGCTCCCATATCACAAACCTAGCACAACCCCCCTTCCCCCTCCAAATGTCCCTACAATGACAGCAGCAGAGAGGGGGGGAGAGCCAGGAGTTGATGTGGGTTGTGGCTGTAAAAAAGACGCAGACGGCCCAGATGGGTTTGTGGCTGTAAGAAAGGGCATGCCAATAGACAAGATGGAACCCCAGGTTGTACTTCTGTACACAGACTACTACATGTTCCCATTCGTGCTTGGAGAAATTGGGCACTTGCTAATACAAATGCGTATGCCCATGTGCGCCAGCACTCATGCACTTGTGACAGATGTTGGCGCCAAACGGGCTATTTAAACTGGGCCAGTGCTCAGGATCAATGCTGCTTTGTCTTCAGCCTCCTGTGTATCCTGTGTTCATGTGATTCTTTATCCTTACTCCAGTTGTTAACCCGGTTTGTCTTGACCATTCTCTGAACTCTGCCTACATGGACCTCTGACTTGTCCCCTGACCTCAACTTTTGTCGGCTCCTGCTTCTCGGATAGGTTCCAGACCGGCTTGTTTTCTGACCACGCTCCTGCCTGTGCCCGGTACCCGATTCATCCTGCCTGTTTATGACCCGGCCTGCCTGATGCTGCTACTCTGCCTGCTGTCATCGGTACTTGTCTACCTTCCTGCTGACATACTATCTGCTACCAGCAACCACCTCTTCTGCCTGCTTTCACCCGTGCCAGCCTGCCTCAGTCTGCTGCCCAGCAGATTGTTTGCTTACTGGAGCCTTCTGACTACTTCAGCTGCCCAGGGTGGACACCTGCCCTACTGCTAGCAAGACTTATAGGCACTCATGCCACTCTGTACTCCTGTGCCTCCTGTCTACACTATCGGGGGCCCTGAGTCAGAGGTGTAAGAGAGGCCTTCCTCATCATATCAGGCTCTGCTACCAGGTTACGTGATAGTGGCTGAGCATTATAAATTATTTCAGTACACTCTTTCACCATATCTTACAACTTTATTTGGCACAGCAGCCGCGACCTCCATCTTTTTCCCGGAGATGCTTTAATGCTTATATAGTAACCATCCCAAAGCCCGGTAAGAACCCTAAAACCCCCCAAACATTCGTCCTATATTCTTATTAAAGATGGATGTAAAAATGTACGCCAAACTCATACACACAATCGGATTTTCCGTAGACGAAGCATAGGACTTTTGTCCGAAGGGCGTTGGCCAGGAATTTGTCTTGCATACAAACGGCACACAATTGTCGGCCAACAAACACAAAACTACGTGCTTTTTAGCTCTTTAGCGTCACCCTTTGGGCACCTTCTGCTAATGTCGTGTTTGGCGAGCATTGATTTAGAGCATGCGTGTTTGTACTTTGGACTTTTGTCAGACGAAGCCCATCTGTGGTCTGTTCACTGTCCTCCATATGGACCCCCAAGTCCCTCTTAAGTTTAGAAATCTCCTGCCTGTATGTCCTCTCGATACGCTGGACACATTGTTCAAAATAATTTTTCGTGGGAAGAGATCTGATATAGGTATGGAGGGATCGCATTTGGGACTCAATGTCCCGTCCGTTCCTAAAGCACAGGGAGGCCTGCGAGAGGCTGTGGGGCCGCTATGTAAGTTCATAAGAGCCAGGTGGGGATGGGGATTGGACACGAGTGCTCACCTGCATCTCAGCTGCAGAGTCAGACCGTGCTGGTGAGGAAGGCGCTGGCGCCATCTTGGACTGCTGCCCGCTCTGCTGGGCCATCGAGGAGCGGGTGAAAAAGCTGCTGAGATCCCCATCCAGGTGAGCCCTTCCTGTCTTCTTGGGGTCTTTGGGTTTAGTTCTACCCTTCGATGCGCTATGGAAGCGATTTGTGAGGTGTGGAAGTCCTGTGGGAGACTCAGGGGTCAGGAGCTGAGCCGATACGCGTCTCACCACTTCATGCGCTAAGCCACGCCCCTCGTAGATTTTTAAAGGTTTTGGCTGTGTTGAGCAGGTCTGAACTCATTGAGGATGTATTACTAAAGTTTGAATGGGTAGAACTCAAGGATACCTGGGACAAAGGTGCAGCATCAGTTTCCTCAAATGGATCGGAAATACCTGATTCTGTCTTTTATTTACCTTTCCCACATTTTTATCCATATGTAGCGGGGTCCCCTTTAAGACTCCCAGGACTACCTTACCCAGAATCCCTTTCTGCAATGTTTCCACCCCAGAGACTCATGGGAGGGGTTATAAAAGGAGGAGGCGAGGCGGGGCTCGGCCTCTTTGGGACACGAGACTTCTGTGACTGATCCTCCTGTGCGTATGTGCCGTAGTGCAAGGCCTGAAGCCTGAGGCCTTGCGCAGCACCAAAGAGCCTTCCACCCCACTGCAAGCCTGGGTGGCATCTGACTTCGCTTATCTACAGCCTTGGTTGGATCGGGGACCCGATCACTGGAGACACTGTGTGTGAGGACACAGTCGGTGGAAGTTCCCGGACTGGGATCGCGTCCGGAGGGGTGAGCGAGCGTATGCTCAGACCATATACTGATTATTGCTGATGTGCCTATAGACTGCCGTGGCCCACAAGTTTATATCTGATACTCTCACTGGAGATCCATATCAGAGCTGAACTCAGAGGTTCTTCAGTAAAGTGTTTATTCTATTACAATCGTCCCACTGGATTACAAATGTTATTCTATTATGTGCACCACCTTTAACCACTTAACGACCGCCCACTGTAAATATACGTCAGCAGAATGGCACCGACAGGCAGAATCACGTATATGTACGTGATTGCCTTTGTATAGTTGGGGGGTCCGATCGGACACCCCTTCTTTACTGTGAGCGGTCGTTTTACCTTCGGGAGCGATCCGGCATGAGGGGACGGCCGTTCGATTCCGGCCACCCCCTCTCGATCGCTCCCGGCGAATGAGAGAGCTTCCCCTGCCTGCCAGGAAGGAGGAAGTGATGTCATCTCTCCTGGGGCGCTCACATATACCGAGCGCCGTACAGGAGAAGATGCCAGGTTAGTACACAAAACAGCACACTGACACCAGGACACATAGGCACATAAATCGCCCCCCCAGGCCCCCCCAGACACCCCCAGATCACCCCCCAGCCCCCCCCAGTCACAGTGTCACTGATTGCAGTGACCATTTATTTAGTGATCACTGCAATCAGTGACATTTGTGACTGTAAAAGTGTCACTACATTTAGTTTTAGGTCCAGTGTAGCCCCCTAACCCCCCCTAATAAAGGTTTAACCCCCTGATCACCCCCCAGATAACCCTTTCACCCCCTATCACCACTGTCACTAAGCAATCATTTTTCTGATCGATGTCTTAGCGTCGGTGATGCTGATCGGTAGCCAGTAATTTTTTTTAGGTTCGCCGCAGGTTTTTATAGCGTCGGGTACCCCCATATATTACCTAATGAAGGTTTAACCCCCTTGATCGCCCCCAGGTAACCCTTTCACCCCCTATCACCACTGTCACTAAGTTATAATTTTTCTGATCGATGTCTTAGCGTCGGCGATGCTGATCAGTAGCCAGTAATTTTTTTTAGGTTCGCCGCAGGTTTTTATAGCGTCGGGTACCCCCATATATTACCTAATAAAGGTTTAACCCCCTTGATCACCCCCCAGGTAACCCTTTCACCCCCTAGCACCGCCGTGGCTATGCGTTCATTTTTCTGATCGATGTCTTAGCGTCGGTGATGCTGATCGGTAGCCAGTAATTTTTTTTAGGTTCGCCGCAGGTTTTTATAGCGTCGGGTACCCCCATATATTGCCTAATAAAGGTTTAACCCCCTTGATCGCCCCCCCCAGGTAACCCTTTCACCCCCTATCACCACTGTCACTAAGCGATAATTTTTCTGATCAATGTCTTAGCGTCGGCGATGCTGATCGGTAGCCAGTAATTTTTTTTAGGTTCGCCGCAGGTTTTTTATAGCGTCGGGTACCCCCATATATTACCTAATAAAGGTGTAACCCCCTTGATCACCCCCCAGGTAACCCTTTCACCCCCTTGCACCGCCGTCACTATGCGATCATTTTTCTGATCGATGTCTTAGCGTCGGTGATGCTGATCGGTAGCCAGTAATTTTTTTTAGGTTTGCCGCAGGTTTTTATAGCGTCAGGTACCCCCATATATTATCTAATAAAGGTTTAACCCCCTGATCGCCCCCAGGTAACCCTTTCACCCCCTATCACCACTGTCGCTAAGCAATCGTTTTTATGATCGTTGTCTTAGTGTCGGTGATGCCGATAGGTAGCCAGTAATTTTTTTTTTAGGTTCGCCGTCAGGTTTTTATATAGCGTCAGGTACCCCCATATATTACCTAATAAAGGTTTTAACCCCCTAATTGCCCCTAGTTAACCCTTTCACCAGTGATCATCATATAAGTGTTACGGGTGACGCTGGTTAGTTAGTTTGCTTTTTATAGTGTCAGGGCACCCGCCGTATATAACCCAATAAAGGTTTAACCCCCTGATCGCCCGGCGGGTGATATCAGTTAGGTTTTAGCGTCAGAGAGGGTCTGCGTCACACCCCAGGCAGCGTCAGGTTAGTGCCAGTAACGCTAACACCCACACGTGAAGCATACACCCTCCTTAGTGGTATAGTATCTGAACAGATCAATATCTGATCAGATCTATACTAGCGTCCCCAGCAGTTTAGGGTTCCCAAAAACGCAGTGTTAGCGGGATCAGCCCAGATACCTGCTAGCACCTGCGTTTTGCCCCTCCGTCCAGCCCAGGCCACCCAAGTGCAGTATCGATCACTGTCACTTGCAAAACACAACACACATAACTGCAGCGTTCGCAGAGACAGGCCTGATCCCTGCGACTCCAGTGCTGTAGGAGGTAATTTCACCACCACAGTTAAAAAAAAAAAGCATATATGCCGAAGCATTGGGGCAGCAGGAGCGGAGGAGCGATTTTGCTCCTAATGCCGCGTACATACGGTCGAAATTCCGACGGAGGCTTGCCCGTGGAAAAGTCTGACCATGTGTACGCGGCATAACTTTTGCGAGAAGATGCTCCCATGCTTCGGCATATATAAATGGTGCATGTATGCCCATCGTTAGAAGTGGGTGGATGAAGGGCGGTATTCTAATGGTGGGCATACCCACCGATCAATCTTTTTTTGTTCGTTCAGCCAACAGGCTGCATGAAAAAAAAGATTACAATACATGTCCAACAAGGACCAGCAACGTACTGGTATGTTGCTGGACTTTGAATGTTTATACCAGAATGATGCCTGCGGGTTTAGGTATCATCTTGGTATCATTCTTTTCAGCCAGCGGCCGGCTTTCATGTAAAAGCAATCCTAGTGGCTAATTAGCCTCTGGACTGCTTTTACAAGCAGTGGGAGGGAATGTCCCCCCCCGGATATAAAAAGCGCCATTGGGAAATTGGGAAAGCATTTTATCACACCGATCTTGGTGTGGTCAGATGCTTTGAGGGCAGAGGAAAGATCTGGGGTCCAATAGACCCCAGTTTTTTCAAAAAAGAGTACCTGTCATTACCTATTGCTATCATAGGGGATATTTACATTCCCTGAGATAACAATAAAAGTGATAAAAATAAATAAATATGGAAGCAACAGTTTAAAAATAAAATAAAAAAGCAAAATTAATAATAAAAAAAAAAAAAAAAAAAAAAAGCACCCCTGTCCTGCCCTGCTCTTGCCCAATGGCGAACGCAAGCGTCGGTCTGGCGTCATATGTAAACAGCAATTGCACCATGCATGTGAGGTATCACCGCGAAGGTCAGATCGAGGGCAGTAATTTTAGCAGTAGACCTCCTCTGTAAATCTAACGGGGTAACCTGTAAATGCTTTTAAAGGCTTTTAAAAATGTATGTAGTTTGTCGCCAATGCGCGTTTGTGCGAAATTTTAAAGCATGTCGTGTTTGGTATCTATGTACTCGGCCTAAGATCATCTTTTTTATTTCATCAAACATTTGGGCAATATAGTGTGTTTTAGTGCATTAAAATTAAAAAAAGTGTATTTTTTCCCAAAAAAATGCGTTTGAAAAATCGCTGCGCAAATACTGTGTAGAAAAAAAAAATGCAACACCCACCATTTTATTCTGTAGGGCCTTTGCTTTAAAAATATATATAATGTTTGGGGGTTCAACATAATTTTCTTGCAAAAAAAATATGTTTTCATGTAAACAAAAAGTGTCAAAAAGGGCTTTGTCTTCAAGTGGTTAGAAGAGTGGATGTAAGCTTCCTAATGTTGTGTATAAAATGCCAGAACAGTTCAAAACCCCCCCAAATGACCCCATTTTGGAAAGTAGACACCCCAAGCTATATACTGAGAGGCATGTCGAGTCCATGGAATATTTTATATGTTGACACAAGTTGCGGAAAAAATTTTTTTTTTTTTTTTTTGCACAAAGTTGTCACTAAATGATATATTGCTCAAACATGCCATGGGCATATGTGGAATTACACCCCAAAATACATTCTGTTGCTTCTCCTGAGTACGGGGATACCACATGTGTGAGACTTTTTGGGAGCCTAGCCGCGTACGGGACCCCAAAAACCAAGCACCGCCTTCAGGCTTTCTAAGGGTGTCAATTTTTGATTTCACTTCTCACTGCCTATCACAGTTTCGGAGGCCATGGAATGCCCAGATGGCACAAAACCCCCCCAAATGACCCCATTTTGAAAAGTAGACACCCCAAGCTATTTGCTGAGAGGTATTGTGAGTATTTTGCAGATCTCGCTTTTTGTCGCAAAGTTTTGAAAATTGAAAAAAAAAAAAAAAAAAAAAAAAAATTCTTTCTTCATTTTCAAAAACAAATGAGAGCTGTAAAATACTCACCATGCCTCTCAGCAAACAGCTTGGGGTGTCTACTTTCCAAAATGGGGTCATTTGGGGGGGTTTTGTGCTATTTTGGCATTTTATGGCCTTCAAAACTGTGATAGGTAGTGAGGAGTGAAATCAAAAATTTGCGCCCTTAGAAATCCTGGAGGCGGTGCTTGGTTTCCGGGGTCCCGTACGTGGCTAGGCTCCTAAAAAGTCCCACACATGTGGTATCCCCGTACTCAGGAGAAGCAGCAGAATGTATTTTGGGGTGCAATTCCACATATAACCATGGCATGTGTGAGCAATATATCATTTAGTGACAACTTTTTGTAATTTTTTATTTTTTTTTTGTCATTATTCAATCACTTGGGACAAAAAAAAAATATTCAATGGGCTCAACAGGCCTCTCAGCAATTTCCTTGGGGTGTCTACTTTCTAAAATGGGGTCATTTGGGGGGGTTTTGTGCTATTTTGGCATTTTATGGCCTTCAAAACTGTGATAGGTAGTGAGGAGTGAAATCAAAAATTTGCGCCCTTAGAAATCCTGAAGGCGGTGATTGGTTTCCGGGGTCCCGTACGTGGCTAGGCTCCTAAAAAGTCCCACACATGTGGTATCCCCGTACTCAGGAGAAGCAGCAGAATGTATTTTGGGGTGCAATTCCACATATAACCATGGCATGTGTGAGCAATATATCATTTAGTGACAACTTTTTGTAATTTTTTTTTTTTTTGTCATTATTCAATCACTTGGGACAAAAAAAAAAATATTCAATGGGCTCAACATGCCTCTCAGCAATTTCCTTGGGGTGTCTACTTTCTAAAATGGGGTCATTTGGGGGGGGTTTTGTACTGCCCTGTCATTTTAGCACCTCAAGAAATGAGATAGGCAGTCATAAATTAAAAGCTGTGTAAATTCCAGAAAATGTACCCTAGTTTGTAAACGCTATAACTTTTGCGCAAACCGATAAATATACGCTTATTGACATTTTTTTTACTAAAGACATGTGGCTGAATACATTTTGGCCTAAATGTATGACTAAAATTGAGTTTATTCGATTTTTCTTATAACAAAAAGTAGAAAATATCATTTTTTTTCAAAATTTTCAGTCTTTTTCCGTTTATATCGCAAAAAATTAAAATCGCAGAGGCAATCAAATACCATTAAAAGAAAGCTCTATTTGTGGGAAGAAAAGGACGCAAATTTCGTTTGGGTACAACATTGCACGTCCGCACAATTTACAGTTAAAGCAGCGCAGTGCAAAATTCTGAATTCACCTCTGGTCCTTTAGCTACCAAATGGTCCGGGGCTTAAGTGGTTAAAGACTTGCCGGTGAAAAAACCATCATACCCTATAGACTGAGTTTTAGATATCTGAGCCAGGCCTGGCCAGCTAGTTAGTTCATTTAGTTACTGCGCCACAGGGCGCCTAATTAACGGTCGCCCACGCAGCGCACCTTTACTGTTCATTTAATGCATAGTGTGTTTATTGCTGCAGGGCTCTGCAACTTATTACCTGTAAACTGTTACCACTGTTAACCTTTTTATCACAAGTCTAAAGTAAATTAGATACCCCTTTTCATTATTGCCTTGGTGTCTGAGTTCAATCATATAGCATAAGAATTATATTGCTGCCATAACTAACTGTGCCAGTAGGGGGTCGAGTAAATTGCCGGGGGTTGGCGGAGCTGTCTTCAGGGCCCAAACTAAATCTGCGGCCCTCTTAGTTGAAGGTAACGCTACACATATATAATTTTTATTTATTTATGTTTATTTATTGCTGATTTGATCTCTGATCTGGATATTTGGGTGGCCAAATTGTTCCCTATGCTGATTTTGCAAATCGTCTTTTCTTTAATTTTTTGTATGGATGTTGCCTTTTGGTGTGAGCTTCAACGGTGTCCCCATGGATGTTCTGCTGTTTTTTGTGCTCTGGTGTCTCTTATGGCGATGCGCACTGCTGTTGGTGAGCCCGCTGCTCACATCCTCTTCCATGTCTGCTGCTTGTCGGTCGGACGTTTGGTTTGCATGTCCCCATGGATGTTTTACTGTTTTTTGTGCTCTGGTGTCTCTGTGGTGCTGCTCACATTCTCTTCCACGTCTGCTGGTTGTCGGTCACTTTAACATGGGGAACGTCGGCCGCATTTGCCACTGCAGGCTTCTCACAGTTGATACATGCTCCTCACGTAGGTGACAAGAGGCGGAGCCGAGCCACCTCCCTGCACATATATAACCCCCATTTGGGTTTGTTTGTTTGGCGTCACCATTGCTGCCCTGTGTGCCGTACGGCTGTTTTAGTGGCTCTCGTGTGGCTATACATATAGGTGAGTCCTTACATTGTGCTTATTATATAAAGATCTTTTGGACAGCTCTATCTTTGGCATCTGGTTATCCCTGATTTTATTTTTAATTCTTTGTTTTTTTATTGGTCCACTTTTTTCTCTTATATTCAGCTGATACAGCTTTGACCCATATTTGTTGACTGGTGGTATTTTATCTAAGGCTCCCCTTCTATCGTTATGCTTTGGTCCATTGGCCCTTGATCCGGGCTTTCTTTTTTGTCAGACATACTTATCATCCAATGGATTTTCTTCTGGTAAACTGGCTGTGTGCATATTAGTCTCTATTTTTCACTTTCCCATCCTCTTCTTCCCTTCCCTCCTTTCTTTTTTTTCCTTCCCCCTTCCTCCCTCTCTCTTTTTTGGATCTACACACATTTAACATATATATTTTTCATATTTATTAGCTGCTGTTTATTTTTTTCAGACAGATACCAGTCTTTTGGGATAGAACTATGATAAATCAGCCTTTGTATCCACTGTCTTCTAGATTTGCCTTTTTTGGGTGAGTGCCTGGGGAGTTCTTGAGCTCTTATGCTTTTTTCTTTATTCCCCCCCCCCCCCCCTCCAGTTTGTCCACCTTTTCTACTTTTTTTTTTCCTGCCTGCATGCGGGTGCCCTTTCTCTCTCTTTTTTCTTTTGTAGCAGGGTATTACCTTTTAAATCCCTTAGAGACTACATTACCCAGTACACTTTTAGGCACCCAGGGTGCCTTGTCCCGCGCAAGGACTGATGGGGTGGACTTTATAAGGGAGAGGCGGAGCCCAGTTCTTTCTCTTTGGGACACCGCCCGCCCAGCAAGCTGAACTGCCG
The DNA here is from genome assembly GCA_029206835.1 of Rana muscosa. Classification (NCBI taxonomy): domain Eukaryota; kingdom Metazoa; phylum Chordata; class Amphibia; order Anura; family Ranidae; genus Rana; species Rana muscosa. The sequence goes on from CM055118.1 coordinate 12,263,548, forward strand.
CGTGAGTTCCTGACACTTTAGGCCAAAAGCCTGGGCCTTTTCTCCAAAGAGCCTTCCGCGCGCACCGAGGAGCCTGAGGGACGTCTCTCCTTGATACTGCACCTTTGCCAGGAGGACCGAAGACCCGGATGTCGATGGATAGGTGTACTTAGACACCGCAGCGGAAGAAACGGACGCGGACTGGTCCAGTTGGGTGAGAGAGCACCTGCTCATAGACAGACACAGTACCTTTGTTACCTTGGTGGATTACAAATTCTGTTCTTCAAGTGCACCACCGTTGCTAGCGAAGATTTCCCTACAGAACTTCCACTTAGTTCAGTCAGGCTTGACTGGGTAGCGCAGACATTCCTGGGCACCATATTGTCCACGAGGGGAAGTAGCTGCAAAGGGGACTGTTAGAGTTGCATAGCATTGAATATTTGTCCGCTTGTTTAACACTGTTTATTGCAGGGCTCTGCATATGACTTGTACCCACCTGTTTTACTGCTTACCCATTAATCTAAGTAAACATACAAGGGTTAAGTATATTGGTGTCTGTGTTCTTTACTTTACGGAAGGGATAGGTAAAGGAAGTTTTAAAATATCACTGTGTTCTTGTCATAGGATTGTGCCGCTGTGAGTTACAGGCCTCACAGTCCTATCATCCCCTACTAACTGTGCCAAGGGAGGTTAGAGCCAATTGCCAGGGGTTGAGAGCGGCGCACTACAGGGCCCAAAAATCATACAGGCAGCCCTCTTAACTGGGGGTATCGCTACACGTGGGGGCTCGTCTGGGATTCCTGTTACTGCACGCTGCAATCAAGCCGGTCAGAAGTACCAGCATGGACCCGCCAGCAATGTCACAGTGGTGCACAGCAGTTGGCGCAGATTCAACCGAGGCGGTAGTTATTGAACTCCCGGGGGGATCTGGCAAGAAAACGAGATAAAGCAGCTCATAATGTTGTTGTCCCCGAATCAAAAGGCGTGGGTGATGGACATAAGGCCAGATATCTCGTGTACATACACACTAGTGGAATGGAGAGGAGAAGTTCCTGAAGATTTTAGAGGTCAGAGTTTAAAAGCCACAGATGGCCAGATATACCGCTTAGTGCATACGAGGGCTATCAAGAAAAAATCTCCAAAAATCTCTCCGCCATCATCCCCGATATTCTTCCACAAAATGGAAAGCAGTCGGAATACGATAGCCCCGGGGACACCACTGGCAGCCATAGGGCCGGAACTATTGAATGCCCTGGGAGACTTTGTCACTAAGTGCCTGAAGAGCAACACAGTACATGTAGAAGCCGGGTACCGAAGCTCTGGATTTTTTCAGGTAAGCTACCTGTGCCTTCCGGGGAAGAAGATTTCGACACCTGGATTGAACAGGCAATGCAGGCAGTAGAAGGATGGGAAGTACCAGAAGCACAGAAGAAGCAGCGCATCAGTGAAAGTTTGAACGGCGCTGCTGCTGAGGCTGTGAAGAACCTTAGGTTCAGCAATGCTGCTTGTACCGCATATGACTATCTGGCTATGTTACAGGAGGAATTTGGCCAGCTGGAGAAGGTGACTGAACTAATGTACCAATTCGAGCATACCCTCCAACAGTCGGGAGAGAAATTATCCGAATATGGATAATAGGATGCTGTGCCAAATTGTACTCAAAAAGGGAATGCTGCCCCAAGTCATAGATGCAACTAGGATGAAGCAGATCCTGAGGGGAGCTTTACGTTGGGATCCAGTTTGGCTCCACTTGAAGACCTCCTGAAGGAGTCATGGATTTGAGTTACCCAGACCTTGTGCGGATCATAAGGGACGAAGAAGCCCAGTTGAAGGACCAACAGGCGGTTGAGAAGACCACTCCTCTCCCCTCAGTAGGAGTCAGAGCAGCAGTAACCACTGAACGGGACTTAGAAGTGGAGACCTTAAAGTCCCAGATGACTCAAGTGCTGGATTTATTGACCTCTCTATTGGCCAAGAATTCTGGAGCCAAAGAGTAAGAAGAGATCAAGAAGGAACCACGCCAGAGTGTTTCCACTCCAACATCCCCACAGGGAAGAAGAGAAACTGTCTGTTTCAACTGTGGAGGAGTTGGCCATTTTGGAAGAGTGTGCCCCAGTCCAAGGAAGAATGGGAGCACTTACCACCAGCCGGTGGAAAACTTCAGAGGGCCCTGGTGAAGGAGTCAGCCGGGCGCCCACTATTTACAGAAAGCTCCAAAAAGATCCAAAATCCAGAAGAAGGAAAAATAAACAATGTCCCTCCTAAAATGCCACTAGTCAGGAATTGAACTCTAGCCATCTAAGAGAAATTAATGCACACCAGGCCCAACAAGGGTTGAGATCCAGAAAGAAATGGAAGAAAAAGAAAACCTCAAAAGGAGATTCCAAAGGAGAAGGCCCCTCAGAAGAGTTTTCCAGCCAAGTTAATAGGGCCCTCCCCCTAGTTCCCATTCAAGTGGAGGAAGTCTACACCAAAGCCATCCTGGACACAGGAGCCCAAGTGACCCTGTTGTATAAAGACTTTTACCAGAAGCACCTAAGTCACGTGCCCTTACAAAAGCTGGAAGACTTAGAGATATGGGGAATTGGTACTCACAAGTTTCCATATGACGGTTATGTTTCAATCAGGCTGGCCTTCGACCCCTCTGTGAAAGGAAAGGCAGAAGTCTTTGACACCCTGGCAGTAGTTTGCCCTCGCCCACCAGGAGCCAACACAAGTTCTCTGATCATAGGGACCAACACTGATCTGGTCAGGAGACTGCTGACTCCTCTAGCCCAGGGGCAGGGTACTTCAGGAGACAGGATTCACCCCATGCTGAAGCAGGTCTACCGGAAGTTGGTACTGGAACAGAAGGCCCCAGAAGAGAGAGAGGGGAAAGTCTGGAGACTGTCAAGGAAAGAGAAGATGTTACAGCCTGGTGAGATGACCTGCCTGCAGGCTACTGTGAAACTCTCGTGGGAGCAGCCTGGCCCCTTTGTGGTCTTAGAACCAGACCCCCAGGACACCCACCCAGGGTTGGAAGTGATCCCCGAGGTGGTCCCGTTGAGGGCATTGAAGAAGGCTAAGGGACAAATCCCAGTGAGCATCAGGAATGTCACTAGTTCTCCCATGAAGATTCCGGCCCGGATGTTGCTGGTGAGAGTAAACCCTGCCACCCCAGTGGCTCTGTCCGACTTGGAGAAGGTTGAAGGGGGAGAACACACTCTGGAGAATCTGCCTGGAGACCACCACCCTGCCACCAGGGTGGAAGGAGAGAGCTAAGGCCCAGCTGACTAGATGGAGAAAAATATTCTCAAAGGACGAGTTCGACGTAGGGTGTGCAAGGAGTGCCACCCATAAAATCCGTCTGCAGGAAGACAAACCTTTCCTGGAGAGGGTCCGGCGAGTCCCCCTGGCTGACTTAGAAGACTTAAGTGAACAGTTGACGGAGCTTAAGAGAACTGGGGTTATTCGGGAATCCAGAAGCCCATATGACTCCCCTATCGTGGTAGTCAGAAAAAAAATGGGTCGCTGAGGCTTTGCATAGACTACAGGACTCTCAATAGAAGGACCATACCCGACCAGTATACCACCCCCAGGATAGAAGATGCCTTACAGAGTCTGTCTGGAGCCAAGTGGTTCAGCGTCATGGACCTGAAGAGTGGGTATTATCAAATCCCAATGCACCCTGATGACAGAGAGAAGACCGCATTCATCACCCCAGTGGGATTCTATGAGTTCAACAGGATGCCTCAGGGCCTGTCAGGGGCCCCTGACACTTTCCAGAGATTGATGGAGAAGACAGTAGGGGACATGAATCTTATCGAAGTCCTGGTGTACCTAGACGACATTATTGTCTTCGGGAAGACTCTGGAGGAGCACGAAGAAAGGCTGGAGAAAGTCCTGAAGAGACTCAGTGAAGAGGGACTTAAACTATCCAGGGAGAAGTGTCAGTTTTACCGGTCCTCGGTCCACTATCTGGGACACATAGGGGCTGATTTACTAATAACAGTGCGCTGCCCTGGTTCTAACCTTAATTGGTGCGCCGGATAACTCCTTCACTTGGCGCAGGAACCAGCGGCGCACTGTTATAGTAAATACAAATGTCAGTGGCGCTCTATTGAAAATTAATGGTTCCCTATGGGAGCCCATTGATTTAAATAGACGTCGCCCGGGAAGTCGGATGAAGCGTATCCGACTCGCGGGGCGACTCGTGTGCTGGCTGACACAGGGACAGCGCGACTTTGCCAGCTAACTTGGACACGACCTGAGCGCGTGAAGCAGCCGCTCAAGTCGTGTCCTAGAGGCGACTAGCTGGCCGAGAATGTCTCCAGCGCGATGGCATTGCGCTGGTTTTCGGCAGCCTCGCTGTCCCGTGTTTGGTATGAATCATGAAGGGAAACTCCACGCCAAATTTTAATGAAAAAAACGGCGTGGGGGTTCCCCTCCAGGAGCATACCAGGCCCTTAGGTCTGGTATGGATTTTAAGGGGAACCCCCTAAGCCGAAAAAACGGCGTGGGGTCCCCCCCAAAACCCATACCAGACCCTTATCCGAGCACGCAACCTGGCAGGCCGCAGGGGAAGAGGGGGGGCGAGAGCGGCCACATGCCCTCAACATGGGGGGGTGGGTGCTTTGGGGCAGGGGGGCGACCTGCGGCCCCCCCACCCCAAAGCACCCTGCCCCCATGTTGATGGGGACAAGGGCCTCTTCCCGACAACCCTGGCCGTTGGTTGTCGGGGTCTGCGGGCGGGGGCTTATCGGAATCCGGGAGCCCCCTTTAATAAGGGGGCCCCCAGATCCTGGCCCCCCACCCTATGTGAATGAGTATGGGGTACATCGTACCCCTACCCATTCACCTGGTGGCAAAAAAGGTAATAAAACCACAACACAGGTTTTTAAAGTAATTTATTAGGCAGCTCCGGGGGTCTTATTTTTTTTTCATTTTTTGTGGGGGGGGGGGGTCCCCTTTGAATCCATACTAGACCCAAGGGCCTGGTATGGACCTGAGGGGGGACCCCACGCTGTTTTTTTTCTAGTTTTTTTTTGAACCGGCATTTTTTTTTTTTTTGAACCGGCATTTTTTTTTTTTACATTTCCTTTAACAACCAGCTATAAACAGGTAAAACAAAAAATCGCCGCAAAATTGCAGTACTTGCGTTTTGGATGCGGGTCCATTGAATTCTATTACATCCAAAACACTGTTTTTGGCCTGGCAAAAAAAATCTGCAGTTGCGTTTAAAATCGTTTTTCACAAAGCCTAAAAATGCCTTCAGACGCCAAAGATTTCCACGTTTCAGACGCGGTACCAGCGTTTAGCCGCATTTTAGTTTAGAAGTGTTTTTAAAGGTGACCTATTTTTTTACATTGATAAACTCAAAATTTATGGCAAATGAGGAAAAACCATTATATATATATATATATATATATATATATATATAAATGAAATTGCTTCCATTGCATTGTGGACAATCCACAACTTGGGGCAGCTGACGTGGCAAGTGGACAATCCACAACTTGTGGCAAGTGATGTGGCAAGTGACACGCTAAATACAACTACACTGCTGCTCTCAGCTGCTGCTATCACTCTGGTCTCACAAAATAGATAAAATCGTAAATAATACTGTTTTTGGAGCTTAGGGCGGCTCCTTATCATATACACACAAATGTGGTAAAACACGGCATGCAAATGCCACAAAGTGGGCCTTTCTAAACGCCACTTTCAACCTTAGTTCTGAACACTTTGCACCAGCGTCCCGTCTACATGGGGCCTAAAAACGCCTGTGCCATTTACAGCTCAAAAACGCCATGGTGGCCATGAGGCCATAGGCTAACATGGAGAGATGTTTTTAAGCTGCAAAAAACGCTCAAACAAGCGGCTTGAAAAACGGCCGTGTGCATGTAGCCTTATATTAACCACTTGCGCACTGCCCAGACCAAGTTTCACATTTCAGCGCTGATGCACTTTCAATGACAATTGCGCGCTCATACAACACTGTAACCCAATGAAAATGTATTATTTCTTGGCACACAAATAGAGCTTGCTTTTGGTGCTATTTGATCACCTTTTGTGTTTTTTTTCTATAAATACAAAAGACCGAGTTTAAAAAAAAAAAAAAGGATATTTTAACCACTTCAGCACTGGGCCTATTCTGGCACTTCTCTCCTTCATGTAAAAATCATAAATTTATGGCTATAAAATTACTTCAAAACACCAAACATTATATATGTTTTTGGAGCAGACACCCTAGGGAATAAGATGGCGGTCATTGCAAATTTTTATCTCGCTCGGTATTTGCGCAATACATTTTCAAACGCCTTTTTTTTGCTAAAAATATTACAAAACAGTAAAGTTATGCCGCGTACACACGATCATTTTTCCCGTCGGGAAAAATGACATTTTTTTTTTTCGCCGAGAAAAACGATCGTCTGTGGGCTTTATGCCGTTTTTCTCGTTGAGAAAAACGGCAGGAAAAACGACGAGAAAAATTAGAACATGTTCTAAATTTTCTCATCGTTTTTTCCATCATTTTTTTCCGCGGCAGTTTTCCCATAGGGAGACACTGCCGCGGAGCCCACAGACGGTCGTTTTTCTCGACAAAGAAAAAAATGACGGGAAAAACGGTCGTGTGTGGGGGAAAATGCCGTTCCCTGGTTTTTCATTTTTCTTCATGTCGTGATTCACGGCGGTGTTTTCACCGCCGTGAATCACGATCGTGTGTACGCGGCATTAGGCCAATTTTTGGTATAATGTGAAAGATGTTGTTATGCTGAGTAAATAGATACCTAACACGTCACGCTTTAAAATTGCGCACACTCATGGAATGACACCAAACTTCAGTAATTAAAAATCTCCCTAGGCGATGCTTAATTTTTTTTTACACGTTACCATTTTGGCATTACAGAGGAAGTCCAGTGCTAGAATTGTTGCACTCGTTCTAACGCACGCAGCAATAACTCACATGTGTGGTTTGAACGGCATTTACATATGTGGGCGGGACTTACGTGTGTGTCCGCTTCTGAGCGCGAGCTACTGGGGACATGGGCGTTTTTTATTATTTTGCTTATTTTTTTTATTTTGTTTTTTTACTTTTTTGTATTTCTTACTCTTTTTTTAACTTTTTTTTTTTGGATCACTTTTATTCCTATTACAAGGAATGTAAACATCCCTTGTAATAGGAATGTGTGTGACAGGTCCTCTTTATGGAGAGATGCGGGGTCAATAAGACCCCACATCTCTCCTCCAGGCTGGAAAGCATGATATTGGTCAAAAAAAAAATCACCAATCTCATGCTGACAGCCGAGATCACGGCTTGCTTAACATACAGGAACACGTCGTGATGTCATAACGTCGTGCCCGGGCCTCCGACGGTCATAGAGATGACTGGTGACCATCTGGTCACCAGTCATCTCCAAATCGTTCTCCAAGCCCAAGATGGCACGGGAGAGCCCGGAGAAGCACCGGATGGCGGCAAGAGGGGGGGGGGGGAACGTCCCCTCCCGCCGCCTATAAGAACGATCAAGCGGCGGAACTGCCACTATGATCGTTTTTATTGTGCACAGAATCGCCGGCTGAAAAGAATGATATCTGAATGATGCCTGCAACTGCAGGCATCATTCAGATGCCACCGCACAAAGCCAAGGATGTCATTTGACGGTGGGCGGTAGGAAAGTGGTTAATATTTTTAAAAAAGTTAATTTTTCTTCTTCATTGATGTACACTGATGAGACTGCACTGATGGGCAGCGATAAGGTGGCAAGGGTGGGCACTGAGAGGTGGCATTGCTAGTTGGCACTGGTGGGCAGTGAGAAGGGGCACTGCTAGGTGGCAATGATAGTTGGCAGTGATGGGCACTGATAGGCAGCACTGCTAGGTGCCACTGATTGGCATTGATAGGTGGCACTGGCAGGGGCTACTAATTGTCACAGATGACGCAGAATTGCCTCTTCCTCTTCGGGCCCCATGTCCCTTGCACATAAGCCGGTGATTGCCTTTTTTTTATGCTCACGCTGTCAGCACAAGGAGAAAACAAAAACCATTACCCAGCTTTTGTTTACATCACGTGATCAGCTGTCATTTGCTGACAGCTGATCACATGGTAAAGGGCAGGGATCGGCCCCTTACTCGGATCTGTCATCACCCGAGTCTCAGTGACTCAGTGACCACAGCGCGCGCGCACAAAGGGGAGGACATTTATTGACGGACTCCCGGCAATTGAGGACCATGCTGTGGCCGTCGATCAGTTATAGCGCTGATCTCAAGTGATTAAGGAGGGTCTAAATGGGCCATTGACATGCATCACAATTCAACTTAGGAATGAGTCTTTGAAAAGTTAAACTAAATAATTTGGCCACTTTATCCTTCCAAATAATTCACTTTCTGTCACATAGCCACACAGGAAGTGAGAAAAAATCCCTAACAATGTCTTTCCTTGGGGACACACAGGTCAGTCTAAATACTTTCCCCATTATGTACATTGCACTCCAGCATATTGCGGGGTACACCCCAAATTATTAGGTAGCTTGGACTTTGGGGTTTATTTATTAAAGGCAAATCTACTTTGCACTACAAGTGCACTTGCTGTATATCTGAGGGGGACATGCAAGCAAAAAAAAAAAAACACCATCTTTGCTTTTACATGATTGTAACATCCAATCACCAGTACTTTCCCTCAGATTTTCAGGAGCTACACTTTTACTGCAGAGTGGATTTGTCTTTACTAAACCCCAAACTATACAATGATTTGGGGTGTACACAACAATGTGCTAGAGTGCAATTTGCTTAATGGGGACACTAGTTAGATTGATCTGTGTGTCCCCAAGAAAAGACATTGGTAGGGTTTTACCTTCACTTCCTGTTTAGCTGTGTGACAGGAAGTGAAGCCAATTTTAAGAAAAGGAGACACAAAGGCCAAACTACAAAAAAAACAAACACTTACTTTGTTTCCCTCAAAATGCCCACATTAGAATTGTATTGCCTTGAGCTATTTTTAAGTGCAGTGCTCTAAATCAGTGCTTCTCAAGTACCACCAACAGGCCATGTTTGCAGGTTTTCCTTCATCTTGCACATGTGCTTTAAATCACAGTCAATGGTTTTGATTTTTGGACAGCAATTCTCCATGAGATAAATTCACAAAACATGCCCTGTTGGGGGTACTTGAGGACTGAGGCTGAGAACCACTGCAGTAAAAAAGGAAAATTGAATACTTACCGCTCTGTATTTTTCATTTCCTGGTGACTCTCCATGGCAGCACACAATTCATGCATATGCTAGCATGAAGGCACCAGGGTAGACAAATCACACCTGTTTTGTTTTGACATGCCAATCAGCTGTCACATTTGTTGCAAAGAAAACACAAAACAAACAACAAAACAAAAGGGAAGGTAAAATAAAAAACATGGTCAATTTGAAACAGTTATGCCGCGTACACACGATCGATTTTTTAGACGGTGAAAACACCGTCGAGAAAATCAACGTTAAAAACGAGGAACAGCTTGTTCCCCCCCACACACGGCCGTTTTAAATGTCAAATGGCTGGGCATGTGCAGAACAACACCAATGCAGCTAGCAAAAAATAACCCCCCCCCCCGTCCAAAATTAAGCACATCATCCAGCATGCTACAAAATTAGAGATGGGACAATCACCCCCCCCCCACCATTGCAGTCTATGGGAACTGACTTGTTAATTTTGCTAGTCCCCACTTGGCTGGCTTATCTTCTAGTTATTGGCCTTAAAATGGGGGCCCAGGTCCCACTCTAAGGGACATATATCAACGTCACCAATTTGGAAAACACCAAAACAAAACAAAGAGAAGTGCCTTTAAATATACCAAATTGCTTAAGGGCCATTTCACACCACATGCAGTGCATTGCGTTTTTTATGCATCCAAAATGCATGGTTATATGGTTCTAAATGGCAGTGTTTGTTCCAGTGGCGTTCCAGTTCCATCAAAAAAGTAGAACATGCTGCATTTTACCTGCACTGGACTGTACTGGAACGCATCAAAACGCACTGGAACGCACAGGAACACACCTAAATGCACCAAAAACGCACTGGAACACACTTGTCCTTATCTATGGTTAATAAAAAAGAGGGGTGAAAAAAAAAGCACTGGACTGCATCAAAAACGTACCAAAAATGCACTGGAACGCATGAAAAACGTGCATGCAGAAAAGCACCTGGAACGCATCCTGGATTGCGTTTCTATGGTGTGAACTGGCCCTAGTTCACACTATAGAAACGCAGTCTGGGTGCGTTCCAGGTGCTTTTCTGAATGCGCATTTTTGACACATTCCAGGGCGTTTTTGATGCAGTCCAGTGTTTTTTTCCCCCTCTTTTCACTTAGGACAAGTGTGTTGCAGTGCGTCTTTGGTGCATTTAGGTGCGTTCCGGTGCATTCCAGTGCATTTTTGGTACGTTCCGTTGCGGTTTTGATGTGTTTTACTGGGATCCAGTACAGTTTTGTACCTAGAAAATGCAGCATGACCAATTTTTTTTTTTGCTTTCTGAAACGCACTGGAACGGACTGCAGTGGTGTGAACTATGCCATTTTCATGCATCAAAAAAACGCACTGCACTGCATCCGGTGTGAATTGGCCCTAAATATCATACCCGGGGGGTGTCTATAGTATGCCTGTAAAGTAGCACATGTTTTCCATGTTTATAACAGTTGGAGAGCAAAATGACATTTCTAAAGTAAAATAATAGTCATTTAAAAGTCCTTGCGGCTGTAATGAATTGCTGGTTCCCGTCAATACAGATAAAAGTCATTGAAAGTCTTTGATTACACAAAAAACAAAAGCGTGGGGGTCCCCCAAATTCCATTACCAGGCCCTTCAGGTCTGGAATGGATATTAAGGGGAACCCCGCTGCAAATTTTTTAAAAAAATGACGTGGGGTTCCCCCCAAATATCCATACCAGGCCCTTCAGATCTGGCATGGATTTTAAGGGGAACTCCACCCCAAATGTAAAAAAAAAATGGTGTGGAGTCCCCCCAAAAATCCACATCAGACCCTTATCCGAGCACATAACCTGGCTGGCCGCAGGAAAAGAGGGGGGGACGAGAGAGCGCCCCCCCTCCTGAACCGTACCAGGCCACATGCCCCCAACATGGGGAGGATGTCCCCATGTTGATGGGGACAAGGGCCTCATCCCCACAACCCTTGCCCGGTGGTTGTGGGGGTCTGCGGGTGGGGGGCTTATCGGAATCTGGAAGACCCCTTTAACAAAGGGGACCCCCAGATCCCGGCCCCCCCCGTGTGAAATGGTAATGGGGTACAAATGTGCCCCTACCATTTCACAAAGAAAGTGTAAAAAATGACAAGAGCCGGTTTTTGACAATTCCTTTATTAATGTCTTTTCTTTTCTTCCATCTTCTTCGACCTTCTCCTTCCATCTTATTCTTCCATCTTCTTCCTTCTTCTTCTTTTCTCCATTCGGGTTTCTTCCTCCATCTTCATCTTCCTCTTTATCTTCATCTTCCTTCTTCCTTCGGTGTTCTCGTCCGCATCTTGCTCCGGCGTCTTCCCTTCTTCTTTGGCCGCTCCGTTTGAATTAGAGGTTCCCGCTGTGTGACGCTTCAGTTCTTCAGTTCTCCTCTGGGTCCGCTTACACCCGGTGACCCCGCCCCCCTGACGCACATGGATTTCACAGGGACTTTCCCCGTGATGTCAGAGGGGGGCGGAGCCACCGGGTGGCAGCGGACCAAGTGGAGAACTGAAGCGTCGCACAGCGGGAACCTCCAATTCAAACGGAGCGGCCGGAGAAGAAAGAAGAAGGGAAGATGCCGGAGCAAGATGCGGACGAGAAGACCGAAGGAAGATGAAGATGAAGATGAAGATGAAGAAACCCGAATGGAGAAAAGAAGATGGAAGAAGATGGAAGAAGATGAAAGAAGATGAAAGAAGATGAAAGAAGATGGAAGAAGATGGAAGAAGATGGAAGAAGATGGAAGAAGATGGAAGAAGATGGAAGAAGATGGAAGAAAGGAAAAGACATTAATAAAGGAATTTTCAAAAACCGTCTCTTGTCATTTTTTTAATTTTTTACACTTTCTTTGTGAAATGGTAGGGGTACATTTGTACCCCATTAACATTTCACACAGGGGGGGGCGGGATCTGGGGGTTCCCTTTGTTAAAGGGGTCTTCCAGATTCCGATAAGCCCCCTGCCCGCAGACCCCCACAACCACCGGGCAAGGGTTGTGGGGATGAGGCCCTTGTCCCCATCAACATGGGGACATCCTCCCCATGTTGAGGGCATGTGGCCTGGTACGGTTCAGGAGGGAGGGGGGGCCGCTCTCTCGTCCCCCCCTCTTCCCCTGCGGCCGGCCAGGTTGCGTGCTCGGATAAGGGTCTGGTGTGGATTTTTGGGGGGACTCCACGCCATTTTTTTTAAATTTGGGGTGGAGTTCCCCTTAAAATCCATGCCAGATCTGAAGGGCCTGGTATGGATATTTGGGGGGAACCCACGTCATTTAAAAAAAAAATTGCAGCGGGGTTCCCCTTAATATCCATTCCAGACCTCAAGGGCCTGGTAGTTGAATTTGGGGGAACCCCCACTATTTTTTTTTGTGGTTAGCTAAGACTTTCAATGACTTTTCTCTATATTGTCGGGAGCCGACAATTCATTACAACCGCGGGTGCTTTTAAATGCCTTTTTTTTTCCTTTAGAAGTGTCATTTTGCTGGCGCAATGGAAAGTTCAGAGCTGCGCCTGTTCAACTTATGCAAATTAGTTTACGTGACTTGACATTTACTAAGATTTTGACGGCGCAGTGTCTTGGCACGTTTGAACCATTGAAATTCCTGCGCTGAGCTCAAAAAAACCTCTCGCAGCTCGAATCGTACTTGCCGGCGCAGCGGGCTGGTTTTGAAAAAGTTACTTTATCACTCAATTTTGGCCATGTTTGTTATTTGGGCAGGTGTCACTACACTTCCTAACATCACCCCACATCACCCCCATTATATTCTCTCTTCCAGCTTCTTTATATTTAGTGTTTAACATGCTGTGCGACAGGTCCATAGTGGCGCACTGAGCGCCTCCTCCCGTCCGCCGACAACACTATAGTAAATGGGAAATAGGGCTGCGATACCGGCGCTAATGTTTTGTAAATACCAAAACAGCCATTGCGCACGCAGATGCGCCAATACTCATACATAGTTACATAGTTATATAGTTAGTCAGGTTGAAAAAAGACAAAGTCCATCCAGTTCAACCATAAAAATAAAAAAATATTGTGCAATCCCATATACCCAATTCTATACCCACAGTTGATCCAGAGGAAGGCAAAAAACCCCAGCAGAGCATTATCCAATTTGCTACAGCAGGGGAAAAAATTCCTTCCTGATCCCCCGAGAGGCAATCGGATTTACCCTGGATCAACTTTACCTAGAACTGTTAGTACTCAGTTATATTATGTACATTTAGGAAAGTATTCATGCCTTTCTTAAAGCAATCTACTGAGCTGGCCAGAACCACCTCTGCAGGGAGTCTGTTCCACATTTTCACAGCTCTTACTGTGAAGAAACCTTTCCGCATTTGGAGATGAAATCTTTTTTCTTCTAGACGTAAAGAGTGCCCCCTTGTTCTCTGTGTTGACCGTAAAGTGAATAACTCATCACCAAGATCAATATATGGACCCCTTATATATTTGTACATGTTAATCATATCCCCCCTTATTCTCCTCTTCTCAAGAGTGAATAAATTCAGCTCCTCTAATCTTTCTTCATAGCTGAGCTCCTCCATGCCTCTTATCAGTTTGGTTGCCCTTCTCTGCACTTTCTCCAGTTCCCCGATATGCTTTTTGAGAACTGGGGCCCAAAACTGAACTGCATATTCCAGATGAGGTCTTACTAATGATTTGTACAGGGGCAAAATGATGTCTCTCTCTCTGGAGTCCATACCTCTCTTAATACAAGAAAGGACTTTGCTCGCTTTGGAAACCACAGCTTGGCATTGCATGCCATTATTGAGCTTATGATCTACCAAAACCCCCAGATCCTTTTCCACTACGGATCCCCCCAGTTGTATTCCCCCTAGTATGTATGATGCATTCATATTCTTAGCCCCCAAGTGCATAACTTTACATTTATCAACATTAAACCTCATCTGCCACATAGTCGCCCAATTAGACAGGGCATCGAGGTCGGCTTGTAAATTGGAGACATCTTGTAAGGACGTTATTCCACTGCATAGCTTGGTGTCATCTGCAAAGACAGAAATGTTACTTTTGATCTCAGACCCAATATCATTTATAAAGATATTAAAAAGTAAGGGTCCCAGCACTGAACCTTGGGGTACACCACTGATAACCTTAGACCATTCAGCGTAAGAATCATTAACTACTACTCTCTGAATTCTGTCTTTTAGCCAGTTTTCTATCCATTTACAAACTGATATTTCCAATCCTGTAGACTTTACCTTACACATGAGCCGTGTGTGGGGAACTGTATCAAACGCTTTTGCAAAATCCAAGTATACCACGTCCACAGCCACGCCTCTGTCCAAGGTTTTACTTACCTCTTCATAAAAAGAAATCAGGTTTGTCTGACAACTTCTGTCTTTCATGAATCCATGCTGTCTGTTGCTGAAATAGTTTTTTTCCAGCAAGAACTCATCTATGTGGTCTTTTATTAATCTCTCCAGTATCTTCCCAACTATGGAAGTTAAACTAACAGGTCTATAGTTACTTGGTAAAGACTTTGTTCCCTTTTTAAATATAGGCACCACATTGGCCCTGCGCCAATCCAGTGGTACTATTCCTGTCATTAATGAGTCCCTAAAAATTAGATACAATGGCTTTGAAATTACAGAGCTCAATTCTTTTAGGATCCGTGGGTGGATGCCATCTGGTCCAGGTGCTTTATCCACCTTTACTATGTCTAAATATTTCTGGACCATATCACTTTTGAGCCATTGTGGATTTGGGGCTGTGTCACTACCACCCCCATTATGGACATGAACTCCCCCATGCTCCATTGTATACACAGAGCTGAAGAAAGTATTTAATAAATTAGCCTTCTCTTTGTCCCCAGTCACCCACTCTAGATTATTTTGTAAAGGGCCTACATGCTCAGACTTGACCTTTTTTACTATTAATATATTTGAAGAATTTTTTGGGGTTTGTCCTACTATCTTTTGCAATCTGTCGTTCGTTTTGAATTTTTGCATCCTTGATTTCCTTTTTACATATCCTGTTATATTCTTTGTAACATTTAAACGACACTAGTGTTTCTTCATTTTTATATTTTTTAAAAGCGCTTTTCTTATTGTTTATAGTTTTTTTAACTTTAACTGTGAGCCACATAGGTTTTATTTTTAGCCTTTTAAACTTATTGCCCATGGGAATATACTTTGCAGTGAGTTCACAAACAGCCTTTTTGAAGAATTCCCATTTCTGTTCTGTGCCCATTGATGCCAATTTTCCCTCCCAGTCTAAGTCCTGGAGAGCAGCCCTCATCCTTGGAAAATTTGCTTTATTGAAATTAAGTGTTTTTATCCTTCCTGCATGTATTTCTTGCTTACAGCTAACATCAAATGAAATCATGTTATGGTCACTGCTACCCAGGTGTTCCTTTATCTGAACATTAGTAATGTGCTCTGCATGGTTTGAGATTACCAGGTCCAACAGAGCATCATTCCTAGTTGGGGCCTCAATAAACTGGACCATAAAATTGTCCTGCAATAGGCTTATAAATTTTTGCCCTTTAACTGTCCCAGCAGTGCCATTACTCCAGTCAATTTCTGGGTAGTTAAAATCCCCCATTATTATCACCGTCCTAGCCCTTGCAGCCCTTTCCATCTGTGCAAGGAGCTGAGTCTCCACCTCCTCATTAACATTGGGTGGTCTATAACAAACTCCAATGATTAACTTTGAACTACGCACATCTGTATGCAGTTCCACCCATAATGCTTCAGCCTCATCACACTCTCCATCAACCAGGTCCTCTTTCACACTCGCTTTGAGATCACTTCTCACATAGAGACAGACCCCGCCACCTTTCCTTTTTGCCCTGTCTCTCCGAAAGAGTGCATAGCCAGGAATATTAATAATCCAGTCATGTGAGGATTGAAGCCACGTTTCAGCAATACCGATTACGTCATAGCTCTCCTCATGCACCAGAGCTTCCAACTCACCTATTTTGCTTTGCAGACTTCTGGCATTGGTGAACAAACACTTTAATGTATTACATTTTTCTCTGGTGTTTTTCATATAATTTTTAGTAGTACAAATGGCACTATAGTTTCCAATGGCTGTTTGCAACATGGGAACTTTCTTGTCACCTGCCATAACCCTCCCCCCATCTATCCCCATTCCACTCTCCATTAATGTCTGACCACTAACTGACCTGTGTGCCCGATGTAATTCTAGTTCACCCTCCCCCCTCAAACCTAGTTTAAATACTTCTCCAACCTTCCCCTAAACCTCTCCCCCAGCACCGCAGACCCCCTTCCATTCAAGTGCACTCATGGCGCTCATGGCGCAAACGTTTCGTAAATCAGCCCCATAGTGTCGGAAGAAAGAGTGTCCACAGACCCTGACAAACTGGAAGCAGTTACCTCCTGGCCCCGACCAACTACAGTGACTTAACTCAGATCCTTCCTGGGGATTTGCTCCTACTACCGCAGGTTTGTGGAAGGATTTGCAAAAATTGCCAAACCTCTGAATGAGTTACTGAAGACAGAAGGAGAGGAGGATGATACTGGCCCCAGGAAGCCCGGAGAGTCCGTAGAAGTCCAGTGGACAGAGAAGTGTGAAGAGGCCTTTGAAATGCTGAAGAAAAGTCTGACCACTGCCCCGGTCTTGGCCTATGCTGATACTAAGAGACCATATGAACTGCATGTGGACGCCAGCCATGATGGTCTGAGAGGTGTACTGTACCAGGAGTATGAAGGACAACTCAAGCCAGTCGCCTATGTAAGTAGGAGTCTAACACCAGCGGAGAAGTATTACCCCACCCACAAATTGGAGTTCCTGGCCCTGAAGTGGGCAGTGGTGGATAAACTCAAAGACTACCTGTATGGAGCGGTCTTTACAGTGAAGACCGATAATAACCCACTCACCTATCTTTTCACCACAGCCAAGCTGGATGCCACTGGCCACCGTTGGTTGGTGGCCCTCTCTGGATTCAACTTTAGCCTCAAGTATAGGCCGGGAACTGGAAACAGGGATGCGGATGCATTATCCAGAAGGTCTCATGCTCCCACTTACCATACAGAAGACTGGACCCAGGTAACCCCAGATGGGGTGCGGGCTTTGTGTCAAGGAGCCGAAATTCAAGCTAGTGGCGGATCCAGGGCAGAAGAAATTGGAGTCTCGGTAGTGGGGGGTGCCCAAATGCTATTGTGACGTTTCCCAGATTGGCGCAGATGACTTGCCAAAATTATCCAAGAAGAACATAAGAAGGGATCAGTTGGAAGACCCCTGGGGAAGATTGGCTTTGGAAGCCCTAGAAGACCAGGATCCAGAGAGGCTCATGCAAAATCCCTCAAAGGAGGCTCGATTAATTCACAAAGAATGGGACAAGTTACAGGTGCATCAAGGGGTGGTCTACCGAAGGGGCCCCTCTGATGACCTGGAAGAGAATTGGCAACTGTTTCTGCCGGAAAAACACAGAGGATCTGTCTTGGCTGCCCTACATGATAACCATGGCCACTTAGGGGCCGAACGAACCTTCCAGCTTGTAAGGAATAGATTCTACTGGCCTTGTATGCGAGCTGAAGTGGAGGAGTACTGTCACTCATGTGCTCGCTGCATACAGAGGAAGATATTGCCGTGTCAAGCTGCCCAAATGGGCCATCTGTAGAGTCAAGGGCCCTTGGACTTGGTATGCATTGACTTTCTCTGTCTGGAACCTGACTTGAGTGGACATGGAAATGTTTTGGTGATAACCGACCATTTCACCCGTTATGCCCAGGCCTTTCCAACTAAAGACCAGAAGGCCTCCACTGTAGCCAAAATCTTGGTGGAGAAATACTTTGTGCACTACGGGTTACCTCAATGCCTTCACTCAGACCAAGGGAGAGACTTTGAGAGCCGACTAATTTGGAAGTTGCTGGACTCTTTAGGAATAAAAAAAAAACGTACTACCCCTTATCACCCTCAAGGTGATGCCCAACCAGAAAGATTCAACAGGACTCTGTTAAATATGTTGGGGACTCTGAACAGTGAGGAGAAGCAACATTGGGGCAAGCACATAGCTGCCATAGTGCACGCCTATAATAGTACAGCCAGCGATGTCACAGGATATTCCCCTTACAGACTTATGTTTGGATGAGAGGCCAGACTACCAGTGGACTTGGCCTTTGGTACCTCCACGGACCATACATCTGTCACCTCACACAAAGGATACGTGGACAGACTGTGAAAGAGCTTAAGACTGGCCTATGAGAAGGCCCAATCAACTTCTGATCAGAGAGGAGCCTGGAACAAACGGAATTTTGACCTTAGGGTCTGTATTCAAGATTTAGAACCTGGAGAGTGTTGCTGAGGAATTTAAGAGTCCCAGGGAAGCACAAGCTGGCTGACAGATGGAGATCAGAACCTTATGTGATTTGTAAGAAGCTGCCTGGTCTACCAGTGTACCAGCTGAAGCCTGAAGGAAGAGTGGGGCCGCTGAAGATCTGGCACAGAAACCATCTGCTACCCCTTTCTGAAGCAGTCAGGATGCCTCCTACCCCGGATTCCCCCGAGCTACCTTCAAGCTCGAATACTCCCAGACCCAACACTAGGTCTCAGACAACTCTGTCAGGAGAAACGGATATCACCAACCAGAGTGAAGATGAGGAACTGGAAGTTGAATGGTTGTGGCCGTCCCAGGCACCTGAACCTCTGTCCATAGACCTTCCATCCTCTGAAGATGCCCCTGATGATACTTTAAATCCAGAAGCCACTGAGTTTATTCCATCCTATGCTCAGACTGGGGAGTGGGAAGATGCCATAGAATCCTTCCCTGTTGACGATCCAAGGGACTCCATGTATCTTTCTGCATTTGATTTGGGTGCCTCAGAAACAGAAGAAACTCCTACACCTATCCCAGTGGAAGAACCTGTGGTATCTGAGGCAT
This sequence comes from Rana muscosa, assembly GCA_029206835.1. Taxonomy (NCBI): domain Eukaryota; kingdom Metazoa; phylum Chordata; class Amphibia; order Anura; family Ranidae; genus Rana; species Rana muscosa. The sequence goes on from CM055118.1 coordinate 12,282,572, forward strand.
TGACCCCCAGAGAACAAAGAGCTAAAAGAACCATACATCCTCCCCGGAAGCTAACCTACACACAGATGGGAGAAAGCTCTGAGGACACTGTAACTACCGCAAGAAGGACAATACAAAAGCCTGATCCCTCCACTGTGCATTTGGTGGAGGGCAACCCCAGCTCGCTTTCTGACAGATGGAGATCAGAACCTTATGTGATTTGTAAGAAGCTGCCTGGTCTACCAGTGTATCAGCTGAAGCCTGAAGGAAGAGTGGGGCCGCTGAAGATCTGGCACAGAAACCATCTGCTACCCCTTTCTGAAGCAGTCAGGATGCCTCCTACCCCGGATTCCCCCGAGCTACCTTCAAGCTCGAATACTCCCAGACCCAACACTAGGTCTCAGACAACTCTGTCAGGAGAAACGGATATCACCAACCAGAGTGAAGATGAGGAACTGGAAGTTGAATGGTTGTGGCCGTCCCAGGCACCTGAACCTCTGTCCATAGACCTTCCATCCTCTGAAGATGCCCCTGATGATACTTTAAATCCAGAAGCCACTGAGTTTATTCCATCCTATGCTCAGACTGAGGAGTGGGAAGATGCCATAGAATCCTTCCCTGTTGACGATCCAAGGGACTCCATGTATCTTTCTGCATTTGATTTGGGTGCCTCAGAAACAGAAGAAACTCCTACACCTATCCCAGTGGAAGAACCTGTGGTATCTGAGTCATTGACCCCCAGAGAACAAAGAGCTAAAAGAACCATACGTCCTCCCCGGAAGCTAACCTACACACAGATGGGAGAAAGCTCTGAGGACACTGTAACTACCGCAAGAAGGACAATACAAAAGCCTAATCCCTCCACTGTGCATTTGGTGGAGGGCAACCCCAGCTCGCTTTCTGGCACAGTTAGGCAGGCCACCATCACTGATGTGACCTGTGGGCAGGGAAATCCCCCTCCCCATTTTTGGTGGGAGCTTCCCCTGCCGACCTCCCTTGCAGCCCTCAATGACTTTGTCTGTACATATTGTTAATGTTGTCTTTGGGGACCAAAGATTTTAAGTGGGGGGAGTGTGTAGCAGGGTATTACCTTTTAAATCCCTCAGACTACATTACTCAGTACACTTTTAGGCACCCAGGGTGCCTTGCCCCGCGCAAGGACTGCTGGGGTGGACTTTATAAGGGAGAGGCGGAGCCCAGTTCTTTCTCTTTGGGACACCACCCGACCAGCAAGCTGAACTGCCGCGTGAGTTCCTGACACTTTAGGCCAGAAGCCTAGGCCTTTTCTCCAAAGAGCCTTCCGCGCGCACCGAGGAGCCTGAGGGACGTCTCTCCTTGATACTGCACCTTTGCCAGGAGGATCGAAGACCCGGATGTCGATGGATTGGTGTACTTAGACACCGGATATAATATTTCATGGTCATTTATTATACTTTTATGCATAGACATCCCCACTTTTTACTTTTGCCCATTTAAAAAGACTATAGTACCTTGTATTTGTTCAGCATACAATGATACACTTACTATGTACTCCCTTTTCCAGACTTCCCCCAGGAAGCCATGACTGGCCAAGCATTCTGTCCAACTCCTAATACTGGCACCCTGGGTTTTTGGTTTGGAGGGGCAGGGCTGGGTGCCCCACCAGCACGCGGCTTTTCTGTACCTCAGCTCCCGGAACAGGCAATTCCCTGGTCCTGGCTTTTTACCAGTCACATTCCATTGCAGCCATTCCATGTAAGTACTTTAGGGAGGACTCATTTGTTCCTCCCTATCATGATCCGTACAACTAGATTTACTCCACTTTATTTTATTCTAGACATTTCTGACTATCTGCCCCTGATGAGTGGTTTACACGAAACACGTCGGGCATTCCAAGATTCAGACATGTGATGATATCATACAAGCAACTTAGACCAGATCTTATCTATTAATCATGATCCCCCTGCTCCACATTCCTTTCCTCCGCCAGTGCTGTTTTTATTTTTTGTTGCTTTTTACCATCTATGTACATTAACAACTTTTGGATATGTATACTCTCATATTGTGACTACTACGTGGCGCTAGTGTCACATATTTTATGTACCCTTGTTGCCTATTTTTGCATATGCACATATTCATGTGGTTTTAAATCTTATGAAATTATATTTATTATAATGTTTTTTCTATCAGTAGTTTTTTGTCATTGATATGTGCTGTACACTTTACCATGTTTAATAAATATGTAATTTCTATTATACCCCCACCTTGTCCATGGCCTCATTCAAAGTCCCAAATCTTCATAATTTTCTCATTGAACCAGGGATGGAGTCACATTGTATGTGCCTCATCTAAAGTCCCCAAATCCCCCCCTTTTTTGTCAGTGGAAGAAACGGACGCGGACTGGTCCGGTTGGGTGAGAGAGCACCTGCTCATAGACAGACACAGTACCTTTGTTACCTTGGTGGATTACAAATTCTGTTCTTCAAGTGCACCACCGTTGCTAGCGAAGATTTCCCTACAGAACTTCCACTTAGTTCAGTCAGGCCTGACTGGGTAGCGCAGACATTCCTGGGCGCCATATTGTCCACGAGGGGAAGTAGCTGCAAAGGGGACTTTTAGAGTTGCATAGCATTGAATATTTGTCTGCTTGTTTAATACTGTTTATTGCAGGGATCTGCATATGACTTGTACCCACCTGTTTTACTGCTTACCCATTAATCTAAGTAAACATACAAGGGTTAAGTATATTGGTGTCTGTGTTCTTTACTTTACAGAAGGGATAGGTAAAGGAAGTTTTAAAATATCACTGTGTGTTCTTGTCATAGGATTGTGCCGCTGTGAGTTACAGCGGCGCACTACAGGGCCCAAAAATCATACAGGCAGCCCTCTTAACTGGGGGTATCGCTACACTTTGATCATGTTGTTGACTTTTTTATTTTCTTATTGCTGTTTTTGGATGTATACTGAATAGTTTTGGTACTTTACTATGTAATAATTATATAATGTTTATTTACCAGGTAAATATATTATTTGAACCTCAAGTGGATCCTGAAGAAGACCAAATTAGGGTGAAATGTGTCGATCCCACCACCTTCTTGGGTTCTGTTGACTGTATGACAAATTTGGCAGCCTTGTATACATGTTTTTAGAATGTCTTTTATACATCATTGACAAAATCCCCTATACTCCTGTGTCTCCCTCATCAGAAAAATTCATGAAATTGAATGCTCTATACTTTTCAAAAATGGACTTTTGGGGATTATGCTGTCTTGTTTGAATTGCACAAGCTCTCCCACCTAACTGTCCTATATATTTATGCTGGTAAACACCAGCTTTCTCTTTCTAGTGGGAGAACTTGTCACTAATATACAGTATATAATGGTTCAAAACCCTCTTTCTTGTTCATACATCACGGGACACAGAGCGGCATAGTCATTACTATGTGGGTTTTATAGAATTACCTTCAGGTGCTGGCACTGGCAACTTCCAAAACAGGAAGTACCCTCCCCTATATAAGCCCCTCCCATCCGGGAGCACCTCAGTTTTTTGCCAGTGTCTAAGGTGTTGGCCAAGGTTAACATGTATTCATCTGGGCTTGTGTACAGGTTCTCTGGGCCTTAGCAAGCTATTCCGGATCCAACCAAAAAAGCTTCATAGCTAAACGGTCGGTACCCGGGCCTTGCAGAGAAGAGCAGGGTTTTGCCTGTAATGCCTCTCTTAGGAGGGCTGGACCCTGGGATCCAGAGCTCTGGTCATACCCAAAACCAAGAGGCTATCTGTGCAGGGTGCTATACAGGTCCAGGGGAGTGGAATCCTTGGGAACCCGGTCCCTGAAGGTCTAGTACAATGCCTGCCGTGAGAGGTGAAGTTTGGGCTTCTGTGGACCAAACAAAGTCCTGCGGCGGGGAAAAGGTAAGTGGGGGCCCCTCAGGAACTTGGTTCTATTGAGGGGACCCCCAAGCCTAATATGTCTTTCTGCCTGTTACCTAAAGGTATTCCCGCTAATAGCTGTATATGCCTAAGAAATCCTAGAAATGTCTTTTCATAAAGGAAGTTTTAAAAACTGTAAACCTAGAAATGTTTTTCATAAAGGAGGTTTTAAAAAAAAAAAAAAAAGACAAAAGTGCGGTACCTGTGTTTGTCCACTAGAGGCCGCTGTGGAACGTCTTTTTTTCTTGGGACTATTCCTTCCATGGTGAAAGTCCAGGCAGATGAGTGAGCTCTCTATCAGGGAAGCTGCATTCCTCTGTCATGCTGCCAAGTAGTTTCCTTCCATCCCCGAGTCCTGGTGAAACAGGGACCCTGGCTCCTCTCCCTACATGGCGCCAAGAGCGCACACGTGCACGCGCACGCGCGCACACACGCTTTCTTTTTATAAGATTTAGCTTCAAAAAAGGGGGCGGAGCCTGGCGGATGACGCGCTCTGTGCGCCCAGCGCTTCTGCGCATGTGCGGGCGTCCCAGCAAGATAAAAGGACTCAGTCCACGCTGCTTGCTATGGACACAGAGCATGAAAAGGAGCTGGTAGCATGGTATAGGGGCTTACAGCGGGCGGTTGATACAGGCATCCCCAGAAAGACGCATTAGTAGACACCCACTGATGTACATAGCAGCAAATTGCATTAGACTATTTCAGTAAAGGGGTGTATTGCGGCTGGAATACCTCAGCTTTGAACTAAGGAATATGCCGCCTAAAAAACTCCGAGATATACCTCTCAGGAAGTGTAGGGGGTCTCCATCGGGCTCTGAGGATCTGGAGCAGTCATCTGCACCTTCCTCCCCTGAGAAATCAGAGGTTAATACCCATAAGGAACCCCCGGGAGTGCCAGGTACTGCGGCTGTCCTCAGTCCACCTGCTCCTGCATATATAACAGAGGAGGTTTTTGCCTCAACTCTGGAGGGATTGGAGCAGAGATTGGCAGCATTGATCGCTTCTTCTCTACAGGAAAGAAAGCGCGCCAGATCTCCATCCCCTCCATTAGAGTGCCTGTTGGCAGAGCAACAGTCCCAGGAAGGGACTGACCTTCCTGAAGGGGATCAGGAGGAGGTTAACTCTGTTTTTGAGGAATCGACAGTAGATGAACCATTTTCAGCATCACAGACTGAAAGATTGTGGGTCCAGACCCTAACTGACATGGTTCGATCTGCATTTAAAATGCCTCTTGTTGAACCATCAACTACTGCTGTCTCCTCGTTGGGGTCGCTAAAAGCTCCCCAGATTAATTGCTCCTTTCCAATTCATCCATTATTGGAAGGACTTATATACCAGGACTGGGAACATCCTGATAAACTATTTGTTCCACCTAAGAAATTTCAGGTGATCTATCCCATGGAGGAAAAATTCACCCAGAGATGGAATGTTCCTACGGTGGACGCAGCCATTTCTTCTGTGAACAAATCACTGACATGTCCAGTAGATAATGTTCAAATGTTCAAAGATCCAGTAGATAAAAAATTGGAATCTTTATTAAAATCTGCTTTTTCCACAGCAGGGGCTGTTACACAGCCAGCAGTGGCAGCTATTGGGGTCTGCCAAGCTTTAAAGGATCAAATGAAAATGGTCCTGAGGGATTTTCCAGACCAGCAGGCCCAGGCTCTGGCTGATCTGCCTAGAGCATTATGCTTTGCGGTTGACGCCATCAAGGATTCTATCCATCAGGCCTCCCGCCTCACGCTGTCTTTGGTACATATGCGTAGGCTTCTGTGGCTCAAGAACTGGTCTGCTGAGGCTCCCTGTAAGAAGCTCTTAGCTTCCCATTTCATGGAGAACGCCTTTTTGGCGAAGACCTGGATAAATATATCCAGAAGATTTCCAGTGGTAAAAGTACTCTCTTACCAATTAAAAAGAGGTCTAGGGGTCCGTCTTTTAAGAGGACTACCTCTCCTATCCCTGGGACGTCTGCTACTAAGCAGTTCCGACGGCCTCCTCGGTCAAACTCAGGAGGTAAAAATCAGGGACAGTCACAGGGTAATAAAAAGCCCTGGATCCGAAGAGGTACTAAACCAGCCTCCAAGTCAAGCCTATGAAGGGCTGCCCCCACTCAAACGGGTGGGGGGAAGACTTCAGTTGTTCACAGAGACCTGGCGGGAGACGATCAAAGACAGATGGGTGCTCTCTGCAGTAACTCGGGGATACAAGTTGGAGTTAAAAGAGTCTCCTCCTTCCCATTTTATGTGGTCAGGCATGCCAAAAGACCCTCTGAAAAGAAGGTGTCTCCTAGTGGCGTTAGAACAACTATTGCTCCAAGGAGTAATTATGGAGGTTCCTATGGAAGAGTGGGGGTTGAGTTTCTACTCAAACCTTTTCACAGTCCCGAAACCAAACGGGGACATAAGACCCATATTGGACCTAAAGAGTCTAAACAAATTTCTAAACGTCCGGTCCTTCCGGATGGAGTCGATCCGATCGGTCACCGCTGCCCTACAGGGGGAGGAATGGTTAGCCTCGATCGACATCAAAGATGCTTACTTGCATGTTCCCATCTTTCCAGGTCATCAAAAATTTCTACGCTTTGCAGTAGAAGGGCGCCATTTTCAGTTCAGAGCCTTACCATTCGGTCTGGCCACAGCACCACGAGTGTTCACAAAAATTCTGGCCCCACTGTTGGCCGATCTAAGAACACGAGGTGTAACGATAATGGCATACCTACACGACCTGTTGTTGATGGACCACTCAGTTGCCAAGCTAGAAGTGGTAATTGTCGATACAATCAAGTATCTAGAATCTCACGGTTGGGTCATCAACCTGGACAAGTCAGCCCTACAGCCAGTGAAAAACCTGGTATATCTAGGGCTACGGCTGGATTCAGACCAGAGGAAGATTTTCTTACCTCTAGACAAGGTATCCTCTTTGAGGGGCTTGGTCCGTCTGCTTTGTGCAAAAAGACAGCCGTCCATACGCCTGTGCATGAGGCTGCTAGGAAAGATGGTAGCATCATTCGAAGCTGTGCCATACGCCCAATTCCACTCAAGGAATTTACAGAGGGCCATATTGTCAGCCTGGAACGGAAAAATTCAGGCTCTAGACTTCCCGATGGCTTTGTCCCCTTCCGTTCGGAAGAGTCTCTGCTGGTGGTTGATCCCCCAGAATCTCCAGAAGGGAAAACCCTTCAGTCCGTTATCCTGGAAGGTGGTCACTACAGATGCCAGCCTTATAGGCTGGGGGGCAGTACTGGAGCAATGGTCTCTCCAGGGCAGATGGTCAAATGTAGTAAAAACCCTGCCCATCAATCTCTTAGAGATACGAGCAGCCCGGTATGCCCTAGTAGCCTGGGCATCCAGACTCCAAGGGTCCCCTGTCAGAATTCAATCAGACAATGCCACAGCAGTGGCATATATCAATCATCAGGGAGGCACCAGGAGTCGTGCAGTCCAGAGGGAAGTAATTCACATCCTGGAATGGGCAGAAAAGCATGTCCCATGTATGTCAGCTGTCTTCATTCCAGGGGTGGAGAATTGGAAGGCGGACTTTCTAAGTCGCCAACAGTTATGCCCAGGGGAATGGTCCCTTCATCCCGAGGTCTTCCGAGCAATATGTCAGCGGTGGGGAACACCGGATGTAGATCTGCTAGCATCCAGATTCAACGCAAAGGTGGACAGATTTGTCTCCCGGACAAGGGATCCCCTCGCTTGCGGCTCGGATGCTCTGGTGTTCCCTTGGAATCAGTTCAGACTGATATATGCATTCCCTCCGCTACAATTGTTGCCTCGACTCCTTCGCAGAGTCAGGTTGGGAAAAGAAGCCGGTGATCTTGGTGGCTCCAGCGTGGACCCGAAGGGCCTGGTACGCGGAGATCATCAAAATGTCTGTGGGGAGTCCTTGGACCCTTCCACGTCGTCCGGACCTGCTTTCGCAAGGGCCGATATACCACCCTTCCTTACTAACTCTAAGTTTAACGGCCTGGCTATTGAATCCCACATCCTAAAGAAGAGAGGTCTCTCTAACTCTGTGGTATCAACTATAATCAATGCCAGGAAGCCTGTATCCAGGCAGATCTACTATAGAGTTTGGAAGGCGTACATCACTTGGTGCGAGGCCAGAAAGTGGCATCCACGTAAGTACGTTATAGGCAGAATTCTGGACTTCCTACAGTGGGCTGTAGACAGGAAGTTTGCCTTAAGTACTATCAGGGGTCAGGTTTCGGCCTTATCAATACTATTTCAAAGGCCCCTGGCTATGCATTCACTTGTCAAATCCTTTATGCAAGGGGTGACTCGTATTATTCCACCGATTAAAGCTCCCATATGTCCATGGGATCTAAATTTGGTTCTGTCGGTTCTGCAGAAGCAGCCATTTGAACCTTTGCGGCACATTTCCTTGGTTCTACTCACCAGAAAATTGATATTTTTAGTAGCCATATGCTCGGCTAGAAGAGTGTCGGAATTAGCCGCCATGTCCTGTAAAGAGCCATATCTGGTTATTCATGAGGACAGAGTAGTATTACGTCCTCACCCAGCCTTTCTTCCTAAGGTGGTATCGAGGTTACACTTGAACCAGGATGTGGTTCTTCCTTCTTTTTCCCCAAACCGAGCTCGGTAGAGGAAAAGTTATTGCATTCTTTGAATGTAGTAAGAGCAGTTAAAGCTTATCTAAAAGCCACTGCTCAGATTCGTAGAACGGATTCTTTGTTTGTTCTACCGGAAGGCCCCAGAAAGGGTCAGGCAGCATCAAAATCTACTTTAGCCAAGTGGATTCGACAGGTCATAATACAAGCCTATGGCTTGAGAAGTAGACCGCCTCCGTTCAAAGTTAGGGCGCACTCCACGAGAGCAGTTGGAACTTCATGGGCAGTGCATCACCAGGCCTCCCTGGCTCAAATTTGTAAGGCCGCAACATGGTCTTCAGTACACACGTTTACTAGGTTCTACCAGGTGGACGTTAGAAGTTAGGAGGATGTCGCCTTTGGGCGCAGTGTGTTGCAGGCCGCAAAAGATCCTCATGCCTGATGGCGCCCAGCTTATGTATGGTATATCCCCCCCCCTCATTTGGCATTGCTTTGGGACGTCCCACATAGTAATGACTATGCCGCTCTGTGTCCCGTGATGTATGAACAAGAAAGTAGGATTTTTAAAACAGCTTACCTGTAAAATCCTTTTCTTGGAGTACATCACGGGACACAGAGCTCTCACCCCTCTTTTGGGGACACGTATTGCTTTGCTACAAAACTGAGGTGCTCCCGGATGGGAGGGGCTTATATAGGGGAGGGTACTTCCTGTTTTGGAAGTTGCCAGTGCCAGCACCTGAAGGTAATTCTATATAACCCACATAGTAATGACTATGCCGCTCTGTGTCCCGTGATGTACTCCAAGAAAAGGATTTTACAGGTAAGCTGTTTTAAAAATCCTACTATTTCTGTTGACCCCTTTTTGTTTTCTTGATCTAATTTCTGTGATGTAATGATTTATGTATGAAAAAGAGAACCTTATTTTTAGAAGCCTGAGGTGGGAGGTTTCCCCTCAGGATGGCCTCACAGAACAAAAGTATATGGATGAATGGCTAGAATTTTTTAATAGAATGGGGAGAGAGCTCCAGGCTCTGGTTTTAAGAAGGAAGCATATTAAACTAGAAATTGTGAATCAAAAAACACAATACAGGCTACATTAGAATCTGTAAAGGATACTAATCAAGTAAAAGATTTTAATAATAGTATGAAGAAGAAATTGGAAAAATTGGACAGGGAAATACAGAAGAAAAAGGTCAAAAAATATTTGCGTGACTCAAATGATTTCCAAACCAATGGTATATACGTATACGCATTGGCAAGTATCTAGCATTGGCAAGGAAGAAGTGATGAAAGAGGGCGGTGAACCCATCACCACCGAGGCTCAATCTACCAATAATAACAACAAAAAAACTATTGGGAAGGAAGGGGCGATTAGATATGAAAGGGCGGCTGGTCCAATTGCAAATAATGGTGGTCCACAAGGAAGTAGGACTGGACAACCAATTCAACATCAGCAACCAATAAGATCTAATATACAAGAAAGGGATGGTTATCAATACCAACAATATCCTTCCCCACATCCGAATAGGTCAAATAATCACTTTTATTATCAATCACCAAGAGTAGGTAGGGGGAATACTCCACAGAATAATTATTATCCCCCACGGGATCACCAACAATGGTACCAACACCCTCCCCGTATCACTACCCGGATCCAAGGAATGAACCACCTATGTATAATAGGTATCAAGCCTTGGCTGATAGTGATTACTATGAAGATTACCCTAACCGGTATCCAACCTCTTCTTTTTTAGGACATCAAGGGATGGGGGGAAGGGTGGGGGAACACCAAGGAAGAACCCCCAACTCAACAAACACAAGGGAGGTGAGAAAGGAGCACCCCCATACCACTTGAACAAAGATTTGGCACCCACTCTAAGAGAAGAAGGGGATGCAGATCAGGCCGACGGAAACAACACAAAAAAGCGGATGCAAAACCATTGAATGCAGGGATATATAATCTGAGTAAGACGGATCTAGGCCCAAATGAATTAAACATACTCCAATTGGGATTAAAATGTGCCCCCAAAAAATGTTTAAATAAGTTTGATGTCTCTATAGACACGCACAAATTTATTCGAACTTTAAACAGGAAAAAATATTTTTTGAGCCAAACAGCGGAAGTTTCGCAAAAGGTCACTTACACTACTGAGAGAATTGATAGCGGATTGAAAAATAAATCCATATTCAATCCCCAGAATCCAAGTAACCATTTCATTGAAGTCTTCAAAAGCCTGGTGCTGAAGGATATTGAAGAACTGGCTCCTAAGAAAAGAGTCAATCCTGAATATATTAAAGAGGGCATCAGATTACTTTAAAAAAGGAAGGACATCATTGTGCGCCCCGCTGATAAGGGCGGGGGGGGGGGGGTGGTAGTGATGGACAAAACTTTTTACAGTCAACAATTGAGTAAATTATTGGAAGATAACGTGACGTACAAAAAACTTGGAAGTGATCCAACAGATTCTTTCTCTACCCAGTTGGATTTATTAGTGGAGTGGGGCTATGGCATTAATGCCCTAAACTCCAAGGAGAGACAATATTTGGTACCCAGTGCATGTAGAATTCCCATCATCTACATGTTACCTAAAATCCACAAGAACAGTCAAAATCCTCCAGCCCGCCCTATAGTTAATGGAATAGGATCAGTAACAGCCAGATTGGGTGAATTTCTAGATAAGTTCCTCCAGCCTAGTGTAAAGGCAACCAAGGCCTACTTGAAGGACACTTCAGAACTACTGCAACTGATGGAAGATATTCAACTGAGCACCACTGCTGAAACATATTTGGTGACAGCTGATGTGTGTTCTTTGTATACCGTCATCCAACATGCTGTCTGCCACTGGGCCCTGCCACCTCCTGGCTGCCACTGTGCCCTACCACCTCCTGGCTGCCACTGGGCCCTGCCACCTCCTGGCTGCCACTGGGCCCTTCCTCCTCCTGCCTGACAGTTTCCAGACCCTCCTCCTGGCTGATTTCATCCTGTGTATGAAAAAGGAACATAGTTTAATATGTTGGTTTAATCTTTGCATCAAACTTTGTAATCCTGATGGAAGCAATTAGAATGTAAATGCATAAATCCTTGCTTTAAATTTACCACTACATCAGCTTGACTATTTACCACACAATTAAGTGCAGAATAATGTCTACAGATCTTGATTTCACTTGTGGAATACAAAATAATGTATGTTTCTCATCCTGACATATTTGGGAAACATTAATTTTATCCCAATACATTTTCAGTTAATACTATACCTGGCTCCAGATGGACAAATCAGGATCATCCAGGATGGCTGCCTCCTCTTGCTCCAGAGAAGGCTCAGGTTGGCTGCAGGGAAGTCTGGGGGGAAGAGTGGAGAGTGATGGCCTTGTCTCAATGTGGTCATCCAGGAAGGACATCCTGTTGTAGTACCACAAAATCGGGACATAAACATCATCTGCTGCTGCTCCTGACCTCTGAGAAGCCAGCACCTTAGAGCGTTCAGTCCTGTAGGTACCTCTCAAGCTCCCAATTTTAGTGTCCACTTGTTTTGCTGTGGCTGTGGGCACCTTGGTATGCACAAATGGGAGCAGCTTCTCCAGCGCTGCTTTTCTCACCCCTTTTTTTTTATGGATGGGGTTTTTCGTCTCCCACAGAGCCGGCAGCTCCCTTACCCGGTCAATAAATTCCGCCAGGAACTCTTTGTCGCTAATAAAGACATTCATATTGTATCTGCAAGTAAAATAAATTATATTTAAATAATGCGAGGCAAACAGTCTAACCTCCTTAACATCCTAGTCACCATATATATCCTCCAACAATCTCAAGACAGTATAGGCCAACAATTTTTACAAGTCACAAAATCACATACCTTCGTTCGCACGTCCGTCACTTGAACTCCTCTCTCCGCACACCGAACGTACTATAGTCACATGTGTGTTTGCTATATACACACCACGCATGCGTCAAAATTCGAACACGTCGCTCCGCACACGTCGCCCGCCCATGACGTTCTAACTTACATCTTTTCCCCGCCCCTTCTCTTTCGGCGCGCAGACAGATATGGCGGAGTTACAGCAGGTGTCTGATAATTCCGCAACTAGCGAGGAGACAAGCCCGGAGACCGAGGACACGTCACGATCAAGGAGGAGATTCAAGGCATCGAATATGTCTTTGGCGGAGATGGCGGAGATGGTGGACATCTTGGTCAAGGCTGATTATGATGCCAAGCATGGGCCGTATAGCAAACCAAATAGAAGGAAGGCCAAAATCCTCACTAAAGTTGTGAAGAGTCTGAGGGCGAAGTTCGGGGTGAAACGCTCAAATGAACAGCTCAGAAAGAGGTGGTCAGACCTCAAACTGAGGGAGCCAGACCAGTTGAGGATCATAAAGAGGATGCTCGCTAAAAGTAAGTAAAATGACGACGTTTCTGATATTAATATTTTTAGAAACTGACATGTTTTTTTTTTTTTTTTTATCATATTGGACTCCCTTCCGAAATGTAATATTTTGAACTAGGTTGGGCACAGTAATCGTTCGTTACGTTACCGACACTTCGTTCGGCCACTATCCGCGGTTTTGGCTTATTTAAGAGCCACAAAAGTAATTAGACATCTGCCATTTTTGATCAAGTATTGAGGATAATTTTTAAGTCTAGATGATGTGTTTGTAAAGAGAATGAAATGCAAACTTTAATCAGTGTAAAGGAGAGGACACTCAGCAGCTGCTTCCACATCTGTACTTTGGAGCACTATAGTGTGGGCCAACAGACCCGCCTTTTTTGGGTGTCCCACACAGGTGCATCAGAGAATTTTTGTGGTGCCTACATGTCCAAAAAATTACATCCAAATGTGAATACTAAACATATTTGGGGTCATAAATAATGCATTCTTCTTTAACCACTTCCCGCCCAGTCAATAGCGAATTGACGTCCGGGAAGTGGTTGCAATATCGATACTGGACGTCATATGACGTCCTGCAGGATATTGCCTTGCGCGTGCCCGCGGGGGCGCGCAGCGCGGTGATCGGGGACGGCATGTGTCCCTCGGACACAGCGCTTCCCCGATCACGGTAAACAGCCAATTTCATTGGCTGTTTACCATGTGATCGGCTGTGTCAAAGTCACAGCCGATCACCTGTCAAAACAAACTCGGCGGCACGCTCCGTGCGCGCCGCCACAGGCTTGCAGAGCGGGGATCGGGGAAGGCGAGTGTCCCTTGGACACAGCGCGTCCCCGATCAGAGTAAACAGCCAATGAATTGGCTGTTTACCACGTGACCGGCTGTGTCCAATCACAGCCGGTCACAAATGTAAACAAACTCCACAGGAGTTACTACCTGATCCCTGCTCTCTCCTCACACACCGATCTGTGAGGAGAGAGAAGAGATCAGTAAGTTAGCTCAGTGTAGTTTGTCTACATAAGTTTACAGTGCACAACACGCCCCCCCCCATAAAGAGGACCTGTCACACAGCCCAGCACATCAATCAGCCCATCTGTCAATCAGCCCATCTGTCAATCAATCAGCCCATCTGTCAATCAATCAGCCCATCTGTCAATCAATCAGCCCATCTGTCAATCAATCAGCCCATCTGTCAATCAATCACCCCACCTGTCAATCAATCAACCCATCTGTCAATCAATCAATCAGCCCATCTGTCAATCATCTGTCACAGGCCCACCTCCATCGGTACTGCCATTGGCACCGCCACACAGGCTACCAGTACCGCCATCGGTACCAGTACCACCACCAGTACCGCCACCAGGCCCAGCATCTATACTGCCACACAGGCCCGCTACCAGTATCACCACTAGTGCCGCCATCGGTACCACCACCAGTACCACCACCCGTACCACCGTCGGTAGTGCCACCACCACCTGTACCACCACCTGTACCGCCATCGGTACCATCACCACCCGTACCACCACCACCTGTACCGCCATCGGTACCACCACCACCTGTACCGCCATCGGTACCACCACCACCCATACCGCCATCGCTACCACCACCACCCGTACCGCCACCTGTACCGCCATCGGTACCGCCGCCACCACCACCACCCGTACCGCCATCGGTACCACCACCACCTGTACCGCCATTGGTACCACCACCACCCATACCGCCATCGGTACCACCACACAGGCCCACCACTAATACCTCCATCGGTACTACCACACAGACCGCCACCACTACCACCAGCAGTACCATTACACAGGCCCACCAATAAGCACTGCCATAATGTCCCAAAGGGTTTACACACCTGAGGAGGCATATGCCATTCTTGCCATGTCGGATGATGAGAGCAGCGGGGAGCTCCCATTATCCGATTCTGGTTCGGAATACGAGCCAGTGGAGGATAGTGGCTCAGAGTCCGAGTCCCCGGAGGAAACCGTCCCTCCCAAAAGAATGCGATCGGCACCAAGATCAGCACCAAGATCAGGAGAACTGCCCACCACCAGCAGCGCCATACCCCAGGAAGAGGAGCCCAGTACAAGCAATGGAAATGCATGCCCAACCCGAAGAATCCAGCCCCAATCCTACCTTCCCGATGCCCTGGCAAACCCCTTATGGTTGCCTGCCAACTCAGGATCCGCTATCATCCCCCCTTTCACCGCACAGCCAGGTGTGCAGCCCGACACTACAAATTTTTCTAAATTTGATTATTTTTGTTTATTTTTCCCACAAGATTTGCTGCAGAATATAGTGGATCAAACGAATCTGTATGCATCCCAATTTATTGCTGCCAACCCCGATTCTTCCTACGCCCGCATGTTCCAGTGGCGGCGTCTAACATTGGAGGAATTTAAATTATTTTTGGGCCTTATGTTCAATATGGGGCTTACAAAAAGTAGGATTTTTAAAACTGCTTACCTGTAAAATCCTTTTCTTGGAGTACATCACGGGACACAGAGCAGCATAGTCATTACTATGTGGGTTATATAGAATTACCTTCAGGTGCTGGCACTGGCAACTTCCAAAACAGGAAGTACCCTCCCCTATATAACGGAGGCGGTCTACTTCTCAAGCCATAGGCTTGTATTATGACCTGTCGAATCCACTTGGCTAAAGTAGATTTTGATGCTGCCTGACCCTTTCTGGGGCCTTCCGGCAGAACAAACAAAGAATCCGTTCTACGAATCTGAGCAGTGGCTTTTAGATAAGCTTTAACTGCTCTTACTACATCCAAAGAATGCAATAACTTTTCCTCTACCGAGCTTGGTTTGGGGAAAAAAGAAGGAAGAACCACATCCTGGTTCAAGTGAAACCTCGATACCACCTTAGGAAGAAAGACTGGGTGAGGACGTAATACTACTCTGTCCTTATGGATAACCAGATATGGCTCTTTACAGGACATGGCGGCTAATTCCGACACTTTTCTAGCCGAGCATATGGCTACTAAAAATATCAATTTCCTGGTGAGTAGAACCAAGGAAATGTGCCGCAAAGGTTCAAATGGCTGCTTCTGCAGAACCGACAGAACCAAATTTAGATCCCATGGGCATATGGGAGCCTTAATCGGTGGAATAATACGAGTCACACCTTGCATAAAGGATTTGACAAGTGAATGCATAGCCAGGGGCCTTTGAAATAGTATTGACAAGGCCGAAACCTGGCCCTTGATAGTACTTAAGGCAAACTTCCTGTCTACAGCCCACTGCAGGAAGTCCAGAATTCTGCCTATAACGTACTTAAGTGGATGCCATTTTCTGGCCTCGCACCAAGTGATGTACGCCTTCCAAACTCTATAGTAGATCTGCCTGGATACAGGCTTCCTGGCATTGATTATAGTTGATACCACAGAGTTAGGGAGACCTCTCTTCTTTAGGATGTGGGATTCAATAGCCAGGCCGTTAAACTTAGAGTTAGTAAGGAAGGGTGGTATATCGGTCCTTGCGAAAGCATGTCCGGACGACGTGGAAGGGTCCAAGGACTCCCCACAGACATTTTGATGATCTCCGTGTACCAGGCCCTTCGGGGCCACGCTGGAGCCACCAGGATCACCGGCTTCTTCTCCAACCTGACTCTGCGAAGGAGTCGAGGCAACAATTGTAGCGGAGGGAATGCATATATCAGTCTGAACTGATCCCAAGGGAACACCAGAGCATCCGAGCCGCAAGCGAGGGGATCCCTTGTCCGGGAGACAAATCTGTCCACCTTTGCGTTGAATCTGGATGCTAGCAGATCTACATCCGGTGTTCCCCACCGCTGACATATTGCTCGGAAGACCTCGGGATGAAGGGACCATTCCCCTGGGCATAACTGTTGGCGACTCAGAAAGTCCGCCTTCCAATTCTCCACCCCTGGAATGAAGACAGATGATATACATGGGACATGCTTTTCTGCCCATTCCAGGATGTGACTTACTTCCCTCTGGGCTGCACGACTCCTGGTGCCTCCCTGATGATTGATATATGCCACTGCTGTGGCATTGTCTGATTGAATTCTGACAGGGGACCCTTGGAGTCTGGATGTCCAGGCTACTAGGGCGTACTGGGCTGCTCGTATCTCTAAGAGATTGATGGGCAGGGTTTTTACTACATTTGACCATCTGCCCTGGAGAGACCATTGCTCCAGTACTGCCCCCCAGCCTATAAGGCTGGCATCTGTAGTGACCACCTTCCAAGATATCGGGCTGAAGGGTTTTCCCTTCTGGAGATTCTGGGGGATCAACCACCAGCAGAGACTCTTCCGAACGGAAGGGGACAAAGCCATCGGGAAGTCTAGAGCCTGAACTTTTCCGTTCCAGGCTGACAATATGGCCCTTTGTAAATTCCTTGAGTGGAATTGGGCGTATGGCACAGCTTCGAATGATGCTACCATCTTTCCTAGCAGCCTCATGCACAGGCGTATGGACGGCTGTCTTTTTGCACAAAGCAGACGGACCAAGCCCCTCAAAGAGGATACCTTGTCTAGAGGTAAGAAAATCTTCCTCTGGTCTGAATCCAGCCGTAGCCCTAGATATACCAGGTTTTTCACTGGCTGTAGGGCTGACTTGTCCAGGTTGATGACCCAACCGTGAGATTCTAGATACTTGATTGTATCGACAATTACCACTTCTAGCTTGGCAACTGAGTGGTCCATCAACAACAGGTCGTCTAGGTATGCCATTATCGTTACACCCCGTGTTCTTAGATCGGCCAACAGTGGGGCCAGAATTTTTGTGAACACTCGTGGTGCTGTGGCCAGACCGAATGGTAAGGCTCTGAACTGAAAATGGCGCCCTTCTACTGCAAAGCGTAGGAATTTTTGATGACCTGGAAAGATGGGAACATGCAAGTAAGCATCTTTGATGTCGATCGAGGCTAACCATTCCTCCCCTTGTAGGGCAGCGGTGACCGATCAGATCGACTCAATCCGGAAAGACCGGACGTTTAGAAATTTGTTTAGACTCTTTAGGTCCAATATGGGTCTTATGTCCCCGTTTGGCTTCGGGACTGTGAAAAGGTTTGAGTAGAAACCCAACCCCCACTCTTCCATAGGAACCTCCATAATTACTCCTTGGAGCAATAGTTGTTCTAACGCCAATAGGAGAGACCCTCTTTCCAGAGGGTCTCTTGGCATGCCTGACCACATAAAATGGGACGGAGGAGACTCTTTTAACTCCAACTTGTATCCCAGAGTTACTGCGGAGAGCACCCATCTGTCTTTGATCGTCTCCCGCCAGGTCTCTGCGAACAACTGAAGTCTTCCCCCCACCCGTTTGAGTGGGGGCAGCCCTTCATAGGCTTGACTTGGAGGCTGGTTTAGTACCTCTTCGGATCCAGGGCTTTTTATTACCCTGTGGCTGTCCCTGATTTTTACCTCCTGAGTTTGACCGAGGAGGCCGTCGGAACTGCTTAGTAGCAGACGTCGCAGGGATAGGAGAGGTAGTCCTCTTAAAAGATGGACCCCTAGACCTCTTTTTACTCGGTAAGAGAGTACTTTTACCACTGGAAATCTTCTGGATATACTTATCCAGGTCTTCGCCAAAAAGGCGTTCCCCATGAAATGGGAAGCTAACTAAGAGCTTCTTACAGGGAGCTTCAGCAGACCAGTTTTTGAGCCACAGAAGCCTACGCATATGTACCAAAGACAGCGTGAGGCGGGAGGCCTGATGGATAGAATCCTTGATGGCGTCAACCGCAAAGCATAATGCTCTAGGCAGATCAGCCAGAGCCTGGGCCTGCTGGTCTGGCAAATCCCTCAGGACCATTTTCATTTGATCCTTTAAAGCTTGGCAGACCCCAATAGCTGCCACTGCTGGCTGTGTAACAGCCCCTGCTGTGGAAAAAGCAGATTTTAATAAAGATTCCAATTTTTTATCCACTGGATCTTTGAACATTTGAACATTATCCACTGGACATGTCAGTGATTTGTTCACAGAAGAGATGGCTGCATCCACCGTAGGAACATTCCATCTCTGGGTGAACTTTTCCTCCATGGGATAGATCACCGGAAACCTTTTAGGCGGAACAAATAGTTTATCAGGATGTTCCCAGTCCTGGTATATAAGTCCTTCCAATAATGGATGTATTGGAAAGGAGCAATTAACCTGGGGAGCTTTTAGCGACCCCAATGAGGAGACAGCAGTAGTTGATGGTTCAACCAGAGGCATTTTAAATGCAGATTGAACCATGTCAGTTAGGGTCTGGACCCACAATCTTTCAGTCTGTGATGCTGAAAATGGTTCATCTACTGTCGATTCCTCAAAAACAGAGCTAACCTCCTCCTGATCCCCTTCAGGTAGGACGGTCCCTTCCTGGGACTGTTGCTCTGCCAACAGGCACTCTAATGGAGGTGATGGAGATCTGGCGCGCTTTCTTTCCTGTAGAGAAGAAGCGATCAATGCAGCCAATCTCTGCTCCAATCCCTCCAGAGTTGAGGCAAAAACCTCCTCTGTTATATATGCAGGAGCAGGTGGACTGAGGACAGCCGCAGTACCTGGCACTCCCGGGGGTTCCTTATGGGTATTAACCTCTGATTTCTCAGGGGAGGAGGGTGCAGATGACTGCTCCAGATCCTCAGAGCCCGATGGAGACCCCCTACACTTCCTGAGAGGTATATCTCGGAGTTTTTTAGGCGGCATATTCCTTAGTTCAAAGCTGAGGTATTCCAGCCGCAATACACCCCTTACTGAAATAGTCTAATGCAATTTGCTGCTATGTACATCAGTGGGTGTCTACTAATGCGTCTTTCTGGGGATGCCTGTATCAACCGCCCGCTGTAAGCCCCTATACCATGCTACCAGCTCCTTTTCATGCTCTGTGTCCATAGCAAGCAGCGTGGACTGAGTCCTTTTATCTTGCTGGGACGCCCGCACATGCGCAGAAGCGCTGGGCGCACAGAGCGCGTCATCCGCCAGGCTCCGCCCCCTTTTTTGAAGCTAAACCTTATAAAAGGAAAGCATGTGTGCGCGCGCGCGCGTGCACGTGTGCGCTCCTGGCGCCATGTAGGGAGAGGAGCCAGGGTCCCTGTTTCACCAGGACTCGGGGATGGAAGGAAACTACTTGGCAGCATGACAGAGGAATGCAGCTTCCCTGATAGAGAGCTCACTCATCTGCCTGGACTTTCACCATGGAAGGAATAGTCCCAACAAAAAAGACGTTCCACAGCGGCCTCTAGTGGACAAACACAGGTACCGCACTTTTGTCTTTTTTTTTTAAAACCTCCTTTATGAAAAACATTTCCAGGTTTACAGTTTTTTTTTTTTAAAACTTCCCTTATGAAAAAAACATTTCTAGGATTTCTTAGGCATATACAGCTATTAGCGGGAATACCCTTTAGGTAACAGGCAGAAAGACATATTAGGCTTGGGGGTCCCCTCAATAGAACCAAGTTCCTGAGGGGCCCCCACTTACCTTTTCCCCGCCGCAGGACTTTGCTTGGTCCACAGAAGCCCAAACTTCACCTTTCACGGCAGGCATTGTACTAGACCTTCAGGGACCGGGTTCCCAAGGATTCCACTCCCCTGGACCTGTATAGCACCCTGCACAGATAGCCTCTTGGTTTTGGGTATGACCAGAGCTCTGGATCCCAGGGTCCAGCCCTCCTAAGAGAGGCATTACAGGCAAAACCCTGCTCTTCTCTGCAAGGCCCGGGTACCGACCGTTTAGCTATGAAGCTTTTTTGGTCGGATCCGGAATAGCTTGCTAAGGCCCAGAGAACCTGTACACAAGCCCAGATGAATACATGTTAACCTTGGCCAACACCTTAGACACTGGCAAAAAACTGAGGTACTCCCGGATGGGAGGGGCTTATATAGGGGAGGGTACTTCCTGTTTTGGAAGTTGCCAGTGCCAGCACCTGAAGGTAATTCTATATAACCCACATAGTAATGACTATGCTGCTCTGTGTCCCGTGATGTATGAACAAGAAAAGAACGAAGTCCATTCATATTGGTCCAAACGCCCCATCCAACACATGCCCATATATTCCGCTGTCATGTCCAGGAAAAGATACGACATGATTATGCGCTTTCTCCACTTCAATGACAATTCACAGTGCCCTCCCCGAGATCATCCCAACTACGACAAATTGTACAAGATACGCCCTCTAATCAATGCCTTTTCCCAGCGATTTGAAGAAGTTTTCATCCCAGACCAAAACATTTGTGTGGACGAGTCCCTCGTATATTTCACCGGCCGACTGCAGTTCAAGCAGTACATACCAAGCAAGAGAGCCAGGTATGGGTTAAAATTAAATAAATTATGTGATCGAGCCACTGGATACGTCTGCAAATTCAGGATCTACGAAGGCAAAGACTCCCAGCTCCAGCCCCGTGATTGCCCCACATATATTGGAACCAGTGGGAAAATTGGCTGGGAGTTGGCATACCCCCTGTTCGGAAAAGGTTACCATTTATATGTTGATAATTATTATACCAGCCTGCCCCTTTTTCGCCACCTTTACAGTAAACAAACCCCGGCCTGCGGTACCTTCAAAAAAAACCGTAAGGGATTCCCACAAAATTTATTGACAAAAAAATTGCGACCTGGAGAATCGGCATCCATGAGGAACGAGGAGGTGTTGGCCATGAAGTGGAGGGACAAGAAAGATGTCCACATCCTCTCTACGATCCACAATGACACCATGGTGGAGATCCCAAGAAGACGCGGCTCCATTGTAAAGCCTGAATGTGTCCACGACTACAATTTGTACATGGGGGGGGGGGTGGATTTAAACGACCAGATGCTACAGCCCTACTTATCAACCAGAAAGTCCCATTATTGGCACAAAAAAGTTGCGTTTCACCTGTTTCACATGGCCCTTTTTAATTCGTTTGTCTGCTACCAAAAAGCAACTCAAAATCACCGACTCCACTACCTCCAATATATCGAAGATATCATCGATGCCCTCATTTACCAACAAGATCCCGCCCCAGGAAGCATTCGCTCTGATAGTGTGAGTCGGCTTCACGAGCGACACTATCCCTTTAGCATCCCCCCCACAGAATCTGGAAGAAGACGCCAAAAGAAATGCCGTGTATGCAGCAGAGGAGGAGTAAGAAGAGACACCAGCTATTATTGTCCCGATTGTCCCTCCCAACCTGGCCTGTGCATCGGAAATTGCTTCAAAAATTATCATACATCCATTAGTTCCCCTTATTATTAACAGACTGCCATTTCCCTATTTGCCTGCTACCATGTTACTAACTACCTTCCATGTTAATTAACTGACCCTGGCCTGTTTACCGACGATGCCTCTGCCTGCCGATTTAAACCACGTTTCTGACTTCCACGTGTACCGACCTTGGCCTGTTAATCGACCATGTTTTTGCCTGCCACTTGGACTGATCTTTTGGCCATCTACTTTTAGTACACAGGGGTCTCACATATGTGAGGGGCTTCAGAATAGAGTTCTGAGTAGAGAAAACCAGTTTTTCGTTTTCTGTGCTCCAAGAACAGGGTCTGGTTGCCCGGAGGCTTCAAAGCGATTTGGGTGGGAGAAGCCTCTACCCCTGTCCCCCTGGCCCTAAGCTTGATGGTCCTTCCTGCTGCCTGGACCAATAATTTGGCTGTGCTGACCATATTACTGCCTGTAATGACCCATGGCATTATGGACCATGTTTCTTCCTGCTGCTTGGACCAATACTTTGGCTGTGTTGACCATATATCTGCCTGCTGCCTCTACTGACTTTGGACAGCATTTCTGCCGGGACACCTCTGCCTGCTACCTGGACCTGTGCTTTGGCTGTGCTCTGGCTGTGCTGACAGTATCTCTGCCTGTGCGAACTATGGACAGTATTCCTGCCTGCTGCCTGGATGATTGCTTTTGCTGTCGCTGACCTCATCCCTGCCTGCTGCCTGGACCGATGCTCTCCTCTGTGGACCACTGCACTTCTAAAACCACAGGTAATCTTTTGTTATTTGGTATGTACCTGCTATGTGTTAGATATATGAAGGGCCTTCAAAAATGTGATCGGTAGTCCAGAAAATGATATGTGCAATTAATGTTGCTAGAATGCCTGGAGGTGCTACTTGGATGTTGGGCCTCTGTATGTGGCCAGGCTGTGTAAAAGTCTCAAACATGTGGTATCGCCATACTCAGGAGGAGTAGCAGAATGCATTTTGGGGTGTAATTTTTGCTATGTACATATTATGTGTTAGAAATATCTTATAAATTGACAACTTTGTGTAAAAAAAATGCATTTTAATTTTTTCTCCACATTTTCCAAAACCTTCTGGAAAAAAATGAACCGTTCAAAAGACTCATAATGCCTCATAGATTATACGTTGGGGTGTGTGCTTTCAAAAATGGGGTCATTTTGTGGAAAATTCTATTGTCCTGGTGCTCCAGGGCCTTCAAAATTGTAATAGGTGGTTGAGAAAGGATATGTGCGATTTATGCTTGTAGAACGCCTGAAAGTGCTACTTCAATGTTGGGCCTCTGTATATGGCCAGGCTGTGTAAAAGTCTCACACATGTGGTATCGCTATACTCAGGAGGAGTAGAAGAATGCATTTTGGGGTGTCATTTTTGCTATGTATATGCTATGCGTTAGAAATATCTTATAAATGGACAACTTTGTGTAAAAAAAATGCATTTTCATTTTTTCTCCACATTTTCCAAAACCTTCTGGAAAAAAATGAACCGTTCAAAAGACTCATAATGCTTCATAGATTATACGTTGGGGTGTGTGCTTTCCAAAATGGGGTCATTTTGTGGAAAATTCCATTGTCCTGGTGCTCCAGGGCCTTCAAAAGTGTAATAGGTGGTTGAGAAAGGATATGTGCGATTTATGCTTGTAGAACGCCTGAAAGTGCTACTTCAATGTTGGGCCTCTGTATATGGCCAGGCTGTGTAAAAGTCTCACACGTGGTATCGCTATACTCAGGAGGAGTAGCAGAATGCATTTTGGGGTGTCATTTTTGCTATGTATATGCTATGCGTTAGAAATATCTTATAAATGGACAACTTTGTGTAAAAAAAAAAAGCATTTTCATTTTTTCTCCACATTTTCCAAAACCTTCTGGAAAAAAATGAACCGTTCAAAAGACGCATAATGCTTCATAGATTATACGTTGGGGTGTGTGCTTTCCAAAATGGGGTCATTTTGTTGAAAATTCCATTGTCCTGGTGCTCCAGGGCCTTCAAAAGTGTAATAGGTGGTTGAGAAAGGATATGTGCGATTTATGCTTGTAGAACGCCTGAAATTGCTACTTCAATGTTGGGCCTCTGTATGTGGCCAGGCTGTGTAAAAGTCTCACACATGTGGTATCGCTACACTCAGGAGGAGTAGCAGAATGTATTTTGGGGTGTAGTTGCAATTATGCATATGCTGTGTGAGAGAAAAAAACTGTTAATATGACCAGTTTGTGTAAAAAAAAAAAAAAAAAAAAAATTACATTTTCCCAAGAATTGTGGGAAAAAAAATACAACTTCAAAAAACTCACCACGCCTCTTAGTAAATACCTTGGACTGTCTACTTTCCAAAAAGGGGTAATTTTGGGGTATTTGTACTTTCCTCGCTTGTTAGTGTCTCAAGAAATGAGATATCCCTTCAGTACATCAGGCGTGATAAATTTTCAGTGATTGCCACCATAGTTTGTAGACTCTATAACTTTCACAAAGACCAAATAATATACACTAATTTGGGTTCATTTTACCAAAGATATGTAGCAGTATACATTTTGGCACAAATTTATGAAGAAAAATTACTTATTTGCAAAATTTTACAATAGAAACTAAAAAAAAGTGTTTTTTTTTTTTAAAAAAAATGCTGTTTTTTTGCTTATATCGCAAAAAATAAAAAAACCCAGTGGCGATTAAATACCACCAAAAGAAAGCTCTATTTGTGAGAAGAAAATGATAAAAATTTTGTTTGGATACAGTGTAGCATGACTAAGTAATTGTCATTCAAAGTGTTAGAGTACTGAAAGCTGAAAATTGGTCTGGGCGGGAAGGTGCATAAGTGCATGGTATTGAAGTGGTTAAATTCCGCACAAACACACACTTGTACCCCACTTCCAAACAATTTAGCCTGTTTTTAGTTTAACAAGGAGATTTACAGTGTGATAAATAGACCTTTGGTTTTATTCTCATAGGGGAGAGAAGACTGGGAGGAGGACACTCCAGGGAGCACATGCACCCCACAACTTCCAAACAACACCAAACTCCCAAAGACCCACAACCGAAAGATGTGCAGGAAGTTGAGGTGGAGGAAGGAGAAGTGCAGGAAGGAGAGGTGGATGACGTTGTGGATCTGGTCACCACAACAGGTCAGTATCTGACACCACAGCTTAAGGTAAGCGAGGTAGGCCTGCAGACTTTTATTTTTATTTTTTGGGGGTTTTTAGGGGATGTAAATGTTGTGAAGGATAGCACACGGTTCTCTGCTGACAGTGCCCTCTGCCCCAGCAAGTGATGGAATGTAGCACGGAACTGGACCTAATTAAACAAAGAATCCATGTGATGGAACAAACATTTAAAGACATTCTCGATGTTTTGGGGAGAATTCAATAAGCCATCCAAACACATTTGTTTTTACATGTTTGTTTTTATAATTTTTTCTAATTTTTTGAGTAACAAACCAGCCAAAAATTGAATATGCACACAGTGTGTCAACATGTGCTATCTGCCATCAGGGGATATCCATGTACGTCTTTTGTGGGTGCAACCCCTTCCTCGTATCAAAAGTCGGTGAACTGAGGAAGGGGATGCACCCCCAAAACACGTCCATTGATCACCCCTGATGGCAGATAGCACATGTTGACAATAGGGATCAGGATTGTAAACTTCCTATATGTAAAAAATAAAAAATGTGTGCATATTCAATTTTTGGCTGGGCAAGGGGTGGCAGGACCCCATATTAGGACGGGCACATAGAGACATAGTTTGTGTAAGTGAATGTCTCTGATTGCTCAGAGGTATCCAATGTTGTAATTTTTGATATGCAACTGATATTTTTGTATTTTCATAAGCCAAAAATTGCCACGTTGTGGCCAGGCCAACCCCAAAGTAAAAAAAAAAAAAAAAAAATTAAGAGAATGTGCACAGAGTAAAATATTTGACCACAAACAACGTGTAGCTTCTTTTTATAATACCCTCTAAGCTTATTTGGTTCTTTTGTAAGGTAACATAGTGAAATGGTTGTTATTTACTAAAGTAAAATACACTTGCCACTACAAATGCACAAAGACAAACTAGGAGACAGGAAAGAACAAATAATTAAAGGTTTAAACAAGATTTTTATTGGGATACTTAGACATAGGCTGGCATAGGAATTGCCCCCCTACCCGTGAAATACTCCATGTATTTGTCCCGAACCACACGGGCATTTTGGGGGGGCAAGCCAAGACGGGCAGATTCCAGGCCCGGAAGGGGATTTGCAGGGGAAAGTCCAGCCTCTGGCAAAACTGAGGCGATATAGGAATTTGATTTTTAGCTCAGAAAGTTGTGTCGCACACAGCAGCATAACACTACATAGTTTATTTTGTAGTCCGCCAAGTGGATGGAAGTCATAAAAAGGCGGAACCGGCTGGCCATTATGCCGAAGGCATTTTCAACGACTCTTCGGCCCCTGGCCAGCCGGTAATTGAACACACTCTTCTCTGGGGTCAGGGTCCTCTGTGGAAATGGCCTCATAAGATGCCGTCCGAGTCTGAAGGCTTCATCAGCCAAGAAAACAAAGGGGAGTCCTTCAATATTCCCTGCATCCGGTGGCAATGCAAGGTCGTCACTCTGGAGACGGAGGGCAAACTCCGTCTGGATGAAGGATCCCCCATCGGACATTCGGCCATTCTTCCCTACATCAACATAGAGGAATTCATACCGTGCTGACACCACCGCCATCAGCACAATGCTATGAAACCCCTTGTAGTTGTAGTAGTAGGACCCAGAACGGGGGGGCGGCACGATGCGGACGTGCTTCCCGTCTATGGCACCACCGCAGTTGGGGAAGTCCCACCGCGTGGCAAACTCCGATGCCACAGTCTGCCATTCCTGTGGCGTGGAAGGAAGCTGTGGAGTGAAACAAGATGAAATAATATTAGCAAAACAAAGTCATACATTACAAGGAAATTCTATCCCAAAAAATTAGAGACCAACATCAATCTAATTATACGTTTATTAAGGTGTGTAAAAAAAGGATAATGGAAGGCTCATTTATCATATTCATCACCCCCTCTGATGGGCCATTACTAAATTATTTTGGGGGGGGGAGATGTGTTTGGCCACAGGATAGCATTGCAGTGGCGATGCGTCCAGAGTGGGCGCTGGAGCACTGCCCCCTCTCTCCTGTGCCCATCACTCAGAACAATACATAGGTTCATGCGTTGCATGAACCTATGTATTGTCTATGCCGCACACTATTCAGGTGGATGGCCTCTTGTAAAGCGGCCGACATATGAATCATTGCGGCATTTAGGGGGTTAAAATTGCATAGCAGAAACAGGTAGTAAAATAGTCTTGCAAATTACAACCTGAGGGATGTAATTGGCTTCCTAAAAGAAAAATCGAGGACGCAGGGAGGGGGGCATTCCTTGGGTAAACACTGACAGGCTGCTCTGCCAATCATGTTCACCAAGTCTGTTTAATGGTAACATGATTGGCTGATGCAACATGAAGGGAAAGAGAAGACATCAAGGACAGAAGAAGGATGGCACTGACCACAAGAAGGTAAGTGCAGGGCTGGGGGGAAACTGGCTGCATTAGAGGGGACTAAATGGCTGCATTTGAGGGAACAAAATGACTGCATTGGAGGGGACAACTGGGGGCGTTTATTAGGCAACAGAGCAAAAAAGGAGGAAGTTTATTTCCTAAATTGGGGTTTGAACCCCCCAACATTTGGAGCAACAGGCGCCCCTGCTGGAAAAGTAAGTGAAGGGAAATATTTAGGGAGGAGAAAAAAGGGGCAATCTAAAGCTTCCAACATGCATGGGGACAAAGGGGACATTCTCAGCATATTACAATCATGGTAATTAGGGAAGGATGAAAGAAATACAATACATTAGCAGACATGTAATACCTAAAATGTGATGTTAAGGGAGCAAACTTACCCTAATATAGTCCTCCTGCAGGACTTGGATGATGGAAGAACAGGTGTCTGGGATTATGAGGCCCAGAGCCTGGGGGGAGATGCCTGTGGTGAACTTCAAGTCCTGAAGACTTCTCCCTGTCGCCAGGTAACGCAACGTGGCGATGAGCCTCTGCTCAGCACTGATGGCTTCCCGCATAACGGTGTCCTTCCTGGTAATATAGGGGGACACCAAAGCCAACAGTTCCTGAAAAACGGGGTCAGACATCCTCAGAAAATTCCTGTAGTCCTCAGGATTATTCTCGACGATCTCCCGCAGCAGAGGCATGTGGCAGAATTGGTCCCGCTGGAGCAACCAATTCTTGGTCCATGAACTCCTCCTCACACCATTCATGGACTGGTCTTGGTCCAAAACAAGCAGACCAACACCAAGCGCACGCACAGCACGAACTCGACGACGAGAACGTCCAGGCGACATGGCTAGGAAACGGTCATCTAATCAGAACGTACAGAACAGAACGCACTTTAGAACAGCAAGGCCTATGAATAACGAACTGAAAATCAGAAACAAACAGGCAAGAACGCACTGTAAAACAGATACGACCTGCCTAGATGCCCTGAAAGTCAAGATACGAACCCACAAGCACAAACTGAACGGCAGAAAACGATCTGAAAAGTACGAAGACTGAAAAGCGCGAATCGTCTCTTCCCAAACTTTTACTTCACACGCGGTAACACGAGATCAGCAAAAGCAGCCCAAGGGGTGGCGCCAAGAAAAAAGATCTTCCCCTTTATAGTGCCGTCGTACGTGCTGGACGTGAGCGCGGAGAACAACGAGGAAATTGGGAATTGACAGTGTGTACGCATAGAAAGCTTGACGAGAAAATCGACAAGCTTAACAAGAATCTCGTCGAAAAAAAGTCGTGTTTTTTACGACGAGAAAATCGGTCGTGTGTACGAGGCCTTAGGGTAAGCAATAGAGGAAAAACTGAAGTCTCTAGTAGAGTTGAGTGGACACCTGGATGTTCGGGTTCGACGGGTTCGGCCGAACTTTGAAAAAAAGTTCGGGTTCGGGACCGAATTTGACCCGAACTTGACCTCGAACCCCATTGAAGTCAATGGGGACCCGAACTTCTGAGGACTAAAAAGGCTCTAAAAAGTAATGGAAAGGGATAGAGGGCTGCAAATGGCAGCAAAATGTTGTTAAGAGCAAGTGCTCTGCAAACAAATGTGGATAGGGAAATAACTTAAAATAACATAAAAAAATTAAAAAATGTAATAATATGCTGGAGGCCCCCTTCTCAGCAGAAGAGGTACAGGAAGTCATTAAGAACCTCAGAAACTCAACGGCACGATGCCACACATATGGTGGGAATGCTCCAGAATACGCCCTTTCTGTAAAAAATTATTCAATTTAATGGATAAGCTAGTGGGAAAATAAAATACTTTGAAATTAAAATGTAGCGGGGTGCTAAATTTAAGGGAAGTGTTTGAGTGGTAAATAGGCTCAAACACCCTAATTCTGTAGGATTTATGGACCATTTTATCCTCGGGGGACAGTATTGGTGTGCAGTTCCCTGCGGCCTACAGGTGGCGCTGCCATGGTAGGCTAGGGTTAAACCGCCGATACAGTGCTGTGCCTTTTGTGTCCCCTCTTGGCAGTAGTACAGCGGGGCGGGGAACCTGCTGTGCATGCCGGGAGAGGATATAAAAAAGGGACAGACCTTTGGCCTGGGGGCTGATGTCCAGTGGGGTCCGCGCCCAGGTGCCTTCGGCCTGGGTGCACGTGTTCCTGTTCCATCTCGGGCACCTTTAGCCCGGGGTGAGGTACTATCCTGTAGTTCCTGCTGCCCTGGGTATGGAGGCCTAGGGGCGGGAGTAAAGCCTGGAGTACAGAGCCTTCGTCTGGAGTCCGCTAAGGGTCGAGGAGTCTTAGGGTGCCGCCTTGTTTATGGGACCCTGTTCCAGGGAAGGGAGGATCATTCTGATGGATAGAATGCGGGAGTCACGGTGAAGGAAGGGTCTGTTGACTCCCTGGAGAGATGTCTTCCCCTTGATATGGGCTAGGTTCGTAGAAGGAGAAGCTTAAGGTGATCTTGACTGTATCAGAGGCCTTATTCACCCAGCCCGTGGCAGGGGCCTTATACACCCTGGTCTGTGGCAGAGACCAAAGTTCTCCAGGTCCGTGGCAGGGGCCTTGTACACCCGGTCTGTGGCAGAGACCAACCTCAAGGTCTGTGGCAGAGACCGTGCACCTAAAACTGTTTGAGAAACCTAAGCAGTGAAGTGAATGTGCTACGTTTGTGCCTGGACCTCCTCCACACCTTAAGCTGTCCTGTTTCTTTGCTCTAACCTTTTCTATCCGAGTACAGTTTATTTTGCCATGAGAGAATAAGAGTTGGAGTTTCAGCTGGTGTGGACATTGACTTTACTGGGAATTCAAGGACTTGCCTCTACCTACAGTAGAGGTGAGAATCATCCTCTGGAGGAGTTTTGACTCCGGCTGTGGACACGGCCCGTCAAGTACACCGCTCAACCTCTTTATATAGGAGGGTACAGGCTGGTAGTGCGGTGTTCCTTTCTCCCTCCTGCGAGGAGCCAACAACATAAAGGCAGGTAAGGGGGAAAGGATCTGTGCGCTACAAAAAAATTAAATAAAAATTATAATCTTGACCTAGGAGGACGAGGTCCATATGGAGTAGGAGGTTGAGGTGGCGGTGGATGTGGCTGTGTAGGTGGAAGCGGCGGTGGAGGAGGACGAGGTAGCCAACACTGGTTCAAAAATACAACAATGGCTGGGTAAGGCCGGTGATGTGTCGAATTCTGTCCCCAGTCGAATAGTGTCCGCTCTGTACTGCGCTTGCTCAGTATGTAGGACAAGGGGATTTTGAAAATCTCCCAAGACAAACGGCGCCTGCGCGGTGAGTCCAGGTTCAAGCCACACCATCCGAGGTTCAAGCCGAGCCAAGCTACCGTATGTCCACTTGGATGGTGGGGCTTTAACCTGCACTCACTGCGCAGGCGCCGTTCATCTTCGGAGATTTTGTGAATCTCCTTGTCCTCTGTACTGCGCAAGCGCTGCGCCTGCGCAGTACAGGCCGAACACAATCCGATGGCCGGACAATTTTTGTCACAACACCGGTATACATGTCTATTCTGCACAAGGTATGGACAAGTCCTGTGGGATCCATGCCTGGTTCATTTTAATGAACGTGAGCTTATCCACATTGGCTCTGGACAGGCGGCTGCGCTTGTCTGTGATAACGCCCCTTGCCGTGCTAAATACACGTTCAGATAATACACTGGCTGCAGGGCAGGCCAGCACCTCCAAGGCGTAAAGGGCAAGCTCAGGCCATGTGCCCAATTTGGAGACCCAAAAGTTGAAGGGGGCAGACCCGTCATCCAGTACGTGTAGGCCTGTGGACACATACTGCTCAACCATCTTGGTGAAATGCTGCCTCCTGCTAAGATGTTCCATCTCAGCTGGTGGTGCTGGTTGTTGTGGCGTGCTGACAAAGCTTTTCCACATTTCGGCCATGCTAACCCTGCCTTCTGAGGTGCTGGCGGTGCCCCGGCTGCATTGGCGACCTCTTCCTCCTCCTCTGCCTTCGCCTTGTGCTTCCACCGTACGCCCGCTGTCAGGTGGGAATGCCACCAGCAGCGCGTCTACCAGTGTGCGCTTGTACTCGCGCATCGTACGATCCTGCTCCAGTGAGGGAATTAAGGATGGTACGTTGTCCTTGTAACGGGGATCCAGCAGGGTGGCCACCCAGTAATCAGCACCAGTTAAAATGTGGGCAACTCGGTGGTCGTTGTGGAAACACTGCAGCATGTAATCGCTCATGTGTGCCAGGCTGCCCAGAGGCAAAGAAAAGCTGTCCTCTGTGGGAGGTGTATCGTCTGTGTCCTCTGTATCCCTCCAGCCACGCACCAGTGATGGTCATGAGCTGGTCTGGGTGCCACCCTGCTGTGAACATGGTTCCTCCTCCTCCTCCTCCATCTCCTCCTCCACCTCGTCAGCCTCCAGAACTGTGCCCTTGCTGCCGGACGTTTGTGTGATGTTTGTGCTGGAGCACTGTGTGACCCTTCACCTTTTTCTCCTGATGCATGCTGGGGAAGGGGCTGTACCAGGAAGTAGTGAGAGTGGTGTGTGGAACTGGGAAGCAACAGCATGATGCACAGAAGGGATTACATCTGGTAATGACAGAATCCTGTTGTATTAGGACTCTATGTAACAAAGTCATCATGTTCTGAGTGAGCAATAAACCCTTCCATGGTTAAGAAGTTCATCCGGCCTGTGTGTAACTTGCTGAGCAGATAACGGCAGCATTGCTAGCAACACTCTGAGAGACCCCGTGTCTAAGGGACATAACAGTTTATTGGTGCAGGAACCCACCCTCGTAGCCACTTGTGAAAGACTGCCCTGAAAGCCTTTGAAATTATCCCGCTTCCTCCTCCTCCTCCTCATCCTCCTGTGCCACATCCTCTTCCATCATCGCCCGAAGCGTTTTTTCAAGGAGGCATAGAACTGGGATAGTAACGCTGAGAACGGCGTCATTGGCACTGGCCATGTTGGTGGAGTACTTTAAACAGCGCAACAAGGCACACAGGTCTCGCATGGAGGCCCAGTAATTGGTGGTGAAGTGGTGCTGTTCCGCAGAGCGACTCACGCGTGATTGCTGCAGCTGAAACTCCACTAATCGCCTGCTGCTGCTCGCACAGTCTGGCCAGCATGTGCAAGGTGGAGTTCCACCTTGTGGGCACGTCACATATGAGGCAGTGAGCGGGAAGGCTGAAGTTACGCTGCAGCGCTGACAGGCGAGCAGCAGCAGGGTGAGACGGCCCGCAGTTTCTGCAGCAGCTCTGGCATATTGGGGTAATTTTTAAGGAACCTCTGGACCACCAAGTTCAGCAAATGCGCCAGGCAAGGGATGTGCGTCAAACCGGCTAGGCCCAGAGCTGCTACGAGATTTCGCCCATTATCGCACACCACCAGGCCGGGCTTGAGGCTCACTGACAGCAAACACTCATCGGTCTGTTGTTCCATGTCCCTCCACAACTCCTGCGCGGTGTGGGGTTTTTCCCCCAAACAGGAAAGTTTTAAAACTGCCTGCTGTCGTTTACCCCTGGCTGTGCTGAAGTTGGTGGTGAAGGTGTTACGCTGACCGGATGAGGAGATGGTAGAGGATGAGGAAGTGGAGTAGGAGGAGTTAGCAACAGGAGGCAAACTGAAGCACCCTGCAATCCTCGGTGGTGGAAGGACATGCGCCAAACTGCTATCTGCCTCAGGCCCAGCCGCCACTGCATTTACCCAGTGTGCTGTTAGGGAGATATAATGTCCCTGACCGTGCTTACTGGTCCACGCATCCGTAGTTAGGTGGACCTTGCCACAGATGGCGTTGCACAGTGCACACCTGATTTTGTCCCCCACTTGGTTGTGCAGGGAAGGGATGGCTCGCCTGGAAATGTAGTGGCGGCTGGGCACGACGTACTGTGGGACATCAGGCTTTTAAAACTCTACGTCTCCACCAGACGGAATGACAGCATTTCAAAGGCGAGGAATTTTGGCTTCCTCTTCCGCTCCAGTGTTTGGGAGATAGAGAGTTGAACGCTTCCATGGGGCATTGTGGAGATGGTTGGTGACCCAGGTGGTAGTGTTGCTGGCAGATCCTCTGTTTGCGGGGTGGCAGGTGCCACTGTCACTACAGAGGTGGATGAAGAGGCCGAGACTGCAGCAGAAGAGGACGCAGGAGGAGCCAGAGACCTTTCTTGGTTTTTGAGGTGTCTACTCCACTGCAGCTCGTGCTTTGCACTTAGATGCCTGGTCATGCAGGTTGTGCTCAGGTTGAGAACATTTATGCCTCGCTTCAGGCTCTGATTGCACAGCGTGCAAACCACTTGTGTCTTGTCATCAGCACATTGTGTGAAGAACTGCCACGCTAGGGAACTCCTTGGACCTGGCTTTGGTGTGCTTGGTCCCTTGCTGCGTTGGGCAGTAGCAGACGTACTGTCTAGGGGTCGGACGCTCCGCTTTTGCACCCTGCTCCCTCTTCTGCTGTGCTGGTGGCTCTGTGCGACCACCGCCTCTTCCTCCGAACTACACTGGTCACCTGCATAACGTTGATTCCATGTGGGGTCGAGGACCTCATCGCCCTCCACATCATCTTCCACCCAGTCTTCACCCCTGCTCTCCTTGTCTGTCTGCACAATTGCGAAAGCAGCAGCAGTTGGCACCTGTGTTTCGTCATCATCTGAGACGTGCTGCGATGGTTCACCCATGTACTCATCATGAAACATAAGTGGTTGGGCATCGGTGCACTCAATCTCTTCCACTTCTGGGGCAGGGTAGGTGGATAGCCCTGGGAAACCCTGCTAACAGAGTCATCGAAAAGCAGAAGAGACTGCTGCATGATTTGGGGCTCAGACTGCTTGGCTGATTTGCAAGGGGGTGAGGTGAAAGACTGATGGACATGGGCTTCAGGTGCCAACTCTGATCTTTCATCAGAAGAGTGGGTGGGAGACAATGTGAAGGAACCCGAGGCACTGTCAGCAACCCAATCTACTATCGCCTGTACCTGTCCTGGCCTCAACATTCGTACAGCCTCATTAGGCGCGACAAAATACCGCCACAGGCTCGGTCGCCTACTCGCACCTGAGGAAGGTGTTTCACTTGTGCGTGTAGCTGGCACAGATCGACCACGCCCTGCAACAGGAGCTCCACCAGCAGCACCACGACCAGGACCACCACGTCCCTTTTGACCTTCTCCTCATATTTTCCAAATTTAGGATCTTGCCCTAAATGGGTGTTTTTGGAAGAGCAGAACCCACCCACAGTACGTAACCGCTGTATCACACAGCTACAGAACTGCAGAAAATGCTATTCAAAAAAATGTTGCTTTTTTTTAAATAGCACAGTAGAAGAAAAATATATAGAAATTGTTTATTTCACACACCTCCAGATATGTATAACACACTGCAAAATATTTTTTGTGGCCCTAAATGGGGCTTTTTGCAAGACCACAACCCACCCACAGTATGTAACCGCTGGATCGCACAGCTACAGAACTGCAGAAAATGCTATTCAAAAACAATGTTGTTTTTTTAGGATAGCACAGTAGAAGAAAAATATATAGAAATTGGTTGTTTCACACACCTCCAGATATGCATAAAACACTGCAAAATATATTTTTTGCCCTAAATGGGTCTTTTTGCAAGAGTACATTAAAGTGCACATTTTTTTTTTGTTTTTTTGCCCTAAATGTTTTTTTTTGCACGAGCAAAATAAAATGCAATTTTTTTTTTGCCCTAAATGGGTCTTTTTGCAAGAGCACAATAAAGTGCCTTTTTTTGCCCTAAATGGGTCTTTTTGCAAGAGTATGGAAATGGTGTATCTCTCAACGTAACATATGCAGTGCTGGTGCACTGAGATTGCAGATAAAAGTTAGATTTTCTCTGACACTGGGCTCATTGCAGTGTAAAAAGACTGTGCACTGCAAAACAAACAGGTAAACCTATGCAGATCGCTGAGTTATTAGATCTCTGAATCTGGACTCCTATATAAATCTCTCTCTTTGAAAGCACCATCAGGAACCTTCCCCCTACACTGTCTCTCTATCTTTTCTCTCAGATTGCAGAATCAGGACTAACTCATGTATTTCAATCTCTCCCTAATAAGCAACAGCAGCCAGGAACCTCTCCCTATTCTGTCTAGCAGAGTGACGTGCTGTGCTGTGTGCCTCTTGCTTATATAGAAGCTGGGTCACATGCTGCACTGAGCTGGGTCACATGCTGCACTGGCCAATCACAGCCATACCATTAGTAGGCATGGCTATGATGGCTTCTAAGGGCACACCAGCTAAACAAAAGATGATTGGCTGGCCCCTGAAGCTTTTCTAAATGCGCCATTACATCCCCGAACACCGAACCCGAACCCGAACTTACACGCAATTGTTCGGGTTCGGGATCGGGTTCGGAAAGCGCTAAAGTTCGGTACGAACCCGAACTTTACAGTTCGGGTTCGCTCAACCCTAGTCTCTAGTAGTGATGGGGAGTCCTTTGACATTAATGAATTCATCACATGTAATTCCACACATGTGGTGTATTTAATGTGGTGTCCATGCGGATTACTGTATGTAGGAAGGACCAAAAGACTTCTGAGGGTACGAATATCTGAACATTTATCAAATATAAGAAAGGGGTTCCGTTTCCATAGTGTGTCATTACAATTTAAGGAAAAGCACAACCCAGGATCCGTCTTTATTACAATTTTGTGAGATAGACGTTGTCTATCCAGCCTGGAGGGGTTCCAACAGGGTGAGAGACCTGTCCCAAAGGGAAACCCGCTGGATTTTTCTGCTCAAGTGTCTTAGCCCTAGAGGGTTAAACATTGAAGTTGACTTAATGGGGGTAATTTACTATAGCGCTGCGGCGCTAATTAGCGCAAATTGTCGCGAATTCGCGCTAATTAGCGCAAATTGTCTCGAATTTGCGCTAATTAGCGCAAATCGCGGCAATTTGCGCTAAAACGGTATTCACTATAGCGCTGGAGAAAAAATACTTACCAAAATCGAATTTACTATAGCTCCCAGAATCCAAATAGCACCCAAATCCTTACTCTACTAAAAGCTGGAGTTGTGCACATGGAAATAATGTTTAGAGCATGATATAATTGCCTAAATGGTACTGAAATATGCGGTATATTATTTAAAGATAATCTGCCTTTAAACTGTGTGAAAAAGTGATTTCTACACTGAAATATCTTTAAAAGTCTGAGAAGTAAAAAAATGCCCGTTTTTGGACAACTATTTGCAAACGAAACTGAGCATGCCCAGAGCTAATATAACTCAAATTTTAACTCAAGTGACTTTTTTCACAAGAGTTATAGTAAATACCGAAATGAGAGCGAATTAAAGAGCATGTTTTGGAAGTGAAAATCTGAGCTATTTTAGTCCAATGCAAGTTTTAGCCATTGATTCTAATGATACAATTGTAACTTTCACAAATAAATCCTTTTAATGTTGAGATGAAATGTATCTTTCTCTGAAATAAATTTTCCTTTGCTTCTAATTAAAATATTTTGTTTTTAAAGAAAGCTAGAATGTGGAATGTTTTGATAAAATATATTTTTCTCTGTCACTTTCACTAGTTACTCTCCATTAGGGATGAGCTTCGAGTTTGAGTCGAACTCATGTTCGACTCGAACATTGCCTGTTCGCCCGTTCGCCGAACAGCGAACAAATTGGGGTGTTCACGGCGAATTCGAAAAATCTATGGGAGAAATCTAAAGTGTTAATTATAAAGGCTAATATGCAAGTTATTGTCCTAAAAAGTGTTTGGGGACCGGGGTCCTGCCCCAGGGGACATGTATCAATGCAAAAAGAAGTTTTAAAAACGGCCGTTTTTTCGGGAGCAGTGATTTTAATAATGCTTAAAATGAAAAAATAAAAGTGAAATATTCCTTTAAATTTCGTACCTGGGGGGTGTGTATGATATGCATGTGAAGTGGCGCATGTTTCCCGTGCTTAGAACTGTCCCTGCAAAAAATGTCATTTTTGAAAGAAAAAAAGTCTTTTAAAACTGACTCGCGGCTATTAATGAATTGTCGGCTCCCGGCAATACATACAAAAGTCATTGATAAAAAAAAAAAAAAAGCGTGGGGGTTCCCCAGAATTCAATTACCAGGCCCTTCAGGTCTGGAATGGATATTAAGGGGAACCCCGCCGCAAATTAAAAAAAAAATTGACGTGGGGTTCCCCCAAATATCCATTCCAGGCCCTTCAGATCTGGCATGGATTTTAAGGGGAACTCCACCCCAAATTTAAAAAAAAAATGGCGTGGAGTCCCCCTAAAAATCCATACCAGACCCCTTATCCGAGCACGCAACCTGGCCGGCCGCAGGGGAAAAGGGGGGGATGAGAGAGCGGCCCCCCTCCCTCCTGAACCGTACCAAGCCACATGCCCTCAACATGGGGAGGATGTCCCCATGTTGATGGGGACAAGGGCCTCATCACCACAACCCTTGCCCGGTGGTTGTGGGGGTCTGCGGGCGGGGGGCTTATCGGAATCTGGAAGACCCCTTTAACAAAGGGGACCCCCAGATCCCGGCCCCCCCTATGTGAATTGGTAAGGGGTACGTTGTACCCCTACCATTTCACGAAGAAAGCGTAAAAAAATGTTTAAAAAAACACACAAACACCTTGAAAAAGTCCTTTATTAAAAAAACTAAAAACATTCCAGCGGTGAAATCCAGTGTCCCGCGGCGATCCCGATGTCCAGCGCTGTCCTTCATTGGTTGTGCCTGAGCGGACCTGATGGGGAACTCCCTCTCAGTATTTTAAATGTATAGACCCGCCCCTTCTAAAGTTCCCCATCAGGTCCGCTCCCTCGGTATGTCGGACCCGCCTACGTCATTGGCTTGAGCGGGGAACTTCCTTCACTGTGTAATTTAAATTTACATAGTGAAGGAAGGTCCCCGCTCAAGCCAATGACGTAGGCGGGTCTGACATACCGAGGGGGCGGACCTGATGGGGGACTGCTCTCACTTTGGTAATACATGTATAGACCCGCCCCTTCTCATGTTCCGCATCTGGTCCGCTGAGCGGACCTGATGGGGAACTTTAGAAGGGGCGGGTCTATACATTTAAAATACTGAGAGGGAGTTCCCCATCAGGTCCGCTCAGGCACAACCAATGAAGGACAGCGCTGGACATCGGGATCGCCGCGGGACACTGGATTTCACCGCTGGAATGTTTTGTTTTTTTTTTTTAAATAAAGGACTTTTTCAAGGTGTTTGTGTGTTTTTTAAAAAATTTTTTTACGCTTTCTTCGTGAAAAGGTAGGGGTACAATGTACCCCTTACCAATTCACATAGGGGGGGCCGGGATCTGGGGGTCCCCTTTGTTAAAGGGGTCTTCCAGATTCCGATAAGCCCCCCGCCCGCAGACCCCCACAACCACCAGGCAAGGGTTGTGGGGATGAGGCCCTTGTCCCCATCAACATGGGGACATCCTCCCCATGTTGAGGGCATGTGGCCTGGTACGGTTCAGGAGGGAGGGGGGGCGCTCTCTCGTGCCCCCCTTTTCCCCTGCGGCCGGCCAGGTTGCGTGCTCGGATAAGGGGTCTGGTATGGATTTTTAGGGGGACTCCACGCCATTTTTTTTAAAAATTTGGGGGTGGCGTTCCCCTTAAAATCCATGCCAGATCTGAAGGGCCTGGAATGGATATTTGGGGGAACCCCACGTCAATTTTTTTTTTTAATTTGCGGCAGGGTTCCCCTTAATATCCATTCCAGACCTGAAGGGCCTGGTAATTGAATTCTGGGGAACACCCACGCTTTTTTTTTTTTTTTTTATCAATGACTTTTGTATGTATTGCCGGGAGCCGACAATTCATTAATAGCCGCGAGTCAGTTTTAAATGCATTATTTTCTTTCAAAAATGACATTTTTTGCAGGGACAGTTCTAAGCACGGGAAACATGCGCCACTTCACATGCATATCATACACACCCCCCAGGTACGAAATTTAAAGGAATATTTCACTTTTATTTTTTCATTTTAAGCATTATTAAAATCACTGCTCCCAAAAAAACGGCCGTTTTTAAAACTTATTTTTGCATTGATACATGTCCCCTGGGGCAGGACCCGGGTCCCCAAACACTTTTTAGGACAATAACTTGCATATTAGCCTTTATAATTAACACTTTAGATTTCGAACGTTCGAGTCCATTGTATTTAATAGGGTTCTAAAGTTTACACAAACATTTTGTCTGTTCGCAGGTTCTGGTGCGAACCGAACAGGGGGGTGTTCGGCTCATCCCTGCTCTCCATCTCACACCAATCTTTACCCAAACTCACACAGGTGTCTTTACAAACCACAATCAATACTATTGCTGATGCAAATTTAAAATTTAAAATTAGTCAAATTTTTGGGTGCTTTTTATTATTTTTTATTATTTCTAAATAATCATAATTTGAGCCCCAAAAATTTGATATGTGTTCCAACATCAGAAATAAAAATTTAATTCCCAAAAATTTGAGGGTAATATCACTATTCTAAACTCACCCACAAAAAAAACCCACCAAATATCACAGAATAAATCAAGAAGAATAACTCTTGAGTAATGTAATTCCATCACCTGTATGTCCAAAGAAATGCAGTATTTATGTGTATTTACGTGTAGGAGGTTTCCACATGTGGCAGCTCTGTGGCTTAGAGGTTAGAACTTCTGCTTAGCATCCCTTAGTGGCTGGGTTCAAATCCCAAACATGCTGCTTCATGTAGAGAAGTTGTCTCATCTCCCAGGTCTTAAAACTATGTCTAAATGTTGTATTTATGTGCAGGAGGGTTCCACCACCATTGTAAATATTGCCAGATACACAATTTAGCCCAAAGTATTGGGACGCCTGCCTTTACACACACATGAACTTTAATGGTAGCCCAGTCTTAGTCCGTAATTAGGGGAGTGTCTCAGCTGGAGACCTATTGGATATACCAATTACAGACGCACAGGCCGTCTGGTTTAAATGTCGAATGGGATATAAATTCCTTTATCGACCAGTCTTAATAATGGTTGTTGTCATCAGATTGTGGATCAATTTTTCAGCCTTTTCTTGTTAGTTTCTTATTTTTTAATACATATCTTATTATATGTTTTTTGCCTTTTTATTATATTATGTATGGCCCTATTGGGTCATTTGGTGTTTTGATTGGGATTTAGACCTGATTTCTAATCCATCCATTGGGCAATCCTTCTTTGAGGTGTGTTGGTTCTCCTTCATTATTGGTTATGACAGGTTGAGGTTCCTGTCTCCATTATGAGTGTTAACACTACATGAGACGAACGTCTCATATATAGGGTTAACAAGGACAGATAATCTGCACTTCCCCTTTTTTTGTCATTTAACACCATTTTAAATTATTTTTTATTTACATATTTAGTAATTTATTGATATTATATGCTTTCAGCTTATGCTGAATTTATTTATAATTTTATCCTGTCATTAGGTAGTTAGACTTACAGTCACTAGTCTTGTATTTCTTTATTCCAGTTAGAGCCTATTCATTTTTGCTCTTGGTTGCGTTCCATGCTTTCCGCTGCTATATATAGCGGTGGAGCACAACGTGACTATACTGATGACATTGATGAGTCACTTAGTGCCGTGGAGCGCGGCGTGATTGTGTGATGACGCGATCACGCCGTCGGATCTGCTATAGGCGTCTGCATGTCATGTGACGTTGTTTAATTGTCACATGACGTCCGTCACGTGGTTTCGGCGTGACGTCACAGCCGCGACGCCAGTCGCTGGATCATGCTCCACGCTGTGTCCTATTCTATTTTCAAGGTCGGCTCTGCCCTGCACCAGGTATTGAATAATAGGCTGGTATTCGGATATCCTTATGAGGCCATTCCCCTTCATCGCCAGTACAGCTTCCGTACATTATGGGTATGTTGGCGCACTATGTAGGGATTTCATAGAGAGGCGTGGAACGCACGCCGATGTGCCATCTTGGATTCATGATTTCCCAGGAAGTTATTGCACAATGGATGAATGAGGGGGAGGTCCTAGAAATTTATAAATATCATGAAGGCAACAGTGGAGGTTATACCCCAGACGGTGCAAGGTATTGCGAAACGCGTCGGAAGACTCTACTGCTGCCACTGAGTGTTTTGCAAAGCGCTATTTCTACAGATTGAATGTAAGTGTATCTACCTACATTTAATAAATATTATCGACTGTATTACGCTATGTGCCCTCTCCTTCTTTCTTCTACTATGGTCCCCCTGTGAGTTATTTCACCATTCCATCGGGCTTGGAGATTTGGTGACATCATTCGATCCTGGATCTTGGATATAGATGTGTGCAATGCCAGCTGGGACCCCATATCCATAGATATACATATATCAAGCCTAGTTGACCCTATAGACGTATGTCCTTTGGGTCCACTTCATCTGGTAAGCCTCCTTTCGAGTGGTGGTGGTCACGTTACAGTCACTTTTTTTTGAAAGTCACCATTATACCTTGGAAGCTTCAACACTATCCACTCTTTGAATGGTCATCAGAGACTTTTTCCAGCACTTTTTTTGGATTTATTTGTACAGACTTTTCAAGACTCATTAACTTTGAGCACTACACTTGGGTGTTTATTTTTTATGTATAGCGCTACATTTTTTGTATATTGTTTGTTTTTGCTCTTTTCACAGGCATTGTAGCTGCTCATATGTGTTAGTAGCACAAATATTTTTTGTATTTTGTTCGATTTTGTGTTTGGCTTATATTCGCTGCAGCTATTTACTCTGTTGATCTCACATCCTGTCATGGATGTGTTTGATTACAGAGCTTCTCGCACTGTTAACACTGAAGGTGTGTTTTCCACCACCAATAGTGATACAGAGATAGGAGGTTTATTTGCTAGACTTAAAAATGTCATGTCTTCGGAACTACATCTGCAATGAGACTTGGTTTTTCTGGAACAATACATAGTAGATCATATGGTTCCTAGAAGTCTCCGTTGGGAGGTCCAACCTCAGCAGGGAGATACAGAGATTGATTCCTGGTTTAATTATTTTAATAATGCCGGGATCAAATTTCTGGGACTTCTGATCTCAAGAAAGAAGGTTCGATTGGCGGAGTTAGATAGGGAGATTAAAGAACTCAAAGAGAAACTTTTTTCATGTAAACAATCTCTCGAGTATCTCTCTCTCTCCGCTAATCTACAAAATCACCTCGAGAAAGAGGATAGAGATCAGAAGCTCAAAAAGCACAAGAAATATTCCAGGGATGCTGGTGATTATAGGAACAACACTGTGTTTGGGTGGCAGAAATTATTTTTGACATCTTTTGGTGCGGAGATGGATTCTACTCCCTCTCCAATACCCACATCCAGTTCTGCCCCGGTCCTTACTAATGGTCCAACATCGATTCGGGCTATGACTGCATCCAATATCTCAGCCCCTGTGCCTAAAGGGAGCCAGTCTCAAGCACCCCCACCTAGAGGTCATCAACCAAATCCCCGTACCCCTATTTAACAACGGGGTAGGGGCAGGTCTAGAGGGACTAGAGGGACCAGAGGTTCATCTAGGGGTTATTCCTATCATCATAGTGCTCCACGTCATTCTGGTCATGACGATTATGCATATAACGTCTCTCCAGCTCGACAGAGAGCCGCCCCATCATCT
This sequence comes from Rana muscosa, assembly GCA_029206835.1. Lineage (NCBI taxonomy): Eukaryota > Metazoa > Chordata > Amphibia > Anura > Ranidae > Rana > Rana muscosa. Next base: position 12,325,640 of record CM055118.1, read on the forward strand.
CACTATGACTATCCACCATATTATGGTCCCCCCTCCAATTCCACCCATAACAGATTTGCCCCTCTAGATGATACACGTGATGACAGCTATTATACACGTACTAGGTGCCCCCCTGAATCTTCTTATCACAGTCCTGGCTATTCTAATCAACAAAGCCATGGTACAAGGGATTTTCACGAGGTCCGAAATACTCGCAAAAGAGGTTCAGATCCAAGAGAGGGACCAGAGGGGGCAGAGAATCCAGAAAAGGAAAAAGGAGAGTTTAAAAGACCAGGGCATTTTCAATCTAAGTACGAAGGAGTTCACCCCTGAGGAACTATCAGTTCTGGATAAAGGCCTCATGTTAGCCCCTCCAAAGAAATTACTGTAGATAAGTTCGTACTTTCATCGACATACAAAAATATGTCCGTAAGGTCAATATACAACGGTACCTCATCACTAATCCCATTGTGAGTGAGGCCAGGGCAGCTGCGTTTGGGACGGTACATTCGGGTCTTTCCAACCCGTCATTGTTCAATCCCCCCATCCCCGTAGCACCCTCTGTAAGTATTTTTAGGGATTTAGTACCTAAAGACTTGTCAGAAATCCCAGAGAGGCGATGTTCTCACCAAACCGTGTCCAGTGTGGGTCTCAAGTCCCTGTGTTCTAACAGGGACTTGGTGATCCGCCCAGCGGACAAAGGCGGAGGTATAGTGGTTCTTGACAAATCCAAATATGAACAAGAAATGTTCAGGATTTTGAATGAACCCAATATCTATCAACAGATGTCCACCAATCCCACCTCCAGGTTTAAAGCTGAACTTCAGAGCTTGGTTGACAGCGGTTTCTCTAGAAACATTTTAAATAAGAAAGAAAAGGCTTTTTTGGTTCCTACGGTCCCCAGGATATCAACCATTTATTATTTACCGAAGGTTCATAAAGACCCTGTGCACCCACCCGGTCGTCCAATTGTGAGCGGGATTAATTCCAACACATCCAAAATTGGGCGTTACATCGACCATTATCTTCAACCTTTGGTCAGACGTGTGCCATCCTACTTGGCGGACACCGGGGCTACTATCAGAAAACTTAGGGGAGTGTCTCAGCTGGAGACCTATTGGATATACCAATTACAGACGCACAGGCCGTCTGGTTTAAATGTCGAATGGGATATAAATTCCTTTATCGACCAGTCTTAATAATGGTTGTTGTCATCAGATTGTGGATCAATTTTTCAGCCTTTTCTTGTTAGTTTCTTATTTTTTAATACATATCTTATTATATGTTTTTTGCCTTTTTATTATATTATGTATGGCCCTATTGGGTCATTTGGTGTTTTGATTGGGATTTAGACCTGATTTCTAATCCATCCATTGGGCAATCCTTCTTTGAGGTGTGTTGGTTCTCCTTCATTATTGGTTATGACAGGTTGAGGTTCCTGTCTCCATTATGAGTCTTAACCCTATATATGAGACGTTCATCTCATGTAGTGTTAACAAGGACAGATAATCTGCACTTCCCCTTTTTTTGTCATTTAACACCATTTTAAATTATTTTTTATTGACATATTTAGTAATTTATTGATATTATATGCTTTCAGCTTATGCTGAATTTATTTATAATTTTATCCTGTCATTAGGTAGTTAGACTTACAGTAACTAGTCTTGTATTTCTTTATTCAAATTTTGATTAGTTTCCCCGTTATAGGGGATGCGTGACATCTTTGCAGACCAGTTAGAGCCTATTCATTTTTGCTCTTGGTTGCGTTCCATGCTTTCCGCCGCTATATATAGCGGTGGAGCGCAACGTGACTATACTGATGACATTGATGAGTCACTTAGTGCCGTGGAGCGCGGCGTGATTGCGTGATGATGCGATCATGCCGTCGGATCTGCTATAGGCGTCTGCATGTCATGTGACGTTGTTTAATTGTCACATGACGTCCGTCACGTGGTTTCAGCGTGACGTCACAGCCGCGACGCCAGTCGCTGGGTCATGCTCCACGCTGTGTCCTATTCTATTTTCAAGGTCGGCTCTGCCCTGCACCAGGTATTGAATAATAGGCTGGTATTCGGATATCCTTATGAGGCCATTCCCCTTCATCGCCAGTACAGCTTCCGTACATTATGGGTATGTTGGCACACTATGTAGGGATTTCATAGAGAGGCGTGGAACACACGCCGATGCGCCATCTTGGATTCATGATTTCCCAGGAAGTTATTGCACAATGGATGAATGAGGGGGAGGTCCTAGAAATTTATAAATATCATGAAGGCAACAGTGGAGGTTATACCCCAGACGATGCAAGGTATTGCGAAACGAGTCGGGTGACTCTACTGCTGCCACTGAGTGTTTTGCAAAGCGCTATTTCTACAGATTGCATGTAAGTGTATCTACCTACATTTAATAAATATTATCGACTGTATTACGCTATGTGCCCTCTCCTTCTTTCTTCTACTATGGTCCCCCTGTGAGTTATTTCACCATTCCATCGGGCTTGGAGATTTGGTGACATCATTCGATCCTGGATCTTGGATATAGATGTGTGCAATGCCAGCTGGGACCCTATATCCATAGATATACATATATCAAGCCTAGTTGACCCTATAGACGTATGTCCATTGGGTCCACTTCATCTGGTAAGCCTCCTTTCGAGTGGTGGTGGTCACGTTACAGTCACTTGTTTTTTTGAAAGTCACCATTATACCTTGGAAGCTTCAACACTATCCACTCTTTGAATGGTCATCAGAGACTTTTTCAGCACTTTTTTTGGATTTATTTGTACAGACTTTTCAAGACTCATTCACTTTAAGCACTACACTTGGGTGTTTATTTTTTATGTATAGCGCTACATTTTTTGTATATTATTTAGTCCGTAGGGTTACATTTTGATTTGGCCCACCCTTTGCAGCTAGAACAGCTTCTGGGAAGGCTGGGAAGGCTGTCCACAAGGTTTAGTGTCTCTATGGGAATGTTTGATCATTCTTACAGAAGTGCATTTATGAGGCCAGGCACTGATGTTGGATGAGAAGGCCTGGCTCGCAGTCTCTGCTCTAATTCAGCCAAAGGGAGTTCTATCGGGTTGAGGTCAGGACTCTGTGCAGGCCAGTCAAGTTTCTCCACCCCAAACTCACTCATCCATGTCTTTATGGACCTTGCTTTGTGCACTGGTGTGCAGTCATGTTGAAACAGGAAGGGGCCATCCCCAAACTGTTCCCACAAAGTTGGGAGCATGAAACTGTCCAAAATGTCTCAGTATGCTGATGCCTTAAGAGTTCCCTTCACTGGAACTAAGGGGCCAAGCCCAACCCCTGAAAAACAACCCCACACCATAATCCCCCTCCACCAAATGATTTGGACCAGTGCACAAAGCAAGTTCCATAAAGACATAGATGAGTGGGTTCGGGGTGGAGGAACTTGACTGGCCTGGACAGAGTCCTGACCCCAACACAGCAGAACACCTTGGGGATGAATTAGAGCGGAGACTGCAGGCCAGGCCTTCTCGTCCAACATCAGTGCCTGACCTCACAAATGCACTTGGAAGAATGGTCAAACATTCCCATAGACACACTCCTAAACCTTGTGGACAGCCTTCCCAGAAGACTTGAAGCTGTTATAGCTGCAAAGGGTGGGCCAACTCAATATTGAACCCTACGGACTAAGACTGGGATGCGATTACAGTTCATGTGCGTTTAAAGGCAGGCGTCCCAATACTTAGGCCAATATATTGTATATTGCTTGGAGACACGGAACTTGGCTATGGACTTAGGGCTGGTTCACACCACAGAGATGCAGAAAACATGTGTGAGGCTGCCTGGTGGCTAAGTGGGCAGCAATTCCGTCTAGCAACACTGGGGTTGCTGGTTCAATTCCCCAACATGCTAAAGCTTGTGTTGAAGTTTATATGTTTTCCATGTGTGCGTTTCTCACCACAATCCTAAGACATGCTGGCATTTTATTTGTCTCCTGTCAAAATAGTCTCTAATGTAAAAAAGTTTATTTTGGACTTTAGATTGGAAGCTCATTGGAGCCAGGGCCCGATGTTAATGTTTGTTAGCACTAATCATGCCCAGGGACTTGGACATTTAAAATTGTAGGGTTTACACTGCACAGGTACATATGCTTAGAAAACTGTTGCTTTGTTTATGTGCATGCAAATGGCCTTGGATCTTTGGCCTGTAGTTGGAGATTTGATGCACATAGCCAAGGGCTAACACAGTTGTAAATAGTATTATTTGTTCCTGCCCATCAGGTGAAATAACTTTAGACATTGTTATGTCCCTTAGACACGGGGTCTCTCAGAGTTTTGCTAGCAATGCTAAAGTATCTGCTCAGCAAGTTACACACAGGCCAGATGAACTTCTTAACCATGGAAGGGTTTATTACTCACTCAGAACATGATGACTTGTTACATAGAGTCCTAATACAACAGGATTCTGTCATTACCAGATGTAATCCCTTCTGTCCATCATGCTGCTGCTGCTTCCAGTCTCACACACCACTCTCACTACTTCCTGGTACAGCCCCTTCCCAGCATGCATCAGGAGAAAAAGGTGAAGGGTCACACAGTGTTCCAGCACAAACATTACATCTCCTCTTTTTCCCATAAAAACAATAGGAAAAAAATAAATAAAATAAACATAACAATAGAACAAAATACTCAACACATAAAATAACAAGGCAAGCAGGATCAGTTCAGCAAGTAGTATCTCCAACTCAGTTCTGTGGCTCCCGCATCACATTACGAGCCCTTTGTCTCTGTTTCCTGACCTCCAAAGTGTCCCGTAAGATTTCAGTGCTTTGCCAACGAGGAGTTTGATGTCTTTGGCGGGCAGACTTACGAAGTGGCACAGCACCAGGAGGGGTAGAGGCTGTCAAAGGTTCTGGAGGTGTCAGTGGGTGTCCAACAGACAAATCAGTCTCTGCAACTCCAGGCACATGTCCGGGCTCCTCGGGAATACGGTCACCAACCGCTTCAAGAGTTGGTTGTAAACTTGTAGGATCATGCCAGACACCATGCCATATGTCACCAGTAGAGCCCTGAGTAGACTCTGGTGGTTGGGTAGAAAGAGAGGTCGGGTTTGTTTCTACTGGCTGGCAAATGCGCTTTCTCAATTGCGAAAGGTGTCTTCGAACACAAACGCCATTCTCCAGGCGAACAAGGTACATTCGTTGTCCAAGAGGTCCATCAATAATGCCAGGAAGCCAATGAGGCAAAACTCTGTAATTCCGAAACCATACAAGATCACCAGCACGGAATCCAGGACGGCCTGGCGGAGAAGGTGTCGGTGACTGTTCCTGTGGATGAACTAAATCCAGTTTGGTGCGGAGATGCCTGCCAAACATAAGAAAAGCTGGGGACAGCCCAGTAGTAGCGTGTTTTGTGTTTCGGTACATGGTCAAGAACTCCAGAAGCTTCTCCTCTGACAGTTCAACCTGGTCCAGAGTGGACAGTAAGTGCTTCTTAAACGTCTGCACAAACCGTTCTGCCAGCCCATTTGAGGCTGGATGATAAGGAGCTGTTTTGTAGTGTTGGATGCCCAAGCCACTGAGGAAGCATTGAAACTCATGCGATGTAAATTGAGTCCCATTGTCCGAGACTATGGCTGTTGGCAAGCCATATTGAGCAAAGAGCTTCCTTAAGACTAGAATGGTAGCAGCTGAGGTAACAGAAGGCATTAGAAAAACCTCTGGCCATTTTGAATGTGCATCTACCACGATCAAATACATTTTACCCTGGATTGGGCCAGCAAAATCAAGATGGAGTCTTGACCACGGTTCTGTCGGCCATGGCCAAGGTAGCAGGGTTCCTTTCTTTTGGGGTCGCTGAGCTTGACAGCACCCAGGACATTGAGCCACATAATCTTCAATTGCTGTGTCCATTTGTGGCCACCAAACATAGCTCCGGGCTCGCTGCTTCATGCGCACCACACCAGGATGGCCCTCATGCAGTATCCTTAGCATGGTTGGTTGCAAATACTGAGGTATAATCACTCTGTTGCCCCACTGTAGGCAACCAGCATTAGTCACAAGCTCACATTTTCTGGCAAAGTACGGACGAAATTCACCTGGGACTTTCTCTGGCCATCCAGCCTGAACATATGAGAATATCTGAGACAGGAAAGGATCTGTGACTGTATGTCTGGCAATTAAGGAGGTGGACATGCAGGATTTCGGCCTGTGTATTTCCACTATGCGTACGTCTCTTGGTGAGTGGTCTCCAATTGGCAATCTGGAAAACGCATCTGCATTGCCATGGGCATCATGGGAGCGGTATCTGATAGAATAAGTATAAGCTCCCAAGAATAAAGCGTACCTTTGTAAGCGAGATGCGGTTGTTGTAGAAATTCCTTTATGAGGGTTCAGTATTGACAACAGAGGTTTGTGGTCAGTGATGAGTGTAAACTCCCGACCATAGATGTACGTATGAAATTTTTTTGTGGCCCATACAATGGCCAAAGCTTCCTTGTCTATCTGGGAGTAGTTTTGCTCTGCTGAGGTTAAAGACCTGGAGGCAAAAGAAATGGGGCGCTCTGTGCCATCTGGCATGACATGGGAAAGCACAGCACCCAGTCCATAAGGCGAGGCGTCACAAGCCAAGGTGACGTGTTTCTTTAAATCATAGTGGACCAGAACTCGAGAAGACAGAATGAGTTCTTTAGAAAGCCGAAAATCTTCTTCACATTTGGCTGTCCATATCCATTTAGCTCTTGCATCCAGTAAGCGATGTAATGGGTAAAGCTGGTGTGCTAGGTTCGGCAAGAAACGGTGGTAGTAATTTAGAAGGCCAAGGTAGGACCTGAGCTGTGTGACATTCTGGGGAGTAGGGGCATGGGTAAGGGCTTTAACCTTTTCTTCAGTAGTGTGTAACCCATGTCTGTCCACAGTGTGGGCACAAAATTCCAGTCGAGACTTTAGAAATTCGCATTTTGAAAGATTGACACGTAAACCATACCTTTGGAGTCTCTCTAGCACAGCTTCAACATTCTTTCTGTGTTCTTCATCAGTGGGACCCGTGATGAGCATGTCATCTAGTAGACATTGAGTGAAAGGTATGCCTGCCAGGACCTCATCCATTATTCGCTGCCAGATGGCTGGAGCTGGGGCTATGCGAAAAACCATGCGGTTATATTGGAATAATCCTTTATCAGTGTTAATGGTCAACAGATGGCGTGAATCTGGGTGTACTTGCAGTTGCAGGTAAGTTTGCTTTAAGTCTATTTTTGTAAACTTTTGCCCCCCAGCCAATGAGCTAAATAGATCTTCAAGTCGAGGCAATGGGTATTGATCCACAAGACGTTGGTTGTTCAGGGCAACCCTGAAATCTCCACAAATTCTAATGTCTCCATTCTTTTTCTTGACAGGCACAATTGGCGATGCCCATTCATTTCTATCAACTTTAGTTATGATCTTTTCAGCCAATAGGTGGTCCAGCTCTGCTTCCACTTTCTTTCTCAAGGCAAAAGGTACTGATCTTGCCTTTACAAAAACGAGGTGTAGCACCCGGCTTCAAGAGGAGGTGGGCCATTTTTCCTTTTACTGTGCCCAAAGAGTCCTCAAAAACCCCCTTAAAGCGTGACTTCAGGGATTCCACCCAATGGTCTACCTCAGAAAGCAATGTACATTGGGCAATGGCAAGAGGAGGCATGCCCAGGGCTTTGATCCAGTCCCTACCGTACAGCGGAGGACCTCCTTTATTGACAACATAAAGGCGTAGAGTTTGACTGCGGTTGCCTAATGTAACAAGGGGTTTCACATAACCCAAGGGCTGTAGTAGTTCCTTGCTGTAGGTTTGTAGTGTGAGATTTGTAGGTTGGAGCGGTAAGGACAGACCCGATGCCTTTAAATCAGTCCATGAAATGACAGACACTGCCGCCCCTGTATCAACATCCATGGAGACAGGACAGCCATTGAGTGTGACATCCACTTTAATCGCAGGAGTACTCCCAGCTACCCGAAACAGTCCAACATGCTGGACACAGGTTTCCTCATCAGAGCTGGAGCCTTGATTGTCAGTATCCATATGAAATGTCTGTTTACGTTTAACTTTTGTGGTAGTGTTCAGGGAGCATGAGCTGCGGCAAACACGCCCAATATGGCCAGTCTTTCCACAAAGAAAACAAATGACATCCTTGAACTTGCAAGCAGGTGCACTGTGAGTAGTGTTACCACAACGGTAGCAAGTTGGTGTCCTAGAGACAGAAGAATTAGGGTGGCGAGGTTTAGGAAGATTTGGGGACGGCCGTCTTGGGTGTCGGGTGATAGCAGAGTGGAATATTTCCTCTCCCTGGCTTGCAGGAGTTTCAGGTGGTGCCTTCAGTAGGGTGGCGTCCCGTGTAGCCAACTCCATGACCGTAGCAAGGTCAGTGGCTTTCGTCAGAGTCAAGTCGGGTTCTGTGAGTAAACGTTTCTGTATGGCTGGGTCGCAGAGTCCCATGACAAACATGTCACGGAGAGCCGTCTGCAGGTAGTCTCCAAACTGACAAGTGGCAGCTAGTTTACGTAAAGCAATGATATAAGTCTTTATGTCCTCCCCGGCATGCTGCCTTCTACTGTAGAATTTAAACCGCTCTGCAATCTCTAATGGCTTTGGGTTGTAGTGCTCATGTAGCTTCTGAATTAACTCAGGCAGGGGCTTAGAGGCCGGCTTGTCTGGAGAAATGAGGTCTCTGAGAGTGCCATATGCAGCTTGACCCAATATTGTGAGGAAAACTGCAACACTGCAAACAGCCACACTATTTGCTTCCATATACTGCTCCAGCCTCTCCACCCAGGAGCTCAATGATTCAGCAGCAGGATCAAATGGTTGAATAAACCCTATGAAGGCCATGTGTGCTAAAATCCACAATCCTCGTCGCCACTGTTATGTCCCTTAGACACGGGGTCTCTCAGAGTTTTGCTAGCAATGCTAAAGTATCTGCTCAGCAAGTTACACACAGGCCAGATGAACTTCTTAACCATGGAAGGGTTTATTACTCACTCAGAACATGATGACTTGTTACATAGAGTCCTAATACAACAGGATTCTGTCATTACCAGATGTAATCCCTTCTGTCCATCATGCTGCTGCTGCTTCCAGTCTCACACACCACTCTCACTACTTCCTGGTACAGCCCCTTCCCAGCATGCATCAGGAGAAAAAGGTGAAGGGTCACACAGTGTTCCAGCACAAACATTACAGACATACACGAAGGGACAGATTGAAAGATACTGGTGGGCGTGTACTTCTATTGGGCGTGTACTTCTATTGGGCGTGTGTAGGTTTGCTAACAATACAACCTCTCTTATATAAAGGCCTGCAGTATGGGGGATCGTTTGGTCTGAGAAGGCCAGGTTTTTTGCTGTGATTTGTGGGGGATAAGGAATGATATTGTGCAGATTGACAAACCCCAACTAGTGTTATTTGCTGAAATTCTTGTGCATTTTTTCAATCAAAAATTGTGTGTATTGTTCCTGTCTGACCGTGCAAAATCGTTTGGAAGCATCTGCTGACCTTCTACTCTTGGATCTCATTGCTTAATCATGTACACAGAAATGCAGCTTCCAGCAGAACATGGTCACCAATGTATGTATATGTGGATTGTGGGGTGGGGGTGGGTGTTTTAAACATGTGTCTTTTTTATTATTATGTTGGAATGCTTTGTAAGAATAATGACTTGAGTATGTTTCTATATTCTTGCAGATAAAAATGTGATGTGTTGCCCGTTATACATTAAAAGTAAAGCTTGTGTGCACTCTAAGGTTTTGACACATTTTAGATTGTAAGCTCCTATGAGCAGGGCCCTTAAAATCCAATTGCTAAATGTAGCACCGTGTATCCTGTCCAAATTTTTTTGAAGCTAGTAAATGAATGTACCTAATTTTGTTTCTGCTGGCAAAATAAAAGTATGTTATTTAGCTTTGGTGTGTCCTTTTTTTTATTTTTTTGGGCAAAGTGCAAAATCCTTAATATTTTATTTCTATATGGATTTGTGCATCAAAAAAATTAATCTCTTTGCCCTTGTTCACATTGATGCTACTTTGAAATCGCGCTACTTCACTTAAGCTAGCGCGATTTTAGGTACTACTTGATAGACATCTGTGTGGCTTCATACAAAAATGTCTATTGAAGTCGCACCTGAAATCGGCAAAAGTAGTGCAGGAACTACTTTTGCAAATCGGTGCAGCGCCACAAAATTGGGGTTGCATCGATTGGAACAGTGCCATTGCCACCAATAGTCATGCGATTTGATTTCTGAAATTGCATGACAAATCGCCCCAATGTAAACCTAGGCTTCAGCACACCTGCAAGTAAATGATAAAGGTGGAATCTTTATATATAACAGCTGTGGAGAATTGCAGGTAATGAATTCAGCTGGAGGATAGGCAGTGTTGTGTGAGTCAGCTCTGGTTCACATTGGTGCGATTTGACATGTCAGATCGGTGGTAATTGCGCTGTTCTAATTGGTGTGATTTGTATTGATATAAGTGCAGAAACCTGCACAGATGTCTCTCCTGCAGTCACGACTGACATGTGGGGATGAAAATCGTATGAGTTCAGCTGAACGATTTCCTCCCGCTGTCAGTGTGAAGCAGGGCTCAAACCGGGCCTTTTGCCTTTGTAATTCACCTGCTGCTATGGCAGAGACACCATTCCTTTTCAAACTCCCTTAAATTTACCTTCAAATATCATATGTAGAAATACAGATTTGCATATCTGCAAATAATCAAAAATAATAAATTCTAAGTGTGATTGAGATCAAATATTTGCAGCTGCAATCAACAGAGCGTGGTTTCACCTCCTGACCTGGAAATGAGTCATTGTAATCACCCGGAAGTTCCTGTGCTGGTCAGGATCTTCATCTAGGTGGACAGGGCGGGTCCCTCTTTAGCATAGAGGAAGTGCTGCTGATTTGCCGGGTAAGTGTAGGATATGTACTTGTGCTTACTCAAGGTGGGGGTGGATTTGGTGTGGGTGGGCTTCATTGATTTGTTTGGCATCACCACACGTTTGCTTCTGGCCCATGTGCACACATCACTACTTCCTGCATTTGTTCTGCTGATGTAAATCAGTAAGGACTATGCAAGTATAAATGAGAGCTCCTTTCTATTAAAATATATATGACTTGATTCACAGTTGGGCGACTTTTCATGATTCTCAATGATAACCATTCATATCTGTGCTACTTTAAGTCAGACCAACTTCAAAGTAGTCCTTGTACTACTTTGGTGTGACTTTCAGGCTCGGTTTCCACTAGTGCGACTTGTCATGCAACTTGGGACTGCAAAGTCGCATGACATGTCATACCCTATGATTTCCAATGAGTATGGTTCATATCTGTGCGACATCAAGTCGCAGCGACTTCAAAGTAGTCCCTGCACTACTTTGGACCCACTTTGATACAACTTGAGGTCCATAGACCTCAAGAATGTACAGGCATTGCTCCAAGTCGCATCAAAATCGCGGCAAAAAATTGCGGCAAAATCATGCGAATTTAGGGTTGCAATAGTGGAAACAGAGCCTCATGTGACTTGAGGTACATAGGGTGCAATATTACACAGGCATTCCCAGAAGTTGGGGCCAAGTTGCAGAGACAAAATGGCAGCAAATTAGGGTGACTTTCAGGTCACAGCAGTGTGAAAGAGATTCAAGGATATCTTTTGAATTTGGCCCTATTGTCACTTGTGCATCGTGAAAGTGGGGAAAATTCATCCCTGCATTACCTTGGTTTGACTTTGATGCGATTTGAGGTCCATACACCACAAGATAACACAGACATTGCTTTAAGTCATGGCAAAGCTGTGCAATTTTAAGGTCGCACAAGTGCAAATGGGGCTTTATTCAAAGGTGTTATCATTTAAGCTCATTAGGTTACTTTCACACTTATGTGACTTTTCATGCAGCTTTGGACCTCAGAGTTGCATTAAAAGTATCCCCCCCATGAGTTCCATTCATATCTATGCAACTTCACCCATGTTCACATAGCTCTGAATTGACATGTCAAATTGCAGGCCAAATTGGCGCCTATTGACGGCAATAGAACTGTCAGAATTGGTGCGACGCCACACAGATTCCCAAAAGTAGTTCCTACACTACTTTGGGCGACTTCAGGAGGCGATTTCTTACCTCCCAACTTTTTGAGATGGGTATAAAGGGACACCTATTAGCAAAAGTATGTAGGCATAGTACACACCTCCTAAAACACCTTCTTAAAGGAGAATTATTAAAAATATATATATATATTAGTTAAACCCCCAAGTGCTTTTTTTTTAACAATAATATCCCTTTAGATTGGCTTTGGGAATTTACAAACAAAGCAATTTAGAAATTAGATGAAAGGTTTAGTGCTGGGAAACACTTTTTGAAAGATAAAAATTGCATTTTATATCAAACTATACAGATCCGAACAAAATGAGGGACAAATGAGGAGGAAAGAGGGACCAAGGGACTTTGGTCCAAATCAGGGACAGTTGAGACCTATGTGATTTCACTAGACATCTGTGCAGGAAAGTGCACTGATGTCTCTGAAATCGCTCACAAAGTCGGGCTGAGGCCCCTTTCACACTTGAGCAACTTTTCCTGAGACTTTGATCATCAGAGTTGCATGACAAGTCATACCCCATGATTTTCAATGTGTACCATTTTTATATCTGTGAAACTTCAAGTCACACCGACTTCAAAGTAGTCCCTGTACTACTTTGGTCCGACTTTGATACGAGTTGAGGTTCATAGACCTTAAGTTTACACAGGCATTCCCTGGGATCGCTGAAAAAATGCAGAAGGAAGTTTGCGCGCCTTTCCCTGCGACTCCTGCGTCCATAGACCTCAAGATTACACAGGCATTGCTTAAAGTCGCATCAAAATGACACAACTTTCAGGTCGCACAAGTGTGAAAGGGGCCTAAGTCACTGTGCTGAGTACTATTATACCTAGAATATAAAGTGGTCCCACCATCAAACACTCAGCAGCATATGCTGAAAAGAGGCGAATGCCTATTAGCCAATGCCACATCAGCATGAGCATGGTTGTTACAATAATATTAAAGTGGTTGTAAACCCACTTAGACAACTTGCATCTACAGGTATGCCTAGATCAAGGCTTACCTGTAGGTGCAAGAAATATCTCCTTAATCTACACACACTAGTAGATGTTTGTGCTACGCTCAATGGGCTAGTGGTCAGCACTTCTACTTTGAAAAACTCAGGCTTTGAAGCACTCATGGGTTCAAATCCCACAGAGACATACTAAAAGATTGTATTGGTGAAAAAAGGCAAATGCCTATTAGCCAATTAGCCAAAGCAGCATATGCTGAAAATAGGCGAATGCCAATTAGCCAATGCACTTGTATTCAATAATATTATGGTGTGGACTTCCAAATATCACACACTAGCTAACGGGCAGTTTACTTTTCTTTGTTTGTTTATTTTAATTTGCTTGTGCAAATAATAAACATAGCTGTTGGATGGTAGGTTGGCTGGTATTTGAACTTGTAACATGAGAGCTGTATAGACATGGGAGCAGACCACTAAGCCATTGTGCTAAGTACAAGACCTGCATAATAGTGTAGTATGATTAAAGAATGAACATAAATAATTACCGCTTTATAGCCACCTAAATTAAAAAATAAAAACATGAAAAAAACAACATACAACGAATAGGTAACCTAAATGTTTAATACATGTAATTTTACATAATAGCAGACATTACTATGTAATAATCCTTCATAACTGCATTCGTTAGCAAAAGAAGGAAAAAAACTAGGAATACTAATTGCAATATACATCAATAGATAGAGCACATCTCATATAAAAATGTTTCTTTCACATACATGGATCATGGTTACAGTGCAGTGCTATATAAAAACTTAGTGGAAATTGGCATTTGCACGTACGCGGTTTTGCTAATTAGCGCTGATTTCACATTTACTAACACTTGTTTGCTGCTAATAGCGCTCTTTTTCATTCGCAAATTCGGGCATGGAATTTTTAATTGTCAAAAATTGGAGCTATTTTTTGCGATGTGCTCAGTACTTCCTGGAGTTACAGTATACTAAATCAGCCCCAAACTGTTTTATTAATAATTTCTGACCAGCTTTGTAGCAATTATAGTGATCATTTTATTTTTCCTACTTTTTAAGAATTATTTTTTCTATAATAATTGTCTACTGTACCTGTTCCAATAAGATTTGGTGTTTTTTATTATTCTTCATATTATGTATAATTAGGCTCATTTGATTTAGTGAGCATCTAGTCTCATGTGGGTTGACACTGTTTGGGATTGTGCAGTAACTTGCACGTTTCTATACAGTGACTTCCCCTCACCTATTGCGGTTGTGACATTTTTATTTAAAAGAGGGAGGTTTTACAGACAGCAGTAATTTTGCTTTACCATTGGTGCCTGTAAATATACCTGGATCCGGGGTTAATTTGAAGCACAGTTGCCATCATGTGCCGAATGGCTCTGGGATTTGTGGTGTTGCAGTGGAGGGCTCATTTACGACCCATTTGATGAGACCATCCATTGTTACATCATGTATGTGACAGCCCTCCTTATTTTGTTAGAGGAGATCTTAATAATTTTAATACATTTAATTATTTTCCTGTATCTTTGATACAGTTAAATTAGTTTTTAGCAGTCATTATGACCTGCTGAATAGATGCTTCGTAAGCCCCATTAATTATTATACCAAATTATAGTGGTTCTCTTTTCAGGTATGATTTTAAATTTGAAATGGATTTTTGTTCTATTTTATTTTTATTATTATTAGTTTGCTGCGCACCATACTCTCAACAGTGAGGCTTTAAACCATTTAAACTATTGTTTTGCATTTTTAACACACTAACAAGCCCAAGCTGTTATGTCTGTGTGTCACCGGGCATCGGCATGTCAGCGCTTTGCGGTTATGGGGACACAGGATGTGTGCAAGTGCAGGATTGAAGTTTTTGGTGAGAGGCAGTGGGAAAGCATAAAGGGAAGTTGTGAGGGAATGAGCAGCCAATCCCATGAATAAGTCCAAGTGACGAAACGTCGGGTGCATGGCTGCATTATCATTGACACTATCGTGACACCCTGGGCTAAGAACGCTACACGGCTGCTGTGACCCGGAGCTCAGGAGGGGGTGAGAGACCTACACCGAGCGTACACCTTGGGTCCGCCGTGACCACAAATCACTGCAGTGCCATCTTACACTTTTTTCTGCTTGCTGTGATTGATTTAAGGCTGGTTTTATTTTCATATCATGTGAGTGCAATATTTGAAGTGTGGTTGTGTATTTTAATAAATTTGGTCGTTACTATTTTACACTATTGGAGCACCTTTTCATTTTTACATGTATGGAATATCCTGTGTTGATACACAAGCTTTCAATTGATGGTCGTTCACCCTCTAGTGGTTTACTAGCAAGCTTTTGAGCCGAACACGAGAGTGGGAGGCATATACAGCTGGTGAGTGCATTTTCAAAGGGGAGCTGATACGTGAACGGTGTGGTGAAAGATATTCTCTATTAAGAAGACTACATCTCTCTTTTTGGAATATTTCTTTCTTCTTTGGAACATTATTTCACTTTATGGACTATTGTTTTTGAATTTTATCACATGTCACGTGGGGTACAATTTGATTATCACAGTGTCACTAGGGAATGCTATTATATTAGTTTAGTGATTTTCATTTATTAGCACTACATTTTTTCCTATTTTTCACTTGTGTGTTTTTAGGTTTAAATTATGTTTTTATACAATTGAGTTATTGCTCCTTCCCCTCTTTCTCAGATTATCTACCTATTTTTACTATTCTATTTAAGTTTACAAATGGCTGACTATTTGGGGAATCTCTGGACCAACTACATGTTACAAATTCAAACAGAAGTTCTAATAAGGAGTTTTGATAGCCATCAAACTTAAACAGTTGTTACTGAGAAAATGGCATGCTCATTATTTTTAACAATACATGGACTCCAAAATTATACCTATTGGACTCTGTATTCAGATCTTTCCTACCATGCAATCTCTCTCTTCTGATCTTAAATCCAAATTGGAGAATAATCTTACACAATGCTCCCTTGTGATGATGCATATTTTGAAAGAGCATTATGAAGCAGAAGCTACTATATTAGATAAAGAAATTCTAGAACTAGTTACATGAACAAATTAACTGCCTTTTAAGATAGACCGATTTTTTATGAAAAAAACACAGAATTTAAGACAGCAGTGGAAAGACTTGGGTGGTAATTTACTATAGCGCTGCGGCGCTAATTAGCGCAAATTGCTGCGAATTCGCGCTAATTAGCGTGATTCACGGCAATTTGCGCTAATTAGCGCGAAAACGGTATTCACTATAGCGCTGGAGAGAAAATACTCCCAAAATCAAATTTACTATAGCTCCCAGAATCCAAATAGCGCCCAAATCCTTACGCTACTAAAAGCTGGAGAATTGCACATGGAAATAATGTTTAGAGCATGATATAATTGCCTAAATGGTACTGAAATATGCAGTATATTATTTAAAGATAATCTGCTTTTAAACTGTGTGAAAAAGTGATTTCTACACTGAAATATCTTAAAAAGTCTGAGAAGTGAAAAATATATTTTTCTCTGTCACTTTCACTTGTTACTCTCCATCTCACAACAATCTTTACCCAAACTCACACAAGTGTCTTTACAAAGCACAAACAATACCATTGCTGTGCAAATTTAAAACCAGTCACATTTTTTTGTGCTTTTTATTATTTCTAAATAATCATAATTTGAGCCCCAAAAATTTGATATGTGTTCCAACATCAGAAATCAAAATGTAAATCCCCAAAATTTGAGGGTAATATCACTATTCTAAACTCACCCACAAAAAAGCACCACATTTCACAGAATAAATCAAGAATAACTTGATAATAATGTGCAGTCATGTTGAAACAGGAAGGGGCCACCCCCAAACTGTTCCCACAAAGTTGGGAGCATGAAATTGTCCAAAATGTCTTGGTATGCTGATGCCTTAAGAGTTCCCTTCACTGGAACTAAGGGGCCAAGCCCAACCCCTGAAAAACAATCACACCATAATCCCCCTCCTCCAAATGAATTGGACCAGTGCACAAAGCAAGGTCCATAAAGACATGGATGAGTGAGTTCGGGGTGGAGGAACTTGACTGGCCTGGACAGAGTCCTGACCTCAACACAACAGAACACCTTGGGGATGAATTAGAGCGGAGACTGCAGGCCAGGCCTTCTCGTCCAACATCAGTGCCTGACCTCACAAATGCACTTGGAAGAATGGTCAAACATTCCCATAGACCAGTGTTTCTCAACTCCAGTCCTCGAGGCGCCCCAACAGGTCATGTTTTCAGGCTTTCCATTCGTTTGCACAGGTGATTTGATCAATTTCACTGCCTTAGTAATTACCACAGCCATTTCATCTGAGGGAAATCCTGAAAACATGACCTGTTGGGGCGCCTTGAGGACTGGAGTTGAGAAACACTGCCATAGACACACTCCTAAACCTTGTGGACAGCCTTCCCAGAAGAGTTTAAGCTGTTATAGCTGCAAAGGGTGGGTCAACTCAATATTGAACACTACGGACTAAGACTGGGATGCCATTACAGTTCATGTGTGTTTAAAGGCAGGCGTCCCAATACTTAGGCCAATATATTGTATATTGCTTGGAGACACGGAACTTGGCTATGGACTTAGGGCTGGTTCACGCCACAGAGATGCAGAGAACATGTGTGAGGCTGCCTGGTGGCTAAGTGGGTAGCAATTCCATCTAGCAGCACTGGGGTTGCTGGTTCAATTCCCCAACATGCTAATGCTTATGTTGAAGTTTATATGTTTTCCCTGTGTGGGTTTCTCACCACAATCCAAAGACATGATGGTATTTTATTTGTCTCCTGTCAAAATAGTCTCTAATGTAAAAAAGTTAGTTTTGGACTTTAGATTGGAAGCTCATTGGAGCCAGGGACTGATGTTAATGTTTGTTAGCACCATAGGCGTGCGCACAGGGTGTGCCCAGGCACACCCTAATCACCCTGTGCAGCACAGATTCCCCCAACTGCCCTGGCTTCCCCCTTCCCCCGCAGTGCTGCTGACTTCCCTCCTCTCCAGCCAGCTGTTGCTGAGGGGAGGTATTAGGATGAGTGGGGGAAGGGGGTTGTAAATGTGTAATTTACTGGTCCCTTCCCTTTGTGAATGAACACTGTGAGTGATTGGTAGTGTATGTTTGAGCTTTGGGGTGCACACCCTAATGTAAAAGGCTGCGCACACCTATGGTTAGCACTAATCATGCCCAGGGACTTGGACATTTATAATTGTATGGTTTACACTGCACAGGTACATATGCTTAGAAAACTGTTGCTTTGTTTATGTGCATGCAAATGGACTTGGATCTTTGGCCTGTAGTTAGAGATTTGATGCACATAGCCAAGGGCTAACACAGTTGCAAATAGTATTATGTGTTCCTGCCCATCAGGTGCAATCACTTTAGACATACATGAAGAGACAGATTGAAAGATACTGGTGGGCGTGTACTTCTATTGGGCGTGTGTCAGTTTGCTAACAATACAACCTCTCTTATATAAAGGCCTGCAGTATGGGGGATCGTTTGGTCTGAGAAGGCCAGGTTTTTTGCTGTGATTTGTGGGGGGAGAAGGAATGATATTGTGCAGATTGACAAACCCCCGACTAGTGTTATTTGCTGAAATTCTTGTGCATTTTTTCAATCAAAAATTGTGTGTGTATTGTTCCTGTCTAACACATGCAAAATCGTTTGGAAGCATCTGCTGACCTTCTAATCTTGGATCTCATTGCTTAATCGTGTACTCAGAAATGCAGATTCCAGCAGAACATGGTCACCAATGTATCTATATGTGGATTGTGGGGTGGGGGTGGGTGTTTTGAACATGTGTCTTTTAATATCATGTTGGAATGCTTTGTAAGAATAATGACTTAAGTATGTTTCTATAATCTTGCAGATAAAAATGTGATGTGTTGCCCGTTATACACTAAAAGTAAAGCTGTGTGCACTCTAAGGTTTTGACAAATTTTAGATTGTAAGCTCCTATGAGCAGGGCCCTTAAAATCCAATTGCTAACTGTAGCACCATGTATCCTGTCCAAATTTTTTTTAAGCTAGTAAATGAATGTACATAATTTTGTTTCTGCTGGCAAAATATGGCTTTGGTGTGCTTTTTTATTTTATTTATTTTATTTTATTTTTTTAACTCAATATTTTAATTATTCAAATGACAAGACGATGTCCCAAAGAATATATTCAATAATCCACAATGTTTGCAGATGAGAAAGTAAGCATATTTGATTTTTTAATTTTATTTTTTTGTGGTGGTGGTGGTGGTTTTGGCAAAGTGCAAGATCCTTAATATTTTATTTCTATATGGATTTGTGCACCAAAAAATGAATCTCTTTGCCCTTGTTCACATTGATGCTACTTTGAAATCGCGCTACTTCACTTAAGCTAGCGCGATTTTAGGTACTACTTGATAGAGATCTGTGTGGCTTCATACACAAATGTCTATTGAAGTCGCACCTGATATCGGCAAAAGTAGTGCAGGAACTACTTTCGTAAATCGGTGTGGCGCCACAAAATTGGGGTTGCATCGATTGGAACAGTGCCATTGCCACCAATAGTCATGCGATTTGATTTCTGAAATTGCATGACAGATCACCCCAATGTAAACCTAGGCTTCAGCACCCCTGCAAGTAAATGATAAAGGTGGAATCTTCATATATAACAGCTGTGGAGAATTGCAGGTAATGAATTCAGCTGGAGGATAGGCAGTGTTGTGTGAGTCAGCTCTGGTTCACATCGGTGCGATTTTACATGTCAGATCGGTGGCAATTGCGCTGTTCTAATTGGTGTGATTGGTATTGATATAAGTGCAGAAACCTGCACAGATGTCTGTCCCCGTCCCCCCCCTTCCTGCAGTCGGGACTGACATGCGGGAATGAAATCGTATGAGTTCTGCTGAACGATTTCCTCCCGCTGTCAGTGTGAAGCAGGGCTCAAACTGGGCCTTTTGCCTTTGTAATTCACCTGCTGCTATGCCAGAGACACCATTTCTTATCAAACTCCCTTAAGTTTACCTTCAAATATCATATGTAGAAATACAGATTTGCATATCTGCAAATAATCAAAATTAATAAATTCTAATCGTGATTGAGATCAAATATTCGCAGCTGCAATCAACCGAGCGTGGTTTCACCTCCTGACCCTGAAATGAGTCATTGTAATCACCCGGAAGTTCCTGTGCTGGTCAGGATCTCCATCTAGGTGGACATGGCGAGGTCCCTCTTTAGCATAGAGGAGGTGCTGCTGATTTGCCGGGTAAGTGTAGGATATGTACTTGTGCTTACTCAAGGTGGGGGTGGATTTGGTGTGGGTGGGCTTCATTGATTTGTTTGTTATCACCACACATTTGCTTCTGACCCATGTGCACACATCACTACTTCCTGTATTTGTTCTGCTGATGTAAATCAGTAAGGACTATGCAAGTATAAATGAGAGCTCCTTTCTATTAAAATATATATGACTTGATTCACAGTTGGGCGACTTTTCATGATTCTCAATGATAACCATTCATATCTGTGCTACATTAAGTCACACCAACTTCAAAGTAGTCTCTGTACTACTTTGGTGTGACTTTCAGGCTCGGTTTCCACTAGTCCGACTTGTCATGCAACTTGGGACTGCAAAGTCGCATGACGTCATACCCTATGATTTCCAATGAGTATGGTTCATATCTGTGCGACATCAAGTCGCAGCGACTTCAAAGTAGTCCCTGCACTACTTTGGTCCCACTTTGATACAACTTGAGGTCCATAGACCTCAAGAATATACAGGCATTTCTCCAAGTCGCATCAAAATCACGGCAAAATCATGCGAATTTAAGGTTGCAATAGTGGAAACAGAGCCTCACGTGACTTGAGGTACATAGGGCGCAATATTACACAGGCATTCCCAGAAGTTGGGGCCAAGTTGCAGCGACAAAGTGGCAGCAAATTAGTGTGACTTTCAGGTCGCAGCAGTGTGAAAGAGATTCAAGGATATCTTTGAATTTGGCCCTATTGTCACTTGTGCATCCTGAAAGTGGGGAAAATTCATCCCTGCACTACCTTGGTTTGACTTTGATGCGATTTGAGGTCCATACACCACAAGATTACACAGACATTGCATCAAGTCATGGCAAAGCTGTGCAATTTTAAGGTCGCACAAGTGCAAATGGGGCTTTATTCAAAGGTGTTAGCATTTAATCTCATTAGGTTACTTTCACACAGCTTTGGACCTCAAAGTCGCATTAAAAGTATCCCCCCCCCCCCCATGAGTTCCATTCATATCTATGCAACTTCACCCATGTTCACATAGCTCTGAATTGACATGTCAAATTACAGGCCAAATCGGTGCCTATTGACGGCAATAGAACCGTCCAAATTGATGCGACGCCACACAGATTCCCAAAAGTATTTCCTACACTACTTTGGGCG
Organism: Rana muscosa; assembly: GCA_029206835.1. Classification (NCBI taxonomy): domain Eukaryota; kingdom Metazoa; phylum Chordata; class Amphibia; order Anura; family Ranidae; genus Rana; species Rana muscosa. Next base: position 12,347,077 of record CM055118.1, read on the forward strand.
ACTTCAGGAGGCAATTTCTTACCTCCCAACTTTTTGAGATGGGTATAAGGAACAACTATTAGCAAAAGTATGTAGGCATAGGAGACACCTCCTAAAACACCTTCTTAAAGGAGAATTATTAAAAAAAAAATATTAGTTAAACCCCCAAGTGTTTTTTTTTTTTTTAACAATAATATCCCTTTAGATTGGCTTTGGGAATTTACAAACAAAGCAATTTAGAAATTAGATGAAAGGTTTAGCGCTGGAAAACCCTTTTTGAAAGATAAAAATTGCATTTTATATCAAACTATACAGATCAGAACAAAATGAGGGACAAATGAGGAGGAAAGAGGGACAGAGGGACTTTGTTCCAAATCAGGGACAGTTGAGACCTATGTGATTTCACTAGACATCTGTGCAGGAAAGTGCACTGATGTCTCTGAAATCGCTCACAAAGTCGGGCTGAGGCCCTTTTCACACTTGAGCGACTTTTCCTGCGACTTTGGTCATCAGAGTTGCATGACAAGTCATACCCCATGATTTTTAATGTGTACCATTTATATCTGTGCAACTTCAAGTCACACCGACTTCAAAGCAGTCCCTGTACTACTTTGGTCCGACTTTGATACGAGTTGAGGTTCATAGACCTTAAGTTTACACAGGCATTCCCTGGGATCGCAGAAAAAATGCAGATGGAAATTTGCGCGCCTTTCCCTGCGACTCCTGCGTCCATAGACCTCAAGATTACACAGGCATTGCTTAAAGTTGCATCAAAATCACACAACTTTCAGGTCGCACAAGTGTGAAAGGGGCCTAAGTCACTGTGCTGAGTACTATTATACCTAGAATATAAAGTAGTCCCACCATCAAACACTCAGCAGCATATGCTGAAAAGAGGCGAATGCCTATTAGCCAATGCCACATCAGCATGAGCATGGTTGTTACTATAATATTAAAGTGGTTGTAAACCCACTTAGACAACTTGCATCTACAGGTAAGCCTAGATTAAGGCTTACCTGTAGGTGCAAGAAATATCTCCTTAACCTGCACTGTTAAGGAGATATTTGCTTTTAAAACAGCACCGATGATGTCACACGCATGCGCACTAGCGGGCCGACATCATTGCCGGTTTTCTGAATGGGATCTCGCCGGCCCCAGCGCGCATGCGTGTGACGTCATCGCCGCTCCGGCCAATCACATCGCCGGAGCGGCGATACACTGAAGGCAGTGACAGGACATCGAGGCAAGATGGCGGCGGAGGGGAACGACGAGCAGTTTGGGGGCTTTGATATCAGGTAAGTCATTCAGAATGTGCTAGTATGCTATACATACTAGCTCATTATGCCTTTCTTTTGCAGGGTTTTAAAAAAAAAAAAAAAAAATGTGTTTGCTTCCTCTTTAACCACTTAGCAACCACCTGCCGACAAATAACGTCGACAAGGTGGTTGCTTAACTCTGGGAGGACGTTATATAACGTCCTCCCAGAATCGCGCTCCCGCGCGCCCCCTGGGGCGGCCACACGGGAAACTCCGTGACCGCCGGGTCCAGAGGACCCGGCGGATCACGAATCGCGGTAAATCGCCGCTGATAGCGGCCATTTACCACGTGATCGCTCCGTCAAATGACGGAGCAATCACTTGTAAACAGACCGGCGTCATGTGATGACGCCGGTTCCTCTCTCCCCTCTCTGTACCGATCGGTACAGTGTGAGAGGGAAGGGGGAGGGAGCGGATGGCAGCAGCAGCACTGTGGGCTGGATCTGTGACAATTGCAGTCACAGATCCAGCCATCCATCCATCCCTGCTCAGCCATCCCTGTGCAATACCCTGCCAATACTCTGCAATACACCCTGCCAATACTCTGCAAAATACCCTGCCAATACTCTGCAAAATACCCTGCCAATACTCTGCAAAATACCCTGCAATACCCTGGTGCAATACTCTGCAATACCCTGGTGCAATACTCTGCAATACCCTGGTGCAATACTCTGCAATACCCTGGTGCAATACTCTGCAATACCCTGGTGCAATACTCTGCAATACTCTGCGCAATACTCTGGTGCAATACCCTGCAATAACCTGGTGCAATACTCTGCAATACCCTGCGCAATACTCTGCAATACCCTGCGCAATACCCTGCAAAATACTCTGCAATACCCTGCGCAATACTCTGCAAAATACTCTGCAATACCCTGCGCAATACTCTGCAATACCCTGCGCAATACTCTGCAATACTCTGCAATATGTTGCACAATACTCTGCATCACCTGCGCAATACTCTGCAAAATACTCTGCAATACCCTGCGCAATACTCTGCAATACCCTGCGCAATACTCTGCAATACTCTGCAATACCCTGCACAATACTCTGCAATACCCTGCACAATACACCCTGTGCAATACTCTGCAATACCCTGCGCAATACTCTGCAATACCCCCTGTGCAATACCCCATGCAATACCCTGCCATACTCCGCAATACCCTGCCATACTCCGCAATGCCCTGCCATACTCCGCAATGCCCTGCCATACTCCGCAATGCCCGGCAATACTCTGCAATAACCACTTCCCGCCCGCCGGCTGTCATATGACGTCCTTGACTTTGTGCGGGGATATCTGAATGATGGGTGCAGCTACAGGCATCATTCAGATATTAGCTTTTTCAGCCGGCGATTCCCTACACCATAACAACAATCATAGTGGCTGTTCCGCCGCTTGATCATTCTTACGGGAGGTGAGAGGGGATGTCCCCCCCCAGCCGCCCTCCGGTGCTTCTACCGACTCACCGCTACGATCAAAGCCAGGATTGTTGTTTTTTTTTTGTTTTTTTTTCAGGCTTCCCAGCCTAGAGGTGAGATGTGGGGTCTTATTGACCCCATATCTCACTGTAAAGAGGACCTGTCATGCCATATTCCTATTACAAGGGATGTTTACGTTCCTTGTAATAGGTATAAAAGTGATTAAAAAAAATTTTGGGGCGGAAAAACATGTCAAACTAAAATAAATAAAGTAAAATGAACAATAAAAAAATATTTTTTTTAAAGCGCCCCTGTCCCCGTGAGCTCGCATACAGAAGCGAACACATATGTAAGTCCCGCCCACATATGAAAACGGTTTTCAAACCACACATGTGAGGTATCTCTGCGAACGTTAGAGCAAGAGCAATCATTTTGGCCCTAGACCTCCTCTGTAACTCAAAACATGTAACCAGTAAAAATATTTAAAGCGTCGCCTATGGGGATTTTTAAGTAGCGAAGTTTGGCGCCATTCCACAAGCGTGTGCAATTTTTAAGGGTGACATGTTAGGTTTCTATTTACTTGGCGTAACTTCATCTTTCACATTATGCAAAAACATTTGGCTAACTTTACTGTTTTTTTTTTTTTAAGCACAAAACATTTTTTTTCCGTAAAAAACGCGTTAAAAAATTGCTGCGCAAATATCGTGCGAGATAAAAAGTTGCAACAACCACCATTATATTCTCTAAGGTCTTTGCTAAAAAAACATATATAATGTTTTGGGGTTCTATGTAATTTTATAGCAAACAAATGATGATTTTTACATGTAGGAGAGAAATGTCAGAATTGGCCTCGGTGCTCCAGAACGCCTGAAGGGGCTCCCTGCATGTTGGGCCTCTGTATGTGGCCACGCTGTGTAAAAGTCTCACACATGTGGTATCGCCATACTCGGGAGGAATAGCAGAATGTGTTTTGGGGTGTAATTTGTGGTATGCATATGTTGTGTGTGAGAAATAACCTGCTAATATGACAATTTTGTGGAAAAAAAAAAGAGAAAAAAAAAATTCTTGATTTTTGCAAAGAATTGTGGGAAAAAATGACAACTTCAAAAAACTCACAATGCCTCTTTTTGAATACCTTGGAATGTCTTCTTTCCAAAAAGGGGTCATTTGGGGGGTATTTGTACTTTTCTGGCATGTTGGGGTCTCAAGAAATGAGATAGGCCGTCAGTACTTCAGGTGTGATGAATTTTCAGATATTGGCACCATAGCTTGTGGACTCTATAACTTTCACAAAGACCAAATAATATGCACCAATTTGTACTTATTTTTACCAAAGATATGTAGCAGTATAAATTTTGGCCAAAATTTATGAAGAAAAAATAGTAATTTGCTAAATTTTATAACGGAAACGAAAAAAAACCAATTTTTTTATAGAATTTTCAGTCTTTTTTCTCTTATAGCGCAAAAAATAAAAAATCCAACAGTGATTAAATACCACCAAAAGAAAGCTCTATTTGTGTGAAAAAAAGGACAAAAAATTCATATGGGTACAGTGTTATATGACTGAGTAATTGTCATTCAAAATGTGAGAGCACCGAAAGCTGAAAATTGGTCTGGTTATTAAGGGGGTTTAAGTGCCCAGTGGTCAAGTGGTTAAGCCATGAATTCAAATCCTACTGATGGCAGCACCTCCTGAAAGTGTGCATTTTACTCAGGAGCATATTTCTCGCGTTGCTGTGTTCTTCCGCACAGTCGGTTACCTGCTAATAAAAAAAAGCCGCTCTTCTTCTGTGGCGGTCTTCCTCCTCTGTGTTGTCACCCGCTGTGTGGCGTCTCTTACATAGCCATGGAGCGGGCTCTCCGGGTGACGTTATCGGATGGCCACAGAAGAAGAGCAGCTTTTTTTTTTCTATTAGCGGGTAACCGACTGTGCGGAAGAACACAGCAGCGGGAGTAGACGGCAGCGGCAGGAGAGACAGCTCGGGGAGAAGAAACATCACACACTAGTAGATGTTTGTGCCACGCTCAATAGGCTAGTGGTCAGCACTTCTACCTTGAAAAACTCAGGCTTTGAAGCACTCATGGGTTCAAATCCCACAGAGAGATACTAAAAGATTGACTTGGTGAAAAAAAGGCAAATGCCTATTAGCCAATTAGCCAAAGCAGCATATGCTGAAAATAGGTGAATGGCAATTAGCCAATGCACTTTTATTCAATAATATTATGGTGTGGAATTCCAAACATCACACACTAGCTAACGGGCAGTTTACATTTGTTTGTTTGTTTATTTTAATTTGCTTGTGCAAAAAATAAACATAGCTGTTGTATGGTAGGTTGGCTGGTATTTGAACTTGTACCATGAGAGCTGTGGTAACATCTGAGCAGAACACTAAGCCATTGTGCTAAGTACAAGAGCTGCATAATAGTGTAGTATGATTAAAGAATGAACATAAATAATTACCGCTTTATAGCCACCTAAATGAAAAAAAAAAAAAAAAAAACATGAAAAAAAACACATACAACAAATGGGTAACCTAAATGTTTAATACATGTAATTTTACAGAATAGCAGAAATTACTATGTAATAATCATTCATAACTGCATTCGTTAGCAAAAGAAGGAAAAAAACTAGGAATACTAATTGCAATATACAGCAATAGATGCACATGAGGTAGAGCACATCTCATATAAAAATGTTTCTTTCACATACATGGATCATGGTTACAGTACAGTGCTATATAAAAATGTAGTGGAAATTGGCATTTGCATGTACGTGGATGCGCTAATTAGCGCTGATTTCAGATTTACTAACACTTGTTTGCTGCTAATAGCGCTCTTTCTCATTCGCAAATTCGCGCATTGAATTTTTAATTGTCAAAAATGGGAGCTATTATTTGCTCAGTACTTCCTGGAGTTATAGTAAATCAGCCCAATAGTAGTGAACTGATTAAAAAAAAGGACAACCCCGTAAACTGATCGTACAATCTTGGATTACTCCCAGGGTGCCCACCAGGTGACAATGGGTGGAGCAGGTCAATAAACTATTGATAAGAGAATAGTTGACATACCAACATAGAAATGTCTCACGCAAATTCTATTCAATGTGGCAAGCCTGGCTAGATGTCCCGGGATTAGCACTGCATCATCTTATTAGAGACAGGCTCCTACAGGGGTGAGGCTATAAGTAATCCAGAATTGTAGCTGATTGAGTCCAGTGTCGTATAGGAACCCTTATGGCATTGGTGACTTTGGTGGGTCATGGTTGTTTGTTTCTGGGTTTAACCTCAGGGCTCTGAGGGTTTAGAAAGGTTAAACTGTTACCTTTTTCTTTTCTTTTTTTTTTTACTTAGTTACGATATGTCGGCTTATATGTTATTTTGGTTTAAATGTTTCTGTATGGATTGTACGACACGGCAGAATGTCACGAAATGACTAATGCTATACTCCTTTCATATTGTATACTGAATGGCATATATCTTGTATTGTGAAAATTTTACAAAATCGTTTTTTTTTCTTTTTTTAAATCAGAAAACAGAAAAGGACAAGAAAATGAACAGAGACGTATTGGCCTTTCTAAACGGTCATGCTTACAAATGGGATAAACAGACAAATAGGTTTACCAAACCCAGACCTAGAGGTTATAATAACTAGAAAAGCTACAATTTCTGGGGAAATTGTGTGACGTGTTCTTGCCTCCACCAGTAGTCTACTGGAGTGGGCGGAGTAACTGGGTGGAGTGGCTTGTGCAACTGTTGTGTGGTTGGAGTGGCTGGAGTAACTGTGGAAAGTGTTAAAAAGTAGAAATAGTAGAAAAAAAATGAAGAAGTCCCATCATTAGCTGAAAGAGCGGAACATTTAAAAAAAAAAAAAATATTTTATTTTTTCAAAAAAAACATTTTTTTCAAAAATTATAATTTTTTTAATTTTTAAATGATTTTTTTTTCAAAAATGTTTTTTTCTTTCCAAAAAAATTTTTTTCAGATATTTTTTTTTTCAAAAATGTTTTTTTTTTCAAAAATGATTTTTTTTTCAAAATGATTTTTGTTTTAAAAAAATATATATTTTTAAATGATGTTTTTTTCAAAAATCTTTATTTTTTTCAAAAATTATTCTATTTTTTTTTTTTATGTATTATTTTTTTTTTCAAAAATTTTCTTTTTTTTTTCATGGGGGGGGGGGGTCATAAACAGCGGAAAACAGTATCCGTCGTATTACAGTACATAGTAGAGGTAAATAGTCATTCATTTACAGATAACAGAATCAAAAAAGTAAGCAAAGTTGAACATTAGAAATGCCTTAGAGAAATAAGAGGCGACGTGCATTGTCTTTCCCCCCCAAACACCCCAACTGGGAACATACTGTGTCCTGAGGGAAAGACAACACAGCCAACCCCCATGTTACAACAATTTGTGATTCAGAAACTCCCCTCAGAGCTGTGTGGGAGGAGCTATAGGTCCCTCAGCGTTGCCAAGGAAACCAATGTTTGTTTATGCAGGCTCTAACCACAGGTCACACAGTATTTTCAGCCTCTCCTGAATACTTGCCATTCTTCAAACGGTCGTATTTTAAAAACTATAAATCCTACAATAAAGAGCTTTATATTGTGAGAATCACAAGACCCAGATCTACATTTTGATATATAGTATGTCTCAGAAATATTAAAATTAAAGGCACAGTCGCAGTTTAGAAATTGCCCTTCAAATTTGAAGTGGCTGGAGGGGAGTTTCAATGAATGTCAATGGGTGGCGTGAGTTGCAAACAAATCATCATACTGTGAAAACTGTAAGGACTATGGCTTAGCCATGGACACCTGTAGTGGCAGCAGAGATAGCTGAACGTTTTGATATAAAATTTGTGTAGGTGGGCTTAAAAATGAGGTAGTGGTGGCAGGTTAGAAATCATGTCCTGATTTTTCAGATTTTGTCAGCTCTAGTTTCGCCATTCATTCCTATGGGACAAATTTCACCGCAAAAACAACGATATTTCGTGAACGATTCGGCGAAATCGGCGATATTTGCTTTTAAAACAGCACCGATGATGTCACACGCATGCGCACTAGCGGGCCGACATCATTGCCGGTTTTCTGAATGGGATCTCGCCGGCCCCAGCGCGCATGCGTGTGACGTCATCGCCGCTCCGGCCAATCACATCGCCGGAGCGGCGATACACTGAAGGCAGTGACAGGACATCGAGGCAAGATGGCGGCGGAGGGGAACGACGAGCAGTTTGGGGGCTTTGATATCAGGTAAGTCATTCAGAATGTGCTAGTATGCTATACATACTAGCTCATTATGCCTTTCTTTTGCAGGGTTTTAAAAAAAAAAAAAAAAAATGTGTTTGCTTCCTCTTTAACCACTTAGCAACCACCTGCCGACAAATAACGTCGACAAGGTGGTTGCTTAACTCTGGGAGGACGTTATATAACGTCCTCCCAGAATCGCGCTCCCGCGCGCCCCCTGGGGCGGCCACACGGGAAACTCCGTGACCGCCGGGTCCAGAGGACCCGGCGGATCACGAATCGCGGTAAATCGCCGCTGATAGCGGCCATTTACCACGTGATCGCTCCGTCAAATGACGGAGCAATCACTTGTAAACAGACCGGCGTCATGTGATGACGCCGGTTCCTCTCTCCCCTCTCTGTACCGATCGGTACAGTGTGAGAGGGAAGGGGGAGGGAGCGGATGGCAGCAGCAGCACTGTGGGCTGGATCTGTGACAATTGCAGTCACAGATCCAGCCATCCATCCATCCCTGCTCAGCCATCCCTGTGCAATACCCTGCCAATACTCTGCAATACACCCTGCCAATACTCTGCAAAATACCCTGCCAATACTCTGCAAAATACCCTGCCAATACTCTGCAAAATACCCTGCAATACCCTGGTGCAATACTCTGCAATACCCTGGTGCAATACTCTGCAATACCCTGGTGCAATACTCTGCAATACCCTGGTGCAATACTCTGCAATACCCTGGTGCAATACTCTGCAATACTCTGCGCAATACTCTGGTGCAATACCCTGCAATAACCTGGTGCAATACTCTGCAATACCCTGCGCAATACTCTGCAATACCCTGCGCAATACCCTGCAAAATACTCTGCAATACCCTGCGCAATACTCTGCAAAATACTCTGCAATACCCTGCGCAATACTCTGCAATACCCTGCGCAATACTCTGCAATACTCTGCAATATGTTGCACAATACTCTGCATCACCTGCGCAATACTCTGCAAAATACTCTGCAATACCCTGCGCAATACTCTGCAATACCCTGCGCAATACTCTGCAATACTCTGCAATACCCTGCACAATACTCTGCAATACCCTGCACAATACACCCTGTGCAATACTCTGCAATACCCTGCGCAATACTCTGCAATACCCCCTGTGCAATACCCCATGCAATACCCTGCCATACTCCGCAATACCCTGCCATACTCCGCAATGCCCTGCCATACTCCGCAATGCCCTGCCATACTCCGCAATGCCCGGCAATACTCTGCAATAACCACTTCCCGCCCGCCGGCTGTCATATGACGTCCTTGACTTTGTGCGGGGATATCTGAATGATGGGTGCAGCTACAGGCATCATTCAGATATTAGCTTTTTCAGCCGGCGATTCCCTACACCATAACAACAATCATAGTGGCTGTTCCGCCGCTTGATCATTCTTACGGGAGGTGAGAGGGGATGTCCCCCCCCAGCCGCCCTCCGGTGCTTCTACCGACTCACCGCTACGATCAAAGCCAGGATTGTTGTTTTTTTTTTGTTTTTTTTTCAGGCTTCCCAGCCTAGAGGTGAGATGTGGGGTCTTATTGACCCCATATCTCACTGTAAAGAGGACCTGTCATGCCATATTCCTATTACAAGGGATGTTTACGTTCCTTGTAATAGGTATAAAAGTGATTAAAAAAAATTTTGGGGCGGAAAAACATGTCAAACTAAAATAAATAAAGTAAAATGAACAATAAAAAAATATTTTTTTTAAAGCGCCCCTGTCCCCGTGAGCTCGCATACAGAAGCGAACACATATGTAAGTCCCGCCCACATATGAAAACGGTTTTCAAACCACACATGTGAGGTATCTCTGCGAACGTTAGAGCAAGAGCAATCATTTTGGCCCTAGACCTCCTCTGTAACTCAAAACATGTAACCAGTAAAAATATTTAAAGCGTCGCCTATGGGGATTTTTAAGTAGCGAAGTTTGGCGCCATTCCACAAGCGTGTGCAATTTTTAAGGGTGACATGTTAGGTTTCTATTTACTTGGCGTAACTTCATCTTTCACATTATGCAAAAACATTTGGCTAACTTTACTGTTTTTTTTTTTTTAAGCACAAAACATTTTTTTTCCGTAAAAAACGCGTTAAAAAATTGCTGCGCAAATATCGTGCGAGATAAAAAGTTGCAACAACCACCATTATATTCTCTAAGGTCTTTGCTAAAAAAACATATATAATGTTTTGGGGTTCTATGTAATTTTATAGCAAACAAATGATGATTTTTACATGTAGGAGAGAAATGTCAGAATTGGCCTCGGTGCTCCAGAACGCCTGAAGGGGCTCCCTGCATGTTGGGCCTCTGTATGTGGCCACGCTGTGTAAAAGTCTCACACATGTGGTATCGCCATACTCGGGAGGAATAGCAGAATGTGTTTTGGGGTGTAATTTGTGGTATGCATATGTTGTGTGTGAGAAATAACCTGCTAATATGACAATTTTGTGGAAAAAAAAAAGAGAAAAAAAAAATTCTTGATTTTTGCAAAGAATTGTGGGAAAAAATGACAACTTCAAAAAACTCACAATGCCTCTTTTTGAATACCTTGGAATGTCTTCTTTCCAAAAAGGGGTCATTTGGGGGGTATTTGTACTTTTCTGGCATGTTGGGGTCTCAAGAAATGAGATAGGCCGTCAGTACTTCAGGTGTGATGAATTTTCAGATATTGGCACCATAGCTTGTGGACTCTATAACTTTCACAAAGACCAAATAATATGCACCAATTTGTACTTATTTTTACCAAAGATATGTAGCAGTATAAATTTTGGCCAAAATTTATGAAGAAAAAATAGTAATTTGCTAAATTTTATAACGGAAACGAAAAAAAACCAATTTTTTTATAGAATTTTCAGTCTTTTTTCTCTTATAGCGCAAAAAATAAAAAATCCAACAGTGATTAAATACCACCAAAAGAAAGCTCTATTTGTGTGAAAAAAAGGACAAAAAATTCATATGGGTACAGTGTTATATGACTGAGTAATTGTCATTCAAAATGTGAGAGCACCGAAAGCTGAAAATTGGTCTGGTTATTAAGGGGGTTTAAGTGCCCAGTGGTCAAGTGGTTAAGCCATGAATTCAAATCCTACTGATGGCAGCACCTCCTGAAAGTGTGCATTTTACTCAGGAGCATATTTCTCGCGTTGCTGTGTTCTTCCGCACAGTCGGTTACCTGCTAATAAAAAAAAGCCGCTCTTCTTCTGTGGCGGTCTTCCTCCTCTGTGTTGTCACCCGCTGTGTGGCGTCTCTTACATAGCCATGGAGCGGGCTCTCCGGGTGACGTTATCGGATGGCCACAGAAGAAGAGCAGCTTTTTTTTTTCTATTAGCGGGTAACCGACTGTGCGGAAGAACACAGCAGCGGGAGTAGACGGCAGCGGCAGGAGAGACAGCTCGGGGAGAAGAAACATCACACACTAGTAGATGTTTGTGCCACGCTCAATAGGCTAGTGGTCAGCACTTCTACCTTGAAAAACTCAGGCTTTGAAGCACTCATGGGTTCAAATCCCACAGAGAGATACTAAAAGATTGACTTGGTGAAAAAAAGGCAAATGCCTATTAGCCAATTAGCCAAAGCAGCATATGCTGAAAATAGGTGAATGGCAATTAGCCAATGCACTTTTATTCAATAATATTATGGTGTGGAATTCCAAACATCACACACTAGCTAACGGGCAGTTTACATTTGTTTGTTTGTTTATTTTAATTTGCTTGTGCAAAAAATAAACATAGCTGTTGTATGGTAGGTTGGCTGGTATTTGAACTTGTACCATGAGAACTGTGGTAACATCTGAGCAGAACACTAAGCCATTGTGCTAAGTACAAGAGCTGCATAATAGTGTAGTATGATTAAAGAATGAACATAAATAATTACCGCTTTATAGCCACCTAAATGAAAAAAAAAAAAAAAAAAAACATGAAAAAAAACACATACAACAAATGGGTAACCTAAATGTTTAATACATGTAATTTTACAGAATAGCAGAAATTACTATGTAATAATCATTCATAACTGCATTCGTTAGCAAAAGAAGGAAAAAAACTAGGAATACTAATTGCAATATACAGCAATAGATGCACATGAGGTAGAGCACATCTCATATAAAAATGTTTCTTTCACATACATGGATCATGGTTACAGTACAGTGCTATATAAAAATGTAGTGGAAATTGGCATTTGCATGTACGTGGATGCGCTAATTAGCGCTGATTTCAGATTTACTAACACTTGTTTGCTGCTAATAGCGCTCTTTCTCATTCGCAAATTCGCGCATTGAATTTTTAATTGTCAAAAATGGGAGCTATTATTTGCTCAGTACTTCCTGGAGTTATAGTAAATCAGCCCAATAGTAGTGAACTGATTAAAAAAAAGGACAACCCCGTAAACTGATCGTACAATCTTGGATTACTCCCAGGGTGCCCACCAGGTGACAATGGGTGGAGCAGGTCAATAAACTATTGATAAGAGAATAGTTGACATACCAACATAGAAATGTCTCACGCAAATTCTATTCAATGTGGCAAGCCTGGCTAGATGTCCCGGGATTAGCACTGCATCATTTTATTAGAGACAGGCTCCTACAGGGGTGAGGCTATAAGTAATCCAGAATTGTAGCTGATTGAGTCCAGTGTCGTATAGGAACCCTTATGGCATTGGTGACTTTGGTGGGTCATGGTTGTTTGTTTCTGGGTTTAACCTCAGGGCTCTGAGGGTTTAGAAAGGTTAAACTGTTACCTTTTTCTTTTCTTTTTTTTTTTACTTAGTTACGATATGTCGGCTTATATGTTATTTTGGTTTAAATGTTTCTGTATGGATTGTACGACACGGCAGAATGTCACGAAATGACTAATGCTATACTCCTTTCATATTGTATACTGAATGGCATATATCTTGTATTGTGAAAATTTTACAAAATCGTTTTTTTTTCTTTTTTTAAATCAGAAAACAGAAAAGGACAAGAAAATGAACAGAGACGTATTGGCCTTTCTAAACGGTCATGCTTACAAATGGGATAAACAGACAAATAGGTTTACCAAACCCAGACCTAGAGGTTATAATAACTAGAAAAGCTACAATTTCTGGGGAAATTGTGTGACGTGTTCTTGCCTCCACCAGTAGTCTACTGGAGTGGGCGGAGTAACTGGGTGGAGTGGCTTGTGCAACTGTTGTGTGGTTGGAGTGGCTGGAGTAACTGTGGAAAGTGTTAAAAAGTAGAAATAGTAGAAAAAAAATGAAGAAGTCCCATCATTAGCTGAAAGAGCGGAACATTTAAAAAAAAAAAAAATATTTTATTTTTTCAAAAAAAACATTTTTTTCAAAAATTATAATTTTTTTAATTTTTAAATGATTTTTTTTTCAAAAATGTTTTTTTCTTTCCAAAAAAATTTTTTTCAGATATTTTTTTTTTCAAAAATGTTTTTTTTTTCAAAAATGATTTTTTTTTCAAAATGATTTTTGTTTTAAAAAAATATATATTTTTAAATGATGTTTTTTTCAAAAATCTTTATTTTTTTCAAAAATTATTCTATTTTTTTTTTTTATGTATTATTTTTTTTTTCAAAAATTTTCTTTTTTTTTTCATGGGGGGGGGGGTCATAAACAGCGGAAAACAGTATCCGTCGTATTACAGTACATAGTAGAGGTAAATAGTCATTCATTTACAGATAACAGAATCAAAAAAGTAAGCAAAGTTGAACATTAGAAATGCCTTAGAGAAATAAGAGGCGACGTGCATTGTCTTTCCCCCCCAAACACCCCAACTGGGAACATACTGTGTCCTGAGGGAAAGACAACACAGCCAACCCCCATGTTACAACAATTTGTGATTCAGAAACTCCCCTCAGAGCTGTGTGGGAGGAGCTATAGGTCCCTCAGCGTTGCCAAGGAAACCAATGTTTGTTTATGCAGGCTCTAACCACAGGTCACACAGTATTTTCAGCCTCTCCTGAATACTTGCCATTCTTCAAACGGTCGTATTTTAAAAACTATAAATCCTACAATAAAGAGCTTTATATTGTGAGAATCACAAGACCCAGATCTACATTTTGATATATAGTATGTCTCAGAAATATTAAAATTAAAGGCACAGTCGCAGTTAAGAAATTGCCCTTCAAATTTGAAGTGGCTGGAGGGGAGTTTCAATGAATGTCAATGGGTGGCGTGAGTTGCAAACAAATCATCATACTGTGAAAACTGTAAGGACTATGGCTTAGCCATGGACACCTGTAGTGGCAGCAGAGATAGCTGAACGTTTTGATATAAAATTTGTGTAGGTGGGCTTAAAAATGAGGTAGTGGTGGCAGGTTAGAAATCATGTCCTGATTTTTCAGATTTTGTCAGCTCTAGTTTCGCCATTCATTCCTATGGGACAAATTTCACCGCAAAAACAACGATATTTCGTGAACGATTCGGCGAAACGTTCCACACAGTAATAGCACACCAATCGGGACCAATCCGCACGTTTCGATATATTACTTGTCTATGTAGTGTAAAAACTGTGGGAGGAGTTAGGGTGGTAAAATTTGGCTATAATAAGAATAATATATATGTGAGATAACAATAAGTGCTCTTGCTATGCAAGAACACCTAAATAATATATATGTGAGATAACAATAAGTGCTCTTGCTATGCAAGAACACTTAACTATGATGATGGCAATACTTCTGACTCATCAGTTGCATCTTCTGTTTCCTGTTTTCACACAGGTTTTGAATCTTCTAGAACACAAGGAACACGCACAGAGTCTTCCTTCATTAAACGAAAAGAACATGATCGAGGTGGCACTTCTTCCACACATGGTTACCCCGGTACCCTTATGCACATGTCCCAGACCTCTAAGTTGGCCTGGGTCTCTCATTACTGAAACTATCTATTCTTCCTCTCTCGGTTAAGGTAATAACTCATGGTTGTCTATGTTTGGCTCGTAGGTAAATGGAAATCCCTCCTGTGGCACTATAAAATCACTTCTCCAGTTGACGATTTTTTAGACAAAATGATCGAAAATGTAGGTCCCAACCTTACAAAGAATCCCACCCCACCAATACATCCAATATCAAATCCATGAGCATGAACAAGATGAACTTGAAGTAATCAATTTATAGGGTTTTGATCTGTCTGCGGAGGAGGTCAAATTCCTACACTATGGCCTTAACTTTTGCCCCACATGTGGTATGGACAGGTTTGAACTTATCAAGGATATCCATCTATTTGCTCACAAATTGAAATTTCGATCATTTATTGAGGGCCCTAGGATCAAGAAAAAAAAAACAGCCCCCCTGGCAGGTCTATTATCCAATTGGTGTGATTTTAACAAACGAGATTGTAAAATGCTTAAAATACTATCTGAATTAAAGGCGGCATCAGGTATTTCTGATCCAATTGTGGAAACTGATACTGCACCTTTGTCCCAGGTATCCGTGAGTTCTACCCATTCATACTCTAGTAATACATCCTCGATGAGTTCAGACCCGCCCAACCAGGGCCGCCATCAGGGGGTACAGCCCACACACTTGTAAGGGGCCTGAGATGCCTTCTCTCATCCCGGCCTAAATTTAAAGAACAGATATCATCAAACCTGTCGATAAAGGTAGGAATGTTGTGGTAATGAACAATATGTTAAAATCTGTAATTGTATTGTATCAAATAGAGCTTAGTACAAAAAGGTTGATAGTTTTTACCTGGAGAAATTCAAATCAGACGACTTCTGCTTGATTGATGGACATCTAAGATTAGGTAACATCACCAAAGATCTGCGAGACTTTCCTAAGATTGATGAGCCCCGCCCTCCTTGCTATGGGTTCAGAGGCGGCAGCAGGCGAGTGCATTGGGGCGAGGGATTGGGCAGCTGCCACTTCCCCTGTAGACCTTCCATGCTTCCTGCCCTCCTCCTTGCTGTGGATTCAGTGGCGGTGAAATGGCTATTTGGGCGGAACGCATCAATCCCACCACCTTCTTGGGTACTGTTGACTGACAAATTTGGCAGCACTGTATATGTTTTTAGAATGTCTCTTATATATTTTTCTACGGAATAATTACATTTGCTTTTTAAATATTTCTATTTTGTTTATTACTGTTATCAGCACCATTGACAAAATCCCATTTACTCCACCTTGTCTCCCTCATCTGGGAAACTCAGGGATATCCTATATGGGGATTGTGCCATCTTGTTTGAATTGCACAAGCTCTCCCACCCAACTGTCTTAAATGCTGCTATGTTACCTAGATGTTGTTTCTCTCTCTTTTGTAACTATGTCTCTCTTTCTGATATGTACTTTGGGTTATGTTATATCTGTGATTTGGTCTGCGAAAATCCTTTTCCTCTTTTGTACTTTGCTTTAAAAACCTATTAAAAACTTATTGGAAAGAAAATTATGAAGTTATGTAAACTGACAGGTTGGTGGAGCGGTTTAACAGAATGGTAAAAAGTATGTTGCATAAGGTAGCGGACAAAGCTGGACAGAACTGGGAATATCTCATGTTCACTATATGCAAGGACCCACACACTACCACTGAATATTCTCTTTTTGAGCTGTTGTTTGGTAGCTGGCCCCATGGGTTATGAATACATGCATGTAGCATGAAGCATGAAGTGCATTAACGTTGTTCCCTGCCTATAGAAGCTATGGTGTATTTGTATTAATGGATTACTATGAATAAACTCTTTGGGATTTTCCATGTATCTGAGTGCGGTCATCCATCTCCCAGTGTGAAATGCCCCATGGCTTGCTGGATATTGCTAAGAGACGTAGAACATGTTATATGTCTCCCAGATGAAGGACAGAATCACAGCCATCATGTTTGTGGTTGTGAACATATATGGGAGGCTCAAACCAAATTTTACAGTATATTTTCATGGTAAGGACATTTTGGCCTGGAGACAGTCTTGGTGTTGGCCACAATTGTAGTAAGTACATTGCTGGCTCAGTGACATGGTCTGTTTTTAGATCCTTGAACAAGTTAGGAAGATAAATTAAAAGTGGTTTAGCTGGGTAAACAAAAGCCAGAACAGAATTACCATGTGAATCTAAACAAACTCTGGAAGGATAGAGAGTGTGTGGCTGCTCTAGCTAGCTGATTGTCAGCAACCAGTTCTTTGGTGGCAGAAGTTAAAGTGGGTGACACTTTGTTCAAAGCACAGAAGCAGGCAGTGAGAGTTTTTGTAGCAAAGTCAGGAGATCTTTCCAGATCTCCCTGTTTGCACCTCTATGATTAAACAGGACATGATCATGGCATATCAGGGTTTTGTCTGATTATGAACTTTAAACTCAACACATATAGTTTACGTATTTCATAGTGTCTAAGAGACATCAGGCAAAAGCTATGTTGACATGCAACTGGTATTTAAAAAAGAAAAAAAAGAAAAACATTACGAATCCCCCAGAGGTGGATAATATTACATATTTATTTAGTAGTGAAATTCGAATTTTGGGAAGACAGACAACCTAAGCTGTGTTTTGTTATTGGTGTTCATAAAATGTGAGGTGTGTGGAGTGTAAAAACTAACCGAAAGCAAATTAACCAGACAATATTAGTTTTTCCAGGAAATTTAAGAAACTGACCAGCAAAAAATTCAATTGTCATGATAACTAGTTTCAGACACTTACAAACATAAAGAATATGATTATATGTATAATTATCTCACAATTAATCACCTCTATGATTGAGCCATTTTTAGGTGAAATATGTCCGAGTTAGGCATGGTCTGGATGGACTCTTTGGTGATCTTGTCCTGGAACAATAAAACTTTCTGAAGACGGAGGTCATTGGAGTGCAGTTAGCACTTTATTTTATGTGTATAATTGTGCTGCTGAACAAATGTGTATCAATGCCGAATATTGTCTCCAAACTTGTGGGGTGCACGGCTAGTACTGGCACTGCTAGAGTCTCAGTGTGAAGAAAGGTCATCACTCCATGTCAAATATACCTCATTTACTGCAAGTTGTAATCACTGATGCACATTTTGTGTGCACATAGGTCCTCCTCTTCCTCAAGGCATAACAACTGCTACTGTTAACACACCTTAATTACCCCAATACTCATTAAACCCCAGCTCCATATTCCCTCCACAGCATTACCCCCCTCCCCCCATTAAGAGCCCAGAAATATGTAGCGATATGATGCATATTCATTTTAATTGTGCTGCTGTTTGCTACTGTTACATGCATATCTAAAAAAGGCATGGGTTATAGGAAAAGCAACATTTGACCAAATGGAAAAATATCAGATGGCACATTCCCCCTGCTCTAATATGTTTTATAATTTTCACATCTTCTTTATAAAGCTGTTCCAAGACCTACAGTAAATATAAGGAAATGAACATTTCTAAATCGTTCATCAGGAGACACAGGAGGATACTCAGAGGTGTAGGATTATGCAGCGACCTTCCAGAGATCAAACATTCAGAGCTGATAGGACAGCCTAGAATAACCCCTCCCACTCCCAGCATGCCTTTTTTTTATGTTCAAGGAGAATGGATGCCTTCTCTATGCTCTAAGAAGCAAACCCAATTCTTTCCTTGCACATTTTATAAAGACTATATTTTTCTTCAAGCACATTTCTGTAGCGGCAGAGCTTAAAAGTGCTTAGTTTGCTGCTTTCTGGATTGTCTGGTACTCGGCATAGCCCTGGAAGCTGGGCCTGTACCCCAGAAGATGTAAGGATTACCTGTAGGTGACCAAAGTGCACTGGGCTCTGACAGCTCTCTTCAGGCACCTAGTGTGTTGTGTGTTAGCCGCAGAGCACTTTACAGGTCCTGGGCCATGCTGCAGCTGTCTGGTGAAAGACAGTCCCTAAAGTCTCCTGCGAGACTATGCCTGGTGAATGAGTAGTCTGTCTGGGTGCTTAATTCCCTGTGGAGTCTGCTTAGACTTCTCCAGATCATTATTGTTGAGTACTTGTAGAGCTTGTCCCTACCCATGGGAGTGGATTTTATAGCTATTTCTGCACAGTCAGCATATAACAAAAAGGAAGAGCACCCTAACCCCTACGGATGGGTTGGTACAAGAAGAGTCTCTGTCTATGGACATACAGTAACTCCAAAGCTCAGATATACCATTTTGGTCCTTGTGGATGCTGTACACACTTGTTTAGACCTATGGCTACTTACGTCACTTTCCCCGTAAGTTACAAGCTTGGGTTTCTTTAAGAATTCCCACTCGGCAAAAACTTTCCCTGTACTTTTACTCCTGCAACCAGTGTTGTGCAAGGATTGAAGGACTGGCTTACCACTAATGATGTTTTTACCCCCCTCCCCCAAGTATTTTGCTCTGCACTATCCTATTGTTGAAGGATTCCTTAAGAAGTGAACAATCCCTGTAGTGGATACAGACATCTCCTGTCTTAAAAAGATAACAAGACTTCAACTGTTCTTATGTAGGACGTCCCAGCATTTAAAGATCCTGTGCCTAGAAGCCCTCCTTAAAACCTTCTTTGCTTTTGCTGGCTCAGCCCCACAACCTGCTATTTCAATTAAGTTTGCCTACCAGACCATAATTGGGCTAAGCATATAACCAATAATCGTGGTTTTATCCATTTGGATCCCTTGGTTCTCCAACAGTTGAAACTTTTGCCGACAGCTCTGTTCTGTGGGGACAGACTAGTAGATTTCATGGACCCAGTTTCCCACATGGGTCTCCTTTTGGTTCACATGCAAATAAACTTTTGTCTCAAGTGTTGGACTGCAGAGCAGCTTTGCAAAAATTATTTAACGTGCATTCTCTTATTGGTGCATCCCTGGACTCATTTTATTAAGGAAATCACCAGGGGAAAGAGAACCCTTTTGCCCCGGTAAAGGAAGGCTTAGCGTTGATCACGCAAACCTTTTACTTTTACAGAGTTTAAGAGCTCCTTTCATTTCTCTGAGGCTGCCACATCTAATACCAAGTCCTAGATCCCATCTCAGCATAAAGCCTGGACCTCTAAAGCCTCCAAGCCCAATGACATATACTTTTTGCAATAAGGAGATGCCCCCACTACTAAAAGTGGCTGAGGCCATTCACTTTTCTCTTTACCTGTTGAGTTAGTGGTGTGCGGCATCTCTCATTACCACATTTGCTGGCCTACATGGCTAGTTGGTCCCAGAACATTTTGGACACTTGGGTCCAAAGCATTGTTTCCTCTAGCTTGAGTTTGGGTCTCTATTCCTGCCCTGCTTCACGTTGCCCAACCTTCCATCATCACTGCAAAAACCTGCAGACCTACATTTTTCTTTGTTGCAGCTCCTCACTCAAGGTATTATATCCCTGGTACCAGAAGGGGAAAGGTTTTATGTTTTCTACTCTAAAATGTTCCCTATTCCAAAACCCAAATGGAGGCATTTAACTCATTCAGGATTTAAAGTATTTTAATACATTTATGCAGGTGCAAATGTTCTGTATGGGATCCACCAGGTTGTTCATTGCTTCTCTTTATCCAGAGAATTTTCTGGGCTCTGTGGACATCAAGGATGCCTACCTACATTCCCTATCGTTCCAGCACATCAATGCTTCCTGCACTTTGCTGTGGGTATACAACACAGCCAGTTCATTGTTCTTCCCAATGAACTGTTCACTGCTTCCTATTCACAAAGAAGCTGGCTCTGACTCTTTCTCAAGAAATCCCCATTCTTGGATACTTGGACAATTTCTTAGAAACTGCACAGGCCTTATCAGTGAATGCTCAAAAGACTGTATAGACTCTTCATGGGTTTGGGTAGAACCTGAATCTTTAAAAATCAATGTTGGATCTGACTCATGGCCACCTTCTCCTGGATATGGCCCTATCTAGATTTTTTCTTTTATAGCACCCTGCTCCTGATGATCAGGCACTATTTTAAATTTAGTGGGTGCCTGAGCTGGTAGTTAGCTCAGACTTTGTAATGATTAAGGCTAAATCAGCCTCTGTTCCGGCTATGGCTGTGTTTGGAAGGACTTCCCACTGTTTGCCTGTAGGTGGCGTTACCACCCCAGGCCAATGTTGGAACACAAGCAGGCAAAAGTGTATTGGTGTCTTTCCCCGGGAACAGCTCAGTGGGAGTGGTCTCCCCACTGAGCATGCTGGGGAAGGGTACTTAAGGGGCAGACACAATTTCTTGGGGCTCTCTTCACCTCGTGGCCCTCCTGGCTCAAGGTATGTGTTACTGGGATTTCAGCCTCAGAGCCACGTTGGCCCGAGGCTGAATCTATGGCAGGTAGGCCCAGTTGTCCTGACTGGGGCCTACATTTTGAAGGTGATCCTGTGCTGTCTGTCCTGCAGGAGGAAGCCACTCAATGGAGGAAACCAGGGGAGGACCTGTCCTGGAAAGGACCAAAGGGAAGGCTGGTGTCTTGAGGAAGGCCTGGTGACCCTATTGGAGGATGCACCGTAGCTAAAGTTACCTTACAGTCTGCCGGGTTGGCTTAAAGGCTCTTAAACTGTAAGGCTGGATATCCGGGTACTAAAATCCTGTGGCAGAGGATAATTAGTTCAACTTAATCATCTTAAAAGGGCTGTGGCAAAGACTGTTATTTCTTTATTCGTTCATGCATCATCCCGGCTGCTAGGCCAAGTGAGAGGGGCCTATCCAGGTGAGCAATACCCACTTGAAGGAAAGTGGTGAGTGTGACTTTGAAGCTTAGAAGTTTCCCCAGTGATCTGCTGTGTGTACCTGAACCTTCCCCTAACCCTCCATCCCTCTACCTATGCAAGTTTGTGTGGAAATAAAGCCTAACAAAAAGGGGAATAACTTGTGTGGACATTGAACTTTCTGTAGACTCTCAACCCTTAGACAACGAACAGTGAGGTAACGTGCAAGGCTCAAATTTAAACCAGCAGCTCCTACGGGGGTGTGCTACACTTTCATAGACAACATTTCAGGCTCTCTGTTCCAATGTTGGGACACTACAGTCCTGGAGTCAACCTACCTCGGCATTTGCATGAGGGCCCTGGGCTAGTAATTTCTTCTGAAGCAGTGCCATTTTCTCAGTTCTTGACAGTTGCAACTCAACATCCTGTCTGCCAGGATAAACAAACTCTTTGGATCATTGCATTAGCTTGTTGTCGAATACCAGATTAACTCTTGCCTGGTGGCTTGCAAGTCCAGCCCTGGAGTTAGGGAATTCAATTTTCTGTCTGGTCTAGAAGGTTTCTGGAAGGTAAACCCTGAAAAATAAAAAAAGGGAGCAATTGACCCTGGCCTCAAAAAATGTAGTAACACAACAGAAAAGAATAGAACTACTCCCAAACGAAATAATATTAGCTGATTATCCCTTATATCCCGCCAAAGACAAAATCTTTAACAACATTTAAAAAAACATCATTAATCTTTAATGACTGCTAAATATAAAGTGTGATAAATCTACATTAACCGCTGAATAATAAGTTGCTGGCATCATATATAAATATCAAGGTAATTAGAAGAATGTAATCTCAAGAGTATTGTTGATGGTATGGAATGGTTACAAAAATACAAACTGGAATAGACTCCCTGCAGAAGTGGTTCTGGCCAGCTCAGTAGCTTGCTTTAAGAAAGGCCTGGATTCTTTCCTAAATGTACATGTAGCAAGGTGTCACTTTTGCATGTAGCTTATGGACTACAGTTTGTGCCTAATAAGAACTTGGCTCCCTCTGGTTCCCATTTATGCTAGACTAGTAAAAGTTGTTTGGTTCAGTTATTCATGGATAGAGCATTGTGGGTAATGTGGAATCATGGACAGAGACTCTATTGGCGTGGATAGAATTGAGACTACATTACCCACAAGGCCACTATGGCGCCAAAGTGCTTGGCACCACGCACAGTCTGCTGGGAGAACTTATTTAAGGCAAGGCGGGGCTCTTGTGTGGCCTCTTGGGAGGCCATCGGACAACAGGCAAGAGGCCTGAGGCTATCGTGTTTAGGCCGGAGAAGCCTGGGCCTAAAGTGACGGAGACTGGATCGCCTGTCGGAGGGATTCCTGCCACAGCCCTGCTGATCGGACCAGGGAGAGGGACCCCTCTACACTCCAAAGCATCCAGAGTCACCTATCCACCGACACCTCAGGAACGGCTGTGCAGAGGATCAGGGACCACGACCTGTCCAGAGGCTGAGAACCAAGAGGGTCTGGACGGAGTCTACCAGCGAGGCGAGGCCTCATGTGGTGAGAGGGCACCTGCCCACCAACATAACTAACTGGGTTGCAGGAAGGTAGTGATGAGCCGAACACCCCCGGGTTCGGTTCGCACCAGAACCCGCGAACGGACCGAAAGTTCGTACGAACATTAGAACCCTATTAAATACAATGGATGCGAACGTTCGAATTCTAAAGTGCTAATTATAACGACTATTATGCATGTTATTGTCCTAAAAAGGGTTTGGGAACCCGGGTTCTGCACCAGGGGACATGTATCAATGCAAAAAGAAGTTTTAAAAACGGTCGTTTTTCGGGAGCAGTCATTTTAATGATGCATAAAGTGAAAAAAAAAAGTCAAATATTCCTTTAAATATCGTACCTGGGGGGTGTCTAAAGTATGCCTGTGAAGTGCCACGTGTTTCCCGTGTTTAGAACTGTCCCTGCACAAAATGACACTTCTAAAGGAAAAAAAAGCCATTTAAAACTGCTTGCGGCTTTAATGTAATGTCTGGTCCCGGTAATATGGATGAAAATCTTTAAGAAAAATGGCATAGCTACCCCATGACCCCCCCCCCCCTACCCCAGCCCATTACCAGCCCCTTTGGGTCTTGTATGGATATTAAGGGGAACCCCGCACATAAAATAAAAAAGGCCCTATATACTCTGAACAGCCGTATACAGGCGGTGCATACAAGACAGGGACTGTAGGTTTGTTCTTATGTAGAATCTGTTTGTAATTTTGAACAGGTACATTGTTTAAGTGTAGCTCCAGCCCAAAAATCTATTTTTAAACTTTTTGGAAAACATAGGTAAGGGTTATCACCCCTGTAACATTTGTTTTGCTGTCTGTGCCCCTGTTCAGAACATTTCACCTCACTTTCCGTCCCAATGACAACTGTTTTTGAAATGTGGTGTTTTTCTTGAAACAAGGATTGGTGATAAAGCATCAGTACAGAGGAGACACCTTTCTCCCATATTAATTCTTACAGGAGAGAATTTTCCTTCCAAGGGGTAGATTCCCTCTCACTTCCTGTTGTCTTCTTGCGTTTGCAAGTAGGAGTCGTTTGTAAGTTGGATGTTTGAAAGTAGGGACCTGCCGTATATACTCTGCAGAAATAGGCCCCTTAGTTGTTGGTGTTGGCACAACACTGTAAGCACTCACAGTTACTCTTGGTTGGTGATGGAACGCCCTGCTGTCAACTATTATATCAGGAATTTTAATTACATATAATTGTTGAACAGTGGTAGTAAAAATTGGGCCTTTGATGGTGGTGCTGGTGCCACAACACTGTAAGCCCTGACAATTACTCTTGGTGGGTGCAGCAATGGGCCCTGCTGTGAATTATTAGATCAAGAATTGTAATTGCATGCCCCTGTTGAACAGGGCCTGAAAAATTGGGCCTTTCGTGGTGGTGGTGGTGGTGGTGGTGTTGCCACAACACTGTAAGCCCTCAGAGTTACTCTTGGTGGGTGCAGGAATGGGCCCTGCTGTGAATTATTAGATCAAGAATTGTAATTACATGCCCCTTTTGAACAGGGGCTGAAAAATTGGGCCTTTCGTGGTGGTGGTGGTGGTGGCGTTGCCACAACACTGTAAGCCCTCAGAGTTACTCTTGGTGGGTGCAGCAATGGGCCCTGCTGTGAATTATTAGATCAAGAATTGTAATTACATGCCCCTGTTGAACAGGGGCTGAAAAATTGGGCCTTAGGCACTGGTGGCACAACACTACAACCCCTCACAGATACTGTACTTGGAGCACAGCAATGAGCCCTGTTGCAAAGTATTGCTTCAAAAATTGTAATTACATGCCCCTGTTGAACAGGGGCTGAAAAATTGGGCCTTAGGCACTGGTGGCACAACACTCCAACCCCTCACAGATACTGTACTTGGAGCACAGCAATGAGCCCTGTTGCAAATTATTGCTTCAAAAATTGTAATTACACGCCCCTGTTAAACAGGGGCTGAAAAATTGGGCCTTAGCCACTGGTGGCGGCACCCATAAACAAAAATGATCTTCCAAGCTATCATCATCAATCGTATCATTGAGGACTCGGAGGAGGAGGATAGCCAGTCAACATAACAGCACAGGCACTCAGCATCAGCATCAGTCTTGAAGGGATGTGACATATTAAAATCAATTAGTCTGTTATATCAGCATCAGGTGTGTGGTAGCTGGTGGTGATCCAAGACTGGTTCATCTTGATGAAAGTCAGTCGATCAACCGAGTCGGTGGACAGGCACACCCTGTGATCCGTGACAAATCCTCCAGCAGCACTGAATGTGCGTTCTGAAAGAACGCTGGATGCAGGACAGGCCAGTAGCTCAATTGCATACTGTGCAAGCTCTGGCCAGTGATCCATCCTCAAGACCCAGTAAGCCAGAGGATTTTCGGTGGGGAAGGTGTCCAAGTCTGACCTTGCCCCTAGATATTCCTGCACCATGTTTATCAGACGCTGGCGATGGTTGCTGGAACCGATCATACTTTGGGGCTGCGGACTAAAGAATTGTCTGAACGCATCGGTCAGACGGCCACCTTCCCCACCGCTCCTTCTTTGACTGGCCGAAGCCTCAGCAACTCGTTGTCCAGGACCAGGAGTTTGTAACCTCCCAGTCTCTGGGAACGCGTTGCACAGACCTTTCTGCAAGGCCTCCCGGAGTTGTCTCATCCTCTGCTCCCTCTGCGACGGTAACATAAGGTCCGCAACCTTACCCTTGTACCGTGGATCAAGGAGAGTGGCCAGCCAGTAATGGTCCCTCTCCTTGATCCGAAGAATACGAGGATCCTTCCGCAGACTTTGCAGGATCAGGGAGGCCATGCAGCGTAGGTTTGCTGAGGCATTCGTTCCGGAGTCCTCTGGGTCACTAAGGACGACATGATCCGCAGCCACCTCCTCCCAGCCACGTACAAGTCCACTGGTTTCTTGGGACTGTAAATCATCCCTAAAAGACTGCTGCTGATGATGCTGAGTGCCAGCCTCCACCTCCATGCTGACACAATCCTCCTCCTCCTCCTCCTCCTCCTCTTCCTGTGCGATGGGTGGGACAGAAGGAACACTGTCTGGGTAAAGGGGGCCTTGAGAGGCAAGGAAGTCCTCCTCTTCCTGCCTCTGTTCTGCCTCAAGTGCCCTGTCCATTATTCCACGCAGCGTGTGCTCCAACAGGTGGACAAGAGGTACAGTGTCACTGATGCATGCACTGTCACTGCTCACCATCCTCGTGGCCTCCTCAAATGGTGCCAGGACAGTGCATGCATCCCTGGTCATGCCCCACTGGCGTGGAGAAAAAAAACCAAGCTCCCCTGACCCTGTCCTGGTGCCGTAGTCGCACAGGTACTCATTGATGGCCCTCTGCTGCGTGTGCAGCCGCTGCAGCATGGCCAACGTTGAGTTCCACCTGGTGGGCATGTCACATATAAGGCGGTTCTTGGGCAGGTTCAACTCCTTTTGCAGCTCAGCCAGGCGAGCACTGGCATTATAAGATCTGCGGAAATGCACACAGACTTTCCTGGCCTGCCTCAGGACATCCTGTAAGCCCGGGTACCTGCCCAAGAACCGCTGACCCACCAGGTTAAGGACGTGAGCCACACAGGGCACATGGGTCAGTTGTCCCTGTCGGAGGGCGGAGAGGAGGTTGGTGCCATTGTCGCAAACCACCATTCCTGGCTTAAGCTGGCGTGGCATCAACCACCTCTCGGCCTGGCCCTGCAGAGCAGACAGGACCTCTGCCCCAGTGTGGCTTCTGTCCCCCAAACACACCAGCGCAAGCACGGCATGGCATCTTTTTGCCTGCGTACTTGCGTAGCCCCTTGAACGGCTACGGAGCACCGCTGGTTCAGAGGACAAAGCACAGGAAGAGGCCATGGAGGAAGAAGAAGAGGAGGGGGTGGAGGAGAGAGGTGTGTCACAACCAGTAGTAGCATTTTGGAGGCGTGGCGGTGGAACAACCTCCAACACTACTGCACCTTGTCCTGCATCCTTCCCAGCTGCCAAAAGAGTGACCCAATGGGCCGTGAAAGAAAGGTAACGTCCCTGTCCATGCCTGCTGGACCATGAGTCAGCGGTAATATGCACCTTACCGCCCTGTCCAGCGAGGCCAAGACATTGCCTTCCACATGCCGGTAGAGAGCCGGAATAGCCTTCCGTGAGAAAAAGTGGCGTTTGGGAACCTGCCACTGAGGAACCGCACATTGCACAAACTCACGGAAGGGGGCCGAGTCTACCAACTGAAAAGGCAGCAGTTGAAGCGCTAGCAATTTAGCCAAGCTAGCATTCAACCGCTGGGCATGTGGATGGCTGAGAGTGAACTTCTTTCGACGGTCCAGCAGCTGGGGCAGGGAAATTTGCCTGCTAGAATCGGACGTCGGTGTACTGCTAGCAGAGTGGCCGCAAGTACTTGGCTGTGACACACCTAATTCTACACCTTCATTCCTCTCAGTGCATGTTTCAGAGAGGACTGAAGTTATAGTGGGGTTGGAGATCCCAGCTGATGCGGTGCAAGGAGAGGTCCGCTTTGTTCTTTGGTGTGGGTCTTTGAGGTAGGCTTGCCAACGAGCTGCATGGCAGGTCAACATATGTCTGGTCAGGCATGTGGTACCCAAGCGGCTGATGTTTTGGCCACGCGATATACGCTTGAGACATATGTTGCAAACAGCAGCTGTGCGATCTGATGCACTAGCCTCAAAAAAGGCCCCCACCAAAGAACTTTTTGAATGACGGGCAGAGGCAGCGCCCTGCACAGGCGGAGCTCTGCGGTGTGATTCCGTCGGTGTACTGCCCTTACGCTGGCCACCAAAAGGCATCCTGCCTCGTTGGAGATGTGCCTCCTCCTCATCCTCCTCCTCCTCCTCTCTCCTATTAGGCACCCACGTGGAGTCAGTGACCTCATCATCCCCTCCCTCCTCATCACTGGAGCCAATCTGGCAGTATGCTGCAGCTGCTGGAACATGACTGCCAGATTGGTGTCCTTCTTGAGCATCCCCTCTGTCTGCTCTCACGCTACTGCCTTCCTGTAGCTGGGTTTCATCATCAGACCCTTCGAAACGCTGGGCATCCTCCTGGAGCATGTACCCAACACTGTGCTCAAACAGTTCGGGGGACTCCTCAGGAGGAGGACATGGTGGGTCTAGGGAAGGAGTGACTGATGATGAGTCTGACATTGATACCAGGGAAGAGGACGCTTTGGCAGCTGCTTTGCCAGTACCCTGAGCCTGGGTGAGAGAGGATGAGGAGGAGGAGGAGGGCTTGGTCATCCACTCTACCAAGTCTTCGGCATGATGTGGCTCAACATGTCCAGCTGCCGAAAAGAAGGACAAGCGTGTCCCATGGCCATGTGCTGATGACAATGCACCGCGTCCACGACCAGCACTGTTGCCCCCAGACACAGAGCCTGCTTGCCCTCTTTTATTGCCTCCTGACTGTCTGCCTCTCCTTGTTTGCCTTCCAGACATTCTAATAGATGGCCTGCAGGGAGATGGGAAAAAAGCAATAAGGGCTACCTTCAGGTGTCCTTCTCTGTCCCTTTACTTAAGGATTTCTAAATATGGTTGAGGATGATTGCTTTCGCACAGAATAGCACAACGACAATTTCCCTGACTGTCCAAAAAACAAGGATTTCAAAGATGGTTGATGAGGAATGCTTTAGCACAGTATAGCACAAGGATAATTTCCCTCACTGTCCTTCCCTGTCCCTAGAAACAAGGATTATCACAGTGAAAGAAACTGACACTCTCCCTACCTATAGTTTTCTGTCCCTAGAAAAAAGGTTTTTTTAAAGATGGTTGATGATCAATGCTTTAGCACAGTATAGCACAAGGAGAATTTCCCTCACTGTCCTTCCCTGTCCCTAGAAACAAGGATTATCCCAGTGAAAGAAAATGACACTCTCCCTACCTATAGTTTTCTGTCCCTAGAAAAAATGTTTTTTTAAAGATGGTTGATGATCAATGCTTTAGCACAGTATAGCACAAGGAGAATTTCCCTCACTGTCCTTCCCTGTCCCTAGAAACAAGGATTATCACAGTGAAAGAAAATGACACTCTCCCTACCTATAGTTTTCTGTCCCTAGAAAAAATGTTTTTTTAAAGATGGTTGATGATCAATGCTTTAGCACAGTATAGCACAAGGAGAATTTCCCTCACTGTCCTTCCCTGTCCCTAGAAACAAGGATTATCACAGTGAAAGAAACTGACACTCTCCCTACCTATAGTTTTCTGTCCCTAGAAAAAATGCTTTTTTAAAGATGGTTGATGATCAATGCTTTAGCACAGTATAGCACAAGGAGAATTTCCCTCACTGTCCTTCCCTGTCCCTAGAAACAAGGATTATCACAGTGAAAGAAAATGACACTCTCCCTACCTATAGTTTTCTGTCCCTAGAAAAAATGTTTTTTTAAAGATGGTTGATGATCAATGCTTTAGCACAGTATAGCACAAGGAGAATTTCCCTCACTGTCATTCCCTGTCCCTAGAAACAAGGATTATCACAGTGAAAGAAACTGACACTCTCCCTACCTATAGTTTTCTGTCCCTAGAAAAAATGTTTTTTTAAAGATGGTTGATGATCAATGCTTTAGCACAGTATAGCACAAGGAGAATTTCCCTCACTGTCCTTCCCTGTCCCTAGAAACAAGGATTATCACAGTGAAAGAAAATGACACTCTCCCTACCTATAGTTTTCTGTCCCTAGAAAAAATGTTTTTTTAAAGATGGTTGATGATCAATGCTTTAGCACAGTATAGCACAAGGAGAATTTCCCTCACTGTCCTTCCCTGTCCCTAGAAACAAGGATTATCACAGTGAAAGAAACTGACACTCTCCCTACCTATAGTTTTCTGTCCCTAGAAAAAATGTTTTTTTAAAGATGGTTGATGATCAATGCTTTAGCACAGTATAGCACAAGGAGAATTTCCCTCACTGTCCTTCCCTGTCCCTAGAAACAAGGATTATCACAGTGAAAGAAACTGACACTCTCCCTACCTATAGTTTTCTGTCCCTAGAAAAAATGTTTTTTTAAAGATGGTTGATGATCAATGCTTTAGCACACTATAGCACAAGGAGAATTTCCCTCACTGTCCTTCCCTGTCCCTAGAAACAAGGATTATCACAGTGAAAGAAACTGACACTCTCCCTACCTATAGTTTTCTGTCCCTAGAAAAAATGTTTTTTTAAAGATGGTTGATGATCAATGCTGTAGCACAGTATAGCACAAGGAGAATTTCCCTCACTGTCCTTCCCTGTCCCTAGAAACAAGGATTATCACAGTGAAAGAAAATGACACTCTCCCTACCTATAGTTTTCTGTCCCTAGAAATTTTTTTTTTTAAAGATGGTTGATGATCAATGCTTTAGCACAGTATAGCACAAGGAGAATTTCCCTCACTGTCCTTCCCTGTCCCTAGAAACAAGGATTATCACAGTGAAAGAAACTGACACTCTCCCTACCTATAGTTTTCTGTCCCTAGAAAAAATGTTTTTTTAAAGATGGTTGATGATCAATGCTTTAGCACACTATAGCACAAGGAGAATTTCCCTCACTGTCCTTCCCTGTCCCTAGAAACAAGGATTCGCACAGTAAAACACACTGACACTCTCCCTACCTATCCTTCTCTTTCCCTAAACTAAAGGAATCCAGGTTAAGCAAGAAAAAAAAATGTCACTGTCCCTGCCTATGCTTCTCTTTCCCTGCTCCGGAACACACTACACTAGGCCGCCGTGCTGGCGGCCTTTTATAGTGTGGGGCGTGTACTAAACACCCTCAGCAATAATTGGCCACAGGCATCCTGCCTGTGGCCAATCATTGCTCTCCTCGCTGCCGGCGCTGTGATTGGCCAAGCATGCGGGGTCACAGTGCATGCTTGGCCAATCACAGCGCCTGGATGACACTGCGATGGCGTAGTGCATTGTGGGCCGTTCGCGTCACTCGAATTAGGCGCGAACGGCCCAAATCGTTCGATCTTCGTCGAACGATCGAACAGCCGATGTTCGAGTCGAACGTATGTTCGACTCGAACACCGAGCTCATCCCTACAGGAAGGTGACTTCCATAGTTTTACTTATACTTGTTGGCCACCGCAGTGCCTTAAGTGGAGACACGCTACACTCGGGAGTGACTTAGCGCTTTGGGAGGATCAGCATTCCACTTGCCCTTATACTGCACATTTTAGGTGTTCATTCTTTCTTCACCTTGTTTGTTGGATTACAAATACTCTAGTGCACCAACAAAAGCTAGCCGAAGATTACTGGAAACATTTAGGAACCATCATCAGTTCAGTTCACTGCATAGGTTGATACAGCGGGACACGCACCAGTTGAGCTGCCCACTAGGGGGAGCCAGATAGCTTATTACACTTATATGTGTAAGCTGACAGTGTGCATTTATTTCATTGTCATTGTGCTGTTTCAGTGAGCTGGGTGGGACCTGGTGGAGAAGTACCCCACTGGAACATGATCTCTGTTCCCCTTTGACGGCAGCCCTGGGAGTGTAACTTTAACCCCTGAAATACTCTTCTCCTCCAGTCCTTGGACTTTTTATGTTAAGAACCAACATTTTACCTAGGTTTACTAGCTGTACTAATCACTATGTACACTTAGTTTTTACCATCACCACTACCATATTGCTTGGACATTTGAGTCTCTGGTATTTTGCGCATTTTTACTTGTATACCAAATCTAAACCAGCAGCTCCTACGGGGGTAGTGCTACATACATAATATAACTGGGTACTAACATTTATAGGTAAAGTTGATCTGGGGAATATCCAATTGCCTCTCTGGGGATCAGGAAGTATTTTTTTTCCCCTTCTGTAGCAAATTGGATCGTGCTCTGCTGGGGTTTTTCGCCTTCCTCTTGATCAACTGTGGGTATAGAATTGGGTATATGGGATTGTGTGATATTATTATTATTATTATTATTATTTTTATTTATTTTTATGGTTGAACTGGATGGACTTGTGTCTTTTTTAAACCTGACTAACTATGTAACTAGAAGAGTTATCAACAAAGAAAATAAAAAATTTGATCTTGAACGTGCACAGGGTTTTTCTAGTCTTATGCCGTGTACACACGACCGTTTTTAACCTCCCCGGTGGTATGATTCTGTCTGGAATTATGTACCAAAAGCGGTACAATTATTTTGCATGGAAATTTGGTGTTATGTATGGTGTTATGGCCTGCGATTCTTAGTAATTACTTACTTAAACCTGACCAAACAAGAGTCTAGTAGACATCCCGGGTATGATAAAGTTTGAAACACAAAATCATTAGAGTTGAGCGGACACCTGGATGTTCGGGTTTGACGGGTTCGGCCGAACTTCGGAAAAAAGTTCGGGTTCGGGACCGAACTTTAACCCGAACCCGAACCCCATTGAAGTCAATGGGGACCCGGACTTCTAAGGACTAAAAAGGCTCTAAAAAAGTAATGGAAAGGGCTAGAGGGCTGCAAATGGCAGAAAAATGTTGTTAAGAGCATGGCAAGTGCTCTGCAAACAAATGTGGATAAGGAAATAACTTAAAATAACATAAAAAAAAAAAATATGCTGGAGGCCCCCTTTTCAGCAGAAGAGGTACGGGAAGTCATTTCATTAAGAACCTCAGAAACTCAACGGCACGATGCCACACATATGGTGGGAATGCCCCAGAATACGCCCTTTCTGGAATAAATTATTCAATTTAATGGATAAGCTAGTGGGAAAAAAAAATACTTTGAAATAAAAATGTAGCGGGGTGCTAAATTTAAGGGAAGTGTTTGAGTGGTAAATAGGCTCAAACACCCTAATTCTGTAGGTTTCATGGACCATTTTGTCCTCGGGGGACAGTATTGGTGTGCAGTTCCCTGCGGCCTACAGGTGGCGCTGCCATGGTAGGCTAAGCTTGAACCGCTGATACAGTGCTGTGCCTTTTGTGTCCCCTCTTGGCAGTAGTACAGCGGGGCGGGGAACCTGCTGTGCATGCCGGGAAAGCATAAAAAAGGGGCAGACCTTTGGCCTGGGGGCTGATGTCCAGTGGGCTCCACGCCCAGGTGCCTTCGGCCTGGGTGCATGTGTTCCTGTTCCATCTCGGGTACCTTTAGCCCGGGGTGAGGTACTATCCTGGAGTTCCTGCTGCCCTGGGTATGGAGGCCTAGGTGCGGGAGTAAAGCCTGGAGTCCAGAGCCTTCGTCTGGAGTCCGCTAAGGGTCGAGGAGTCTTAGGGTGCCGCATCGTGTAGGGGACCATGTTCCAGGGAAGGGAGGATCATTCTGATGGACCGATACGGGAGTCACGGTGAAGGAAGGGTCTGTTGACTCCCTGGAGAGATGTCTTCCCCTTGATATGGGCTAGGTTCGTAGAAGGAGAAGCTCAAGGTCATCTTGACTGTATCAGAGGCCTTATTCACCCGGCCCGTGGCAGGGGCCTTATACACCCTGGTCTGTGGCAGAGACCAAAGTTCTCCAGGTCCGTGGCAGGGGCCTTGTACACTCGGTCTGTGGCAGAGACCAACCTCAAGGTCTCTGGCAGAGACCGTGCACCTAAAACTGTTTGAGAAACCTAAGCAGTGAAGTGAATGTGCTACGTTTGTGCCTGGACCTCCTCCAAACCTTAAGCTGTCCTGTTTCTTTGCTCTAACCTTTTCTATCCGAGTAGAGTTTATTTTGCCATGAGAGAATAAGAGTTGTAATTTCAGCTGGTGTGGACATTGACTTTACTGGGAATTCAAGGACTTGCCTCTACCTACAGTAGAGGTGAGAATCATCCTCTGGAGGAGTTTTGACTCCGGCTGTGGACACGGCCCGTCAAGTACACCGCTCAACCTCTTTATATAGGAGGGTACAGGCTGGTAGTGCGGTGTTCCTTTCTCCCTCCTGCGAGGAGCCAACAACATAAAGGCAGGTAAGGGGGAAAGGATCTGTGCGCTACAAAAAAATTAAATAAAAATTATAATCTTGACCTAGGAGGACGAGGTCCATATGGAGTAGGAGGTTGAGGTGGCGGTGGATGTGGCTGTGTAGGTGGAAGCGGCGGTGGAGGAGGACGAGGTAGCCAACACTGGTTCAAAAATACAACAATGGCTGGGTAAGGCCGGTGATGTGTCGAATTCTGTCCCCCGTCAAATAGTGTCCACCCTGTACTGCGCTTGCTCAGTATGTAGGACAAGGGGATTTCGAAAATCTCCCAAGACGAACGGCGCCTGCGTGGTGAGTTCAGGTGAAGGCCACACCATCCGTGGTTCAAGCCGAGCCAAGTGAGGCCGTGCCCGAAGCGTGGCGATTGAACCGAGCCCGTGAGGGGCCCTGTTACTATGTGCTACCGTATGTCCACTTGGATGGTGGGGCTTGAACCTGCACTCACTGTGCAGGCGCCGTTCATCTTCAGAGATTTTGTGAATCTCCTTGTCCTCTGTACTGCGCAAGCGCTGCGCCTTCGCAGTATGGGCCGGACACAATCCGATGGCCGGACAGTTTTTGTCACAACACCGGTATACATGTCTATTCTGCAGAAGGTACGGACAAGTCCTGTGGGATCCATGCCTGGTTCATTTTAATGAACGTGAGCTTGTCCACATTGGCTCTGGACAGGCGGCTGCGCTTGTCTGTGATAACGCCCCCTGCCGTGCTAAATACGCGTTCAGATAATACACTGGCTGCAGGGCAGGCCAGCACCTCCAAGGCATAAAGGGCAAGCTCAGGCCATGTGCCCAATTTGGAGACCCAGAAGTTAAAGGGGCAGACCCGTCATCCAGTACGTGTAGGCCTGTGGACACATACTGCTCAACCATGTTGGTGAAATGCTGCCTCCTGCTAAGATGTTCCATCTCAGCTGGTGGTGCTGGTTGTTGTGGCGTGCTGACAAAGCTTTTCCACATTTCGGCCATGCTAACCCTGCCTTCTGAGGTGCTGCCAGTGCCCCGGCTGCGTTGGCGACCTCTTCCTCCTCCTCTGCCTTCGCCTTGTGCTTCCACCGTACGCCCGCTGTCAGGTGGGAATGCCACCAGCAGCGCGTCTACCAGCGTGCGCTTGTACTCGCGCATCTTACGATCCCGCTCCAGTGAGGGAATTAAGGACGGTACGTTGTCCTTGTAACGGGGATCCAGCAGGGTGGCCACCCAGTAATCAGCACCAGTTAAAATGTGGGCAACTCGGCGGTCATTGCGGAAACACTGCAGCATGTAATCGCTCATGTGTGCCAGGCTGCCCAGAGGCAAAGAAAAGCTGTCCTCTGTGGGAGGTGTATCGTCTGCAAAATATTTTTTGTGGCCCTAAATGGCGTTTTTTGGAAGACCACAACACACCCACAGTACGTAACCGCTGAATCGCACAGCTACAGAACTGCAGAAAATGCTATTCAAAAAAAAAAGTTTTTTTTTAGTATAGCACAGTAGAAGAAAACTATATAGAAAATGTTTATTTCACACACCACCACATATGTATAACACACTGCAAAATATTTTTTGTGGCCCTAAATGGCGTTTTTTGGAAGACCACAACACACCCACAGTACGTAACCGCTGAATCGCACAGCTACAGAACTGCAGAAAATGCTATTAAAAAAAAATGTTTTTTTTTTAGTATAGCACAGTAGAAGACAAATATATAGAAATGGTTTATTTCACACGCCTCCACATATGTATAACACACTGCAAAATATTTTTTGTGGCCCTAAATGGGTCTTTTTGCAAGCGTACATTAAAGTGCAATTTTTTTTGTTTTTTGCCCTAAATGGGTCTTTTGGAAAAGAGCACAATAAAGTGCCTTTTTTTTGCCCTAAATGGATCTTTTTCCAAGAGCAGAATACACCCACAGTATGGAAACGGTGTATCTCTCAACGTAATATATGCAGTGCTGGTGCACTGAGCTTGCAGATAAAAGGTAGATTTTCTCTGACACTGGGCTCATGGCAGTGTAAAAAGACTGCACTGCAACACAAACAGGTAAACCTATGCAGATCGCTGAGTTATATCTCTGAATCTGGACTCCTATTCCTATATAATAAATCTCTCTCCCTGAAAGCACCAACAGGAACCTGGCCCTACACTACACTGTCTCTCTATCTTTTCCCTCAGATTCCAGAATCAGGACTAACTCATGTATTTTTCAATCTCTCCCTAAAAGCAACAGCAGCAGACAAGATCCTCTCCCTATCTATTCTGAAGCAGAGTGACGTGTGTGCTGTGTGCCTCTAGCTTATATAGAAGCTGGGTCACATGTTGCACTGACCAATCACAGCCATGCCATTAGTAGGCATGCCTATGATGGCTTCTAAGGGCACACCAGCTAATCAAAAGGTGATTGGCTGGCCCCTGAAGCATTTCTAACTGCGCCATTAGATTGCCGAACCCGAACCCGGACTTTCGCGCAAAGTCCGGGTTCGGGTTCGGGAAAAAGCTAAAGTTCGGTACGGACCCGAACTTTACAGTTTTGGTTCGCTCAACCCTAAAATTCATAAATTCTAATATAATAAATAACTATAAATAATTATAACAAATAGTAATGTAATTATAATAAAAATTATTTAATAATGTAATCAAATCAAAAACACTGAAATTTGCTCAGTTGCAGAATTGTCGCTGTCATTAGATTTAGTGTTTGATGACGAATTTCCCCACAAATTGCTATCGCTCAATTCTGCGAGTGATTCTAATTTATTGTCGCTGTTTTTTAGCTGGTCTAAAACCACTTTTGACATAAAGGGACACTTTTTGGTTGCTATGGACAATCTCCAGTTTCCAGGCAGAAAGAAAAGTTTTTATTATATAAAACTGCATGCAGGACACTGGGAAGACCACTGGGGACAAAGGGGGTGTGTAATTATTACATACAGTACTGTAATCAGTAAGATTACGGTATACTGTATGTATACTATGTGTTTCACTTTTTGAATTTGGCGCCGAACTCCGCCCCCGTGCGCCGCAATATCGCAGGGAACGGAGTTCGGCACTCGGCAGTGAGGATCGAGCGAGACACGGCTCGCAGACACTGCGGGAGGACATCACAGGATCCAGGGAACAAGGTAAGTAACTTTCCCTGGATACTGCGATGCAGCCCGAGTCAGGCTCGGGGTTACCACTCCTAGCATAAAAAAAATCACCCCGAGCCTAACTTGGGAATACCGCTAAGGAGGTTAATGACGAGAAAAATTAAATTTTTTTAAATGGTCATTAAAAATTATCGTGTGTTGGCTTCAGAGCATTTTTCACGACGTGAAAAACGGCCATGAAAAAATTGAAACATGCTCTAATTTTTCATGTCGTTTTTTACATCGTCGTTTTTCTCATCATGAAAAACGGCCGTGTGTGGGCTTTAACAACGATAAAAAAAAATGCGCATGCTCAGAATCAAGTATGAGACAGGATCGCTCGTTCTGGTAAAACTAGCGTTCGTAATGGAGATAGCACATTCGTCACGCTGTAACGGGCTGAAAAGCGCGAATCGTCGCTCAACAAACTTTACTAACATGAAGGGTGGCGCCATCCGAATGGAACTTCCCCTTTATAGTGCCGTTGTACGTCACCGCGCTTTACTCAAGCATTTTTTTCCACAATAGTGTGTAGGCAAGGCAGGCTTGAGAAGAAACACATCGAGAAAAATGCAGTTTTTTTCAATGACATTAAAAACAGTCGTGTGTACACGGCATAAGGCAGGCCATAGATGGTGCGAATTTCTTTCCTGCAACCACGATTCCCCCATCAACACAGTGCTGAGAGATGAATCCCTCCTGCTGAGACATTGGGGGTTATTTACTAAAGGAAAATCCACTTTGCACTATAAGTGCAAAGTGCACTTCAAATTGCACTGAAAGTGCACTTGGAATTGCAGTCGCTGTAGATCCGAGGGGGACATGCAAGGAAAATAAAAAACAGCATTTTAGCTTGCACATGATTGGATAATAAAATCAGCAGAGCTTCCCATAATTTCTGATCTTCCCCTCAGATCTACAGTGACTGCACTTCCAAGTGCACTTTGCACTTGTAGTTTGCACTTTTAGTGCAAAGTGGATTAGCCTTTCGTAAATAACCCCCATTGTGTTCTCCTGGCGGGGTGGGTAAGGGAAGCTGTAATTATTGCTAGTGGCTATAGCAGCCGCTAATGATAATCACAAGTAAATCCTGTAGGCTGGTTGTACCCAAGTTGATCAATTGATCAACTTGGCACATTCAGCCTGCCTACACACAGTTCGAATCTCGGCCGGTTCAGCAGGCCTAAGTAAACCATATAATAGAAGAAAATACCGATTATGGTGGAAGGTTGTGTTTTCTGAAAAATACATGTAGCACACAGATCCCTTTCTTGCTTACCTCCGCTAGCAAGTGGGACATACCATGCCACATGCCCAGTATCCTCCTTGTTGATGAGGGTGAGCAGTGTTATTTATTTTTGGGTCTTGCAGTGAGTTACCTCTTTCCGTTGGTTCTTCAACCTAGAGTGTAGGAAGAAGTCTATTCTCTCTCTTAAGGAAGGCCAATGTCCAGACAGTATCAAACCCAATAAAAAGGTTTATTTTGCTTTGGTTAAGAACTTGACAGGAAGAGTTGGAGATAAAGAGGAGTGAACAGGGAGGCAGGTTCAGGCACGCGGCACTTAACTATCACTCGTCGCCACTCAGGCCTGAGTGGGTTTTGCTCACCCGGATAGTCCCCCTAAGAGCGGTCATAGCAGCCGGTGTGGAGCTCGGAACATTTCCTTGTGGTTTCCTAGGGATACGATCAGGAGATAATCTGTAAGTCCCGAACTTCCCAGTCTAGTAACACTTGAGTCCTTAAGTGCCAATGGGGCACGATACTAGGCTTGTGGCGGACTACGGAATCCTTCCCTCTGATAGGTAACCAGGCCTCTCCCGAGACAGTGACTTCTCTCACCGATCCCCTTGGAAAGATCCTCCCCTGGTTGCCTCTCCTTCAGAGCGGGTCACCCCTCACTTGGGTACCCTGGGATTCGTCTTCGGGTGTAGACCCCAGTCAAAGGTACTGGGCCTACTTACAGCGATGCAGCCTCAGGCTAAAGGTGCCCGTGGCTGGCAAACACACGCACCCCTGGCCTGGAGGGCCAGGAGGCGCGAACTGCTTCCCGAACAATGGGGTCTGCCCCTTTTCTTTATCGTACACCACGGGACACAGAGCCAGTCATTACATAATGGGTTAAGGGTCACCAGCGGTGATTGGACACTGGCACAACCAATGGAAGACAGTTCCCCTCCATATAACCCCTCCCATCAGGGAAGTACCTCAGTTTTTTCGCCAGTGTCGAAAGGTGTTGGACGCGTTAGGAGGTGCTAAAGGAAAGCTCTACCAAAGAGACCCTCTGGGGGTAAAAGAGCTATGCTTTCGGATCCATCCAAGACGCCTACAAATGAGCTGAATCTGGATGGGATCCGGGCCTCATCCATGAGGCGTCGCCTGTAATGTCTCTCTTCGGAGGACTGGGCTCTAAGATCCAGCACTTTCGCTATTTCGCTATAAAGTCCTGGTAAGAGTCTTGTACAAGGCCCAGGGGAGAGGTATCCTTTAAATAGGAACCCATATCCCTGAAGGTTGGCACACATAGCCCACCGTGAAGGGTGAAGTTTGGTATCTGTCTGAAATCTTTCAGCAGAAAAACCTGCGGCGTGGATAAGGTGAGATTAGAAGGTCCATAACTAGGTTGGGACCTTTTTCAAAAAGTGGATGTCTTCTTTTTTTCCACCACTGGGGGGAGTAAAGAGCTGAATATACTCACCTCACTCTGTTCAGTGTCGGCTTCGGC
The DNA here is from genome assembly GCA_029206835.1 of Rana muscosa. Classification (NCBI taxonomy): domain Eukaryota; kingdom Metazoa; phylum Chordata; class Amphibia; order Anura; family Ranidae; genus Rana; species Rana muscosa. Next base: position 12,386,833 of record CM055118.1, read on the forward strand.
GAAGTACACTGCTCGTCACCTCCGCTGCTGAGCTTGCTGGGGCACCCCGATCCTCCTTTCGGTGGCCGACCAGACACCTGCAGATGCAGGTAAGTGGGAACAAGGGCTGATGAGAGTCCTCTCTCACTATGGCCACCGCCATAGCGCTAAGGGCCGCGCGCGCGGGAGCGCGCTTTATCGGAGGGGGGGGGGCGAAGGCGTGCGCGGGCACGTGGCGCGCGCAGGCACAGAAACGGCGCCAAATTTAAAAGACTGTCAGTGTGAGAAGCACTGCAGCAGCAAGCAAGCTCGTTAGTTCTCTTGTTCCTGGCAGAGAAACACAGCAGCTATACAGGGACGTAAGACTCCATGTGGTTGGATTGGGTACTTCCTAGAAGACATCCATGTTATGCATAGTTATGTGTTAAAAGTTGCATACTTAATGTATTTGCTAAACTGAACACGGTAGTATATGCATTTAGGTACCTTGTATTTTGTCTAAACAGTAAGCCTTCCAGGGGAAGTAATACGGACAAAAAGAGATAAGAAAGCACCACCGCCTGAGAGGAGGCTCTAACTGTGCTGACTCGGTACCTTTCTCTCCTGTGTTGCTAAATGCACCTGTTCAGGATGAGCCATTACCTCTGTCAGGTATGGCGGCTTCCCCAGTGAAGCCTGGGCCTGTATATGTCACTGAGGACACTTTATCAGCTGCCCTAAATAATCTGGAGGAAAAAAGTTGCTACCTTAATCGCTAAGTCCTCTAAAAAGGGACAATAAGCGAAGCAGGTCTCTTCCAGTATTGGACCTCCCTTCAGAAGTACCTGAGGGAGGAGGATGAGGAGGAGGAGGCTACATCAGCAGAGGATGAGGAGCCAGATTTTAAGGTCACAGGTACAATGCTATAGCAGTGCATTTAAGTTAACCTCTGCGGAGGTAACGGAATTACCTGTCTCCTCCCTAGGGTCATTAAGATCCCTGCAAGGTGCATGCTCCTTCCCGGTTCATCCGTTACTAGAGGATCTAATATACGCAAACTGGCAACATCCAGATAAGCGTTTCTCACCTCCAAAAAGGTTTAACATTCTTTATCCTATGGGGGAATTTTTTTTTTTAAAGAAATGAAGCCTGCCTGCGGTAGTTGCGGCTATTTCTTGTGTAAATAAAAACCTGACATGTCCGGTGGATAATGTACAAGGGTTTAAAAGATCCTTCTGAGAGGAAGTTGAAATCCTCCTTCCTTTTTGGCCGGCTCAATTACCCAACCTGCAGTAGCAGCAGTCGGTATGTGTCAGGTCATCAGCCAACAGGTAAAGCAGGGGCTGAAGGAACTGCCTTCAGAGCAGGCTAGAAATTGGGAAAATTTGCCTAAAGCCTTATGCTTCACAGTGGATGCCATGAGAGATTCTATCATACAGGCATCACGCCTTACACTCCAGCTGGTACAGGTGCGCAGAGTACTTTGGCTTAAGCATTGGTCAGCGGAGACCCCATGCAAAAAGCTGTTGGCAAGTTCCCGTTCCATGGCGAACGCCTATTTGGGGAAGATTTAGAAAAATATATACAGAAGATATCAAGTGGTAAAACGACTTTTACCTGAGAGAAAGAAAAACAAGAGATCTTGTTTTAAACGCTCTCTCTCCCCAGCTCCCGGGAAATCTGACTCCAACCAGTGGCGGCGGCCTGTTTTAGCCGCCCACAAAAGCCAAGGGGCAAGCTCAGAAGAACAAGAAGCCGTGGGGTGCAAGAGCTAATAAGCAAGCCCCCAAAGCCTCTCAGTGAAGGGGCGCCCCCGCTCGGCCGAGTGGGAGGAAGGCTTTGTCAGTTCTGAGCGACTTGGTGGTCAGAAATCCAGGACAATTGGGTAGTATCCACAATATCCTCAGGGTACAAACTGGAATTTCGAGAGATCCCACCTTCTCAATTCCGAGGTTCAAGACTCTCCAAGGATCCACAAAAAAGAGAATCCTCCTTCAAAGGTTTGAATCACTTAATGGCTCAAGGGGTAGTTACAGACGTACCCCAAAAAGAGCGAGGTTCAGGTTTTTACTCAAACCTCTTTGTGATTCCAAAGCCAAATGGAGATGTCAGACCCATCCTGGATCTAAAATCCCTAAATCGGTTCCTGAACGATCGCCATTTTCGAATGGAAACGATCCGATCCGTGGCCGCCACTTTAAAGGGCGGAAAATTCATGGCGCCCATAGATATCAAGGACGCACATTTACACATACCCATCCTCCCCGCTCACCAAAGATTCCTAAGGTTTGCGGTAGAAGATCGCCACTTTCAATTTGTGGCTCTGCCGTTTGGTGTAGCCACCGCGCCCATAGTATTCACAAAGGTGCTAGCTCCTCTGTTAGCAAACCTAAGAACACGGGGCATTGCGGTAACAGCCTATCGGGACGATCTACTAGTAATAGATCAGTCAAAGGACGGATTGGGTCACGCTGTACACACTACAGTAGGATACCTGGAGCATTTAGGATGGATTATAAATTTACAAAAATCCTCTCTCCAGGCCCAAAGAAGGATAGTGTACCTGGGCATGATCATAGATACAGCTCAAAACGGGGTATACCTGCCAGAACCGAAGATACAGTCTCTGAAAGACCTGATCCACAAGGTCAAAGCAAACAAGAGGCCGTCTATTCGCCTTTGCATGAGACTATTGGGAAAGATGGTAGCCTCCTTCGAGGCGGTCCCTTACGCCCAGTTTCATTCGAGACTACTTCAAGGCAATATTTTAGCTTCCTGGAACAGGAAGAGCCAAGCTCTGGATATACCCATGCGCCTGTCCTCACAAGTACGCCACAGCTTCGATTGGTGGCTAGAAGCCAGGAATTTACGGAAGGGAAAGTCCTTCCTCCCAGTGGCCTGGAAGGTGGTATCTAGGGATGCCAGCCTATCGGGCTGGGGTGCAGTATTCGAGGAGGCTTCTACCCAGGGAACCTGGGCCAAGACTCAGGGGATCCTGCCCATCAATGTGCTAGAGATCCGGGCGGTATATCTAGCCCTCAAAACCTGGACATACAGGTTACAGGGCTACCCAGTTCGGGTTCAATCCGACAATGCTACTGCAGTAGCTTACATCAATCACCAAGGAGGCACCCGCAGTCGGGCAGCCCAAAGAGAGGTGAACCGGATCCTGGCATGGGCAGAAGAGCATGTACCTTGCCTTTCTGCAATCTTCATTCCAGGGATAGAAATTTGGCAAGCAGACTACCTGAGTCGTCAGCAGCTGCTACCAGGAGAGTGGTCTCTTCACCCCGAGATCTTTCAGGCCATATGTCTGAGATGGGGAAACCCAGATGTAGACCTGCTAGCTGCCAGGTTCAACAAGAAATTGGACAACTTTGTGTCCAGAACGAGAGATCCTCTAGCCTACGGGACAGACGCTCTAATAATACAGACGCTCTAATAACTCCATGGAATCAGTTCTCACTGATCTAGGCATTCCCTCCGATCCCTCTTCTACAAAGACTGCTTCGCAGGATCAAGGAGGAGGGAATACCAGTAATCCTAGTGGCCCCAAACTGGCCCAGGAGGCCTTGGTACGCCGAGATTGTAAAAATGGCGATAGGAAGGCCCTGGAAGTTTCCACTCCGACACGACCTGCTGTCACAGGGTCCAGTATTCCACCCTTCCTTACAAAGGCTAAAGTTGACGGCCTGGCTGCTGAGACCCACATTTTTAAAAAGAGAGGGGTCTCTGGTCCGGCTCTTTCTACGCTCATTAATGCTAGAAAGCCAGCCTCCAGACTCATCTATCAGAGAGTCTGGAGAGCATACGTTTCCTGGTGTGAATCCAGATGTTGGAATCCTCAGAAGTATGAAATAAGTAGGATTCTTGCTTTTTGCCAGTTAGGAGTGGATATGAATTTAGCCCTTAGCACCATCAAAGGGCAAATATCGGCTCTATCAGTCTTCTTTCAGAGACCATTGGCATCTCACTCCCTAGTTCGGACATTCATTAAGGGGGTACTGAGGATAAATCCTCCAGTTAGGACTCCCTTGTGTCCATGGGATTTGAATTTGGTATTGTCAGTGTTGCAAAAGCAACCTTTTGAACCTATTCGCCATATTCATTTAATTATATTAAGTAGGAAGTTGGCCTTTCTGATTGCTATAGCTTCTGCTAGGAGAGTATCAGAGCTAGCAGCTCTTTCTTGTAAAGAGCCTTATCTAATTTGTCACAAGGACAAAATCGTACTACGACCCCATCCGGCTTTTTTACCTAAGGTGGTGTCGGCTTTTCACTTGAATCAAGACATTGTTCTGCCTTCCTTTTTTCCAAACCCGCGGACGGCGGGGGAAAAATTATTACACTCTCTAGATCTACTGAGAGCGATAAAGGTGTATCTGCAAGCAACCGCTCAGATACGTAAAACAGATGTTTTGTTTATTTTACCAGATGGGCCCAAGAAGGGCCAAGCGGTATCAAAATCCACCATTTCCAGGTGGATTAGACAAGTAATTATTCAAGCTTATGGTTTAAAGAACAGGACTCCTCCTTTTCCTGTTAAGGCGCACTCTACCAGGGCGATAGGTGCTTCATGGGCAGTGCACCACCAGGCTTCGATGGCTCAGATCTGTAAAGCTGCAACTTGGTCTTCAGTCCATACATTTTCCAAATTCTATCAAATAGATGTGAAAGGACATGAGGATTCCGCCTTTGGGCGAAGTGTGCTGCAGGCAGCAGTATAGGGCTTCTGGTCCGCAAGCGGCCTGTTTTGATCTGTGTCTCCCCCCCTTCATATGAGCATTGCTCTGGGACGTCCCATTATGTAATGACTGGCTCTGTGTCCCGTGGTGTACGATAAAGAAAATAGGATTTTTATAACAGCTTACCTGTAAAATCCTTTTCTTGGAGTACACCACGGGACACAGAGGTCCCCCCCTTCTTATGGGAACCTTACTGCTTTGCTACAAAACTGAGGTACTTCCCTGATGGGAGGGGTTATATGGAGGGGAACTGTCTTCCATTGGTTGTGCCAGTGTCCAATCACCGCTGGTGACCCTTAACCCATTATGTAATGACTGGCTCTGTGTCCCGTGGTGTACTCCAAGAAAAGGATTTTACAGGTAAGCTGTTATAAAAATCCTATTATCTATCCTCTTCCAGCATGCACAGTGGGTAGACCACGCCCACTGTACGGCTGCCAAGTGAGGACACCCAATAACGCTGCAACGCTACCTGTGGTTTCGACCTGAGCCTGGGGCTGCAGTGCCACCCACAGGCCACAGGGAACTGTACTGCCAGGCAACATTACCTCAGAGCAGAAGCCAGTTTGAAGAATTCAACAGCCTGAGTCCAACTATGGGCTCAGACCACCTCCTAAATTTAAGCATAGCAACCCCTAATTATTGGGGGGTCCGCTACATACATTAAAGAAAATATCTGCTCGTTTGGACTATAGATTAAAATTTTTCCACAAATAACACAGATTAATGAGGATTTAAAGACAAGATGGTAAAATAATTTGGAGAACTGTGGCATACAGATGAGGAGTCTGTATGACCATTATATTCAACAAATAAAAATTACTGATTAAAATATTCAGGGAACCTTTCTACTTGAGCCCCAAAAGCACTCGCCTAGTTACATTTAAAAAATTCATTATCTGTCCCAATATATTAAAAAGATAAAGAAATAAATTGTTTGAGTGAAAGATAATAAATCTAAAGCCCTGTACAAATGGGCAGAATGTCTGGAGATTCTGTATGTATGTCGGTCTGTATGTATGATGTATGTCAGTCTGTCTGACAGAAGTCGGCTGTTCGGCTGCCTTCTGTCGGACATGCATGCTGGAAAACCAGCAGCCGACCGACTCTCACTCAATGGCAGAGAGCACTAATCAGAGTGTTCTGGCGGGGGGCCGTCCCCCTGTCAGAACACAACGGCTCAGTGAGTGAGATCGCTGGACTAACCTTGCATGGTTAGTACAGCGGCTCCGACCGGAGCTGACCCTTTTTTTTGTGCAACCCAAAAAAAAACTGTTATTGTGTACCCGGCTTAAGAGAGATTTTTTAGGCATAAACATTTGGTAGGGCGTACAAATGGGACCATAAATATAATCTGTGTACATCTTTTAAATGTAAAACGCTCCAAATAGTTCACCTGATGAAGACTCATATACACCAAGTCTTGACTCCAGTTGCCCATTCAACACTAAACTGCAGGGTCAGTCAACCTGGATTCAGTCAGACAATGCCACAATGTCAGGGAGGAACCAGAGGTCTTGTTGCTCTAAGGGAAGCTGAGGATATTCTGGCTGGGAATTAACTTAATATTCCATCCTTATCCTCTGTTCACATTCCCGGAGTGGAAAATTGGCAGGCAGACTTTGTCAGTCTACAATGTCTGGGCCAAGTAGAATGGTCTCTTCACCTGGAGCTTTTTCAAGAACTCTGTCACAGGTGGGAATGCTGGATGTGGATATTCTAAACCATAAACTACCCAAGTTTGTCTCCAAGATCAGGGATCCTCTGGCATTCTTGGTGGATGCCCTGGTGGCTCAGTGAGATCAGTTTACCTTCATTGGCACCTTTCTTGCTCAGCATCGCCTTCCTTGCCTTCTCTGCAGAACTTCTGAGATGGAGGGCATTCCTTTTAATTGTCATAAAACTAAACTGGTCTTGAAGTGCTAATCAGTCCTCGTCAAACTCCTGACAGACTCTCTGTGGACCTTTCCAGATCATCTGGATCTCCAGTACGAAAGACCAGTTTACCATCTTGCTTCATGGTTATTGGCATTAACAGCAGAGATGTTATCATAAAAGATAGGGGCATTCCTGATTCTGAAATCCCTGTCTTTTCACCAATCTGGACCAGATCAACACCTGGCTCTGAGCACTATCAAGGGTTCTGATATTGGCTCTGGATACTTTTTTTTCATAGACTGCTTGTTTCTCTTGTTTCTCACCTCCCATGCAAAGGTAATGCACATGTGCCCACACTCATTCATTCCCCGATGCCTCTGTGATCTCACAACCTATCGGCTCTTCAAAAATCTCTTTGAACATATTAGGACACTATTATTTGCAAAGTAGTTTTTTGGGTTGCGGTCAACTCCATGAGGTAAATTTCTGAGTTGACTGTTTTAACCTGTAATGAGCCCTTTCTTGTGTTACTCAAAGACAAGGATGTATTGAGGCCCAATACCTTTTTTTTAAAATCTAAGGTGAATACATCTGTAGCGCACCCACCTCTCCCCAGCCTGCATTAAATTAGGCGCCTCGCAGGCAGAGAGAGGCACACCGCACCACAAGCCCGTACCCTCCTGAGTAAAGAGGTTTAGCGGTGTTAGTTTTGGGCCTTGTCTGCGGCCAGAGTCAAAGTCCTCCCAAGAATGATCTCACCTCTACCTTAGATAGATGCAAGTCCTCGTTTTCCCCAGGAATGTGAATGTCCACACTAGCTGAAAGTCCAACTCAACATTTATTTCACACAGGATAATAAACAGCCTCTTTGAGAGCAGACAGGTTGGAGCGAAGATATAGGACAGCTTAGGTGTGGAGGAGGTCCAGGCACAAACGTAGCTTAACTCTTTAGACTGTTTAGGTTTCTCAAACAGCTTTGGCGCACGATATCTGCCACAGACCGTGAGGTTGGTCACTGCCACTGACTTGGAGCGTAGGGTCACTGCCACTGACCTGGTGAATAGGGCCTTGCCCTATGAAGTCACTGCCACTGACTTGAAGAGTAGGGTCACTGCCACTGACCTGAACGAACTTCCTTCTTGAAATATTTGGCCCATGTCAAGGAGAAAACATCCCTCCGGAGAGTTAGCAGAGGCCCTCACCGTCACCACGACTCTGCGCTGGGTCTTCGGAAAGGGTTACCTCCCTGGCCTCCTCATCACAGATACGGGTCCCCTCGCAAGGCGGCACCCTGGGAGTCCTCGATCCCTAGCGGACCCCAGCCGAAGGTTGCTGGGCCCAGGGCCTTCAAAATAGTACCTCACCCCAGACTGAAGGTGTCTGGGATGGAACAGGAACTCCACCTCCGGGCCTAAGGCACCCGGAGACGACCCTCCTCACGCCCAGGCCAAAGGTGCCTGGGCGTGGACGAACCACACACACCCAGGCTGAAGGTGCCTGTGCGTGGACCTCGAACGGAAGATGTCCGCCCCTTTTATAGCCTCTCCCGACAGGCACAGCAGGTTCCCTGCCCCACTGTACGGCTGCCGAGAGGGGACACAAAAGATGGTTCAACCCTGGCCCATGGCGACAGCGCCACCAGTAGGCCACAGGGAACTGTACACCAATACTATGTCCCATGAACAGAAATGGTCCATTAACCCTAACAATCAGTGTATCTGAGCCTAATTACCACTCAGACACTCCCTTTAAATGGAACACCCCGCTACACATCCTTTCACCTTAACTTAAACATTGCTTTCCCCTTTCTCTAACCTACTCCTAAATACCACAAGGAGTTTTCTTTTCATTGCTTGGATGTGGTGTGAGCTGTTTGAGTTTACATTGCAGCCATCACCTACCTTAGACCGATGGATGGTTTTTCACCATTCCTGAGGGGTACTGTAAGGGTCAGTTTGTCTCTTGTTCAACTTTTTCTAAATGGGTTTGGCAGCTTATCACTCAAACCAATCATCCTACCAAAACGGTTTCCTCTTTTCCTGTTAAAACACACTTTACCAGGTCTGGTAGTGCATCTTTTCAGCATTAGGCATTTGTTCCTCAAAGTTGCAAGACTGACACCTGGTCCTGTTCACACGTTTGCAAAATTTTGACAGGTGCTTATTTAGGTACCTTCTGATGCTGGTTTCAGTCTTGGGGTTCTCCAAGCTGCCCAATGAGCTCTCTTGAATCTTCTCAGTTAACCAGTTGATAACTGAAGTTCGGCTAGCATTTTGTTTCCTGTGTTGCCCACTCCTCAGTTGAATTAGTCCTTATCCCTATGCCCTTACATTTCCACTAATAAATATAAAATACAGGATTTTGAATGTACCATAAAATCCATTCTTAAAGTTTGTTAGGGGACATAGCTTCCACCCCTCTGTTCTTGTGGTTCTCTTCTCCTTGCTACAAAACTAAGGCATGCTGGGAATGGGAGGGGTTATCCTAGGCTATCCTAGCGGCTCTGATTGGTTGCCAGTGTCCAACCAAGGTAGCTGCATAACCCTACATCTCTGAATATCCGATGTCCCCTTAATAACTACAAGAAATTGATTTTACAGTAAGTCAAAAATTCTCTTTTCTCAGTTACATCTAGAATACACTTTTTATATAATATTGTTTTATTTGGAATTATTCTCCTACAAGGATCTGTGGTAAGAAAAGGCAGCACAGTAATACTGCCCGATGAACATCTACCGTATATACTCGAGTATAAGCCAAGTTTTTCAGCACATTTTTTGTGCTGAAAATGCCCCCCTCGGCTTATACTCGAGTCACCTTTTTGCGCCTGATCTCCCGGACTTCGAGGACCCAGTACAAACTTGGCACACATGTAGCCCCACTATTCCTCTAAAAGTGTGCAAAGTTTGTTGTCCGGGGGAGCTACGGCCGGGGAGCACCGATTTTTCAAAGCCGAGCACCCCTTCCATAGACTTCCATGTTAAACTGTAATTTCTCTGGTGATTTTGGGGAGCCGGTACTGGCCGACCCTAGGTCCCCTGGACCCCAAACCTGGCACACATGTAGCCCCACTCTTCCTCTACAAGTGTGCAAAGTTTTTTGTCCGAGGGATCCACGGCCGGGGAGCACCGATTTTTCAAAGCTGAGCACCCCTTCCATAGACTCCCATGTTAAACTGTAATTTCTCTGGTGATTTTGGGGAGCCGGTACCGGCCGACCCTAGGTCCCCTGGACCCCAAACTTTTCTTTTTTTTTCAATTCTTTATTTCTGTATCTTTTTCTTTCCCTATAGACAGTATCAACGACATAATATCCACCACATCACAAAACATATTACATATTATACATCAATTACGGTATGTTTTCTTAACCCAAAAACAAAACAAGATATTGATTGTCTATTTCTCTACTTACCCTTCCCTCCCTCCCATTCTTTTTATCACATTCATCTACCCTAACCCCTTTCACCCCGGAATAAAAAAAAATAAAAAAATATTAAATATAAAAAAAAAATAAAAAAAATAAAAAAAAAAAATAAAAAAAAAAATTAAGCCTCTCCCCATCTCTGCCTGCCGGACTTGATCGGCCTCTCCCCTAGGGGGCTTCAGGGCCCCATTCTCTATCTTCTCCAAAAAAAAATTTCCCCTCTTCCGATTTTACAAATTCTTCCCATGGTGTCCCTATCTCATTAATTTGTTCCATTCTTCCTAATGTGCTGGGCCATAAATTTTCCATTATCCAAACTCGTCTTAATTTTTCCAGCCACATAGAAATAGGGGGTGTTCGAGTTTCTTTCCAACATAAAGATATGCATCTTTTGGCTTGGCTATTGAATTTTTATATCTTTTCATTGGGAATTGAGAGCTTTGTAGCAAAAAGAAGGCTGGATCATCCGGAACTTGATATTCCGTAAACATTTGTGTTATTCTCTGCACCTCCAGCCAAAACCGTCTAATCACTGGACACTGCCAGAAAATATGAAAGATAGTCCCCAATTTCTCCAACATCTATCTGACTCTTATGGAAAAAAATTATTTAGAACTGCTGGTGTACAGTACCATCATGTTAACAATTTATAATTAGATTCCTGTATTTTGGTACATCTAGAGCTACTCAATGTCAATTGTTCTATTTTCTTACTCTGTATTGATGAGAAGCTTTGATTCAGGTCTCTTTCCCATTTGCTCAAGCTTTTTATTTTGTACTCCTCTGGAGGTGTTACCAGGAGAGCATATATTTTGGATATAACATGGGAGATTGGTTCCTTTTCTTCGCAGTATATCTAAAATTTTGTACATGGTCTACAATATTTCTCCATTGGGCCCAGAGATACCAAGAAATGTCTCACTTGTCGTGCCTGCCAGGCCGTCATTTCAAATTGGCCACCCTGTTGAGTCATATTTTCTATTGTTGGCCAATTATCTAAATTGGTAAAGTGTGATACTTGATATAATCCTCTGTCTCTAAGTCCCTGAAAGCCTCTTACCTCCAACCCTGGTGGAAACATTGGGTTCCCCAGGACTGGTGTCAAAGGTGACTGTTCTGTAGTTATACTAGAGTTCCTTATCTTATATCCCACTTGAAGTGTAGGCCCTATTATAGGGTGTGTTTTCAATGAGGAAGGTAGAGATACATAACACCAGATGGCTCTATTCAGTGGAATAATACTTATCTGTTGTTCAATTCTGATCCATAATTTATATTCTGTGTGTCTACACTAGGGATGAGCTTCGTGTTCGAGTCGAACATACGTTCGACTCGAACATCGGCTGTTCGATCGTTCGACGAAGATCGAACGATTTGGGCCGTTCGCGCAAAATTCGAGTGACGCGAACGGCCCACAATGCACTACGCCATCGCAGTGTCATCCAGGCGCTGTGATTGGCCAAGCATGCACTGTGACCCCGCATGCTTGGCCAATCACAGCGCCGGCAGCGAGGAGAGCAATGATTGGCCACAGGCAGGATGCCTGTGGCCAATTATTGCTGAGGGGGTTTAGTACACGCCCCACACTATAAAAGGCCGCCAGCGCGGCGGCCTTGTGTAGTGTGTTCCGGAGCAGGGAAAGAGAAGCATAGGCAGGGACAGTGTCATTATTTTTCCTTTACTAATCCTGGATTCCTTGTGTTTAGGGACAAATAAGGATAGGTAGGGAGAGTGTCAGTGACAGTGTGCTATTCTGTGCTAATCCTTGTTTGTAGGGACAGAGAGGTACAGTGAGGGAAAGTGTCAGTGTGCTATTCTGTTCTAAACCAATCTTGCTGAACCATATTTTCAATCCTTGAGTTTAGGGACAGAGAGGTACAGTGAGGGAAAGTGTCAGTGTGCTATTCTGTGCTAAATCTTGTTTGTAGGGAGGGACAGAGTAGGACAGTGAGGGAAAGTGTCAGTGTGCTATTCTGTTCTAAACCAATTTTGCTGTTCCATATTTTCAATCCTTGAGTTTAGGGACAGAGAAGGACACTCGTGGCAATTATCAGTGTGCTATTCTGTGCTAAATCTTGTTTGTAGGGAGGGACAGAGTAGGACAGTGAGGGAAAGTGTCAGTGTGCTATTCTGTTCTAAACCAATTTTGCTGTTCCATATTTTCAATCCTTGAGTTTAGGGACAGAGAAGGACACTCGTGGCAATTATCAGTGTGCTATTCTGTGCTAAATCTTGTTTGTAGGGAGGGACAGAGTAGGACAGTGAGGGAAAGTGTCAGTGTGCTATTCTGTTCTAAACCAATTTTGCTGTTCCATATTTTCAATCCTTGAGTTTAGGGACAGAGAAGGACACTCGTGGCAATTATCAGTGTGCTATTCTGTGCTAAATCTTGTTTGTAGGGAGGGACAGAGTAGGACAGTGAGGGAAAGTGTCAGTGTGCTATTCTGTTCTAAACCAATTTTGCTGTTCCATATTTTCAATCCTTGAGTTTAGGGACAGAGAAGGACACTCGTGGCAATTATCAGTGTGCTATTCTGTGCTAAATCTTGTTTGTAGGGAGGGACAGAGTAGGACAGTGAGGGAAAGTGTCAGTGTGCTATTCTGTTCTAAACCAATTTTGCTGTTCCATATTTTCAATCCTTGAGTTTAGGGACAGAGAAGGACACTCGTGGAAATTATCAGTGTGCTATTCTGTGCTAAATCTTTTTTGTAGGGAGGGACAGAGTAGGACAGTGAGGGAAAGTGTCAGTGTGCTATTCTGTTCTAAACCAATTTTGCTGTTCCATATTTTCAATCCTTGAGTTTAGGGACAGAGAAGGACACTCGTGGCAATTATCAGTGTGCTATTCTGTGCTAAATCTTGTTTGTAGGGAGGGACAGAGTAGGACAGTGAGGGAAAGTGTCAGTGTGCTATTCTGTTCTAAGCCAATTTTGCTGTTCCATATTTTCAATCCTTGAGTTTAGGGACAGAGAAGGACACTCGTGGCAATTATCAGTGTTCTATTCTGTGCTAAATCTTGTTTGTAGGGAGGGACAGAGTAGGACAGTGAGGGAAAGTGTCAGTGTGCTATTCTGTTCTAAACCAATTTTGCTGTTCCATATTTTCAATCCTTGAGTTTAGGGACAGAGAAGGACACTCGTGGAAATTATCAGTGTGCTATTCTGTGCTAAATCTTGTTTGTAGGGAGGGACAGAGTAGGACAGTGAGGGAAAGTGTCCTATTCTGTTCTAAACCAATTTTGCTGAACCATATTTTCAATCCTTGAGTTTAGGGACAGAGAGGTACAGTGAGTGAAACTGACAGTGTGCTATTCTGTTCTAAACCAATTTTGCTGTTCCATATTTCAAATCCTTGAGTTAAGGGACAGAGAAGGATAGGCAGGGGACAGTGTCAGTGTCATTGTTGCTAAGCCTCCTGCACAGTATACACCTGAAGGTAGCCCTTATTGCTCTTTTTCCCATCTCCCTGCAGGCCATCCATTAAAATGTCTGGAAGGCAAACAAGGAGAGGCAGACAGTCAGGAGGCAAAAAAAGAGGGCAAGCAGGCTCTGTGTCTGGGGGCAACAGTGCTGGTCGTGGACGCGGTGCATTGTCATCAGCACATGGCCATGGGACACGCTTGTCCTTCTTTTCGGCAGCTGGACATGTTGAGCCACATCATGCCGAAGACTTGGTAGAGTGGATGACCAAGCCCACCTCATCCTCCTCATCCTCTCTCACCCAGGCTCAGGGTACTGGCAAAGCAGCTGCCAAAGCGTCCTCTTCTCTGGTATCATTTTCTTCATTAGTCAATCCTTCCCTAGACCCACCATGTCCTCCTCCTGAGGAGGCCCCCGAACTGTTTGAGCACAGTGTTGGGTACATGCTCCAGGAGGATGCCCAGCGTTTGGAAGGATCTGATGATGATACCCAGCTAGAGGAAGGCAGAAGCGTGAGAGCAGAGAGAGGGGATGCTCAAGAAGGACACCAATCTGGCAGTCATGCTCCAGCAGCTGCAGCATACTGCCAGATTGGCTCCAGTGATGAGGAGGGAGGGGATGATGAGGTCACTGACTCCACGTGGGTGCCTAATAGGAGAGAGGAGGAGGAGGAGGAGGATGAGGAGGAGGCACATCTCCAACGAGGCAGGATGCCCTTGAGTGGCCAGCGTATGGGCAGCACACCGACGGAATCACACCGCAGAGCTCCGCCTGTGCAGGGCGCTGCCTCTGCCCATCATTCAAAAAGTTCTTTGGTGTGGGCCTTTTTTGAGGCGAGTGCATCAGATCGCACGGCTGCTGTTTGCAACATATGTCTCAAGCGTATATCGCGTGGCCAAAACATCAGCCGCTTGGGCACCACATGCTTGATCAGACATATGTTGACCTGCCATGCAGCTCGTTGGCAAGCCTACCTTAAAGACCCACACCAAAGAACAAAGCTGACCTCTTCTTGCACCGCATCAGCTGGGATCTCCAACCCCACTATACCTTCACTCCTCTCTGAAACCTGCTCTGAGAGGAATGAAGGTGTAGAATTAGGTGTGTCACAGGCAAGTACTTGCGGGCACTCTGCTAGCAGTACACCAACGTCCGATTCTAGCAGGCAAATTTCCCTGCCCCAGCTGCTGGACCGTCGAAAGAAGTTCACTCCCAGCCATCCACATGCCCAGCGGTTGAATGCTAGCTTGGCTAAATTGCTAGCGCTTCAACTGCTGCCTTTTCAGTTGGTAGACTTGGCCCCCTTCCGTGAGTTTGTGCAATGTGCGGTTCCTCAGTGGCAGGTTCCCAAACGCCACTTTTTTGCACGGAAGGCGATTCCGGCTCTCTACAGGCATGTGGAAGGCAATGTCTTGGCCTCCCTGGACAGGGCGGTCAGCGGTAAGGTGCATATTACCGCTGACTCATGGTCCAGCAGGCATGGACAGGGACGTTACCTTTCTTTCACGGCCCATTGGGTCACTCTCTTTTGGCAGCTGGGAAGGATGCATGACAAGGTGCAGTAGTGTTGGAGGTTGTTCCACCGCCATGCCTCCAAAATGCTACTACTGGTTGTGACACACCTCTCTCCTCCACCCCCTCCTCTTCTTCTTCCTCCATGGCCTCTTCCTGTGGTTTGTCCTCGGAACCAGCGGTGCTCCGTAGGCGTTCAAGGGGCTACGCAAGTACGCAGGCAAAAAGATGCCATGCCGTGCTTGCGCTGGTGTGTTTGGGTGACAGGAGCCACACTGGGGCAGAGGTCCTGTCTGCTCTGCAGGGGCAGGCCGAGAGGTGGTTGACGCCACGCCAGCTTAAGCCAGGAATGGTGGTTTGCGACAATGGCACCAACCTCCTCTCCGCCCTCCGACAGGGACAACTGACCCATGTGCCCTGTATGGCTCACATCCTTAACCTGGTGGTGCAGCGGTTCTTGGGCAGGTACCCGGGCTTACAGGATGTCCTGAGGCAGGCCAGGAAAGTCTGTGTGCATTTCTGCAGATCTTATAATGCCAGTGCTCGCCTGGCTGAGCTGCAAAAGGAGTTGAACCTGCCCAAGAACCGCCTTATATGTGACATGCCCACCAGGTGGAACTCAACGTTGGCCATGCTGCAGCGGCTGCACACGCAGCAGAGGGCCATCAATGAGTACCTGTGCGACTACGGCACCAGGACAGGGTCAGGGGAGCTCGGGTTTTTTTCACCACGCCAGTGGGGCATGATCAGGGATGCATGCACTGTCCTGGCACCATTTGAGGAGGCCACGAGGATGGTGAGCAGTGACAGTGCATGCATCAGTGACACTGTACCTCTTGTCCACCTGTTGGAGCACACGCTGCGTGGAATAATGGACAGGGCACTTGAGGCAGAACAGAGGCAGGAAGAGGAGGACTTCCTTGCCTCTCAAGGCCCCCTTTACCCAGACAGTGTTCCTTCTGTCCCACCCATCGCACAGGAAGAGGAGGAGGAGGAGGAGGAGGATTGTGTCAGCATGGAGGTGGAGGCTGGCACTCAGCATCATCAGCAGCAGTCTTTTAGGGATGATTTACAGTCCCAAGAAACCAGTGGACTTGTACGTGGCTGGGAGGAGGTGGCTGCGGATCATGTCGTCCTTAGTGACCCAGAGGACTCCGGACTGAATGCCTCAGCTAACCTACGCTGCATGGCCTCCCTGATCCTGCAAAGTCTGCGGAAGGATCCTCGTATTCTTCGGATCAAGGAGAGGGACCATTACTGGCTGGCCACTCTACTTGATCCACGGTACAAGGGTAAGGTTGCGGACCTTATCGTACCGTCGCAGAGGGAGCAGAGGATGAGACAACTCCGGGAGGCCTTGCAGAAAGGTCTGTGCAACGCGTTCCCAGAGACTGGGAGGTTACAAACTCCTGGTCCTGGACAACGAGTTGCTGAGGCTTCGGGCAGTCAAAGAAGGAGTGGTGGGGAAGGTGGCCGTCTGACCGATGCGTTCAGACAATTCTTTAGTCCGCAGCCCCAAAGTATGATCGGTTCCAGCAACCATCGCCAGCGTCTGATATACATGGTCCAGGAATACCTAGGGGCAAGGTCAGACTTGGACACCTTCCCCACCGAAAATCCTCTGGCTTACTGGGTCTTGAGGATGGATCACTGGCCAGAGCTTGCACAGTATGCAATTGAGCTACTGGCCTGTCCTGCATCCAGCGTTCTTTCAGAACGCACATTCAGTGCTGCTGGAGGATTTGTCACGGATCACAGGGTGCGCCTGTCCACCGACTCGGTTGATCGACTGACTTTCATCAAGATGAACCAGTCTTGGATCACCACCAGCTACCACACACCAGATGCTGATATAACAGACTAATTGATTTTAAAATGTCACATCCCTTCAAGACTGATGCTGATGCTGAGTGCCTGTGCTGTTATGTTGACTGGCTATCCTCCTCCTCCTCCTCAATGATACGATTAATGATGATAGCTTGGAAGATCATTTTGGTTTATGGGTGACGCCACCAGTGGCTAAGGCCCAAATTTTCAGCCCCTGTTTAACAGGGGCGTGTAATTAAAATTTTTGATGCAATACTTTGCAACAGGCCTCATTGCTGTGCTCCAAGTACAGTATCTGTGAGGGGTTGCAGTGTTGTGCCACCAGTGCCTAAGGCCCAATTTTTCAGCCCCTGTTCAACAGGGGCATGCAATTATAATTATTGATCTAATAATTCACAGCAGGGCCCATTGCTGCGCCCACCAAGAGTAACTGTCAGGCCTTACAGTGTTGTGGCACCAGCACCACCATCACCACCACCACCACCACCAAAGGCCCAATTTTTCAGCCCCTCTTCAACAGGGGCATGCAATTATAATTATTGATCGAATAATTCACAGCAGGACCCATTGCTGCGCCCACCAAGAGTAACTGTCAGGCCTTACAGTGTTGTGGCACCAGCACCACCACCACCACCACCACCACCAAAGGCCCAATTTTTCAGCCCCTATTCAACAGGGGCATGCAATTATAATTATTGATCTAATAATTCACAGCAGGGCCCATTGCTGCGCCCACCAAGAGTAACTATCAGGCCTTACAGTGTTGTGGCACCAGCACCACCATCACCACCACCACCACCACCAAAGGCCCAATTTTTCAGCCCCTGTTCAACAGGGGCATGCAATTATAATTATTGTTCGAATAATTCACAGCAGGGCCCATTGCTGCGCCCACCAAGAGTAACTGTCAGGCCTTACAGTGTTGTGGCACCAGCACCACCATCACCACCACCACCACCACCAAAGGCCCAATTTTTCAGCCCCTGTTCAACAGGGGCATGCAATTATAATTATTGTTCGAATAATTCACAGCAGGGCCCATTGCTGCGCCCACCAAGAGTAACTGTCAGGCCTTACAGTGTTGTGGCACCAGCACCACCATCACCACCACCACCACCAAAGGCCCAATTTTTCAGCCCCTATTCAACAGGGGCATGCAATTATAATTATTGATCTAATAATTCACAGCAGGACCCATTGCTGCGCCCACCAAGAGTAACTGTCAGGCCTTACAGTGTTGTGGCACCAGCACCACCATCACCACCACCACCACCAACACCAAAGGCCCAATTTTTCAGCCCCTGTTCAACAGGGGCATGCAATTATAATTATTGTTCGAATAATTCACAGCAGGGCCCATTGCTGCGCCCACCAAGAGTAACTGTCAGGCCTTACAGTGTTGTGGCACCAGCACCACCACCACCACCAAAGGCCCAATTTTTCAGCCCCTGTTCAACAGGGGCATGCAATTATAATTATTGTTCGAATAATTCACAGCAGGGCCCATTGCTGCGCCCACCAAGAGTAACTGTCAGGCCTTACAGTGTTGTGGCACCAGCACCACCATCACCACCACCACCACCACCACCACCAAAGGCCCAATTTTTCAGCCCCTATTCAACAGGGGCATGCAATTATAATTATTGATCTAATAATTCACAGCAGGGCCCATTGCTGCGCCCACCAAGAGTAACTGTCAGGCCTTACAGTGTTGTGGCACCAGCACCACCATCAAAGGCCCAATTTTTACTACCACTGATCAACAATTATATGTTATTACAATTCCTGATATAATAGTTGACAGCAGGGCGTTCCAGCACCCACCAAGAATAACTGTGAGTGCTTTCAGTGTTGTGCCAACACCAACACCTAAGGGGCCAATTTCTGCAGAGTATATACGGCAGGTCCCTACTTTCAAACATCCAACTTACAAACTACTACTACTTGCAAACGGAAGAAGACAACAGGAAGTGAGAGGAAATCTACCCCTTGGAAGGAAAATTCTCTCCTGTAAGAATTAATATGGGAGAAAGTTGTCTCCTCTCTACTGATGCTTTATCACCAATCCTTGTTTCAATAAAAACACCACATTTCAAAAACAGTTGTCATTGGGACGCAAAGTGAGGTGAAATGTTCTGAACAGGGGCACAGACAGCAAAAAAAATGTGACAGGGGTGATAACCGTTCCCTATGTTTTCCAAAAAGCTAAAAAAAAGGAATTTGGCATGGAGCTACACTTAAACAATGCAGCTGTTCAAAATTACAAACAGATTCTACATAAGAACAAACCTACAGTCCCTGTCTTGTATGCACCGCCTGTATACGGCTGTTCAGAGTATATAGGGCCTTTTTTATTTTGTGTGCGGGGTTCCCCTTAATATCCATACAAGACCCAAAGGGGCTGGTAATGGGCTGGGGTAGGGGGGGGGGGGGTTGATGGGGTAGCTATGCCATTTTTCATAAAGATTTTCATCCATATTAACGGGACCAGACATTGCATTAAAGCCGCAAGCAGTTTTAAATGGCTTTTTTTCCTTTAGAAATGTTATTTTGTGCAGGGACAGTTCTAAACACGGGAAACACGTGGCACTTCACAGGCATACTTTAGACACCCCCCAGGTACAATATTTAAAGGAATATTTGACTTTTTTTTTTCACTTTATGCATCATTAAAATGACTGCTCCAGAAAAACGGCCGTTTTTAAAACTTCTTTTTGCATTGATACATGTCCCCTGGTGCAGAACCCGGGTTCCCAAACTCTGTTTCGGACAATAACATGGATAATAGTCGTTATAATTAGCACTTTAGAATCCGAACGTTCGCATCCATTGTATTTAATAGGGTTCTAATGTTCGTGCGAACTTTCGGTCCGTTCGCGGGTTCTGGTGCGAACCGAACCCGGGGGTGTTCGGCTCATCACTAGTCTACACCAATCAATAATCCTGCCTAGTTGCGCTGCCTGATAATACTTGTACATATCTGGGGCTGCAATTCCACCCCGCTCCTCCGGTATTGTTAATAAGCTTCTATTAATCCTAGGTCGTCTGCAGGCCCAGATAAATTTTGAAAATTCTATCCCGATCTGAATAAAGTAAGACCTAGGGATATATACAGGTAATGCCTGAAACAGATACAGGAACCTAGGAACTATGTTCATCTTTAAAATATTGCACCTCCCAAACCAGGAATGCATACCCTTATTCCATTTCTTTAGCAATATTCTGACAGTCACTAGTAATGGTCGGAAGTTCAGATCAAAAATTTTCGTTAAATTTGATGGGATCTGTGTCCCCAAATAATTCAGTGCCGTTGTCGTCCATCTAAATTTAAAGTTCTGTTGGAGAGTTCTACTTAGGTGTCCCTGCATCGCCACTCCCATAGCCTCCGACTTACCATAGTTTATCCTGAAGCCAGACAACGCTCCATACTGTTCTACTTCCTTCAGTAAATTAGGCTGTGATATTTGCGGAGAAGCTAATGAAAACAACAAGTCATCAGCTTACGCCGATACCTTATATTCTTCTCCTCCTATTCTTATTCCTACAATGTCTGGGTTCTGTCTGGTCTTATTCAGAAAAGGTTCTAGTGTCAGAGCAAATAGGAGTGGCGACAAGGGACACCCCTGACAAGTCCCATTTGATATCGGGAATATTTTAGAGTATACTCCATTTGCCTTGACCGTGGCTTGTGGTTTTGAATACAGCTCAGTTATCCACTGAATCATCCGACTCCCTAGCCCCATGTGTCTCAGTACTCCTAACATAAATCTCCAATTCACCCTATCAAAGGCTTTTTCCGCATCCGTGTTTATGAACACGCTAGGGTTTTTTAATTGGTTTGCTTGTTGAATTAAGTTTAGTACTTTAATGGTACTGTCTCTTGCTTCACGTTTGGGAATAAATCCCACTTGATCTAAATGTACTAACTGAGACACATGGGGTTGTAGTCGAATAGCTAAGGTCTTCGTAAATATCTTTAAGTCTGTATTTAATAAAGATATCGGTCGATAACTACTGCAGCATGTCAGATCTTTACCTTCCTTTGGTAGAATCGTAATATGTGCTCTTAATGTGTCTGGTGCAAAGGTAGTTTCCTGACCGATGGCATTAAATAGTTTGGTCATGTATGGACTTAATAAAGGATAAAAACTTTTAAAATATTGTATCGAGAAACCATCTGGTCCAGGGGCCTTTCCATGTTTTATCATTTGTATTGCTGTGAATATTTCCTCAGATGTAATGGGCGCTTCTAATTTTCTTCGGACCGGAGATGGTAGTCGGGCTAGTTGTGCAGAGGCTAGATATTCATCTAGAGACAGGTGAGGCAAAGAAGGATGTGCTAAATTATACAATGAGGAGTAATACTCCCCAAATTCCTGAGGGATATCTTTCGGGATTGAGTTTTTGGTCCCTTTTTCCCTTAATATAAGGTATATACGATCGCATTTGTTGTTCTTTTAATTTTTTTGCTAATAATTTGCCGCACTTGTCTCCAGATTCATATGTGGCCCATCTCCCTCTTTGTAGTACCGCCTTTGCTTAATATCGTAGGATATCTGATATCTGTTGTCTTAAATGTGCTAGCTCATTTCCTACTCCCTTTTCTAATGTTTCTTTATGTAATATCTCCAGTTCTTGCATCTTTCCCAATAATTCATTTATTTCCTTTTCTCTGGCCTTTTTTACTCGAGAGACATGTTTAATTAGGATCCCCCTTATAACTGTTTTATGTGCTTCCCATACAATTCCAGGGTCGTTTATTTCAAAATACCATGTGATTTCTTTACTCAGGTCTGCTAAAATTTTTGGTGATTGTAATAGGCTCTCATTCAATCTCCAACTCCATTCCATCGGGTGAACTGCCCCTGATAATGAGAGTTCTATTATGACTGGAGCATGATCTGACCAAGTTATACTACCAATTGATATCTCCTGCACACTGGAGAGTAATTGCTGTGGTATCAAAAAAAGATCTATCCTTGAGTATAATTGATGTGGGTTAGAGAAATATGTGTAATCCCTCTCATCTGTGTGCAGGATACGCCAGACGTCTCTCAATTGATTTTCATGAAATCTCTGAAGAATGCGTTTCCTTGTCCCGCTAGATACTGAGGAGGAATCTCTAGAGGTATCAATTCTTGGATCTAAGGGTATATTGAGATCCCCCCCCCCCCAGAATTAGTTTCCCTTCTTTAAATTTTGTCAATTTTGATAGCATTTTCCCGATAAAGTTCTCTTGATTAACGTTTGGAGTATAAATGGTAGCTAAAGTTACCTTTGTATTCCCAATAAATCCTTTCAAGAATAAATACCTCCCTCCTGGATCTGCGTATTTATCCAACAAGGACCATGCTATTCGATTGGATATTAAAATAGCCACTCCCTTAGTTTTGGCCTCTTTGTAAGATGCCAAATATACATTAGGGAAGTATCTATTTTGGAGGTATGGAAATTTTCCTTCCTTAAAATGAGGTTTCCTGTATCATTCCAATATCTGTTTTAGTCTGTCTCAAGTCATGGTGTAGCATCCTACGTTTTTCCGGGATATTCAAACCCCTTGTATTTATGGAGGTCACCTTCAGTCTTCCCATCTTCTATAGTCCAGCAGGCAGAGAGAGGATGCGGAAAGAAAAAAAAAAAAACCCGGGGTTATAACACTGGTACCTACTTGGGATTACCTATTTACCCGTAGGTACCGAATATGGGGGGTTTGTCCAGCAGCGGCCGCAATGGCGGAGCAACGGGCCCTATCTCCATGCCTGTTTTTTACTTTAATTATATAAGGACAACTCAACCACCTAAATGAAAGAGGGGATTTCTGAAAATAAATCAAATTGAGGTGAGTAATTCATAATTCCACCCCTTCTCCCTCCCCTACCTCCCCTCCTTCCAATACCATATTCAAGGATTATTTTCCTTTTCATAACTCTTGCATATTTAAACTAGTCTTATTTTCTAACTTTTGCTTTACCATTTGCTTCTTAAAGGGGGTATATCCTAAAGTAAGCCGCATATATTATCCATCATAGTATCTATATAACACCTGTATAGCTAATAATCTATAAAGTACATTTTTCCATCATTTCCTTGTTACAAACCAATGATTTCAAAATAATTTTCAGACTTCAAATTTCAGTTTCAAATTAATACATTCTATATCCATCCCAAACATCTATTTCCTATTAAGGATATTACTTGCAGTTACAATTGCCTAAACCTCCTACCCCCCTCCCACCTCTCCCCCCCCTCTCTTCAAACAACATATCATGAGCATGTTACCATATTACCATATCACATACTATAAGCATACTCTCCCTCCCCCCACCACCACAATTACCCCCCTCCCCCCGCCCCACCCCCCCACATCCCCACTATCTATATGTCCTTTGCCACACTGGTGTACTAGTGCTTATGTGAATCCCTGTTCCCTGTTCCCGTGTGTTTTATTGAGATATCATTCTCAATTTATTAAATATATTTAAATATATTTACCCGTGCACGTCCTGCAAATTAAATATAAAGTGTATTTATTTTATAAACCCTCTTTTATGTTATATATGTGTATTTCTCAACTCTTCTATTACTACTTGTGTCTCTTCTACCGACCCCAAACTTTTCACACATGTAGCCCCACTCTTTTTCTACAAGTGTGCAAAGTTTTTTTGTCCAGGAGACCTACGGCCGGAAATTCACCCCTTCTATAGACTCTCATGTTAAACGTCAGTCTAGTCACACAGCGCCGGAGATCAGGTTGGGAGATTGGGCACAGTGAGGCATGGGCACAGTAAGGCACAGTGAGGCATGCACATGGACACAGTGAGGCATGCACATGGACACAATGAGGCATGCACATGGACACAGTGAGGCATAGTGAGGCATGCAGATGGACACCCTAGGCTTATACTCGAGTCAATACGTTTTCCCATTTTTTTGTGGTAAAATTAGGTGCCTTGGCTTATATTCGGGTCGGCTTATTCTCGAGTATATACGATAATTAAAAGTCATCCTTATACATGTCTTGCATATTTACATATCAATAGCAATTAGTTATAAGTACATCTGTTACTAAGTACTGTTAATTCAGAACTAAAAAGCAACAGAACTATGGGAATGCCAAACTTGGTCTGCATGGACTGTAGGAAGGGTGTATGTTACCTATGTAATAGTTCATTCAGTGAATGCTGTGGCGGTGCGTCCATAGAAGACGCAGGAGCGCCGCCCCCTCTATCCTGCACCGCTCTATCACCAATAGATATATTCATGCATTGCATGAATCCATCTATTGTCGCCGCTTACGCTCCCTTTTCAGGTGTCCGGTCCTTACAGGTGTCCGGCCCCATGGCACCGAGCATCTGAAATACAGAGGTGGGGGTGTTTTTGGAAGCACCTGATTAGAGCTGTCGGCTCTAATAGGCTTCCAAATGGGTAAACAGCGGGCGCAATGCTGTGCGTTCGCTGTTTACACAGTGTTGTGAATAAATCGCTTCCCTAACACTGACCCGCCTCTCAGCCAATCAGGTGCTCGGGTCTGGTTACCCTGTCACCTGATTGGCTGAAGCAACAGGCGCTGTGATGGCGTCCAATCATAGCAGAGATGACGGGAAGAGGATGGGAGAAGACACGGAGGACTCGGAGCGTGGAGGACAGCACCGAGACAGGTAAGTGCCAGACGGGGGGGGGGGGGGGGGCACAGTGGCAGCAATTGGTGGGGCACAGTGGTGCCAATTGATGGGGCACAGTGGCGCCAATTGATGGGGCACAGTGGTGCCAATTGTTGTGTTTTTTTTCAGTTTGTTTGCGCCCCCCCCAAAAAACTTTGAGCACCAGCCCCCACTGACTGAATGTATGTAAGAGTTCTATTTGCATTTTTTTTACATTTCATTAAAAAGTAATAAAAACTGAAAAATGAAACCCTAGGTTTAGCATTGTTTAGGAGAAAAAAATGCACAGAAATACTCCAGCTTCCCTGCGGCTTAGATTACAAAGACTGTGCAGTATAGGAATTGACTGTATTAAAATAAATATTACACAAAGACAGCCAAATATTCAGGTTAATTCTATGTGTGTATATTTCATGTTTTTCATTCAACATTTCTTTTTAAATATTTGCTGACCCCTAAAATGTTTATGGCTTTGAATATTTTCTTAGATTTAATATCAATAATTACACTCTTATAGAGAAGTATTTGTTTAAATGGCCTTACTTTCGCTTTTTTGTAATGATGATGCTCTATAAACCAAAAAAGTGGTTTCACGTTTCCATTTTTGTGCCCAGACATAGTTCCCAATATTTATACTGGGCACAAGCTCTCCACATGGGGGACTGGAATTCAATGTTCTCTCTTAAAAATTGAAAATACATGGCACTACCAAAGATGCCAAGAACAACAGTGAAAAAGGAAATAACTGTTGATTTGCCTACAAGGGACCATGATGGTATGTGTTTCTAGGATATAATTAACAAGATTCCATTACAGGAAATAGGATTTAGTGCTAGAAAACATGGAGACTGTATTCTTTTTAAGAATATTTTATAATGTCATCAAAGTATGTGGTGCAAAGAGGCCAGTTCTGATTTTGCTGTTCCATTTTAGTATAACGCTAGATATATCCCACCCTGCCACATCCTATCTGTCAGACTCATTGGTTATGGAAGAAATACTGTATAGTAGTGTAGCACTACCCCCGAAGGAGCTGCTGGTTTAGTTTGGGTCAGTACTCTGTTTTGCAACCCCTCTAACTGGCTCAGACCCTTCCTTGACACAACTGGTGTAAATGGTAATTGTGAGTCCCACTGAATGCTGGGAACACAATTTGGCATGTATAACACAATAACATGTATAAGTAGAGTTACCTTTCTCTGGTAGCAATCCCTCTGGAAACAAAGATACTTCAACAAAATGTTTCACTTAACCAAGGGCAACTTTACTTGGTGTGAGAAACAAACACAGTAATACACCTATGTATACAGTTGACTATGCAGGGCCCTGCAAAAGTCAATATGAAAAAGGTAAAAGGTTATCAAAAACAAAGTTAAGTTTACTTGCAATTTAGAAAACAGTCTATGCTTGCGAGCTCCCCCTAATGGGCAATACCACCCCGTGTCCCGTAAATGTTGATTCCTGTCAGGCCTGACAAAGATCACTATACAAGTTCCTCAATGGTGGGAGTCTTCGCTAGCAAACGTTGGTGCACTTTAATTTGTAATCCAAAGGCAACTTAAAGTTTCAACTAAACTTCCGCAGATACAATGTTTGTGGAAGGGAACTCTCAGTTAGTACAGCGCCACTTAAACTGCGTAGTTATCACGCGCTGCACTATATGGTTGGTGCGTGTGAGATGCACTACTCTGGTGAAGGTGAGCCCTGAAAAGTCACAGGCCTATAACAGTTGCAGAACCTGGGCAGGTGCCCGCTCACCCGAACAGGCCAAGTCCACCTGAGTTTCCTCGCTGCTGGCACCTCGATCCGTGGGCTCTCAGCAACATGCAGTCTCCGGTCCCTCTATCGGCAGCAGTAGATGTCAGCCAACAGACGACTCCGGTCTCTGGGAAGCGCGAGCTGGACACGCAGAAAGAGATCACCCTCCAGGCTTGGTGATCCTCCGCAAGGTTCAAGGCCCAGGCTTCAGGCCTAGTCCCTCAGGCAGCAGGCCTCACACACACGTCTTGCAGGGAGGAGGTGAAGATCCCAAGAGGCCGAACAAAGCTCCTCCCCTCCTTTAAGTAGCCTCCCTATAAAGCCGTGCGGGGATGCAATGCACTTTGGGAGGGCAGTTGCACTGTGGGTACCATAGTCTTATTATCTACTTATGTCAATAGAGTCCCGTTCTCCAGGTACCTCAAGTTCCACAATGTATTGCTTCATAAGGCTAATGACAGTCTTATATTACACCACAAACCACCACCTCGCTACAGTAGGACTGTAGTAATATCTTTTTAAATGTGCTATTGCTATGCTTTATGCAGTGAAGCAACTCTATTAAAAGAAAAAAACAACATCATGTCAATTCACCTTTATGTTCCAAAGATCCATACAGAAATTGAATGTCATTTAAAGTGATCAGATGGCTCTTGGTCTCTCTCAATCAGTTTTAGGTGTATTATATTCATAGAACATCATGTTATCTTTATAGAGAAATGTAAGAAGCTGATCTGTACAGGTTGTACCTTTTTGGGTCCTGTACTTGAATAAGCAAACAAAAACTGATAGCTTTAAACATAGCTTTTACCTGATCTA
This sequence comes from Rana muscosa, assembly GCA_029206835.1. Classification (NCBI taxonomy): domain Eukaryota; kingdom Metazoa; phylum Chordata; class Amphibia; order Anura; family Ranidae; genus Rana; species Rana muscosa. The sequence continues at coordinate 12,413,837 of CM055118.1, forward strand.
AGTGCTCCTGAAAATCATAATTTGTTGGCCTACTAGAACAATAGGCTACATATTCAGTGGTAATTCACAGCAGATGCATATCATCATATACATGAATCACAATTGGTCTGTGTACTGCTAGATTAGCCAACTCTGCAGCTAACTCTGCAGCCAATCAGTAAACACAAATCCGTTTCTTTTTATATGTGATTAACAGGGCTGTCTTTTATCACAAACAAGTGCTTATCATCACTAGTTTATTACTAACCTACCATATTATTACTAGTGTAGCACACAGATCCTTTTCCCCCTTACCTTCCTTTTAGGGGATCAGACACACCATGCCACATGCCCGCGTCCTCTGGATTAGAGATCGGACGGTGTTATGTATTTGGGTCCCGCAGCGAGTGGCTTCCTTTCACTGGCTCTTCCCTCTAGATTATAGAGGCAAGTCTCTAGCTTTTTACAAAGAAGGTCAATGTCCACACAACACTTCAACTCCAACAAGAGTTTATTTTTTCTTTGCTTCAGTAACCAGAAAGTTGAAGAGAGGAAAGGGGATAGCAGAATAGAATGGATTCAGGCACACTCTTGGCTTTGTCGCCACTCGGTCCTGAGTGGGTACAGCTCACCTGAATAGTCACTCGATAGCACTAGCAGCCGGCATGAAGCTCGAACAGTGACTTAGTCCCCTCCAAGGACAAAGTCAAGGAGATCCCTCCTTAAGTAACTACACTCCGCATGTCAGTCTGCAAAGAAAGGAATCCTTCCCTCCGACAGGTCACCAGGCCTCTCCCGAGACAGCAATCTTGTATTACTCGCCTCCTCTATGGGACCGATCCTCCCCCGGTTTCCTCTATTTTAGAGCGGTCGCCCTCACCTGGGCTCCCTGGGTTTCCCTTCTGGCTTTTGTAGACCCAGTTGAGGGTACTGGGCCTACCTGGAACTCCGCAGCCTCGGGCCGAAGGTGCCCGAGACTCCTCAGTCAAAGTTGGGCGCAACAGGTCCCCGGGTACTACTCCCCGAACAATGGCGTCTGCCCCCTTTATACCCTCTCCCGGCATGCACAGCAAACCGGAACTGCCCACCGTACGGCAGCCGAGAGAGGACATCCAATAGCCATTCCATCACCTGTGGTTAAACCCTGGGTATAAGTAACAACACCACCTATACACCTAAAGGGGAACTGCACGCCAGGTGACACAGCAGAAAAGCAGAGTCCAAATAATTAGAAGACCTGAGCCAACTACCGCTCAGGTCAGCCCTAGATTTAAGCATAGCAACCCCCCTAGGTAGGGACCCCGCTACACTAGCAATGCAATGTTTACATTGAAAAAAAAAAAGGGGATTGGTGGGACTTTGAGAGAGGCACAAGACACGTGGTAGGAGAAATGGTAAAAGTGTTTACCGTAATTGGCATATAAACAAAGCATACCTCATAAACATATGATACACTGTTGAACATCAATGTTTACATTGGTCAAATATGGTTAGCCACATTTTTTTTCTATAGCTTTGAGGTTTCCATTCATAAGCTCTCCTCTTACATGGGCAGTGTGGTTTGATCCTCAAAGTATTGAGGCAGGCAAGCATTTAACAACTCTGGGTGGGTGGCTTATTGTGGGGTAAGCAAAAAGTTGAGTACTAGTGACCTTATCTTTTCTGCAGTTTATTTTCTTAATAAAACATGTGTAGAAAGGATTAGGGGTACAGGATACTCCAAAGCAGCAACATATCTCAGGCCTTCTAGTAAGCAATAAAATTTATAGTGGCCCTTTGAGAGCAACCAGATAGGATAAAGTGACTCTATATGAGAGAGATGTCACTTTCAGTAGCAGCAGTATTGTTGATGGCCCTAGCCTTTTTAGTAGCAGCCTCCCAATAGCAATTGTCCCTTATAAGCAGAAGCAGCCAGTTATCTTTGAAGGGACCCTGTGCACACTTACCTTAAAGTGTTAAGCAATAAGGTCTCCATGCAATGTTCATCCAGAAGTAGCTTTCCCCAAGCTTTCCTGGACATGCTTCATCATAGCAGACTCTTCTGAAGATTTTCCATCTGAATGGCATCCTCTCCATTGGGCCCTTGCACAAACTAGCTTATAATTCTTGGGCCTTGGAACAGACCCCTGGCCCCTGGCTAGGACCAGGGTCCAGGGAAAGACTTCCTTCTCATTGTGGCCTCCTGATCAGGCAAAGACTCAGGAGGGAAGGACAAGACCACTTTAGAAGTTTGCTCCAAATATTTATCCCCTCCCCTTTGTTCATATCACTGGAATAAAACCCTCAGTAAGTGGCCAAGATAGATGAATATTGATAACCCAATACTTTGTTACTTCTCACACTAACTACTGGAGACAACTTAGCAGCATCATATGGAAAAAAATCTATGTCTTTGGTTTAAGTGAAACTTAACAAACACAGAAAATAAACAAAGCCAAAGCTTGTGTAGCGGGTGGTTACATTTAGGGGGAAGCATCTGAGTGGTAGCTAGGCTCAGATGTACCAATTGTTAGGTCTCATTGACCATTTCTATCCCTGGGAGACAGTACAGGTGGTTAAGTTCACTGGGGCCTATAGGTGGCACTGTTGCCGTGGGTCCCGGGTTGAACTGCAGTACGAGGTTGTGTCCTTTTTGTCCCCTCTCGGCAGCGGTATGGCGGGGCGGGGAACCTGCTGATGCTGTGACTGTCGGGAGAGGGTATAAAAGGGGGCGGCCATCTTCCAGAGGTGTCGTCGTTCCGCGCTCGGGCACCTTAAGCCTGGGTGCGGGTGTGTCGTCTCTGGGTGCCCTAGGCCCGGAGGCCTGTCTGGAGGTCTCTGGGTACTCTAGGCCCAGAGACGGAGCTGCTGTTCCATCTCAGACACCTTCAGTCTGGGGTGAGGTACTTCAAGAGAGGCCCGGGGCCCAGTACCTTCGACTGGGTCCCACAAGGAATCGAGGGCTCCTAGGGTGCCCCCTGGAAGTGGGTGCCCGAATCTAGGACGAGGAGGCCAGGGAGGTGACCCTTCCCGAAGACCCGGCGTGGTATCGCTGGTGACGGTGGGGCCTCTGGTAACTCTCCGGATGGATGTCCTTTCCCTGACAGGGGTCAATACTTTTAGAAAGTAATCCACGTTCTCATGGTCTGTGGCAGAGACCCATCGTGAATCTGGTCGGTGGCAGAGACCCAACAACCGGGCCTGTGGCAGAGGCTCTATTCACCTGGTCTGTGGCAGAGACCGCTTCATGGTCCGTGGCAGCGACCGTGCGCCAAGCCTGTTAGTGCTATTCATAACAGGAGAAACCCAAATTTAAAGTTTGTGCCTGGACCTCCTCTCACCTTATCTGACCCGTGTTTGTCTCAACCCGTCTGCTCCAAAAGAGACTGTTTATTGTGCAAGAAGGAATAAACAAGTGTTGGACCTTTCAGTTGGTGTGGACAGTTGCTTACTGGGGAAAGTTAAAGACTTGTTCTGATTACTGTAGAAACAAGGTCAGCACTGGAGGCCTTTTTACACCAGTGGCAAGCAGGCCAGAGAAACTAACACCGCTCAACCTCCCTATTCAGGAGGGTACGGGCTTGTGGTGTGGTGTGTCTCATTCTTTTCCTGCGGAGGAGCCAAGCAGAAGAAAAGCAGGTAAAGTCTGGGGTTGGTGCACTACACTTGGGGGCTCGAGTCCGGGATGTGTTTGCGGGCATGGGGTGAAAACCCCCCAGAAGTTAAACTTTTATTCCCCAGTGAAGTTCCGTGGAGGTCGGCCATGTTTGAAACTGCGCCACGAGGAGAACCCTGACTGTATAGTTCGTGGGCGTGTCTATTCAGAAAAGCCCGCGAGCGATGTAGGAGATGGGAGGAGTCTGACCATGTCTGGAGTTACACGTGGGGACTTTGGCGCGGAAAAGGTCAGTGCGTGATGGAGCAGCAAGTGGTCAGCATGTCCTCTCATGCCTCATGGGTTCCAGCTTCAAATACCATGAAAATTACATCATTTGCTGCTTCGGTGACGGATACGGGGATTCGGCTCAAGCCCCGGGGAAGATTTGCCCTCTATGTGTGTAGAGACGTGGAGGCCCTCGGTGTGATTTGTCCCGGCTGCTCGGGACTGGTGGTTCATCTGAAGCCATTCGGGCGATGTGAGAGCTGCAAGGAATTTCTTTTTGAGGTCGAGCAACCTACAGAGAGGCCTCAGACCTTCCACCTCAACTGCCTTACCGGCGCCACCACTTCAGAGGGAGGAATCAAAGCTTGTACAGCCACCCCTGCGCACACTGACGAGACTTCGGAGGAAGTCACAGAGGAGCTCGTTGTAGCAAGTGAGAAACCGGAGGATGCTGATTTGGCAACGACAGAGTCTTTTCTCCCACCGCCCAAGAGGTCTCGTGAAGGCTTCCCGCGGCCGTGGTGGAGCAACGCCCCAGCGCTTACCCGGAACGGATGTCTCTGAAGGGAAAAGTCCCGGACGTCCGAGTCCTTCTCCAAGCCAAGGTAAGCCAGGGGAGAGACTTTGTTACAGGCCCCCAGCCCTGGGGATTCACATGCTAGTGAGTTGGTCAGAGGGGGAATTACTTTCCTGCGGAGGAGTACGATACCTCTGACCTAGAGTCCGTCTCAGATGCTGGTTATGATGCCGCGATTGACAAACTGTTTGAGAGGAAGGGATGGGATAAGATGCCCCTGTCCTTGTTCCGTAGGCCTAGGAACCCGCCCATGTCTACTGGGGAAAGTACACCCCGGGTGGTGGCCACCGAGCCTGAGGAGGGATCTGTCCCCTTGTCTACCCTTCCACAATCGGGAGCACCTGCTTCTGCTACTGCTGCTGCTGCTGGACCGGTGTCGCTGCGGGTCCGTGCAACTGGCCCAGAGGCAGTTAAAGTTGCTCGACACCCGGATGCTGTTGTTTTGCCTGGTGCAGGAGACCGTGCTACTATGCCACCTTTGTCCCGCTTACAGAGACTCTTTAACCAAAAAGTCGCTAGTGAATATGGGTGGGAATACCGGTATCTGCCCAAGGAACTTCTGTTCGAGGTTGAGGCCTGCAGGGACCGGTGGTATTCGGAGTTTGTGTGGGCACACCTCAAGGTAGCCCACGCTAGAAGATACCTTTCATGTTCGCCTGCCGCAACTCTGCGTTTCAAAGATTGCAAAGCTGCGTGGATGTTGGGTCGGCACATTCATGCGGACAAATTGCTTATCTGCAGAAAGGATAAGGATGATGTGGAGTATCACATAGATACCTTCGATCGACTTTGGAAGCCGTTGGTATTGCCCGATCCACATTACTATTTGTGAGAGACCAGACTCTTGTGTTTTGCGTTTGAACAATTTTTTTTTTCTCTCTTCAGGAACGTTGCCCATGTTAATGGGTATTTTACTCTTTGGAGGAATGGGAGTTATTGTTGTTTTTGTTCTCCCTTCTCTTCCCACCACAAAGATAACCAGGACTTGGGGTCGTAGTTAGTGAGGGCCACAGTTCACAGAGAAGAAAATTTCTTGTCATCAACAGGTGTTCTGACCGCGGCACTACCACTAGGTGGCGGTGTTGCGCAACGGTTACATTGAAGGTTTTACATTGCACTTACTGTTAGAGCGAGCAGGTTTTTCTCTAGGGAGACACCTGTTCATTCTAAAGTACATATTTTTGGATTGTATGTTTTTCTTTCTTCCTCTGCAGGTGAGCGACAAGCAAGACTGCTGAGTATGGGGTGGGTCTTAGTGAGTTCTGCGGGAGGAAATTGTAAATGTTTACTGTGAAATTTGAGTGATCTTAATATGTTTTATATTTGTTTATACACCCTTACTCCCATCTGTGTTTTTCCTTCCCATGTTAGGTTCCGGCACAAACGAACAAAATTTTAAATTGTCATTTTTTTTTGTTTGTCTCTGGATCTGGCTTATGTTGACTCAGATTGAGGAGGCATAAATTGGTTTCAGACACTGGGGACCAGTGTTCACAAGTGAGGGGGATGTGTAGCGGGTGGTTACATTTAGGGGGAAACAACTGAGTGGTAGCTAGGCTCAGATGTACCAATTGTTAGGTCTCATTGACCATTTCTATCCCTGGGAGACAGTACTGGTGGTTAAGTTCACTGGGGCCTATAGGTGGCACTGTTGCCGTGGGTCCCGGGTTGAACTGCAGTACGAGGTTGTGTCCTTTTTGTCCCCTCTCGGCAGCGGTACGGCGTGGCGGGGAACCTGCTGTGCCTGTCGGGAGAGGGTATAAAAGGGGGCGGCCATCTTCCAGAGGGGTCGTCGTTCCGCGCTAAGGCACCTTAAGCCTGGGTGCGGGTGTGTCGCCTCCGGGTGCCCTAGGCCCGGAGGCCTGTCGGGAGGTCTCTGGGTACTCTAGGCCCAGAGACGGAGCTGCTGTTCCATCTCAGACACCTTTAGTCTGGGGTGAGGTACTTCAAGAGAGGCCCGGGGCCCAGTACCTTCGACTGGGTCCCACAAGGGATCGAGGGCTCCTAGGGTGCCCCCTGGAAGTGGGTGCCCGAATCTAGGACGAGGAGGCCAGGGAGGTGACCCTTCCCGAAGACCCGGCGCGGTATCGCTGGTGACGGTGGGGCCTCTGGTAACTCTCCGGATGGATGTCCTTTCCCTGACAGGGGTCAATACTTTTAGAAGGTAATCCACGTTCTCATGGTCTGTGGCAGAGACCCATCGTGAATCTGGTCGGTGGCAGAGACCCAACAACCGGGCCTGTGGCAGAGGCTCTATTCACCTGGTCTGTGGCAGAGACCGCTTCATGGTTGGTGGCAGCGACCGTGCGCCAAGCCTGTTAGTGCTATTCATAACAGGAGAAACACAAATTTAAAGTTTGTGCCTGGACCTCCTCCCACCTTATCTGACCCGTGTTTGTCTCAACCCGTCTGCTCTAAAAGAGACTGTTTATTGTGCAAGAAGGAATAAACAAGTGTTGGACCTTTCAGTTGGTGTGGACAGATGCTTACTGGGGAAAGTTAAAGACTTGTTCTGATTACTGCAGAAACAAGGTCAGCACTGGAGGCCTTTTTACACCAGTCGCAAGCAGGCCCGAGAAACTAACACCGCTCAATCTCCCTATTCAGGAGGGTACGGGCTTGTGGTGTGGTGTGCCTCATTCTTTTCCTGCATAGGAGCCAAGCAGAAGAAAAGCAGGTAAAGTCTGGGGTTGGTGCGCTACACTTGTTATAGCAAAGCTGCAAAAATGCACAAACTTTAGCTAGGGACTCTCTGGCTTAAGGCAAGGTCCTTACATAAGAAATTAAAGAGTATGTGATTTTGATTTATTTTTTACTTTTGCGCTTTACATCAGAAGCTATAGTTTGGTGATAAAATAAAACAAAATGAAGAATAAATAAAAGTGATACTTTCCATTAATTCATTTGCTTTAACATCATCAATGCATTTTTTAATGAATTTATTGCTGGCTATTTTTGTGAATCAGGCAATTATTGTCAGATGCTATGAGTGATGTGACAGGGAAATTCCACATGCAAAGCTTTCTTAAAGCTGAATTATTGTCAATTGGCATAAAGGGTAAGTTCAAAATGAAAAGGTGAACTAACTCAATATTTAAAAAATATCCTGGCTACTCCTTCGTACGTATAGCAGTCATAATGCCCCATGCTGCTGGTGTGGCGGTCCGTACATCGTAATACACCATCCTAAAAGGGAGCATCCATCATAATGCTCTCAATGGCAAACACTAGTGATGAGCCGAACACCCCCGGGTTCGGTTCGCACCAGAACCCGCGAACGGACCGAAAGTTCGCACAAACTTTAGAACCATATTAAATACAATGGATGCGAACGTTCGAAATCTAAAGTGCTAATTATAACGACTATTATGCATGTTATTGTCCTAAAAAGGTTTTGGGAACCTGGGTTCTGCACCAGGGGACATGCCTGTGAAGTGCCACGTGTTTCCCGTGTTTAGAACTGTCCCTGCACAAAATTACATTTCTAAAGGAAAAAAAGCCATTTAAAACTGCTTGCGGCTTTAATGTAATGTCTGGTCCCGGTAATATGGATGAAAATCTTTAAGAAAAGAAAAGTGGCATAGCTACCCCATCACAACCCCCCCCCCCCTTCCCCAGCCCATTACCAGCCCCTTTGGGTCTTGTATGGATATTAAGGGGAACCCCGCACACAAAATAAAAACGGCCCTATATACTCTGAACAGCCGTATACAGGCGGTGCATACAAGACAGGGACTGTAGGTTTGTTCTTATGTAAAATCTGTTTGTAATTTTGAACAGGTACATTGTTTAAGTGTAGCTCCAGCCCAAAAATCTATTTTTAAGCTTTTTGGAAAACATAGGGAAGGGTTATCACCCCTGTAACATTTGTTTTGCTGTCTGTGCAGTGTGCACCTGTTCAGAACAGTTCACCTCACTTTCCGTCCTAATGACAAATGTTTTTTGAAAATTTGGGGTTTTTATTGAAACAAGAATTGGTGATAAAGCATCAGTGGAGAGGAGACACTTTTTTCCCATATTAACTCTTACAGGAGAGAATTTGCCTTCCTAGGGGTAGATTTCCTCTCACTTCCTGTTGTATCCTTCGGTTTGCAAGGAGGAGTCGTTTGTAAGTTGGATGTTTGAAAGTAAGGGCCTGCCGTATATACTCAGCTGAAATTTGCCCCTTACATGTTGGTGTTGCCACAACACTGTGAGCCCTCACAGTTACTCTTGGTGGGTGCATGAATGGGCGCTGCTGTGAATTATTAGATTAAGAATTGTAATTGCATGCCCCTGTTGAACAGGGGCTGGAAAATTGGGCCTTTGGTGGTGGTGGTGGTGGTGTTGACACAACACTGTAAGGCCTCACAGTTACTCTTGGTGGGCGCAGGAATGGGCCCTGCTGTGAATTATTAGATCAAGAATTGTAATTACATGCCCCTGTTAAACAGGGGCAGAAAAATTGGGCCTTAGGCACTGGTGCCACAACACTGCAACCCCTCACAGATACTGTACTTGGAGCACAGCAATGAGCCCTGTTGCAAAGTATTGCATCAAAAATTGTAATTACACGCCCCTGTTAAACAGGGGCTGAAAAATTGGGCCTTAGCCACTGGTGCTGGTGCCACGACACTGCAACCTCTCCCAGATACTCTAGTTGGAGTGCAGGAATGAGCCCTGCTGCAAAGCATTGCATAAAAAATTGTAATTACATGCCCCTGTTAAACAGGGGCTGAAAAATTGGGCCTTAGCCACTGGTGGCGGCACCCAGAAACAAAAATGTTCTTCCAAGCTATCATCATCAATCGGATCATTGAGGAGGAGGAGGATAGTCAGTCAACATAACAGGACAGTCTCTCAGCATCAGCATCAGTCTTGAAGGGATGTGACATTTGAAAATAAATTAGTCTGTTATATAAGCTTCAGGTGTTTGGTAGCTGGTGGTGATCCAAGACTGGTTCATCTTTATGAAGGTCAGTCGTTCAACCGAGTCGGTGGACAGGCGCACCCTGTGATCCGTGACAAATCCTCCAGCAGCACTGAATGTGCGTTCTGAAAGAACGCTGGATGCAGGACAGGCCAGTAGCTCAATTGCATACTGTGCAAGCTCTGGCCAGTGATCCATCCTCAAGACCCAGTAAGCCAGAGGATTTTCGGTGGGGAAGGTGTCCAAGTCTGACCTTTCCCCTAGGTATTCCTGCACCATGTATATCAGACGCTGGCGATGGTTGCTGGAACCGATCATACCTTGGGGCTGCGGACTAAAGAATTGTCTGAACGCATCGGTCAGACAGCCACCTTCCCCACCGCTCCTTCTTTGACTGACCGAAGCCTCAGCAACTCGTTGTCCAGGACCAGGAGTTTGTAACCTCCCAGTCTCTGGGAACGCGTTGCACAGACCTTTCTGCAAGGCCTCCCGCAGTTGTCTCATCCTCTGCTCCCTCTGCGACGGTAAGATAAGGTCTGCAACCTTACCCTTGTACCGTGGATCAAGGAGAGTGGCCAGCCAGTAATGGTCCCTCTCCTTGATCCGAAGAATACGAGGATCCTTCCGCAGACTTTGCAGGATCAGGGAGGCCATGCAGCGTAGGTTAGCTGAGGCATTCGGTCCGGAGTCCTCTGGGTCACTAAGGACGACATGATCCGCAGCCACCTCCTCCCAGCCACGTACAAGTCTACTGGTTTCTTGGGACTGTAAATCATCCCTAAAAGACTGCTGCTGATGATGCTGAGTGCCAGGCTCCACCTCCATGCTGACACAATCCTCCTCCTCCTGTGCGATGGATGTGACAGAAGGAACACTGTCTGGGTAAAGGGGGCCTTGAGAGGCAAGGAAGTCCTCCTCTTCCTGCCTCTGTTCTGCCTCAAGTGCCCTGTCCATTATTCCACGCAGCGTATGTTCCAACAGGTGGACAAGAGGTACAGTGTCACTGATGCATGCACTGTCACTGCTCACCATCCTCGTGGCCTCCTCAAATGGTGCCAGGACAGTGCATTCATCCCTGATCATGCCCCACTGGCGTGGTGAAAAAAAACCAGAGCTCCCCTGACCCTGTCCTGGTGCCGTAATCGCACAGGTACTCATTGATGGCCCTCTGCTGCGTGTGCAGCCACTGCAGCATGGCCAACGTTGAGTTCCACCTGGTGGGCATGTCACATATAAGGTGGTTCTTGGGCAGGTTCAACTCCTTTTGCAGCTCAGCCAGGCGAGCACTGGCATTATAAGATCTGCGGAAATGCACACAGACTTTCCTGGCCTGCCTCAGGACATCCTGTAAGCCCGGGTACCTGCCCAAGAACCGCTGCACCACCAGGTTAAGGACGTGAGCCACACAGGGCACATGGGTCAGTTGTCCCTGTCGGAGGGCGGAGAGGAGGTTGGTGCCATTGTCGCAAAGCACCATTCCTGGCTTAAGCTGGCGTGGCGTCAACCACCTCTCGGCCTGCCCCTGCAGAGCAGACAGAACCTCTGCCCCAGTGTGGCTCCTGTCCCCCAAACACACCAGCGCAAGCACGGCATGGCATCTTTTTGCCTGCGTACTTGCGTAGCCCCTTGAACGCCTACGGAGCACCGCTGGTTCCGAGGACAAAGCACAGGAAGAGGCCATGGAGGAAGAAGAAGAGGAGGGGGTGGAGGAGAGAGGTGTGTCACAACCAGTAGTAGAATTTTGGAGGCGTGGCGGCGGAACAACCTCCAACACTACTGCACCTTGTCCTGCATCCTTCCCAGCTGCCAAAAGAGTGACCCAATGGGCCGTGAAAGAAAGGTAACGTCCCTGTCCATGCCTGCTGGACCATGAGTCAGCGGTAATATGCACCTTACCGCTGACCGCCCTGTCCAGCGAGGCCAAGACATTGCCTTCTACATGCCGGTAGAGAGCCGGAATCGCCTTCCGTGAGAAAAAGTGGCGTTTGGGAACCTGCCACTAAGGAACCGCACATTGCACAAATTCACGGAAGGGGGCCGAGTCTACCAACTGAAAAGGCAGCAGTTGAAGCGCTAGCAATTTAGCCAAGCTAGCATTCAACCGCTGGGCATGTGGATGGCTGGGAGTTAACTTCTTTCGACGGTCCAGCAGCTGGGGCAGGGAAATTTGCCTGCTAGAATCGGACGTCGGTGTACTGCTAGCAGAGTGCCCGCAAGTACTTGGCTGTGACACACCTAATTCTACACCTTCATTCCTCTCAGTGCAGGTTTCAGAGAGGACTGAAGGTATAGTGGGGTTGGAGATCCCAGCTGATGCGGTGCAAGGAGAGGTCCGCTTTGTTCTTTGGTGTGGGTCTTTAAGGTAGGCTTGCCAACGAGCTGCATGGCAGGTCAACATATGTCTGGTCAAGCATGTGGTGCCCAAGCGGGTGATGTTTTGGCCACGCGATATACGCTTGAGACATATGTTGCAAACAGCAGCTGTGCGATCTGATGCACTCGACTCAAAAAAGGACCACACCAAAGAACTTTTTGAATAACGGGCAGAGGCAGCGCCCTGCACAGGCGGAGCTCTGCGGTGTGATTCCGTCGGTGTGCTGCCCTTACGCTGGCCCCCCGAGGGCATCCTGCCTCGTTGGAGATGTGCCTCCTCCTCATCCTCCTCCTCCTCTCTCCTATTAGGCACCCACGTGGAGTCAGTGACCTCATCATCCCCTCCCTCCTCATCGCTGGAGCCAATCTGGCAGTATGCTGCAGCTGCTGGAACATGACTGCCAGATTGGTGTCCTTCTTGAGCATCCCCTCTCTCTGCTCTCACGCTACTGCCTTCCTCTAGCTGGGTATCATCATCAGACCCTTCGAAACGCTGGGCATCCTCCTGGAGCATGTACCCAACACTGTGCTCAAACAGTTCGGGGGACTCCTCAGGAGGACATGGTTGGTCTAGGGAAGGAGTGACTGATGATGACATTGATACCAGGGAAGAGGACGCTTTGGCAGCTGCTTTGCCAGTACCCTGAGCCTGGGTGAGAGAGGATGAGGAGGATGAGGAGGGCTTGGTCATCCACTCTACCAAGTCTTCGGCATGATGCGGCTCAACACGCCCAGCTGTCGAAAAGAAGGACAAGCGTGTCCCATGGCCACGTGCTGATGGCGATGCACCGCGTCCACGACCAGCACTGTTGTCTGTAGACACAGAGCCTGCTTGCCCTCTTTTATTGGCTCCTGACTGTCTGCATCTCCTTGTTTGCCTTCCAGACATTCTAATGGCCTGCAGGGAGATGGGAAAACCAGCAATAAGGCCTAGCTTCAGTAGTATATTTTGCAGGAATCACACTACGCCTGCTGTAAGTGCTGCAAATGCCTGTTGGTGTAACACACCAGGAAAACACAGCAATACAGGCTAACTTCAGGTGTAATATGATCAGGAGGCACACTCCGCCCGCTGTAAGTGCTGCAAATGCCTGTTGGTGTAACACCAGGAAAATACAGCAATACAGGCTAACTTCAGGTGCATAATGTGCAGGAGGCACACTCCGCCCGCTGTAAGTGCTGCAAATGCCTGTTGGTGTAACACACCAGGAAAACACAGCAATACGGGCTAACTTCAGGTGTAATATGATCAGGAGGCACACTCCGCCCGCTGTAAGTGCTGCAAATGCCTGTTGGTGTAACACCAGGAAAACAGCAATACAGGCTAACTTCAGGTGTATAATGTGCATGAGGCACACTCCGCCCGCTGTAAGTGCTGCAAATGCCTGTTGGTGTAACACACCAGGAAAACACAGCAATACGGGCTAACTTCAGGTGTATAATGTGCTGGAGGCACACTCCGCCCGCTGTAAGTGCTGCAAATGCCTGTTGGTGTAACACACCAGGAAAACATAGCAATACGGGCTAACTTCAGGTGTATAATGTGCAGGAGGCACACTCCGCCCGCTGTAAGTGCTGCAAATGCCTGTTGGTGTAACACACCAGGAAAACGCAGCAATACGGGCTAACTTCAGGTGTATAATGTGCAGGAGGCACACTCCGCCCGCTGTAAGTGCTGCAAATGCCTGTTGGTGTAACACACCAGGAAAACACAGCAATACGGGCTAACTTCAGGTGTATAATGTGCAGGAGGCACACTCCGCCCGCTGTAAGTGCTGCAAATGCCTGTTGGTGTAACACACCAGGAAAACACAGCAATACGGGCTAACTTCAGGTGTATAATGTGCAGGAGGCACACTCCGCCCGCTGTAAGTGCTGCAAATGCCTGTTGGTGTAACCCACCAGGAAAACACAGCAATACGGGCTAACTTCAGGTGTATAATGTGCAGGAGGCACACTCCGCCCGCTGTAAGTGCTGCAAATGCCTGTTGGTGTAACACACCAGGAAAACACAGCAATACGGGCTAACTTCAGCTGTATAATGTGCAGGAGGCTTAGCAAAAATGACACTGACACTGTCCCCTGCCTATCCTTCTCTCTCCCTGCACACAAGGTTTATCAAAGAATATGACACTGACACTTCCCCTGCCTATCCTTCTCTCTCCCTACACACAAGTTTGAGGTACAAATAGCACTGACACTGTCCCTGCCTATGTAACTCTTTCCCTGCGCCGGAAAACACTACACAAGGCCGCCGCGCTGGCGGCCTTTTATAGGGTGGGGCGTGTGCTAAACCCCCTGAGCTATAATTGGCCACAGGCAACCTGCCTGTGGCCAATTATGGCTCTCCTAGCTGCCGGCGCTGTGATTGGCCAAGCATGCGGGGTCACAGTGCATGCTTGGCCAATCACATCGCCGGGATTGCACTGCGATGGCGCAGTGTATTGTGGGCCGTTCGCGTCACTCGAATTTGGCGCGAATGGACCAAATCGTTCGATGTTCGCCGAACGATCGAACAGCCGATGCTCGAGTCGAACTTATGTTCGACTCGAACACCGAGCTCATCCCTAGCAATCACTCATTGGTCAGCACAGCCCTGTAACTATGCTGACCAATGAGAGGTGCATCCGCGGTTGTTTCTTCCAGACCTGAGAAAGTGATTAAATGCGTGACTACTTAAATAAACCTGACCCCTGAAATGCCAGACAAAAGAACCTATTAAGCTGGATTATATCAACTCTGCTACATGTCATGTAAGCCCCTGACTCCCCACACTTAAGGAGTCAATATTCTGGGAAGGGTTTTAACCCCTTAACACCAGCTGTATGTATATGGCAGTGCAGCAGTGGGTTTTAACTACATCATGTTGGCGTATAGCCAGTGTTGCTGTTCTTTGGTAAGAGCACACACACTCGGCTCCCCCAGCACTGTGACCTTACTGTCACAGACAGCTTCCAGTCACTGTTTACAATTGGGAGTTGGTGGGATAGGCTCCCAATCACGTGTTCACTGTAACAGCCAATAAAAGTGTTCACATGACCAGGGAGCCAATGCATTACTTCTGGCATAACAAACTTTTAAAGAACTGGCTCTTGCCAGCTGGAAAGGGTTAAAAGGCCCAGCTGGGACCCAGGAAAAGGAGACTTCATTTGAACAATGCCCCTAAAGAAGATCTTCAATTCAGACAGTTCTGCAAGAGCAAGGATTGAATACTACTCTGTAGTTACTATCTTGTCTTTACTGTTTCTTTGTCATCGTATAAATGTAATGCTTGCTGAACTGAGACTGTGCTTACAGGTAACAACATAAGTCAGGAAACTCTAATGACCTACTCATACCAGTTGCACACTGGCAACTGGTGTGTGCTAGGTGCAGGGCCGGACTGGCCTACCGGGATAACGGGAGATTTCCCAGTAGGCTGCCTGTCCTAGGGCCGGTTTCATTTGCGGCTGCAGTGCTCCCTGTCCCCTCTCTCCTGCTCCTGTTTATCACGGAGCTGACCTGGCTGGGTCTGTGTTCGGCGGTGACACTGTAACACGGTCCCGCCCCCCTAGACCGGCTCGTGTGATAGTAGATCAGTAGTCAGCGTTCAGCCTATCACAGGAGCCGGTCTAGGGGGGCGGGACCGTGTTACAGCGTCACCGCCGAACACAGATCCAGCCAGGTCAGCTCAGTGATAAACAGGAGCAGGAGAGAGGGGACAGGGAGCACTGCAGGAGATGCCCGCCGTACAGCCCGCCCTGTGTGCCTGGATAGGAGGATAGGATTTGGCAGGGGGGGGCGCATATAGAGGAAATTAGCTTTCTATATTCCTCCATACAGCCGCTGAATGCTTGCAGGAGGGGGAGGAGGAGAATCAAGCATTCAGCGGCTGTATGGAGGAATATAGAAAGCTAATTTCCTCTATATGCGCCCCCCTGCCGATCCTCCTATCCAACTTCTTTTGCTGGCCCCTCCCAGTTCTCCTTGTGGCTCCCCCCCAGTGCTCTCCTCCCCCACCACACTCTCCAGCCCCCCCCCCCACCACAGTTCTCTCCACCTCTGTTCTTTCTGCCCCCCTGCTCTCCAGCTCTCCAGCTCTCCAGCTCTCCCTATCCTTCTCCAGCCACCATTCCAGTGCTCTCCACCCCTGTTCTCCCCCCCAGTACTCTCCACTCCCCCAGTGCTCTCCACCCCTGTTCTTTCTCCCCCCCCCAGTGCTCTTTAGCTCTCCCCATCACTCACTAGCCCCCACCCCAGTGCTCTCCGCCCCCCACAGTACTCCCCAGCCCCCCTCCACCCCTGTTCTTTCCGGCCCCCCCAGTACTCTCAAGCTCCACCCATCGCTCTCCAGCCCCCTGTACTCTCCACCCCTGTTCTATTTGGCTCCCCCTCCAGTGCTTTCAAGCTCCCCCCACAGTACTCTCCGCTCCCCCTGCATTTTGCCCCCACCCATGTGCTCTCCAACCCCATAGTGCTCTCCAGCACCCCATGCTCCCCACCCCTGTTCTTTCCCCCCCAGTGCTCTCCAGCTCTCCCCATCACTCTCCAGCTCCCCACCCCTGTTTTTTGCCCCCACCCATGTGCTCTCCAACCCCGCCAGTGCTCTCCGCCCCCCATAGTGCTCTCCAGCCCCCCGTACTTTCCACCCCTGTTTTTTCTGGCCCCCACTGGTGCTCTCAAGCTGTCCCCATCCAAAACGAGAACAGACCCTGCCTGCTGATGGCGATCATGGATATCCTGCTGGCATGGAAGGTACCTTCCCGAGCAACAACACACCTTCCCACAGACAGGGACTGCAGACTGGGACATGGGGCATAGGAGAGACTGCATTCACAGGCACAGTAAAACTGCATTTGATGAGCACAGTGAGGCTGCAATGACTAGCACAGTGAGGCTGCAATGACGGGCACAGTGAGGCTGCAATGATGGGCACAGTAAAGCTGCATTTGATGGGCACAGTAAAGCTGCATTTGATGAGCACAGTAAAGCTGCATTTGATGAGCACAGTAAAGCTGCATTTGATGAGCACAGTTAGGCTGCATTGATGGGCACAGTGAGGCTGCATTGATGGGCACAGTGAGGCTGCAATGGTGGGCACAGGGAGGCTGCATTGATGGGCACAGGGAGGCTGCATTGATGGGCACAGGGAGGCTGCATTGATGGGCACAGTGAGGCTGCATTTGATGGGCACAGTGAGGCTGCATTTGATGGGCACAATGAGGCTGCATTTGATGGGCACAGTGAGGCTGCATTTTATGGGCACTGATGAGGATGCATTTGATGGGTACTGGTGGGGCTGCATTGAGCTCTTGTATCATGTCTGCAGCCTCTGACCATCTCCTGTATCATGTCTGCAGTCTCTGAGGGAGTCTGGAGAGGAGTCAAGAGTGGAAGCACCGCCGGGATGGGGGTCATGGGAGAAGTCAGATGTGTGGGGACTGTGGAGAGGAGACTATATAGGATAAAACCAGAGCCACCGAGCTGGAGCCGACTGACTGAGCCCTGCACGGTGTACCTGAGAGGAGGTCAGTGACAACACCGCTAGGCCAGTCTGAGGGGGGGTCACTGATGTAAGGGGGGGGAGTGAATACGATAATTTAAGGGAGCATTGATATAAAGGTTTCCCCCCCTATATCAGTAACTCACCCCCCTTACCTTAGTGTATTCTTTCTGCGGAAGGTGGTCTCCCCCCACGTTCTGAGTTCCTGGGGTCCCCCTTGATGATTGACCACTTTTAAATGGAATTTGTGTTTTATATATATAAAGCCCTATGTGCTTTCATATCTGTCTTATCTATATATAATACACTCTTCAAATGTGCTTTAAAATGTATGGTTTTCCCTTTCGTGAACAAGAAAATAATGACATTATGATGGTATAATAATGCTGTGGGGCTGGTATGAAATTTTTTCCAGGGCTGGATTTTATTCCCAGTCCGGCCCTGGCTAGGTGACACAGTGCCAATGCTATACCCAGAACATTGCACTGTATACTTTTTTTCCTACAGAATTTTATTGAAATACCAAGGGTGATATTTCATTGCAATTGTATTCACTCCAGCAGCGTTGCAATGTGATGTGAAGTGACACCCTTGAAAATTAGGCGTTTTGCCTTGTGTTGGGCCTGCACTGGGAATACGGTAACTGACAGTGTAGCTCCAACACATTTGGTGTAATTGGGCTCTTATAACTAACCCAAGAACATAAATGTAATATATTGTTTGTTTTTATTTTCAGACAAGAACATTATTAGCAAGTACTGAAAATACATGTTGATCTTTTTTAAACATTGGTATTTTATTGAATTTTTCAGAAAAGAAAAACATTAAGCATAAGCATACAATCAAATAAGATAAACGACGGACGTGGTTTGTCGTACTTTGGGAAGTGTTAACAAAGAACATCTAAAAAGTTAGAGTAGCAACGTCCAAAGAAGAACATCATAGCAGATATTTTCAGCGTCACACAGCGGATTATTTTTCCAGATCAGTAAACGAGGTAGCGTATAGTATCTCCCAGTGGCGTAGCGTGGGTTGTCAGCGCCCAGGGCCAGGCAAGAAATTTGCGCCCCCTAACCTGCGGACTTTTTGCACTCCCTGAGTCCCTTCACTTCCTGCAAATAAAATAAAAAAATGCGTGCGGTTCCCCCAAATATCCATACCAGGCCCTTCAGATCTGGCATGGATTTTAAGGGGAACCCCACCCCAAATGAAAAAAAAAATTACGTGGAATCCCCCCAAAAATCCATACCAGACCCTTATCCGAGCACGCAACCTGGCAGGCCGCAGGAAAAGAGGGGGGACGAGAGAGTGCCCCCCCCTCCTGAACCGTACCAGGCCACATGCCCTCAACATGGGGAGGACAAGGGCCTCATCCCCACAACCCTTGCCCGGTGGTTGTGGGGGTCTGCGGGTGGGGGGCTTATCGGAATCTGGAAGACCCCTTTAACAAAGGGGACCCCCAGATCCCGGCCCCCCCCCTATGTGAATTGGTAAGGGGTACATTGTACCCCTACCATTTCACAAAGAAAGTGTCAATTTTTTTTTTAAAACACACCATCACCTTGGAAAAGTCCTTTCCAGCGGTGAAATCCAATGTCCCGCGGCGATCCGATGTCCAGCGCTGTCCGTAATTGGCTGAGCCTGAGCGGACCTGATGGGGAACTTCCTCCGCAGTGTATAACATGTATAGACCCGCCCCTTCTAAAGTTCCCCATCAGGTCCGCTCAGCCAATGACTCGGTGTGAGGACCTGATGCAGAACATGAGAGGGGCGGGTCTATACATGTATTACACAGTGAAGGAAGTTCCCCATCAGGTCCGCCCCCTCGGTATGTCAGACCCCGCCTACGTCATTGGCCTGAGCGGGGAACTTCCTTCACTGTGTAATTAAAATTTACACAGTGAAGGAAGTTCCCCATCAGGTCCGCTCAGGCCAATGACGTAGGCGCGGTCTGACATACCGAGGGGGCGGACCTGATGGGGAACTTTCTTCACTGTGTAATTCATGTATAGACCCGCCCCTTCTCATGTTCCGCATCAGGTCCTCAGCCTTACACTGAGTCATTGGCTGAGCGGACCTGATGGGGAACTTTAGAAGGGGCGGGTCTATACATGTAATAGACTGCGGAGGAAGTTCCCCATCAGGTCCGCTCAGGCTTAGCCAATGACGGACAGCGCTGGACATCGGATCGCCACGGGACACTGGATTTCACCCCTGGAATGTTTTTTTTTTTTTTTATAAATTTTTTTTTTAAATAAAGGACTTTTCCAAGGTGTTTGTGTGTTTTTTTTGACACTTTCTTCGTGAAATGGTAGGGGTACAATTCACATAGGGGGGGGGCCGGGATCTGGGGGTCCCCTTTGTTAAAGGGGTCTTCCAGATTCCGATAAGCCCCGCACCCGCAGACCCCCACAACCACCGGGCAAGGGTTGTGGGGATGAGGCCCTTGTCCCCATCAACATGGGGACATCCTCCCCATGTTGAGGGCATGTGGCCTGGTACGGTTCAGGAGGGGGGGGCGCTCTCTCGTCCCCCCCTCTTTTCCTGGGGCCTGCCAGGTTGCGTGCTCGGATAAGGGTCTGGTATGGATTTTTGGGGGGACTCCACGCCATTTTTTTTTTATTTGGGGTGGAGTTCCCCTTAAAATCCATGCCAGATCTGAAGGGCCTGGTATGGATATTTGGGGGAACCGCACGCATTTTTTTTTATTTGCGGCGGAGTCCCCCTTAATATCTATACCAGACCTGAAGGGCCTGGTAATTGAATTCTGGGGGACCCCCACGCTTTTTTTTAAATTTTTATCAATGACTTTTGTTTGTATTGCCGGGAGCCGACAATTCATTAATAGCCGCGAGTGAGTTTTAAATGACTTTTTTTCCTTCAAAAATTAAATTTTATGCAGGGACAAATCTAAGCACGGGAAACATGCGCCACTTTACATGCATATCATACACACCCCCTAGGTATGAAATTTAAAGGAATATTTCACTTTTATTTTTTCATTTTAGCATTATTAAAATCACTGCTCCCGAAAAAACTGCAGTTTTTAAAACTTCTTTTTGCATTGATACATGTCCCCTGGGGCAGGACCTGGGTCCCCAAACACTTTTTAGGACAATGACTTGCATATAAGCCTTTATAATTAGCACTTTAGATTTCGCCCATAGACTTTTCGAATTTGCCGCGAACACCCCAATTTGTTTGTTCGGCGAACGGGCAATGTTCGAGTCGAACATGAGTTCGACTCGAACTCGAAGCTCATCCCTATTCTTAAGCCAGTTCAACCACAGTTGCCATAGAGATATTGTCTTGGTGTGTGTACCTCTACTGAAGGCCATCAATATTTCATAAGAGGAGTGTGTGTTCACTAGTTCTAGTGTATCTTTGATATTCGGTGCCTTCCTTGATTTCCACATATTTGTTAGGCTTCATTTTGCTGCTAGGAGGACTTGGGTTGTTGCCATTCTGAATGGGTGCGGAATACTTCCTATCGAGATGTTTAACGGGGGTCTTCCTATCGAGAGGTTTAACTGGGGTCTGCGGGATGTTGCTCTTTGTGATATCTCCCAATATTCTGAAGATATGTGCCCTAAAGGATTGTATTACAGGACACATCCAGAATATATGGATCATATCTCCTCTTACTCCTTGGCATCTCCAGCAGGAATCGTAGTGTTGGGGCCCAAAAATAGCTAGCTTGTCAGGTGTCAAGTACCACCTCAGCGATATTTTTTGATACATCTCCCAAAGAGCGGAGCAGTGAGTATATTTGAATATTGACCTAAATACATCCGTCCATTGTTGGTCTGAGTAGCATTTGCCTAAATCCAATTCCCACTGTAGATGGGATTTAAGTTTAGTGAATTCTCTTTTTCTCTGGAGTGCATTGTAGAACATAGATATACCCATTTTGTTTTGTGGTTGGATCGGTGAAATAATAGCAGGAGTTTACAGGGATGTAGTATATTTGGTTAGTTAGGTGTCATAAGCAGTGAGGTATACGGAGGTAGTTGAAGTGTTCCGAGGATGGGAGGAGATGATCATGGCACAGTTGGTTAAAAGGTTTAATTGCCTTTCCCAGGAATAGGTCCTGAATGTATTTAATGCCCTTTTTTTGCCAGTGTGTTATGCCAGGGTCTGGTGTTAGTTGATTCATGGTCTCTAGCGAGATAGGTGGGATATAGAATCTCCTGAGGGTGTTGTTTTGGCCATTGCCTGTTCGCCCGTTCGCCGTACAGCGAACAATTTGGGGTGTTCGCGGCAAATTCGAAAAGCCGCGGAACACCCTGTAGAAGTCTATGGGAGAAATCTAAAGTGCTAATTTTAAAGGCTTATATGCAAGTTATTGTCATAAAAAGTGTTTGGGGACCTGGGTCCTGCCCCAGGGGACATGTATCAATGCAATTTTTTTTTAAACTGACGTTTTTTCAGGAGCAGTGATTTTAATAATGCTTAAAGTGAAACAATAAAAGTGAAATATTCCTTTAAATTTCGTACCTAGGGGGTGTGTATAGTATGCCTGTAAAGTAGCGCTTGTTTCCCGTGCTTAGAACTGTCCCTGCACAAAGTGAAATTTCTGAAGAAAAAAATTTAAAAGCACTTGCGGCTATAATGAATTGTCGGCTCCTGGCAATACAGAGAAAAGTCATTGATAAAAAAACAAAACAAAAAAAAAATGCGTGGGGGTACCCCCAAATTCAATTACCAGGCCCTTCAGGACTGGTATGGATATTAAGGGGAACCCTGCGTCAAATTTAAAAAAAAAATTACGTGGGGTTCTCCCCAAATATCCACACCAGACCCTTCAGGTCTGGTATGGATTTTAAGGGGAACTCCAACCAAAATTTAAAAAAAATGGCGTGGAGTTCCCCCCAAAAATCCATACAGACCCTTTATTCGAGCACGCAACCTGACAGGCCACAGGAAAAGAGGGGGGGATGAGAGAGTGCCCCCCCTCCTGAACCGTGCCAGGCCACATGCCCTCAACATGGGGAGGAGGCTTTGGGGGTCTGTGACCCTTCAAAGCACCATGTCCCCATGTTGATGGGAACAAGGGCCTCATCCCCACAACCCTTGCCCGGTGGTTGTGGGGGTCTGCGGGCGGGGGGCTTATTGGAATCTGGAAGATTCCTTTAACAAAGGGGACCCCCAGATCCCGCCCCCCCTATGTGAATTGGTAAGGGGTACATTGTACCCCTACCATTTCAAAAAGAAAGTGTAAAAAAACACACAGACACCGTTGGGAAAAGCCCTTTATTAAAAAAAAAAAAAAAAAAAAAAAAGATTCCAGCGGTGGTAATCCGCTCTCGGTCTCCACTACAACGCTGTCGGTATCCTGCGATGGGTGATCTCCTCTCTGGGGTCCAGCGATGGATGATCTCTCCTCTCCAGGTCCAGGCTCCAACGATGAGATGTCCAGCGCAGCGAGGAACAGCAAGCATCCTGTCTCCACCGGAGACACCCCGGGAATCCCGGCAGCCTGACAGGTCTCTTATGTAGCTGAGGACGGGGCCACCCATCACGTGACCCCGTCCCCCTCTGACGCAAGGGGAAACCCGGGCTTCCCTAGTGACGTGCGGGTGACCCCGCCCCCCTCTGATGCAACGGAAACCTGCGTTACATCAGAAGGGGGCAGGGTCACCCGCACATCACTGGGGAAGCCCGGGTTTCCCCTTGCATGAGAGGGGGACGAGGTCACGTGATGGGGGTCACGTGATGGGTGGCCCCGTCCTCAGCTACATAAGAGACCTGTCAGGCTGCCGGGATTCCCGGGGTGTCTCCGGTTGTGACAGGATGCTTGCTGTTCCTCGCTGCGCTGGACATCATCATTGGAGCCTGGACCTGGAGAGGAGAGATCATCCATCGCTGGACCCCGGAGATCACCCATAGCAGGATACCGACAGCGTTGTAGTGGAGACAGAGAGTGGATTACCACCGCTGGAATCTTTTTTATTTATTTATTTATTTTTTGATAAAGGACCTATGTCTGTGTGTTTTTTTACAATTTTTTACACTTTCTTTATGAAATGGTAGGGGTACCCCTTACCAATTCACATGGGGGGGCGGGATCTGGGGGTCCTATTTGTTAAAGGGGTCTTCCAGATTCCGATAAGCCCCCCACCCACAGACCCCCACAACCACCAGGCAAGGGTTGTGGAGATGAGGCCCTTGTCCCCATCAACATGGGGACATGGTGCTTTGAGGGTTCACAGACCCCCAAAGCATCCTCCCCATGTTGAGGGCATGTGGCCTGGTCCTGGTACGGTTCAGGAGGGGGGGCGCTCTCTTCCCCCCTCTTTTCCTGCGGGTCTGGTATGGATATTTGGGGGGAACCCCACGCCATTTTTTTTTATTTGACGCAGGGTTCTCCTTAATATCCATACCAGACCTGAAGGGCCTGGTAATTGAATTTGGGGGACCCCCACACATTTTTATTTTTATCAATGGCTTTCAATTACTTTTCTCTGTATTGCCAGGAGCCGACAATTCATTATAGAGTGCTTTTAAATTACTTTTTTTCCTTCAGAAATGACACTTTGTGCAGGGACAGTTCTAAGCACGGGAAACAAGCGCTACTTAGTTTACAGGCATACTATACACACCCCCTAGGTACGAAATTTAAAGGAATATTTCACTTTTATTGTTTCACTTTAAGCATTATTAAAATCACTTCTCCCGAAAAAATGTTTAACATTTTTTTTTGCATTGATACATGTCCCCTGGGGCAGGACCTGGGTCCCCAAACACTTTTTATGACAATAACTTGCATATAAGCCTTTAAAATGAGCACTTTCGATTTTTCATGTTTGAGTCCCATGGACTTTAACGGTGTTCAGATGTTCGAACAAATTTATTGCCTGTTCACATGTTCTGATGAGAACCGAACTGGGGGGTGTTTAGCTCATCCCTAATTTTAGGTCAGATCGGGGGATTATTGAGAATTTAATGTGACCCCAGACAGTTCTAGGGGTGGGTTGGAACCAGTCGCACATTTGGCCTAAAATTGAGTATATGTAGTAGGCTTCAAAGTCGATGTAACCCGCGCCTCCTGCTGACCTGTGTTTTATGAGGTGTGAATGGGCGCAACTGTTTTTTTCCCTTGCCATATGAATTTGTTCAATGTGGTCTGGAGAGTTTTGAAGTAATATTTAGGGATAGTTATGGGGATGGTTCTGAATAAGTATAGCAGTTGGGGTAGGTGTAGCATTTGAAAGGCTGCTAATCTCCCTGACCATGACAATTTGTGTTTGGATAAAGATTATAGGTCTGAATGCAGATTAGCAGCAAATGGTTTGTAGTTAACTGCAAAGAGGTCTCTCACCGATTTGGTAAGTTGAGTACCGAAGTATGATATACTGGCATCTGCCCATATGTAAGGAAATTGAGCTTGTAGCATCGAGACCTAGATCTTGTATAAATGACTTTGTTTCATTTACCTTATAATACAAAACTCTACTAAACCAATACAAGGTATTTAGTATTTCTACCAGGGAAGAAGCCGGATTTGTGATCATGAGGATTACATCGTCCGCAAAGAAACTGATTTTGTGGGAGATTTGGCCTAGTTTGAAACCCAAAATTAGGGGGTTAGTTCTGATGTGGGCTGCCAGGGGTTCCATGAGGAGATTTAAAATTAGAGGTGAGAGTGGGCATCCCTGTCTAGTGCTGTTGCTAATTTTAAATGCTTGTGAGAGCATGTCAGAGGAGAATATCTTCACTGATGGGTAGTATATAGGGCAAGGATCGCCGTTAATATCTTGCCTTGGAATCCAAATTTTTGAAGGACCTGCTGTAAGTAGGTCCAATGAATTCTGTTGGACGCCTTCTCCACGTCCAGTTATGAGAGAAGAGAAGGCGTTCCGGAGGACCCTGCATGGTGGGTTATGTCAATGAGCCTTCTAGTGGCATCAGACGCCAAGCGTCCTTTGGTGAATCCTGTTTGGTCGCTGTGAATTAGAGAGCGTAGGATATCAAGTATGCATAAAACTATAGTTTGGGCATATATTTTTATGTCTAGATTTAGAAGGGAAATTGGCCTTAAATTTTGGGAGGTCGGCCCCTTTCCTGGTTTTGGAGGTGTTTTTGTTGCCTGTGGCATTTCAGATGGGAAAGAGGAAGAGGAAGCAGCGTTGTTGAAAATTGTGCTCATATGTGGGGCTAGTATATGGGAGAATTGCTTATAGTATTCGCCCGTCAGACCATCAGGTCCAGGAGATTTGCCTGCTGGTAGTTGATTAATAATAGATTGGATTTCTTGGGTCGTGAAGGGAGCATTAAAGTACGTTTCTTGCTCAATAGTTATTTTTGGAAGGCTAATCTGATTAAGAAAAGATATTAATATTTTCTTGATATGGTTGATGCGTGGTTTGGTCGTGGTTGAAATTTTATGAATCGCTGTAGTATGCACTGAATGCATCAGCTATGCTTTGATGTGGGGGTGGTACAGGAAGGCTATCTTTGTTTTAGTGCGGTATCCTTTTTTTTTTTTTTTTATCAGATATTCTTTATTTTCCTTTTTTAAATATAAAAACATACATACATCGCTATTTCCAATGCACCACATTGTACACATATAGAATTATACCATATAAAACCCCCATTATCCCTTCTTCACATATACATTCCCTCACACCCACCCTTAACGTGTTCCCCTTTCTATCCACTTTTTCCACGTTATTACATTTGTGTTTATTTCCTCTCTTTATATATATAAATTCTTCTTTTGCAACTGTGTCATCTATCACCTTCCTCCACTCTCTCGTTGTAGGGGGACTTTCCACTTGCCATTTCTGCGCAATTATTTTCCCTCCCTGAAACAGACATCTTGTTATTGCTATCTGTTCGTCTACCAGCAATCCCTCTTCTTCCAGAAGACCCAATACACATAGCCTGGCTTCTGGCTGAAAGGATGTCTCAAACACCGTGTTTATCCTTTCAACTATTTGCTTCCAGTATTGGTATAACTTGGGGCATCTCCAGACCATGTGTATTAGATCTCCCCTATTGTCCCCACATCTCTGACATCTCGAGTCCGGCCTCCTACCGTACTGAAACATCCTTTGGGGTGTATGATATACTCTATATATCAGGTAAAGTTGGGATATTGTTTGAGAGGGTGACAATGACACTTTGGGTCCTATAGCTAATATTTGCTCCCATTGTTCCTGCGAAAGTGGGCCCACATCTCTCTCCCATTTAGCCTTATTTTTATTGACCACTATCTCTCCCTGATCGGCCCTTTCTAGAGACCCATATATGCCAGAGATTGCCCCTCTAGAGATCTGTGCATCTACTAATTTACGTGGAATGGGCATGTCGTTCCATTCTGGTGGGCTCTGTCCGAACTGTGCATTCAGCGCATGTCTGATTTGCAGATATCTGTAAAAGGATCCATTTGGGACAGCATACTCCTCCTTTTATTTCTTGAAATGATTTTATTCTTTCTACCTTTTCTTTTTCGTACATCACGGGACACAGAGCGACTTAGTCATTACTAATGGGTTATATAGATTACCTTCAGGTGCTGGCACTGGCCACTTCCAAACCGGAAGTACCCTCCCCTATATAAGCCCCTCCCATCCGGGAGCACCTCAGTTTTTTGCCAGTGTCTAAGGTGTTGGCCAAAGAGTAACATGTGTTTTCACTGGGCTTGCGTACAGGTTCTTTTGGGCCTTAGTAAGCTGTTCCGGATCCCACCAAAAAAGCTTCATAGCTAAACGGTCGGTACCCGGGCCTTGCAGCAGAAGAGCAAGGTTTTGCCTGTAATGCCTCTCTTAGGAGGGCTGGACCCTGGGATCCAGAGCTCTGGTCATACCCACGACCAAGATGTTGTCTGTGCAGGGTGCTATACAGGTCCAGGGGAGTGGAATCCTTGGGAACCCGGTCCCTGAAGGTTTAATTACAATGCCTGCCGTGATAGGTGAAGTTTGGGCTTCTGTGGACCAAACAAAGTCCTGCGGCGGGGATCAGGTAAGTGGGGGCCCCCAGGAACTTGGTTCTATTGGGGGACCCCCAAGCCTAATTTGTCTTTCTGTCTGTTACCTAACGGTATTCCCGCTAATATCTGTGTATGCCTGTAACTACTGAAAATGTAAAATTTTAATAGTAGTCAAGAAAAATAAAATAAAAAAAGGGACCGCGGTACCTGTGTTAAACCACTAGAGGCCGCTGTAGTCCATTTTTCTTGTCATGTGGATCTTTGGTTTCCTCAAGTCAAAAGATCCAGGCAGTAGGTAAGTTTCTCTGTGGGAATCCACTTCCTCTGCCCTGTTGCTGCGCTCATCCACCGCACAGGCCCTCCGGCAAAAAGGGCCCTGGCTCCTAGTCCCTGTTTGATTTCGAAAAGGGCGCCAATGGCGCACGGGCGCGCGCGCGGGCGCGTGCACGCGCCTCCTATGAAAAAAAAGGGGCGGGGCGGGTGGATGACGCTCGATGCGCGCCACGGCGCTTCTGCGCATGTGCAGGCGTCCCAGCTTGTATAAAGACACAGTACAAGTGTCAGCTGGATGCAAACAGAGCTAGCAACAAACAGTGGCACACAGAGGCGGTTGATGCAGGCATCCCCATAGAAAGGCACTTTAGTGGACACCAGCTGGTATATAGCAGCAACTGTGTTAGACTATTACCAGCAAGATTGGTGTATGACGACGGGAATACCTCAGCTTTGTGCTTAAAGGATATGTCGTCCAGACGCTCTGGAAATAGGTCTTCCAGGAAGCCAAAGGGGTCTCCATCAGGCTCTGAGGATATTGGGCATGCTTGTACTGCACCAATCTCCCCTGAGAATTCAGAGGTCAGTAGCCATAGAAACCCCGCAGGAGTGCCTGGTGCTGCGGCTGTCCCCAGTCCACCTGCTCCTGTATATATAACAGAGGAGGTTTTATCCTCAACTCTGGGAGGATTGGAAGAGAGATTAACAGCATTGATCGCTGCTTCCCTGTCACAGGGAAAGCGCGTCCGATCTCCGTCTACTCCTTCAGAGTGCCTGTTAGTGGAGGAACAGCCCCACACAGGGATCGACCTACCTGAAGGGGATCAGGATGAGGTTGATTCAGTTATGGAGGAATCAACAGTGGAAGAACCTTTCTCAGCATCTCAGGCTGAAAGATTATGGGTTCAGTCTCTGACTAACATGGTCCGATTAGCATTTAAAATGCCTCTGGCGGAACCACCATCCACTACGGTTTCCTCGCTGGGGTCGCTAAAAGCTCCCCAGGCTGTCTGTTCCTTCCCAATCCACCCTTTATTAGAAGGGCTTATTTACCAGGATTGGGAGCATCCTGATAAAATATTTGCTCCCCCCAAGAGATTTCCGGTGATCTATCCCATGGAGGATAAGTTCATAAAAAAATGGAGGGTCCCTACAGTGGACGCAGCCATCTCTTCTGTGAACAAATCACTGACATGTCCAGTAGATAATGTTCCAATGTTCAAAGACCCAATAGATAAAAAATTGGAGTCTTTACTAAAATCTGCATTCTCTACAGCAAGCATGGTGACACAACCTGCGGTAGCAGCGATTGGAGTCTGCCAAGCAGTGAAAGATCAGTTGAAACAAGTCTTAAGGGACTTACCAGATCAGCAGGCTCTTGCCCTAGCTGACCTGCCTAGAGCCTTGTGTTTTGCGGTGGACGCCATAAAGGATACAATCCAACAGGCCTCCCGCTTTACGCTGTCTATAGTACATATGCGTAGGCTTCTGTGGCTCAAAAACTGGTCTGCTGAAGCTCCCTGTAAAAAACTGCTGGTTAGCTTCCCATTTCATGGAGAACGCTTATTTGGAGAAGATCTGGACAAATATATCCAGAAAATTTCTGCCGGTAAAAGTTCACTCTTACCGGTTAAGAACAAGGGTTGAAGTCCTTCTTTTAAGAGGCCTACTTCTCCAGTCCCGGGCACATCGGCTGTGAAGCAGTTCCGACGGCCTCCGCGGTCAAATTCAGGGGGCAGAAATCAGGGACAATCACAGGGTAACAAGAAGCCCTGGATCAAGAGAGGTACAAAACCTCCCCCCAAGTTATGAAGCGTTGCCCCCACTCAATCGGGTGGGGGGAAGGCTTCAGTTGTTCACAGAGACCTGGCGGGACACCATCAGAGACAGATGGGTGCTCTCCGCAGTAAGTCTGGGATACAAGCTGGAGTTAAAAGGCACTCCTCCTGCCCAATTTATGAGGTCAAACGTGCCAAGAGATCCCCAGAAGAGAGGATCCCTCCTTCTGGCACTAGAACAACTATTGCTCCAAGGTGTAATCATGAAGGTTCCCCTGGAAGAAAGCGGATTCGGGTTTTACTCAAACCTTTTCACAGTCCCCAAACCAAATGGGGACGTGAGGCCCATATTAAATCTAAAAGGGCTAAACAAGTTCCTAAATATCAGGACTTTTCGGATGGAGTCGATCCGATCGGTGGCCACCGCCCTACAAGGGCAGGAATGGTTAGCCTCGATCGACATAAGGGATGCTTATCTGCATATTCCCATCTTTCCGGCCCACCAGAAATTTCTACGCTTTGCAGTAGAAGGGCGCCATTTTCAGTTCAGAGCCTTACCTTTCGGTCTGGCCACAGCACCTCGAGTGTTCACAAAAATTCTGGCCCCATTATTGGCCAATCTAAGAACACAAGGTGTAACGATAATGGCATATCTAGACGACCTGCTACTAATAGACCACTCAGTGGAAAAGCTGGAAGTAGCTATTCACAAGACAATCAAGTATCTGGAATATCACGGTTGGATTATCAACCGGGACAAGTCAGCTCTAAGACCAGTCAAAAGTCTGGAATACTTAGGGCTAAGGCTGGATTCAAATCAGAGAAAGATTTTCTTACCTCCAGAGAAGGTGTCGTCTTTAAAAAATTTGACCCACTTAGTGGGTACAAAAAGAAAACCATCCATACGCCTGTGCATGAGGCTGCTGGGAAAGATGGTGGCTTCATTCGAAGCGGTACCCTACGGTCAATTCCATTCAAGGAATTTGCAAAGGGCCATACTGTCAGCCTGGAACAAAAAAGTTCAGGCTTTAGACTTACCAATGTCCCTGTCCCCTTCCGTTCGCAAGAGCCTCCATTGGTGGTTGGTGCCCCAGAATCTGGAAAGAGGGAAACCCTTCAGTCCGGTTTCTTGGAAGGTGGTCACTACAGATGCCAGCCTCATAGGCTGGGGGGCAGTACTGGAGCAATGGTCTCTCCAGGGCAAGTGGTCAGAAGCAGAAAAGGCCCTGCCCATCAAACTCTTAGAGATACGAGCAGCCCGGTATGCCCTAGTAGCATGGACATCCAAACTCCAAGGGTCCCCTGTCAGAATTCAATCAGACAATGCCACGGCAGTGGCATATATCAATCACCAGGGTGGCACCAGGAGTCGTGCAGCCCAGAGGGAAGCAAATTGCATCCTGGAGTGGGCAGAAAGATATGTCCCAGCCATATCCGCGGTTTTCATCCCAGGAGTGGAAAATTGGAGAGCGGACTTTCTAAGTCGCCAACAATTATGTCCGGGGGAATGGTCTCTTCACCCCGAGGTTTTCCAGGCAATATGCCAGCGGTGGGGAACACCGGATGTAGATCTGCTAGCATCCAGATTCAACGCAAAGGTGGACAGATTTGTGTCTCGCACAAGGGATCCCCTAGCTTGCGGCTCGGATGCCCTAGTGTTCCCTTGGGATCAGTTCAAGCTAATATATGCATTCCCACCGCCACAATTGTTACCGCGATTACTCCGCAGAATCAGGGTAGAAAAGAAACCAGTGATTCTGGTGGCTCCAGCGTGGCCCCGAAGGGCATGGTACGCGGAGATTGTAAAAATGTCAGTGAGGAGTCCTTGGACCCTCCCACATCGTCCGGACCTGCTGTCGCAGGGACCGATATACCACCCTTCCTTACCAGCCCTAGGTTTGACGGCCTGGCTATTGAAGCCCACATTCTGAAAAAGAGAGGGCTCTCTAATTCTGTGGTATCTACCATGATCAATGCCAGGAAGCCGGTATCCAGGCAGATCTATTATAGGATCTGGAAAGCGTACATTACGTGGTGTGAGGCCAAGAAATGGCATCCACGTAAGTACGTGATAGGGAGGATTTTGGACTTCCTACAGTGGGCTGTAGATAGGAAGCTGGCCTTGAGTACTATCAAGGGTCAGATTTCGGCCTTGTCAATATTTTTTCAAAGGCCCTTGGCTTCGCATTCACTAGTCAAAGCCTTTATACAAGGAGTGATGCGTATTAGCCCTCCGGTTAGTATTCCCATATGTCCTTGGGACTTAAACCTGGTTCTGTCGGTTCTACAGAAACAACCGTTTGAACCATTGCAACACATTTCCTTGGTTCTTCTCACCAGGAAATTGATTTTCTTAGTAGCCGTTTGTTCGGCTAAAAGAGTATCGGAATTAGCCGCCTTGTCCTGTAAGGAGCCATATCTGGTTGTCCATAAGGACAGAGTAGTATTACGTCCTCATCCAGCCTTTCTTCCCAAGGTGGTATCGAGGTTTCATTTGAACCAGGATGTGGTTCTTCCTTCTTTTTTCCCCAAACCTAGCTCGGTAGAGGAAAAGTTATTACATTCTTTGGATGTAGTAAGAGCAGTTAAAGCTTATCTTAAAGCCACTGCTCAGATTCGCAGAACGGATACTTTGTTTATTCTGCCAGAAGGCCCTAGAAAGGGTCAGGCAGCATCAAAATCTACTTTAGCCAAGTGGATTCGACAGGTCATAATACAAGCCTATGGCTTGAGAAAGAGACCGCCTCCGTTCAAAGTTAGGGCGCACTCCACAAGAGCAGTTGGAACTTCATGGGCAGTGCATCACCAGGCCTCCCTGGCTCAAGTATGTAAGGCCGCAACATGGTCTTCGGTACACACGTTTACTAGATTCTACCAGGTAGACGTTAGAAGTCAGGAGGATGTCGCCTTTGGGCGCAGTGTGTTGCAGGCCGCAAAAGATCCTCATGCCTGATGGCGCCCAGCTTATGTATCCCTCCCCTCATTTGGCATTGCTTTGGGACGTCCCATTAGTAATGACTAAGTCGCTCTGTGTCCCGTGATGTACGAAAAAGAAAAAGGGATTTTTATAACAGCTTACCTGTAAAATCCTTTTCTTGGAGTACATCACGGGACACAGAGCTCCCACCCCTCTTTTTGGGACACTTATTGCTTGCTATAAAACTGAGGTGCTCCCGGATGGGAGGGGCTTATATAGGGGAGGGTACTTCCGGTTTGGAAGTGGCCAGTGCCAGCACCTGAAGGTAATCTATATAACCCATTAGTAATGACTAAGTCGCTCTGTGTCCCGTGATGTACTCCAAGAAAAGGATTTTACAGGTAAGCTGTTATAAAAATCCCTTTATAAAGTTGTGCCAGTAGATTTATTGGTCAAAAATAATAAAAAATGCGCTACCCAAACAATGTGCAAAAAACAAAGTGCAAAATAAACAATATTGGATGCAATTATATGCAAAAACAGTTCCAGGTGAAAGGCTGTCAGATAGTGTCCTAATAGACAAAAACAGGCTGTGAAGTGACTCGCTGCATTCAGAACCAAATGGGAGAAGTAATGATTGAAGGGGAAAGTTGATATCTTCCTCCAAACTTTTCCAGCAAGATAAAACAGAATAGTAAAAATGGGCGCTACCCAAATCCGGTGGATCTCTATTACAGAGATCATAAATGCTCAGCACATCATAGGACTCCACGGTATCCCGGCATCAGTCCCGCAGCAGGTCCGCTCTCTCCTTAGGCTGTCCAGGGGCACAGCTTCCTTGTAGCCAGGATCGGTTCCCAATGTTTAGTATGATAAGCGTGGATATCATAAAAGAGATAAGGGGAGACTCATGGTGCAGTATAATGAAAAGTCCCTTTATTTAAAAAGCAGAAAAGCTGACATCCAGAGTCTCAAACAAAACAAGATTTCAAAAATCCGCGGTAAGACAAGACAACCAGCCGTGACTCAGGCCACTAAGCTGGAGCGTAGTGACGTCAGAGATGATTGCTCCGCCCGATGCTGCGTTTCTCCTATACAAGGCATCAACAGGGAAGGAGGCATCAACTATTGCCTGTTTGCACTATAGGGGATGCGCGGATTATCCACGCTTTCCAGTAGATTTATTCCCACTCTATCCCACTCCTCAACCTTCCCCATGACTTTGAGTTCTTGCAAGTTGCTGTTATCCCATATGGGTGAGAATTCAGAAATCCCTTATATCCCATGATCTTCTTAACCTCTTTCCAGCATTTTACCATTAATTGAGCCGTGGGACATTTAGAACAAACTGTGTCATGGCATGTATCATTCAGAATTAGCCCCTTTGTTTCTCCTCCTGCCATTCGGTTACTACTAGGGATGAGCTCTGTGTTCGAGTCGAACATAGGTTTGACTCGAACATCGGCTGTTCGCAGCGTTCGGCGAACAACGAACGATTTGGGCCGTTCGCGCCAAATTCGAGTGACGCGAACGGCCCACAATACACTGCGCCATCGCAGTGTAATCCCGGCGCTGTGATTGGCCAAGCATGCACTGTGACCCTGCATGCTTGGCCAATCACAGCGCCGGCAGCGAGGAGAGCAATGATTGGCCACAGGCAGGATGCCTGTGGCCAATTATAGCTGAGGGGGTTTAGTACACGCCCCACACTATAAAAGGCCGCCAGCGCGGCGGCCTTGTGTAGTGTGTTCCGGAGCAGGGAAAGTGAAGGATAGGCAGGGACAGTGTCAAATATTGTCAAATCTATTCTTTGCTAAACCTTGTGTGTAGGGACAGAGAAGGATAGGCAGGGAGAGTGTCAGTGTCATATTCTTTGCTAAACCTTGTGTGTAGGGAGAGAGAAGGATAGGCAGGGAGAGTGTCAGTGTCATATACTTTGATAAACCTTGTGTGCAGGGAGAGAGAAGGATAGGCAGGGGACAGTGTCAGTGTCATATTCTTTGCTAAACCTTGTGTGCAGGGAGAGAGAAGGATAGGCAGGGAGAGTGTCAGTGTCATATACTTTGATAAACCTTGTGTGCAGGGAGAGAGAAGGATAGGCAGGGGACAGTGTCAGTGTCATTGTTGCTAAGCCTCCTGCACATTATACACCTGAAGTTAGCCCGTATTGCTGCTTTTTCCTGGTGTGTTACACCAACAGGATTTTGCGGCACTTACAGCGGGCGGAGTGTGCCTCCTGACCATATTACACCTTAACTTAGCCTGTATTGCTGCTTTTTCCTGGTGTGTTACACCAACAGGATTTTGCGGCACTTACAGCGGGCGGAGTGTGCCTCCTGACCATATTACACCTTAACTTAGCCTGTATTACTGCTTTTTCCTGGTGTGTTACACAAACAGGATTTTGCGGCACTTACAGCGGGCGGAGTGTACCTCCTGACCATATTACACCTTAACTTAGCCTGTATTGCTGCTTTTTCCTGGTGTGTTACACCAACAGGATTTTGCGGCACTTACAGCGGGCGAAGTGTGCCTCCTGACCATATTACACCTTAACTTAGCCCGTATTGCTGCTTTTTCCTGGTGTGTTACACCAACAGGATTTTGCGGCACTTACAGCGGGCGGAGTGTGCCTCCTGACCATATTACACCTTAACTTAGCCTGTATTGCTGCTTTTCCCATTTCCCTGCAGGCCATTAGAATGTCTGGAAGGCAAACAAGGAGAGGCAGACAGTCAGGAGCCAAAAAAGAGGGCAAGCAGGCTCTGTGTCTAGAGACAACAGTGCTGGTCGTGGACGCGGTGCATCACCATCAGCACGTGGCCATGGGACACGCTTGTCCTTCTTTTCGGCAGCTGGACGTGTTGAGCCGCATCATGCCGAAGACTTGGTAGAGTGGATGACCAAGCCCTCCTCATCCTCCTCATCATCTCTCACCCAGGCTCAGGGTACTGGCAAAGCAGCTGCCAAAGCGTCCTCTTCCCTGGTATCAATGTCATCATCAGTCACTCCTTCCCTAGACCAACCATGTCCTCCTGAGGAGTCCCCCGAACTGTTTGAGCACAGTGTTGGGTACATGCTCCAGGAGGATGCCCAGCGTTTCGAAGGGTCTGATGATGATACCCAGCTAGAGGAAGGCAGTAGCGTGAGAGCAGAGAGAGGGGATGCTCAAGAAGGACACCAATCTGGCAGTCATGTTCCAGCAGCTGCAGCATACTGCCAGATTGGCTCCAGTGATGAGGAGGGAGGGGATGATGAGGTCACTGACTCCACGTGGGTGCATAATAGGAGAGAGGAGGAGGAGGAGGAGGAGGATGAGGAGGAGGCACATCTCCAACGAGGCAGGATGCCCTCGGGGGGCCAGCATAAGGGCAGCACACCGACGGAATCACACCGCAGAGCTCCGCCTGTGCAGGGCGCTGCCTCTGCCCGTTATTCAAAAAGTTCTTTGGTGTGGGCCTTTTTTGAGTCGAGTGCATCAGATCGCACAGCTGCTGTTTGCAACATATGTCTCAAGCGTATATCGCGTGGCCAAAACATCACCCGCTTGGGCACCACATGCTTGACCAGACATATGTTGACCTGCCATTCAGCTCGTTGGCAAGCCTACCTTAAAGACCCACACCAAAGAACAAAGCTGACCTCTTCTTGCACCGCATCAGCTGGGATCTCCAACCCCACTATACCTTCAGTCCTCTCTGAAACCTGCTCTGAGAGGAATGAAGGTGTAGAATTAGGTGTGTCACGCCAAGTACTTGCGGGCACTCTGCTAGCAGTACACCAACGTCCGATTCTAGCAGGCAAATTTCCCTTCCCCAGCTGCTGGACCGTCGAAAGAAGTTCACTCCCAGCCATCCACATGCCCAGCGGTTGAATGCTAGCTTGGCTAAATTGCTAGCGCTTCAACTGCTGCCTTTTCAGTTGGTAGACTCGGCCCCCTTCCGTGAATTTGTGCAATGTGCGGTTCCTCAGTGGCAGGTTCCTAAACGCCACTTTTTCTCACGGAAGGCGATTCCGGCTCTCTACCGGCATGTGGAAGGCAATGTCTTGGCCTCGCTGGACAGGGCGGTCAGCGGTAAGGTGCATATTACCGCTGACTCATGGTCCAGCAGGCATGGACAGGGACGTTACCTTTCTTTCACAGCCCATTGGGTCACTCTTTTGGCAGCTGGGAAGGATGCAGGACAAGGTGCAGTAGTGTTGGAGGTTGTTCCACCGCCACGCCTCCAAAATGCTACTACTGGTTGTGACACACCTCTGTCCTCCACCCCCTCCTCTTCTTCTTCCTCCGTGGCCTCTTCCTGTGCTTTGTCCTCGGAACCAGCGGTGCTCCGTAGGCGTTCAAGGGGCTACGCAAGTACGCAGGCAAAAAGATGCCATGCCGTGCTTGCGCTGGTGTGTTTGGGGGACAGGAGCCACACTGGGGCAGAGGTTCTGTCTGCTCTGCAGGGGCAGGCCGAGAGGTGGTTGACGCCACGCCAGCTTAATCCAGGAATGGTAGTTTGCGACAATGGCACCAACCTCCTCTCCGCTCTCCGACAGGAACAACTGACCCATGTGCCCTGTGTGGCTCACGTCCTTAACCTGGTGGTGCAGCGGTTCTTGGGCAGGTACCCGGGCTTACAGGATGTCCTGAGGCAGGCCAGGAAAGTCTGTGTGCATTTCCGCAGATCTTATAATGCCAGTGCTCGCCTGGCTGAGCTGCAAAAGGAGTTGAACCTGCCCAAGAACCGCCTTATATGTGACATGCCCACCAGGTGGAACTCAACGTTGGCCATGCTGCAGCGGCTGCACACGCAGCAGAGGGCCATCAATGAGTACCTGTGCGACTACGGCACCAGGACAGGGTCAGGGGAGCTCGGGTTTTTTTCACCACGCCAGTGGGGCATGATCAGGGATGCATGCACTGTCCTGGCACCATTTGAGGAGGCCACGAGGATGGTGAGCAGTGACAGTGCATGCATCAGTGACACTGTACCTCTTGTCCACCTGTTGTAACATACGCTGCATGGAATAATGGACAGGGCACTTGAGGCAGAACAGAGGCAGGAAGAGGAGGACTTCCTTGCCTCTCAAGGCCCCCTTTACCCAGACAGTGTTCCTTCTGTCCCACCCATCGCACAGGAAGAAGAGGAGGAGGAGGAGGAGGAGGAGGATTGTGTCAGCATGGAGGTGGAGGCTGGCACTCAGCATCATCAGCAGCAGTCTTTTAGGGATGATTTACAGTCCCAAGAAACCAGTGGACTTGTACGTGGCTGGGAGGAGGTGGCTGCGGATCATGTCGTCCTTAGTGACCCAGAGGACTCCGGACTGAATGCCTCAGCTAACCTACGCTGCATGGCCTCCCTGATCCTGCAAAGTCTGCGGAAGGATCCTCGTATTCTTCGGATCAAGGAGAGGGACCATTACTGGCTGGCCACTCTCCTTGATCCACGGTACAAGGGTAAGGTTGCGGACCTTATCTTACCATTGCAGAGGGAGCAGAGGATGAGACAACTCCGGGAGACCTTGCAGAAAGGTCTGTGCAACGCGTTCCCAGAGACTGGGAGGTTACAAACTCCTGGTCCTGGACAACGAGTTGCTGAGGCTTCGGTCAGTCAAAGAAGGAGCGGTGGGGAAGGTGGCCGTCTGACCGAAGCGTTCAGACAATTCTTTAGTCCGCAGCCCCAAGGTATGATCGGTTCCAGCAACCATCGCCAGCGTCTGATATACATGGTGCAGGAATACCTAGGGGCAAGGTCAGACTTGGACACCTTCCCCACCGAAAATCCTCTGGCTTACTGGGTCTTGAGGATGGATCACTGGCCAGAGCTTGCATAGTATGCAATTGAGCTACTGGCCTGTCCTGCATCCAGCGTTCTTTCAGAACGCACATTCAGTGCTGCTGGAGGATTTGTCACGGATCACAGGGTGCGCCTGTCCACCGACTCGGTTGATCGACTGACCTTCATAAAGATGAACCAGTCTTGGATCACCACCAGCTACCAAACACCTGAAGCTGATATAACAGACTAATTTATTTTCAAATGTCACATCCCTTCAAGACTGATGCTGAGTGACTGTCCTGTTATGTTGACTGACTATCCTCCTCCTCCTCAATGATCCGATTGATGATGATAGCTTGGAAGAACATTTTTGTTTCTGGGTGCCGCCACCAGTGGCTAAGGCCCAATTTTTCAGCCCCTGTTTAACAGGGGTGTGTTATTACAATTTTTTATGCAATTCTTTGCAGCAGGGCTCATTCCTGCACTCCAACTACAGTATCTGGGAGTGGTTGCAGTGTCGTGGCACCAGCACCAGTGGCTAAGGCCCAATTTTTCAGCCCCTGTTTAACAGGGGCGTGTATTTAAAATTTTTGATGCAATACTTTGCAACAGGGCTCATTGCTGTGCTCCAAGTACAGTATCTGTGAGGGGTTGCAGTGTTGTGGCACCAGTGCCTAAGGCTCAATTTTTCTGCCCCTGTTCAACAGGGGCATGTAATTACAATTCTTGATCTAATAATTCACAGCAGGGCCCATTCCTGCGCCCACCAAGACTAAGGCCTCGTACACACGACCGATTTTCTCGTCGTAAAAAACACGTCGTTTTTTTCGACGAGATTCTTGTTAAGCTTGTCGATTTTCTCGTCAAGCTTTCTATGCGTACACACTGTCATTTTCCAATTTCCTCGTGGTTCTCTGCGCTCACGTCCAGCACGTACGACGGCACTATAAAGGGGAAGATCTTTTTTCTTGGCGCCACCCCTTGGGCTGCTTTTGCTGATCTCGTGTTACCGCGTGTGAAGTAAAAGTTTGGGAAGAGACGATTCGCGCTTTTCAGTCTTCGTACTTTTCAGATCGTTTTCTGCGGTTCAGTTTGTGCTTGTGGGTTCGTATCTTGACTTTCAGGGCGTCTAGGCAGGTCGTATCTGTTTTACAGTGCGTTATTGCCTGTTCGTTTCTGAATTTCAGTTCGTTATTCATAGGCCTTGCTGTTCTAAAGTGCGTTCTGTTCTGTACGTTCTGATTAGACGACCGTTTCCTAGCCATGTCGCCTGGACGTTCTCGTCGTCGAGTTCGTGCTGTGCGTGCGCTTGGTGTTGGTCTGCTTGTTTTGGACCAAGACCAGTCCATGAATGGTGTGAGGAGGAGTTCATGGACCAAGAATTGGTTGCTCCAGCGGGACCAATTCTGCCACATGCCTCTGCTGCCCCACCCCCTTCTGCTACCCCTCCACCTTCTGCCCCACTCCCTTCTGCTACACCTCCACCTTCTGCCCCACCCCCTTCTGCTACACCTCCACCTTCTGCCCCACCCCCTTCTGCTACACCTCCACCTTCTTCTTCTGCCCCACCCCCTTCTGCTACACCTCCACCTCCTCCTCCTGACAGGAGTACCCCTCCAGTGGGCCAGCCTCCAGCTAAACGAAGAAGGAAGGCTGCAGGAAAGGCTGCAGGAAAGGCTTCAGGAAAGGCTTCAGGAAAGGCTGCAGGGAAGGTTGCCAGGAAGAAGAGGAAGTGATGGCCTTGCTTCATTGTGGTCGCACTGGTCGGACAGAAGGCAGCCTGTTGTAGTACCACACACTTGGGACATATATCTCACCTGCTGCTGTTCCTGACCTCTGGGAGGCCAGCATCAGATTGTGTTCTGAAATGTGGGCCTTCTCAAGCTCCCAATTTTAGTGTCCACACAGGGTTGGTGTGTGCTCTGGGGTCCCTGGGATGCACAAATGGCAGCAGCTTCTCCAGCGCTGCCTTCTCTTTATTTAATTTATAAACATGAATAAATGTGTTTTTTGTTTAAGTTCATACTTGACTATGTGTATTTTTAAATAAAAAAAAAAAGCTTTGGAGTAAGCAGATACATTTGACTGACAATAAAAGGCACAGATATCACCACCCCAAAAGAATAACTAAATCTGATTAGCTCAAAAACATGGTGTGAAATTTTAAAAATATAGATTAGAAAATTAAATGTGAGATCGCTATCAAAACATTGAGAAATTATAATTAACATCATTTTGAAAAATCTAACCATTTAAATTATTCCTAAAAACTTGCACGATATAATACACATAAATCTTATAAAGAGCAGCATGAAAAAGGTTAAAAATAAGGCAGAACTCTGTGTGAATATCAGCAGCAAAAGAAGGTCTCTCGTTTTGATTAATGTAACATTCTAACGAAGAATTCAATGCAGAACATTTAAACGATGAAATATTTATGAGCGCGACGAATGTGCTCTCTCCATTATGAAGGCTTGTTTTACCAGAAGACGCTCCCGTCTCATAGTTGCTTGTGAGCATGCGCGCTTTTGGAAGAGTCGTAAAAGCATACACACAAACCATTTTCTCGTCACAAAACAGGCCGACGAGAAACACGACGAGGAAATCTGGAATCCTGACGAGAAAATAGAGAGCAGGTTCTCTATTTTCTCGTCGAGATTCTCGTCAAGTTTCTCGTCGTAAAACCATACACACGAACGTTTTTCTAGACAAAAAAACTCTCGCGGCACTTTTCTTGACTGTTTACGACGAGAAAATCGGTCGTGTGTACGAGGCCTCACTGTGAGGCCTTACAGTGTTGTGTCAACACCACCACCACCACCACCACCAAAGGCCCAATTTTCCAGCCCCTGTTCAACAGGGGCATGCAATTACAATTCTTGATCTAATAATTCACAGCAGGGCCCATTCATGCGTCCACCAAGAGTAACTGTGAGGGCTCACAGTGTTGTGGCAACACCAACATGTAAGGGGCAAATTTCAGCTGAGTATATACGGCAGGCCCTTACTTTCAAACATCCAACTTACAAACGACTCCTCCTTGCAAACGGAAGGATACAACAGGAAGTGAGAGGAAATCTACCCCTAGGAAGGCAAATTCTCTCCTGTAAGAGTTAATATGGGAAAAAAAGTGTCTCCTCTCCACTGATTCTTTATCACCAATTCTTGTTTCAA
The DNA here is from genome assembly GCA_029206835.1 of Rana muscosa. Lineage (NCBI taxonomy): Eukaryota > Metazoa > Chordata > Amphibia > Anura > Ranidae > Rana > Rana muscosa. Next base: position 12,454,863 of record CM055118.1, read on the forward strand.
TAAAAACCCCAAATTTTCAAAAAACATTTGTCATTAGGACGGAAAGTGAGGTGAACTGTTCTGAACAGGTGCACACTGCACAGACAGCAAAACAAATGTTACAGGGGTGATAACCCTTCCCTATGTTTTCCAAAAAGCTTAAAAATATATTTTTTGGCTGGAGCTACACTTAAACAATGTACCTGTTCAAAATTACAAACAGATTCTACATAAGAACAAACCTACAGTCCCTGTCTTGTATGCACCGCCTGTATACGGCTGTTCAGAGTATATAGGGCCTTTTTTATTTTGTGTGCGGGGTTCCCCTTAATATCCATACAAGACCCAAAGGGGCTGGTAATGGGCTGGGGTAGGGGGGGGGTGTGATGGGGTAGCTATGCCATTTTTCTTAAAGATTTTCATCCATATTACCGGGACCAGACATTACATTAAAGCTGCAAGCAGTTTTAAATGGCTTTTTTTCCTTTAGAAATGTAATTTTGTGCAGGGACAGTTCTAAACACGGGAAACACGTGGCACTTCACAGGCATACTTTAGACACCCCCCAGGTACGATATTTAAAGGAATATTTGACTTTTTTTTTTCACTTTATGCATCATTAAAATGACTGCTCCAGAAAAACGGCCGTTTTTAAAACTTCTTTTTGCATTGATACATGTCCCCCGGTGCAGAACCCGGGTTCCCAAACCCTTTTTAGGACAATAACATGCATAATAGTCGTTATAACTAGCACTTTAGATTTCGAACGTTCGCATCCATTGTATTTAATAGGGTTCTAAAGTTCGTGCAAACTTTCGGTCCGTTCGCGGGTTCTGGTGCGAACCGAACCCGGGGGTGTTCGGCTCATCACTAGTTACTACCTCTCATATGCTGCACCTGGGCAGCTAAAAAGTAATATCTAGGGTTCGGAAGGGCCAATCCCCCCTTCTCTTTTGGTTGTTGTAAGGCGCAGAGGCAGATCCTTGCTGCTCCGTTTCTCCAAATCAATTCCCTAAATACACTGTCTATTTTCTTAAACCACTGTCTGGGGATCCATACTGGGGAGTTATGAAGGATATATAAAATTTGCGGCATCCATACCATTTTTATCAAGTTGGTCCTACCAACTACTGAGAGTGGGAGCTTATTCCACACCCGACATTTTTGTCTGAGCTTTGTCAGTAAGGGTACTGAGTTTCCGATTATGTACTGCCTCGGGTCCTTTGTTATATTGATTCCTAAATATCTCATTTGGGTCACCACTTTCACTTGTTCTATCTGCCCTATCAATGGGTCTATTGGTAAAAGAGCCGATTTATCCCAATTGATTGTTAACCCCGAGAACTTACCAAATTCCCCTATTATGTCTATTGCACCTTCCAATGAGTCTTGCGTGTCCCCTAGAAAGAGCAATACATCATCCGCATACATAGCTATTTTCTCTTCCCCCAGTCTCCTCTTAAAACCCTTTATTCCTGGGGATGTCCTTATAGCGATGGCCAATGGTTCCATGGCGAGGGCGAAAAGCAGGGGTGACAAAGGGCATCCCTGTCTTGTCCCCCTCGCCAGTTGGAACCAGTCTGAGCACTCTCCATTTATCCTTACACTCGCTCTGGGACTTTGTATAATATTTTACTCCATTGAATAAAATTAGGGCCAAAATGGAACTCTGCCAGAGTTTTCCAAAGGTAATGCCACTCAAGACTATCAAACGCCTTGGCTGCATCCAAGGACAATATTGCTCCTGACCCCTCTACTTCTGTTTGCAACCGAGTATTTAAAAATGCTTTTCTTATATTGGAGCAGGTAGACCTACCTGGGATAAATCCCGTCTGGTCCGGATGTACCAACTTTGAGATTATCTTATTTAACCTCCTTGCCAATATTTTGGCCAGGATTTTTACATCTGCACATAAAAGAGATATTGGTCTGTATGAGGCCGTCTCAACTTGATCTTTCCCATCCTTTAATAATACGATAATTGTTGCTTCTGTCATAGACACGGGTAACTTCCCTTCCTTCGCTGCCCAATTAAATACCTCCAGGAGTCTTCACTATAGGTTTTGTATATTTCTATTGGTAAGCCATCCGGCCCCGAAGCCTTTTGGCCTGCCATCTCCTTTGTTGCCATTTGTAACTCTTCCAGTGTGAGCGGTGCCTCCAAGCCCTCCCTGTCTTCCTCTGATAGCCGGGGGATCTGCAGGCCCTTAAAAAAGGCTACCATCTCCCCCTCTATATTACCATTTGTTGTGCTAATGTACAGACTCTGATAATATTTTTTGAAGGTCTCTTTTATTTCTGATGTGCCTCTCCTGATTTCCCCCTCCTCATCGCAAATCACCAGGATGACAGATGGGGGGCCCCCGCCCTAGCTATTAGGGCCAGAATTCTCCCCACTCTCTCACCGTCCCCATAGAAATTCTGTTTCTGGAATAATTTTTTGTTTTCCGCCTTTCTTGTTACTATTTTTTGATACTCTTCCTGTGTCGCTAACCATTCCTCATAGTTTTCTATGGTTGGGTTTCCTATGTAATTAATCTCTGACCTTGTCACTTTTTCTCTCACTGCAGTTTCCTTGGCGCGTGATTGTTTTTTGATAAATGATACTTTTTGGATTAAAATTCCCTGTAAAAACGCTTTCAGAGCATCCCAGATCACTCCTATTGAGGCTGATCCGGTGTTTACTGTTACGAATTCTTTCAGGCTAGCACATATTCCCCCCGGATCCTCAATTACTTCCAGCCAGATTGGGCTTATCTTCCAGTCCCCTTTACCATACCCTCTATCCATCTTTATTTCAAAAATTACTAGGGAGTGATCTGAGATGCTTCTTGGTACATATACCATCTCCCCCACCTCTCCCAATGCCTCCTCGTTACAGAGTACGAGGTCTATCCTGGACAAGGTCCTGTGCGTCCTTGAGTGGCAGGAAAATAGTTTTTCCCCGGGTGTCTCCTCCTCCACACGTCTGTCAAACCCACCTCCTCACAAGATTGGAGGAGAGGGCTGCCAGACGAATGTCCCGTAGAGGCACCCGCAGGGAACCTATCCATTTTTTTTATCCATAGTCATATTAAAATCCCCCGCCACTATTACGGGCACCCCCGCCCTGTCCATGACAAACTCTATTAACTCCCACAGGACTTCAGTTTCAAATGGGGGGGGGGGATATATATATTTGCCACCACATATTCCTTTGTTTCTATCCTGCAATGAAGAAACACATAACGTCCCTTGGCATCTATCTTGCTCTGTCTGCAGGAGAACACTGTATCCGAATCTAGCAAAACACCCCTTGAATAGGAAGTGTGTGTAGAATGGTACTGTACTTTATATTTCCTGTGTTTTACTATTTTAATAGTTTCCCTATCCAAATGCGTATCCTGCAGACACAGCATTTTAATGTTGTTCATTTCTGCTGTTGAGAAAATCACCTGTCTTTTAATTGAATCTTTTCCCCTCCGAACATTCCATGAACACACCTTCATACTTTTACCTCGTTTTGGGATTCTCTACTATCCGTCATCTACCCCTTTGAATTCCTCTCTTATCATTATACTTCCCATCTTGCAAAAATGTGCCTTAATAATATCTGCTCCAAAAATTGTGTTTTTAGTGGATCTCCCCCTTCTAGTACCCTACTCAATTATACTTTCCCACCCACCCCACCCGCTCCACCCCTCCTACCCCCCCCCCTGCCCTTCTTGGGGCCCACTTAGAGGGCTTCTAATGTGACCGTATCCTACTTTTGGAATGAGACCTCCCCCTTCTACTCCTATTAATCTGTGCTTTAGTGTTTTAAGTGTTTTAAGTGTATCCTTCTCTCTTTCACACTTGTTCCATACATTATTTTCCCTCCACCTTTGTACCATTCCCCTCAGAAAATACTGAAAATACACTTTCACAACCCTTCCCTCCTTCCTGCCCCCCTCCCGCTCCCATGTCAAAGAGAAAAAAAAAATTCCCTCCTCTGTGCAAAAAAAGCCAAAAAAATAGAGGAGTAAAAAAAATAAAAATAAAATTATTTCTTTCTCCTTTCTCTCTTTCCATCTCCCTCTTCAAAAAATAGAAAAAATAGGCTGACAAAGGTGCTTCTGAGTTTTTTTGTGTTTACTACTCGTTTCCACCCTGCTGTGTCTCTCCTTCTTTTGTGTTCATCCAAGATGTCAACTCGGCAGGTGTATTAAAAAACATGTTTTCCCCATTCACAGTTATCCTCAAACGTGCTGGATAGAACAGTGCATATCTAATTCCTTTTTGTTGAAGTCTGTGTTTGCACTCAGTAAATTTAGCTCTTTGTCTCTGCAATTCAGGGGAGAAATCCGGATATATTGAAATTCTTTTTTTTTTTTTTTAATCTTTTTATTGAATTTTTATAAAACATACACACATTTTGCCCACACCTAGGCATAACAGCTGCCCACGCAGGGGCCATTACCCTGTTTCGGCATCAGACCGTCACAGGGCGACAAATAACAAAGAACTTAACTTAGTCTAAACTACAACCCCAAGCTTGGGGAGAGGGTTCAATCAATATACGTCATGCTTCAAAGTGGTATTGATAGAGGAATGTAGCCTGGAAACATTATTTGGGTTAATAGATCGATATTTCAATGATACAATAGAAGTCTAGACAGTGGTCACTGTATCACTTGCCGTGCTTCTGTCATCTAACCAACAGTTCCATACCTTTTCAAATTTGTGCGAACAACCTCTAGACAAGTACGTGGCTCTATATAGGGGCAAACTGGCATTAATTACGTTTTTCCAAAATTTAACAGAGGGGGGAGACGATTGTTTCCAATTCATTGTAATGGCTTTGCGTGCATAATACAACAACAGGGATATGAGTGTTTTTCTGGCTCTGAGTATTGGCAGTTGGTCAACCAGTCCTAGCAAACAGTGTATGGGCTCGCATGGGACGCAAGTCCCGGTGGCCTTATTGATCACCCGTAGCACTTCACTCCAATACTGTACAATTGCTGGGCAAGCCCAGAAAATATGGAAGAAACCCCCTGGCCGGTAGGAGCAGCGCCAGCACTCCGGAGAATGCTCCAGTGACATCTGGTGCAGCCTGTGAGGCGTGTAGTGAGCCCTGTGGACAATTTTATATTGGACTAATTTGTCCCTTGCTGAGATCAGAGGGGAGAAGGGATAATCCCAAACCTCCCTCCAGTCGTCCGCGTCCAGCCCCGGTATGTCCTCCACCCATTTCCTGCGGAGGGAAGACAGCTCGGGGATAGCAGCAACCAGCAGGGATCCATAAATCTGAGACGCGGGCTTCTCCAGGTCTTTCACCCGGATAGTAGATTCCAACTCTGAGTATGCCAGTTCGACTGGCCTGCCCAAAAATTGGCACCTGAAGGCATGTGCAATTTGGAGATATCTAAAGTGGGCTCGGTCAGGTACGTTGAATTTAGCACATAAAGTTTGAAAGGGAGTGAGATCTCCGTTGGTGATGATATGTTTGAGGGTCAGTATTTTATACTTGGCCCAGGCCTGCGGATCAGGGATAGTGTGGAATTGTGATAGGTTGGGATTCAGCCACAGGGGGTGTGAGGAGACCAAGAGTTCGGCTGGGGTGCCCTTAGTGCCTCACCCGCCTTCCAGGCCCGCATAGTGGTACGCATGGAAGGGGTGAGATTGTGAGGCGTTTTAGGCCCCCTGAATAGCAGTCCCTCCAGTGCCTCCAGGGACCCCACTATGGCTGCCTCCAGTACCGTCACGGAGTTGGTCAGGTCCGGTCTCAGCCACCAGTGGGCGGTCACAAGCTGAGTGGCCAAATAATACTTGTAACAATCAGGGAGAGCCAAGCCGCCACTGTCCACAGGCCTGGTCAAGGTGGAATATTTGAATCTAGGTGGCCTGCCCCCCCAAATAAAGGAGAGGAAGAGTTGCCTGAGGGAATTAAAGAAGACTTTAGTCAGCCAGTGAGGGGAGTTCCGAAAAATATACGTGAGTTTAGGAAGGACTTTCATTTTAATCAGGTTAATACGCCCGATGAGAGAAAGGGGGAGGTTACTCCATGCCTTAAGTTTGGCTTTAATGGTCACCAGGACAGGGTCGAGATTTAGCCGCACAAAATCCCCAGTCTCCCTTGAGATAACAATTCCCAAGTAGGTGAACTGCTCAACCCACTGAAGCGGGAGAGAGGTGGGTGAGGAGGACCGGGCCCCCGCATCCACTGGAAACAATTGCGACTTGTGCCAGTTCACCTTCAGCCCCGTGAAGGCGGCGAAGGCATCCATGATACCAAGTGCGCCCCGCAGAGAGTCACCAGCGTCATTCAGGAACAGGAGCATATCGTCCACATATAAAGCCACTCTCTCCTCCAGCCAGCCCACCCGAAGACCACGGACCTCGGCCGAGCTCCTAAGGGCCTCAGCAATAGGCTCCACGGCCAAGGCGAACAGAGCCGGGGAGAGAGGGCATCCCTGTCTGGTGCCCCTCTGCAGGGAGAACGGAGGAGACAAGGAGCCATTCAGCTTAATGCGTGCCGTAGGACCAGTGTAAAGTGTGCGTATCCAGCCTATATATTTTAACGGGAACCCCATTCGTCTAAGCACCTCCCACAGATAGACCCATTCCACTGTGTCGAATGCCTTCTCTATATCCAAGGTGGCAATGGTTCTAGTACCCTGGTTAGTATGGGGGGCATGAATATTAGTGAATAATCTGTGTATATTAATGTCTGTAGATCTACCGGGCATGAAGCCCGTTTGGTCGGGGTCAATCAGGGACTTTATAACTAATGTGACAGCAGGAAGGTAAAGTCACCTGGTTGCATCCAGGGGGGTAGATATATTTCGCCCAGATTCAGGCTTTACGCCGACTTATACAACTAGGTGGAGAGTTGTATAAGGCTAGTGGGCTCATGGATGACTCATACCTCTAGGGAGAGTGTGGGGCGTCGTACAGACAGGGAGTTGATGAGACCAGCTGAAGCTTGTCAGCTCATTTAGGCCTCTATAAGAACTCCCAGCTTCATTAGATGTTAGCTCATGCCTGGAACCAGACCTGTGTGGACTGTCTAGGGAGAGTGAACCCCTGTGCGGTGAGACAAAGCCTGTGTGGCTATTTGCTTGGACATTTAAAACCAGGGACTTAGGGACTAGGACAGCACTAGGCTGATCCCAGTTGTTAGTTAGGAAACCTGTATGTTTAGTCAGAGGTCAAGTTGACCAGGATTTATTTTGTTTATGTTTCTTTTGCTTTGCTGTGTTTTGTCACTGTAAATAGAAAATAAACCGCACCTTTTTGATTTTGAAAACCACAACCTCCGTTTGCTGGGCCTGTTTTTGTGTGGGGAGCCCATCTCGGGGGTCACACACACCCGCTGCCGAGCTAACCCCCTCACAGTTGGTGGAGAACCAGTGGCAGTTTTTTTTTAAGCCAGCATGGAGGAGATACTGAAGCAGCTGGCTCTAGCAAATGCCAATCAACAGCAGACAAATGCAGGTTTGCAAAAGAGCCTTGCAGCTCAACAACAGAACTTCGCAGCCCAGCAGCAAGCTCATCAACAGAGCCTTGCAGCCCAGCAGCAAGCTCATCAACAGAGCCTTGCAGCCCAGCAGCAGACAAACGCAACTTTGCAACAGAGTCTGGAGGCTCAGCAACAAGCCCAGCAGCAATCTGAGGCCCGCTTCATAGACCTGTTACAGAAGCAAGAGCAGAGACTACAACAACAGATGGAAGCAGCAATGCAGCAACGTCCGCAGACCAGTGAGGAAAGCCGTCCCACTAATACCGCGTCCTTTGGGGTGAGTCGTTTATTGACAAAAATGACTGGAGAGGATGATCCAGAGGTATTTTTGACCACATTTGAAAGGACCGCTGAAAGAGAAAAGTGGCCTGAGGAGCAGTGGGCTCGACTGGTGGCTCCTCTGTTAACTGGTGAATCGCAGAAAGCTTACTATGACCTAGAGCCTAACCAAGCAAAAGACTATGCGATGCTAAAAGCTGAAATATTGGCAAGGCTGGGTGTCACCCAGGCTGTCCGGGCTCAGCGTGTGCATAACTGGACTTTCCAGCTTGGAAAACCCCCCAGGTCTCAAATGTATGATCTCATTCACCTGAGCAGAAAGTGGCTACAGCCAGAGACTTTGTCCGCACCAAAGATTGTGGAACGTGTTGTAATGGATCGGTTTTTGAGAGCTCTTCCTACTGCCATCCAAAAGTGGGTAAGCCATGGAGACCCAGAGACGGCCGATGGTCTTGTGGATCGTGTGGAGAAATACTTGGCTACAGAGAACCTGACGGCCTCTTCCAGAGACACTCTGACTTTCCACCCTAAGACCAGACCATCCCCAGGGGCAGATAAGAGGATTCCAAGGGGTGAGGGTGGAGAGAGTGAGAGGGTGGGAGCTCTACCCCAAGTTTGGCGAGAACAGCCTGGGAAATCAGCGGCTCAAGAGGCCGCAAGAAGGATCGTTTGCTACCGCTGCCGGCAAGCGGGACATATTGCAGCCAATTGCCCGGTTGTGGAGGAACCCATGCAGTGTGACTTTCTGACGGGCAGACGTCAGTCGCTGTGTGCGACAGTCGCATGCACTGCCATTTGAGGAACTGAGAAACATTTATGCAAAATGTGTGTTAATGGTAGAAATGTTGTGGTATTGCTGGATTCAGGTAGCCTTGTGACCCTGATAAAGGCTGAGTTAGTTAAAACAGAGGTCTCTGGGAATAGCAAGGTAGCTGTTATTTGTGTGCATGGGGACACCCGAGAGTATCCAGTGACTACAGTGTGTTTCGAGACCCCCAAAGGTACCCTCTCTCATCCAGTGGGCTTAGTATCTCAGTTACCGCATGACGCCATTGTGGGAAGGGATTTTCCGAAGTTCTGGGAACTGTGGGATGATCCTGAGCCCCCCACTGGTGCCCCTATGTACCAGGAATGTGATAGCCAGAACTCCCCTGAGAGTGGTGAGGACTCTCCGGAATTTCCCTTATCAGTATAGGCAGGGGAGACACAAGAAACTGGAGAGGAGCCCACCTCCTCAGACGAAAACCTACCGTCTGTGGAGTTTTCTGATCTTGAGGTTCACAGGGAAAACTTTGCCACAGAACAGTTGAAAGACCCCGCCCTAATAAAGGCACGGGAAAACGTAGTGAAAATAGATGGCGAGTTAGTGAACCCAGATAATACCTGCACTTACCCATACTTCAGCGTAGAGAAGGACCTACTGTATCGGGTGGCAAAAAGGGCAGAAGAAACCGTTGAGCAGCTTGTGGTGCCCAAACCTTACAGGAAGTTGGTGTTGGAGTTGGCCCATGGGCACATTCTTGGAGGTCATCTGGGGACAGAGAAAACCCGAGAGAGGGTATTACAGAGATTCTATTGGCCGGGGGTGATGAAGGACATAGAAAATTATTGTTCCTCCTGCCCTGTGTGTCAGAGGTCGGCCCCGATGCCACATTTCCGTAGCCCGCTGGTCCCTCTACCCATCATTGAGGTCCCGTTTGAGAGGATCGCCATGGATTTGGTAGGTCCTATAATCAAGTCCGCTAGGGGGCACCAGTACATATTAGTTATAATGGACTATGCCACCCGTTATCCAGAAGCGATCCCTCTCCGAAATACCTCGGCCAAAACCATAGCCAAAGAGCTATCTCTTGTGTTTAGCCGGGTGGGTATTTGTAAAGAACTGCTTACGGACCAAGGTACACCCTTTATGTCCCGGGTTATGAAGGAGCTGTGTAAATTGTTCAAAGTGACGCAATTACGTACATCTGTGTATCACCCCCAAACCGATGGGCTGGTTGAAAGGTTCAACAAAACCCTAAAACAAATGTTGAAGAAAGTGGTGGATAGAGATGGAAAGGATTGGGACTGTCTACTTCCTTATCTGATGTTTGCTATTAGGGAGGTGCCCCAATCCTCTACGGGATTCTCCCCCTTTGAGTTACTGTATGGGAGACACCCAAGAGGGCTGTTGGATATTGCCAAGGAAACTTGGGAAAGTGAGAGTTCTCCCCACAGGAGTGTGATTGAGCATGTCGCCCTGATGCAAGACCGAATTGCACAGGTAATGCCCATCGTGAAGGAACATTTGGCCCAAGCGCAGTTAGCACAGCAGAGAGTGTACAACCGTGCAGCCAAGACCCGTACCTTTTCCCCGGGGGATAGGATACTGGTACTTGTCCCTACGGTTGAAAGTAAATTCCTTGCCAAATGGCAAGGCCCCTACGAGATAATGGAAAAAGTGAGCGAAGTGAATTACAAGGTCAGACAACCAGGAAGGCGAAAGCCCGAACAGATCTATCACGTTAATCTGTTGAAAGCCTGGAGGGATAGAGAGTCCCTAGTCGCAGACACTTGGTCACCAGCTCAAACTGGTTGCGTGATTCCGGAGGTTGGAATAGCAGCCACCTTGTCACAACCCCAACAACAGGAGGTTAAGGAGTTTGTGCTTCGCAACAAGGAGGTATTCTCTGAGCTGCCGGGACAAACATCTGGGGTAGAGCATGACATCATTACCCCGCCCGGTGAAAGGGTGAAGTTAAAACCCTATCGGATCCCAGAGGCCCGACGGGAGGCAATACGGGAGGAAGTACAGAAAATGCTGAACTTAGGGGTGATAGAGGAGTCCCAAAGTGATTGGTCTAGTCCCATTGTGTTGGTGCCTAAACCGGATGGGAGCTGGCGATTTTGTAACGATTTTCGACAGTTGAACAAAGTTACAAAATTTGACACCTACCCCATGCCACGTATAGATGAGTTGATCGACCGGCTGGGAACAGCCCGATACATGACGACTCTTGACCTCACAAAAGGGTATTGGCAAATCCCCCTGGCCAAGTCGGCCAAAGAGAAAACCGCATTTGTAACCCCAGACGGGGCGTTCCAATATAAAAGAATGCCGTTCGGGTTACAGAATGCGCCGGCCACATTCCAGCGGAAAATGGACCAGATGCTGAGGCCCCATCGGAAGTATGCTGCGGCTTACCTGGATGACATAATTGTCCATAGCACAGATTGGGCCTCACATCTGCCAAAAGTGCAAGCAGTCCTGGACTCTGTTCGGGAAGCGGGGTTTACGGCTAACCCCAAGAAGTGTACCATTGGGCAGGAGGAGGCCAAATATCTTGGGTACACCATTGGGAGGGGAGTAATAAAACCCCAACTCAACAAAGTCGAGGCCATCCAGAGTTGGCCACGTCCCAACAGCAAGAAGCAGGTACGAGCCTTTCTGGGAATCGCTGGGTATTATCGGCGATTCATTCCCCACTTTGCTTCTAAGGCTGTGCCCCTAACCAACCTGACGAAGGGGAAAGGGTCGGTCATGATTAAATGGACCCCCGAGGCTGAGGCAGCATTCCAATTCTTGAAACAAGCCTTATGTAGCCAGCCAGTGTTGTACTCACCCGACTTCTCTAAAGACTTTGTCGTACAAAGTGATGCGTCAGATGTGGGGTTAGGAGCAGTATTGTCCCAGGTCTGGAACGGGGAAGAGCACCCAGTCATTTACCTCAGCAGGAAGTTGAAGTCCCATGAGGTAAATTACGCCACCGTTGAAAAGGAGTGTTTAGCGGTGAAGTGGGCTCTAGATTCCCTTCGGTACTACCTGCTAGGTAGGCACTTTGACATGGTTACGGATCACGCTCCGTTAAAGTGGATGGCTCAAAACAAGGAAACAAATAGAAGAGTGAATAGGTGGTTCCTGGCCCTCCAGGAATTCAACTTCACAGTAAAGCATCGCCCTGGCGTTCAAATGGGGAATGTGGATGCTTTGTCTCGAGTACATGAATGCCTGATTGCTGGTGTTCCAACCCCGAGGTTAAAACAAGAGGGGGGGTATGTGACAGCAGGAAGGTAAAGTCACCTGGTTGCATCCAGGGGGGTAGATATATTTCGCCCAGATTCAGGCTTTACGCCGACTTATACAACTAGGTGGAGAGTTGTATAAGGCTAGTGGGCTCATGGATGACTCATACCTCTAGGGAGAGTGTGGGGCGTCGTACAGACAGGGAGTTGATGAGACCAGCTGAAGCTTGTCAGCTCATTTAGGCCTCTATAAGAACTCCCAGCTTCATTAGATGTTAGCTCATGCCTGGAACCAGACCTGTGTGGACTGTCTAGGGAGAGTGAACCCCTGTGCGGTGAGACAAAGCCTGTGTGGCTATTTGCTTGGACATTTAAAACCAGGGACTTAGGGACTAGGACAGCACTAGGCTGATCCCAGTTGTTAGTTAGGAAACCTGTATGTTTAGTCAGAGGTCAAGTTGACCAGGATTTATTTTGTTTATGTTTCTTTTGCTTTGCTGTGTTTTGTCACTGTAAATAGAAAATAAACCGCACCTTTTTGATTTTGAAAACCACAACCTCCGTTTGCTGGGCCTGTTTTTGTGTGGGGAGCCCATCTCGGGGGTCACACACACCCGCTGCCGAGCTAACCCCCTCACACTAAGTTGAGTCTAGTGGCCAGTAACTTGGTCAAAATTTTAAGGTCACAGTTGAGAAGTGCAATTGGCCTGTATGAGGCGCAGAACTTAGGGTCTCTATTAGGCTTAGGAATTAGAACCACATGGGCTTCTCTCATAGAGGGTGGCAAGGAGTCTTGATTCAAGCAAGCTTGAAACATCTGAGCTAGTTTAGGGGCGAGCAATTCTGTGTGGGCCCTATAGTACTCAATGGGCAGGCCGTCCGGCCCTGGGGTTTTTCCTGCCGGAAAAGATTTAATGGCCAGTGTGACTTCTTCTGGGGTGATCTCCGAGACAAGGAGTTGCCTCTCCGTGTCAGAGAGCCACCCCAGGGCCAATGTGTCCAGCAGGGAGATCATAGGCGCAGGATCAAACCCGTCAGGAAGTGAAGAGGCATAAAGAGAAGTGTAGAAAGTGTTGAATGCAGACAGAATATCCTCCTGAGAGGTGGCTAAAGCGCCATCTGCCGTGAGGATCTCCGATATAACCGCTGAGGGCCTGTCCTGCTGCGCTAGCATCGCCAGCAGTTTGCTATTTTTATCTCCATGTTCAAAGTATGCCTGTCTGCTACCCTGTATACCAAGACTAGTGGCATCTGTAACATAGAGATGAAGTTCTCGCCTAAGCGATGACAGGTGTTCAAAATTGGAAACCGTCGGCGAGGCTGAATACTGATTCATCGCCTCATCCACCCTACGCTGCAGGTCAGATACCCCGTCTCCCAGTTCCGCCTTTACCGCCGCCACAGCCGAGATATACTGACCCCTGCTGTGAGCCTTGGAGGCGTCCCAGGTCATCTCCAGAGAAGCCGACCCCGCATTGTGCGCCCAATACTCCCCCAGGGGGGAAAAAACTCTGTCGTGGACAGCCTCGTTGTTGATCCAATGGGGTTGCAACCTCCAAAGGGCATTGTTCCGCGACCTGGTGGTCCTAATGGTCAATTTAAGGGGGTGATGATCAGAGAGGCCAGAGGGGAGATAACATGCCTCCTGAACGTTAGCCAGCATGGTGGAATTAGCAAAAGCTAGATCAATGCGGGAGGAGGTTCTAAATGTGGCCGAAAAACAAGAGTACGTTCTATCTTGGGGATGAAGCCACCTCCATGCCTCCTGGAACTCCGTGGCCTGAGCCCACGTTCCGAGATCAGAGTTAAAATTGGATTGGGGGGAAGGCCTGTCCAGGTCACGGGACAGCGTAGCATTAAAGTCTCCCATGAACAGAACCTGCGCTGGGCAATGCGGAGCCAGCCTCTCGTAGAGAGTGTACAGAACCTGCACCTGACCAGGGGGAGGCAAATAAACATTCACTATGACATACTTTTGGGTATATACACTCAGAACAACCATAACGAACTTTCCCTGGGGGTCCAGATGAACATCGTGTATCACACACGGCACACGTTTGCTAATCAGGATAGACACCCCACGAGAATATGAAGAGTAGGTCGCATGAAACGCCCTCTGCACCCAGGGCTTCTTCAGAGCCATAACCTTGCTGCCGGTTAAATGTGTCTCCTGCAGTAGCACTATGTGGGGATTATGTATTTTCAAATATTGGAATAAGAGTGACCTCTTAAACTTCGAGTTGAGCCCCCGAACATTCCACGACAGAACGGTCAGGAGCTCAGCATCCGGAGGAGCCATCAAGGAACACCAGGGGGAAATAGAAGCAGGATGAGACCATCAACCCAACACATATAAGTAAACACAGTAGTGGCACACCTATTCAATAGGGTCAGAGACCCATAAGGTAATTGAGCAATACAGTAATTATCTGGACCTTCATAACAATTGAACCCTTCTCCCCATAACATAAAACACCCTACCCAAACACCATACAAACCTAGCGTCAAGGGCCAAAAAAAAGGGACCCAAGAGCCATAAAAACTGATGCAGGGTTTTGTCCCTTAACTGAGAGAAACATGTAATCTTTAGGTCACTGCGACCCTAAGAAGTCGGCCCGTAGGACCGCAGGTGAGGGAGAAGTTTCCGGGGAAGTCCGCCTCAACTCTGGGTGGAAGTCCAAGGTGTGGAAAGGGGGGAACAACTTGAGTCACCTTGGTTCATGAGCGAGGCAGTTCGTTAGTTGCCATTGGAGCTCCTTAGACAGGAGTGAGTGGAAGTTCAATCAGCCGAAGTGAACATTTGTGTAGAAGGAACAAAGGTGAAAGCCAGCAGGGATAAGCAGGATTAGGGGCATAGAAGGGGGCAGTGCTGGGATTCATCAGAAGACAGGAAATATGTTCATTGAGGGGATAGTAGAAGCATATCTGTTCCCTGCCGGGTGAACTCCACCGTTGGTCCTCGGCTGTCTAAGGTTAACGGGCGTCTAGCCACGCCGCTGCCGCCTCCGGGGTATCAAAGAAATGAGTGTCGCTACCGTCAGTGACTCGCAGTCTGCTGGGATACAACAGGCCAAAGCGTAGTCCCTTCTCCCGGAGCCGGCGTCTCACATCAGTGAAGGACTTGCGACGTTGTTGCACCTCCTGGGAGAAGTCTGGGAAGAAAAGTAGTCTGGTGTTTTCATACTTAATGTCAGGCATGGCTCGTGCCGCCGCAAGAATGCGGTCCCGGTCCCGGTAGTTCAGCATTCGTAGCAGGAAGGGGCGTGGAGGGGCCCCAGGTCTCGGAGGGAGCGGTGGAACCCTGTGGGCTCTTTCAACCACAAAGGTAGATGCCGGGACACCCAGGTCAAACAGGGTGGTCAGTAATTGCTCAGTAAATTCAGCAGGCCTAGGGCCCTCGGCCCTCTCGGGCAGTCCAATTATACGGATGTTGTTCCGCCTGAGGCGGTTCACGGTGTCTATCGCGCGCTCCTGCAGCACTTTCACTTGAATTTGGAGGGCCCGTATCTCCCTGGAGTCTGACCGGACCGTATCCTCCACCACAGAGACCCTGTCCTCCACCTCTGCGATGCGAGAGCGAAATTTATCCATATCTTGACGGAGAAGACCGACATCCACTGTCAAAAAATCAATTTTAGATGTCAGAGTTTCTTTACAGGATGTGATGGCTGCCAGGATCTCCACTCCCGTGGGTGGCGCCGCCACCCCCGACTCCGCAGCCATCTGCGTATTGGCCGCTATCCCAGCCGAGGATCTCCGTGGAGACGAAACAACTGCTGACGGGGGTATGTGAGGAGCCTTCGGGCCCTTATTTGTGGAGTAGCGGGTCCTAGGGCGGCCCATCCAAGCCTTACCCCAAAATTAGGGAAAGTTCAGGGGGGGGGGGAGAGGGGGGTTCGCGGGCAGAGGGGCCCAGTCCAAAAAAAAAAGGGAGGACGGGGGGCACAGCAGAGACAGGATGGAGAGGTGCAGGAGTGGGGGAGCCCCCCCCCCGCAGTATTGTGAGGCAGTCAATCACCCAAAGGATCCCAGGAGGAGGGGAGGCGTACCTGCGTCCGATGGGGCCGGTCAGGAGGCCGAAAGATGGCTGCGGGCTGCAGACGTGGATGCGTAGGAGCAGCTCTCTCCGAAAGTCGTCAGACGCGGTGCCGACCCCCCCCCCCCCGGCACGGATGGTGGCTCCGGAGGACGTGCCCGTCCGCCGCGTGTCCCGCGGCACTCAGAAATTGAGGACGGAGGCTTCCGGAATCGCGGTAGGCCGCAAGATGTGCGTAGGCCGCAGGCCCGGGCAATCTACCTCCCGAGGTCCCCAGGCGGTCGCAGCGCCGGTCCGGATCACCTTCCCCACCACTGGTGCCCCCGGTGTGCGTGGATGAGGCACCTCCAGCCCCGCGAACCACGGCAATCGAGTCCAGAGGCTCCGAGAAGGACAGCAGTCCGCAAGATGGCGGCGGGACCCGGGAGTACAGAGCCAGCCGCAAGTCCCGGTAACGGCTCGATCGGGCGACCAGGGCCAAAAATACAGGATGTGGCCGAGGCAGAGGACCTTCAGGGACCCGTCAGGTAAGTTTGAGGGCTCACCCGGGCGGTGGGAAGGCAGGATGGCAGCAGATTTTGTCAGGATGTATGGAGCTCCTCAGCAACACGTCTTCCCTGCTCTACATCCAGACATGCCCCGGATATATTGAAATTCTTGCACCATTAACTTGTATATTTTTCATCTCTCTTGCTTTTTGGAGAATGGTAATTTTATCCGTAAAGTGTAAGAGTTTGATGAGAATAGGTCTCGGCTGGCCTCCTGCAGCTGGCGCCTTAAAGGGGACTCTATGGGCCCGTTCAATTGAAAAATATTTTGATAGACAGTCCTTACCAAATACTCCTTTAAGCCAGTCTTCCATAAATTCAGTGGGGCGGTTACCTTCACTCTTCTCGGGGAGACCTAGTACCCTTATATTTTTCCTTCGTAACCTATTTTCCATGTCATCGATTTTATTAATACACCATAGGACTAACATCATCCTCGACCTGGCTTAGCCTCTCCTCCAAAGCAGAGGTCCTTACGCCGATCCCCTGAACATCTTGTTTTAACACTGACATGTCTTCCTTTATCTCCCTCAACTGACCAAATATTTCAGTCAGTCAGAATTTGCAGCTGTTAATTGCAGAGAAGATCTCTCTCATAGAGGGCTCGCCCTCCAGCATTGGCCCTGTAATTGGCTCTGACGGTTTTCCGATACTTTTCCCTTAGGCCCCGTGTCCCCTGCCGCCTTTCCCGGTGTCACTGTGGTTGATGTATGCTCTTGACTCTTCCACTGGGAATTCAGTTGTTGAGTCCCTTGCCCCTTTGTGGGTGTGTGGCCTGCTGTATGTGCCGGGAAGTGTGCATACTTTTCCAGTTTGGCTGCAACTGCTGCCTGGCTTGCTTTAGTCCCCCTGGTTGACTGTGTCTGTGCCTGTGGTTGAGACTGGGCTGTTGCTGTGTACCTGCACTTGACCCCTCCTTGGAGGTGTTCCTGGTCATCACTGATAGTGTGCCCGGCATTTTCCCCCTGCAAATATGCTCTTATAAGGGTATTGCAGGGGTACTCTATTATTTCCTGCAGCTTTCCCCCTCCAGCTACTCCTTACACTGTTCCCCGCAGGCTATCCCTCTCGGGCTCCAGTGGCCAGTGGCCAGAAGGTCCCCTATGGGGGTTCAGTAAAGTCCGCCCTCCCCGACCTCCTCCACACAAAAAAAAAGGGGGGTTACTGTCGTACCAAATGCAGCCTTCAGCTTTAAGGTTAAAAACAAGATTCAATAGTTAGTACGCTCACCTTGGGCTCCAGAAATACAAGACCCAGTGTACCTTAGTAGTGTCTCTAGGCAGCGTCTTCTCCCAGCTTTCCCCACTGTGTACCGACATAGACAGCTGGATGGCTGTGACAGGCTCACATCAGGGCTCTGATGTCCAGCGGGCCAGGATGCTGGTACCTCCAGGCGGCAGGGATCGATAGCGCGCTTCCCTGTGCAGATGTCACAAAGCCCGGAGCATATCGGAGCGAATCAATCAATCAGCCAGGCCAGAAGATATACCCGAGGTGTCAGTCTGCCACGTACTGGGTCATAGACCAGGTCACCCCACACAGAACCGTAGCACACGCTGCCGCCAATCCTCCGTGCGGCCCCGCGCTCCGGTCTCAAGTTTCCACAGCTGGCCAGTCCCACTCACATCTCCGCCTCTCCTTTCCTGCTTCCTCCGACCATTCCCTCAATCAATGTGCATCATGGGAGTGAGGTACGAGAGCCGGGCTGTCGCGGCCTCTCACCTCAACATCCGGTCACGCCCCCTCGAAAGCTCGGTATCCATTAATACAGTGAGATAAAGCTTTCCCTGCCTTGTTAGATGTGGAGCATGAAACGGCCTTAATTTTTTGTTGCATTTTGTCAAACGATTCAAGGAGAAGTAGCTGTAGCTCCTGTCTAAGACTCATCATTTTTGTCGATCGTGATTCTTGGAGGTAAGTTTTGTCTTGATTTTCCAGATCAGTGGTCTGGGACATAAGTGAGTCTATACACTGCGTACTTTTCCTCTTTTTACGTGATCCCATTCGTATTAGAACACCTCTGATATAGACTTTGTGCATGCTCCACACCATGGCGGGGTCGGACACCGACCCCATGTTGTGTTTGAAAAATTCTGATAGGTGATTTTCAAGATCTGTAGAGTGAAGTGATTGTTGCAGCTGGAGTTATTCACCAGCCACATATATGTTGGAGTGTATGTAGGTGCATCTGCAATGGAGATGCTGATGGGTGCATGGTCCGACCACATCACAGTGTGGATATCAGAGGATTGGTTTTTTTTGTAAGAGCCATTTGTCAACCAGAAAGAGGTCTATGCGAGAGTATTATTTGTGCATTGGTGACAAATACATATGGTCTCTTTCAGAACCATAGTGACATCGCCAGACATCATAGAGTTCTTGTGTAAAAATATATTTTTGCAGAGGAGAGTCTTTCCTTTTGGCTGTAGAGGTTGAGTCTAGGTGTGTAACAGGTACAAGGATAAAGTCCCTGCAAATGATGAGGTGGCCTAGTATATATTTAGTAGAGTGTATTTAGCATTGTTGATAGAACAGATTAGTATTGCATACCATCCATTGGGGTCCAGGACTGAGTGATGTAATTGGAAGGCAATGGAGTCTCTTATGGCAATCATCACTCCATGTTTTTTGGAGGAGAAAGAGGCTCGGTATACCTGTAGGAAGTTCTTGTTCGAGCATTTGGGTGAAGCTGTGAAGGAGAAATGTGTCTCCTGTACACATAATATATCACAGTTGTGAGATTGGCCAGTCTACCAAAGAGAATGACATTTTGCGTGGTGGTGGAGACCGTGTGCGTTAATAGATAATATAATATTCACCATTGTCACGATTCAGGATGATGTATGTGCGAGGTTTGGTCACTAGTGGTTTGATGTCGAACAATAAGAAGTTCAGCTGGTAGATGGAAGTTGTCGTCAGTGATGAGGAAGTCTTGGTTGTCATTTTCCAAGGTTCATCACTGTCAAAGCTGAAACATGAATCTAGATAACAAGTAAAATTGAAGTGCAAATTACTGTGCAACGCTAGTTTAATGTAGTGTAGAATTTAGCGGAGAGAATAGGCTGAAATCAGCAAATTCGCTTTACAGTCAAGTACAACAGGTTGTGTGAACCTGAGGCCAAAGAGAACATTCCTGTCAGGATTGCAGGCCCTTTTTTTAGTGGCATCATCCTTTTTTTCCATGCTGCTCATCTGAGTATTTTTGACGTTGTGGTAGCCGGCGTCTCGGAAATAAAAATGGATTGGGGTCTTGTGGAGGATCTACAATAATGCCCCATGTGTAGAGTAGTTTCATCCCTTCATTAAGGGTTGGAGATGGTGCGGGAGGTGCCATTTTTGGTAACTAGTATGGTCGCAGGGTAGCGCCACTTGTATTGGATCTTGCGATTATTTATGGCTTTTATTACCGGATTTAGTTGTCGTCGCATATGGAAGGTATATTTGGAGAGGTCAGGAAAAAGTTGGATACCATCAAACGGAGCAGGGAGAGCGGATTTGTGCCTGGCTTCCGTTAACAGTTTTTCCTTAGCATGGAAAAAATGAAATCTCATTAGTACATCTCTGGGCACAGATGTGGCTAGATGGGGGGGGGGGGGGTTTGGCTATTCTGTGAATCCTGTCTATGGTGATCTCAAGCGGTGTAACGTCAGGTAGAATAGC
Source organism: Rana muscosa (assembly GCA_029206835.1). NCBI lineage: Eukaryota > Metazoa > Chordata > Amphibia > Anura > Ranidae > Rana > Rana muscosa. The sequence continues at coordinate 12,474,850 of CM055118.1, forward strand.
GGACATGAGGTCTTGTGCATATTGATGGAGAGCAGATGGTGGAACTGATTCGGGGCCGCCCTTAATTTGGCATTATTACTACAAGACCTGACCTCTAGGTCTGCCAATTTAGATTTTATCCAGTACTGTTCTTCTTTCACATCATCATAAACATCCACTAGATCATTTATAGTGGTGGTGCTGTCCTCCATTTTATTTTCAATGTATGTGATTCTGTCTCCCATGTTATGCATGTCGGTGGAGAATTTGGAGATTAGGGAGGAGAGGTCTGTCATTAGTGATGATTGAAGTGATAAGAGCATGTTCTTTAAGGTTGTGTCCAAGACAGGCTGTCTTGTGGTAGGGAATGCTACCATATAAGATTGACGGGCCTGATTGGATTGCAGAGGGTTAAATAGCTGGTCCTCTCTGTGTGTGGATGGACGGAGGTGTATCCATCCGCATCCTAGCCTTTGCAGGGCTGCCTGGAGTGGGGCTGCCTTCTGCCTGGTCCCTGGGGGATGATAGGGGTGGAATATTGCCTGTATTTTCTGGGATGGCATCCGGGAGGTCTGTGTAAGCCTTGCTTGTGGTGGCCGCGGAAGTGCCATTTTGGTTACCACTAACCTGCAGCCCTGACTTCAGGAAGAAGGCCGTGAGTTTTTTCGGCCTGTATTCCCCCTTCCTTTTGCTGGACATCTTCTCCGGGTCTCCCGCGGTGTGTGGAAGGTGGATGGCATTGACTGGGCTGCGGATGCAAGTCTCTGTCGCTCTGTTCTCTCTGGCTGGCGGAGCACTCGGTCTAAGCGGCCATTCCTAAACGCCATCAAGCCACGCCCTATACAGGTTGATCTTGCCAGACAATGTTCTCTATCTTGTGGAAACTACTAATCCAACCCACTCTTTAGCATATAATGTAGATGATCCAAGGCAAGTATGATTAACCACTTGCTTACTAGGAACTTAAACCCCCCTCCTGCCCAGACCAATTTTCAGCGCTGATGCACTTTGAATGACAATTGTGCGGTCATACAACACTGTACCCAAATGACATTTTTATATTTTTTTCCCACAAAGCTTTCTTTTGGTGGTATTGATCACCTCTGCGGTTTTTATTTTTGTAAAAAAAAATTATAAAGACAGATAAAAAAACAAAAAAAAGAATTATATATTTTTTATATTTTGTTATAACATTTTGCAAACAGGTAATTTTTGTCCTTCATTGATGTACGCTGATGAGGCTGCACTGATGGGCACCGATGGGCTGCACCGATGGGCACCGGTGGGCGGCACTGAGAGGTGGCACTGATGGGTAATGATAGGTGGCACTGGTGGGCACTGAGAAGTGGCACTAATAGGTGGCACTGATAGTGGCAGTGATGAGCACTGATCGGCACTGCTAGGTTACACCGATAGGCAGCATTGCTAGGTGGCACTGATGAGGCACTGATTGGCATTGATAGGTGGCACTCGTGGGCATTGATAGGTGGCACTGTGGGAACTGGCAGGTGGCACTGGTAGGCGGTATTTGTGGACACAGATGAGGCAGAATTGCCTCTTCCTCTTTGGGATTGATGTCCCTTGTACACAAGCCGGTGATCATCTTTTTTTCTGTGTTGCGCGTGCAAAGGGGAGGACGTCTATTGATGGCCTCCCAGCATTTTGGGTCCGCGCTGTGGCCGTCATTCTGCTATAGCGTGGGCACCAAGTGGTTAAAGCTCAGTCTGGATGACAACCATATCTCCCTACATAGATACAGTGGAGAAGTGAGCCTGCCACTCAAGGAGAGGAAGAGTGTTATTCATAAGATTACCAGGTGCAAATAAAGGGAAATGGCCTGACATGAAAAAAAAAAAAAACACTAAATGTAAAGATACCTCATTAAAAGACTGGTAATATGCAATTACACTTGAAGACTCTATATGTCCACAGAACTGTGAGCTCCTGGAGACAAGTAAATCCACACAAATTCTAACCACAGGTAGCTGCTGCTTGATCTGAACTAAACAGTTCTTATATAGAGCAACAAAAGTCCAATCACTCCAGCAGCACTTCACTAGGGATGAGCCGAACACCCCCCGGTTCGGTTCGCAGCAGAACTTGCGAACAGGCAAAAAAACACTGTTAAAGTCTATGGGACACGAACGTGAAAAATCAAAAGTGCTAATTTCAAAGGCTTATGTGCAAGTTATTGCCATAAAAAGTGTTTGGGGACCTGGGTCCTGCCCCAGGGGACACGTATCAATGCAGAAAATTTTTTAAAAACTGATGTTTTTTCTGGAGAAGTGATTTTAATAATGCTTAAAGTGAAACAATAAAAATAAAATATTCCTTTAAATATTGTGCCTGGGGTGTGTCCTTAGAATGCATTTTCCGGTGTTTAGAACAATACCACAGCAAAATGACATTTCTAAAGGAAAAAATGTCATCTAAAAACTACTTGCGGCTGTAATGTATTATCGGGTCCCGGCAATATAGATGAAAATCATTGAAAAAAACGGCATGGGTCCCCCCCAGTCCATTACCAGGCCCTTTGGGTCTGGTATGGATATTAAGGTGAACCCCGCACCTAAATAAAAAAAATGGCATTGCATCATCATCAGGTGCTTGATAGCTGCTGATCCAAGACTGATTAATTTTTATGAATGTGAGCCTATCCACGGAGTCTGTGGACAGGCGCACTCTTTGATCCATTACAAACCCTCCAGAAGCACTAAATGTGCGTTCAAAAAGCATGCTGGATGCAGGACAGGCCAGTAGCTCAATTGTATATTGAGCAAGTTCTGGCCAGTGGTCCATCCTCAAGACCCAGTAACCCAGTGGATGCTCTGTTGGAAAGGTCTCCATGTCTGCTCTTGCCCCTAGATATTCCTGCACCATCTAATGCAGACGCTGGCAATGGTTGCTTGAACCGATCAGACCTTGGCGCTGAGGACTGAAATATTGTTTAAAGGCATCGGTCAGTCGGCCACCTTCTCCACCGCTCTTCCTCTGACTGAACGAAGCCTCAGCGACATGTTGTCCAGCACCAGGAAATTGTAACCTCCCAGGGTCTGGAAATGCATTGCACAAACCATTCTTCAAGGCCTTCTGAAGATGTTTCATCCTCTGCTCCCTCTGTGAAGGCAGGATGAGTTCTGCAACATTACCCTTGTAACGTGGATCAAAAAGGATTGCCAGCCAGTAATGATCCCTCTCCTTGGTACCACGAATCCTAGGGTCGGTTTGCAGGCTTTGCAGAATCAGGGAGGCCATATAGCGCAAGTTTGCAGAGGCATTCTATTCTGAGGACTCTGGGTCACTAAGGATCACATGATCCGTAACTACCTCCTTCCAGCCACGTACAACTCCTTGGGTTTCTGGGGAATGAAAACCATCCCTTGAAGACTGCTGCTGAGTGTTATCCTCTACAGCCATGCTGACACAACCCCCCTCTTCCTGTGTGTTTGGCGGGCCCGCAGAAATACTATCTGGATAAAGGGGGCCTTGAGAGGTAAAGCAGTCCTCTTACTCCCGCTGTTCTGCCTCAAGTGCCCAGTTCAAGATTCCATGAATTGTGTGCTCCAACAGGAAGACTAGAGGGACAGTGTCACTGATACATGCATTGTCACTGCTCACCATCCTTGTGGCATCCTGAAATGGTGACAGGACAGTGCATGCATCCTTGATCAGTAGCCACTGGCGTGGCAAAAATAAGCCAAGTTCCCTGGACCATGTCCTGGTGCCATACTCGCACAGGTACTTATTGATGGCCCTCTGTTGTGGGTGCAGCCGCTTCAGCATTGCCAACGTTGAGTTCCACCTGGTGGGCATGTCACAAATGAGGTCGGTTGGTGGGCAGGTTGCATTCCCTTTGAACTGGCATTGTATGACCGGTGGAAATGACCACAGACTTTCCTGGCCTGCCTCAGGAGATCCTGTAAGCCTGGGTACCTGCTCAAGAACAGCTGCACCACCAAATTCAGGACGTGTGCCAAACATGGAACATGGGTCAAGTGTCCCTGTCGGAGGGTGGAGAGAAGGTTGGTGCTATCGTCACATACAACCATTCCTGGCTGAAGCTGGCTTGGCGTAAACCACCTCTGAGCCTGCCCCTGCAGAGCTGAAGGAATCTCTGCCCCAGTGTGGCTCCTGTCCCCTAAGCAGACCAACTCAAGCACCGCATGGCATCTTTTATCCTGACTGCTTGCGTAGCCCATTGAACGCTTACGGAGCACCGCTGGTTCAGAGGACAAATCTGCAGAACAGGCCATAATGGAAGTAGAAGAGGAGGGGGTGGAGGAGAGAGCTGTGGCAGAATCACCACTAGCATTTTGGAGGCGTGGTGGCAGAACAAGCTCCAACAGCATTGAACCCTGTCCTGCATCCTTCCCAGCTGCCAGCAGAGTTACCCAGTGCACCGTGAAGGAAAGGTAACATCCCTGCCCATGCCTGCTGGATCATGAGTCAGCGGTAATATTCACCTTACTGCTGACTGCCCTGTCCAACGAGGCCAAAACATTGCCTTCCACATGCCGGTAGAGAGCCAGAATGGTCTTCCGTGAAAATAAATGGTGTTTTGGAACCTGCCACTAAGATACAGCACATTCCACAAATTCACGAAAGGGGGCAGAGTCTACCAGCTGAAAAGGCAACAGTTGCAGTGCTAGCAATTTGGCCAAGCTAGCATTTAGATGCTGAGCATGTGGATGGCTGGGACCGAAGTTCTGTTTATGGTTCAGCAACTGGGGTAGGGAAATTTGCCTGCTAAAATTAGATGGTGGTGTACTGCTAGCAGATTGGCTGCAAGTACTTGTGACACCTATTGCTATACCTTCATTCCTCTCAGTGCAGGTTTTTGAGAGGACTTGAGGTATAGTACGGTTGGAGATCCCAGGTGAGGAGCAAGGAGAAGTCCGCATTTTTCTTTGATCTGTGCTGTTTCCAACGGACTGCATGGGAGGTCGTCATATGTCTGGTCAAGCATGTGGTTCCCAAGCGGCTGCTGTTTTGGCCACGCTTGATCCGCTTCAGACATAGGTTGCAAACAGCAACAGTGCGATCTGCTGCACACGTGTCGAAAAAGGCCCACACCAAGGAACACCAAGGAACTTTTAAAAGTCAGCGGGGAGTCAGCAGCACCCTGCACCTGCAGAGCTCTGTGGTGTGATGCAATAGGGTGGCTGCCCATAAGCTGCCCCCTAGAGGACATCCTGTCCTGTTGGAGTTGTGCCTCCTCCTCCTCTCTTAGGCACCCAAGTACAGTCAGTGACCTCATCCTCCCCTCCCTCCTCGTCACTGGAGCAAACTTGGCAGTATGCTGCAGCTGGGGGGACATGACTGCCAGTTTCTTGTCCTTCTTGGGCACCCCCTCTCTCTAGGCTCACATTACTCCCTTCTTCAACCTGGGAACCAACATCTGAGCCTTCAAATCGCTCTTCATCCTCCAGAAGCATGTACCAGACACTGTGGTCGAACAATTCAGGGGGCTCCTTCGTGCATGATGGTGGAGCTACCGAAGGAGTGACTGTGGACAAGCCGATGGAATAGGCCACTTTGGCAGCTGCATTGGAAGGCAAACTACTCTGAGCCTGGGTGACAGAGTGCCAGAGGATTAGGACGGCTTTGTTATCCACTCCACCAACTCTTCTGCATGTTCTGGCTCAATAACATGGCCAGCAGCAGGAAAAAAAAAAGGACAAGGTGGCCTTCCGAACATGTATATTTTGTTTTGCAACACCACACTACACTGTATTAGATACTGTGTACACCACCAGAAGTGTAGTAGAAACTGTACACACTGTATTAAATACTGTGTACACCGCCTGCACTGTATTAGAAACTGTACAATGGCTGCACTGTATTTTATACTGTGTACACCACCAGAAGTGTAGTAGACACTGTACACACTGTATTAGATACTGTGTACACTGCCTGAAGTGTATTCAAAACAGTACACCACGGAATGCACTGTAAATATAGGCTACACTGGATGCAGAGTATATATATATATATGTATCAAATACACTGCCACTAACTGAATAACCTGCCTGCTTAATCTAAATCAAGCTATCTCTCTGTCCACACAACACTACACTCCCTGCTCCCTGCTGATGGTGGCTTGCATGTGGATTTTGTAAACATAAGTGGAATTTTGAACTAAAGTGGAGAGTTAAGAACTAGGAGTTTTGCTTTTAACTGCTTCTGCTTACAAGTGTTGATTTTTTTATTTTTAT